>CM068476.1:11119381-11719381 GCA_034769265.1 Remorina albescens | reverse complement strand
CTCCTCTCCTCTACTTTCCACATGGAATGGTGGAGGCTCTTCATCTTCTGTTGCCTGTAGTGAGAGCTCCCTCCTCTCTCTTCCTCCCTCCTCATCCCGTGTGCCATCAACAGGAGGAGCAGTCAGCATGCCATCGAGCCCCCGTCTAGGACGCCGTAACTGTGGCAACCAAGACCCATCACCCAGCAGTCGAACCAGGAAATACTCGGCAGGCTCACTGAGTGGCATGATGGCAGGTGGGCACAGCCGTTCCCTGCCACGCCTCTGCCCCTCCCCATCTCCTCATGACAACAACAACAGAGTGACCTTGTCAACACTTCCCCCACGCCGATCTGATATTACAGGGGGTTACAAACTTAGCAGCCAGAATGCCAGCTCTGATATAAACCACCACTCTAGTATCTCTGCCCAGCAGATGTCCAATGGGAATCAAGTCCCAACCAAAACTCATGGAGAAGGCATTGTGTCTATCTCCCTTTCCTCTACTACTTACTCAATTTCCTCCACAGCAGCTCCACCTGATGTGACCATCCCGTCCAGAGCAGGGGGCTCCTCTTCCCCTCGTGTGGCCAAAAAACTCAGCCTGACTTCTTCTAGCTCAGTGAGCTCCATCAGCTCCATGAGTTCCAGCCATGCGGACCCAGAACGGCTCACCAGCAATGGAGTCTCACAGAGAATGGAGCTGTCCTTAGGAGACAAAGAGAGACGAGGGCTGGATCAAGAAGTCAGTGGCACTTCTGGATTTAGTCTTGGTGAGAGGAGGTCATCCTTTGGGAAGGCAGGGCTGGAGCCTGGGATGGGGTTGGGGGAGAGGAAGTCGTCGTTTGGAAAGGCAGGTGTGACTCCACTAGGTGCGTTCAGGGAAAGAAGGGGTAGTATCAGCTCACTGAGCGGGAAGGAGGAGCTGACAGACTACCACCAGCGGCAAAAAGAGGAGAGACTACGTGAGCAGGAGGTGGAGAGACTGGTGAGTTTGAGTGCATGTTTGCCAATGTTAGTTTGTCTCCATTTGTAATAACATATTTTCCTCATGCTCTCCAGCATCTGTCAATTCACATTATTGAGAATTAATTCTTGTCAGCGTATAAATATCTAACAGACTGCATCCATTGGTGTGTAAAACTTAAATTATTTACGAATGCGGACAGACTAACATTTATTGTCATTAAGATGACTGAAAGAAGATCTGTTATGATTTGCAGTGGAAGAATGTGTGATTGTGTACAAATGCAGACACACACAAATACTCATGGAATGAGTTTAGGAATGCCTCCCTCAATCACTAACCTCCTACTCAAATGTACTCTCCCAGGGAGCTCAACACACACGCACACATACACACACACCCACATGCCAAAGTGAGGTTTACCACTCACACAGATGGCAGTTAACCGAGACTAACAGAACTATTCTTGACTCTGTGCTTGGATTGTATTTGTACTTTTGTGTATGTGCAGTGTGTGTTTATGTCAAATCATCTGGAGAACCGCCCAGTGCGGTTCGGTCCACTGAGGATCCACAAAACACATCAGTCATATGTTGGTCAGAGAAACTAAAGAAGATTAGAGAGCAGAGTTCCAGTGTAGCAGGTGGATAAACATACGGATGCTCAACATATAATGACAAGTGAACTCAAAAAGCTGCTGTCCTTCTATTTTATTTGCCCTGCTATTTCACACAGTCATATTCTCCTAAGTTGACTGGAACCTCTTTAGCTATGAGAAATGGATTTCTGGATCCTGTACAAACCAAACTGTGTTTCACAAGCTTCCCAGTGGCCTTTGGCAAACCTCCGGGTTTGCACTTTGCTCAATATCAAGACAGAACATTTATTTAGACCCCCACAGCACTCCTTTTTATTTGGTTTGATGTACAACCAACTATTTTCAGTCTGGACCCCTATGTGAAAAATATCAAACTCCTGTCAGACACATTAATCTATGGCTTTTCTATTATTAAATGTCCAAACGATTATTGGTTGTTAATATTTTTTGAGTATCAGTTTCTTAATAACTCACAAAATGATGTGTAGATCAAACATGGATGGGTGTTGTAAACAAGCTACCACCGAGTCCAATCCTGAAGCTCTTGGGAGAGTGTCTCTCATTGTCTTAAGTTTGTCTGACCTCTAGTGGTAGAGTAGGAAAACTACAGAGAGACATAGCTGGTTAAAGTACTAATTGTGCCATTTATTGTGCTATTTAAGTAGCTTATATCTTAGATGTATTTTGTGAGATTGGATTGTGTGTCAATAAATTGTAGCACGTTAGTTGTATAAATTGAGTACAATTTACATTGAGATTATTTCCTAGTTTGAATAAATGAAGTACATTTTTCATATTTAATTTCAGAATTTTAAATTATCCAAAGTTTTCCAATGGATTGGGTGAAAGGAATGTAATGTGTGCATTGCAATAATGCCTTTTTGAAACAGGAAACAGGAAAGCTGTAGAAGAATTTCACACTCAAATTTTACTTTGTTCAGATTTCTTCTAACAGTACAATTCCCTGGGAAGTGTCTTGTTTCTTTAGTGGTTGTACACACACACACACACACACACACACACACACACACACACACATTCCTATGTTTGGAGTCATAGCTTGTTCTCATGTATACATCCAATCATGGTTGACAGCTGTCCACCTTCTTATTAGCTTGCTTGCTCTCTCTCTCTCTCTCTCTCTCTCTCTCTCTCTCTCTCTCTCTCTCTCTCTCTCTCTCTCTCTCTCTCTCTCTCTCTCTTTCTCTCTCTCTCTCTCTCTCTCTCTCTCTCTCTCACACACACACACTCACATACTCTCTCCCCTACCCCATGCTCATCTTTTTTTCTGGCCTCCTCCTTTCCCTCTCTAATTTTACTCACAGAGGCAGTCTATGTGGTCTACATACTTATACCTGTTGCTCCCTATATAACTGTGATCAGGCTTGTAGACCTGTTGAAAGGAGAATGCTTTTTATAGGAATTCCAAGGGAGAGTATGTAAATGACCTAGATGTTGACATAAAAAATTCTTATGATACTGAGTATATTTTGGACCAAAGAAGAACTTTTAAACAAGTGGGACTGATTTCTGCAATGCTTCCTCAGGTAAACCGAACTTTGGAAACTTGATTTTATGATGGAAATCAATACTTTAGCAGAGCTGTTCTGACTCTCTGCCGAAAGTATGACATACAACAGAATTTGTGTGTTCATTTTAAGGATAACACAAAGAAACAGTTGGAAATGGTATGAACGCTGTAACTTATGTTTGTGTTTGTGTTTCTCCCACAGGAGCGCCAGCGGCTTGAGACCATACTCTCTCTGTGCTCTGAGCTGGGCCAGGTGGACAGGGATGAAGGTGCCACAGCTACTACTAGTACCACTTCAGCTGTGGCAGACCTCCAAAAGATCAACCAGGAGCTGGAGAAGCTCCAACTGAACGATGATGAGGATGACACGCCATCTGTCTTTTCGGACTTCTCAGCTGTTATTGAAACAACAGGGAATGGACAAATAACCTCCCCTGCATCGCAGAATGGTTACTACGACGAACCACAGTTGCGCCAAAGGCGCAGAAGTGGTCACTGTGAGAACAGAGCGGCGTCTCCCACCATCAGTCTGCGAAGCTTTGCCCCCTCACCTTCTCCACGCATGCACAGGACCAATGAGGTATAAGAAATAGCATATCTGTTGGGATGCTTCATAGAGCATAGTAGCATCTAAGGCAATGGCAATTAAATTGGGAGAATCATACGTGAATTCTCAAACCAAACACGGGTTTGTTATGTCTGAGTTACTTGACCATATTTAACTTTACATAGGTGCATAAAAATACAGCAGTCAACTTATCACCTGCCACTAATGATAACCTCTGTTACATCGGTTCAAGAGGGCTACAAGCTTGCAAGAAGAGCACCTTTGACTTTGGTCAGCCTGTTTAAAGATTAATCAGGATTAATTGTGAGAAGTGTTTAAGCACTCGGTTCTTTCTGAAAAACATGAGTGACAAGGATCACTCCTTAATACTTGGAAAGTCTCAACAAACACATCTGTCATCTACACACAACTATGGATATTTAGAGCCCATTTATTAGATTAGACCAGGCTAAGAGTTACCATCTAAAATTTACAGCTAATGTTGGGGCATGTGTGTGTGTTGCTCATGTGTGCGGAAGGGGGTTAGTCCACTGTTGTCCACCCATATTTGTTTTACTGTAAAATTTTCTTTGCCCAGTAAAAGTTATGCTTAACCAAAACAGCAGTTAAGAACACTGTAAAATATCATTTATTATATTATTACTTGTATTATTTTATGATATTGCTATTGTTTTTTATTTTGTTTTGTTTTTTGTTACCATGTCCACCAGCAAAGGGCTTTCATAATTGATAGCATAATTATGAACACTGATGTACACCTGCAGCATTCCACATGATTTAATGATTTGTCAATAATTAATATCACAACAAATTACCATGAATCTCCAATATTGGCTTGAATAAAGTGGGCTCTGTTTGCATCTTGTATTAACAATTACCAATCTGTGACTCTGTCAATGATGCCAGGCTATAAATGATGGAGCTCGCCGCTGTCGACAGGATATGAGGCCCTCAGAGGAGGAGGTGAGGCAAGTGGAAGAAGAGAGGATCCAGATGCTGAACAACATGGAAGAGCTGGAAAGAAAGATCAAAGAACTGGACAATCAAATTGAGGAATCTGCCCGAGAGGTATAGAGAGAGAACAGAGACTGATATTTTATGTTGACATTATTATAGGTTTTGGTAGAAGTACAGATGAACCAGGACTTTAAATTCAGTCAATTCCGTTGATATAAGACGTTTATAAATGAAATCCAGAGAATCACAATATATGGTTAAATACTTGGTCTGTGTTTATTAAAGGTGGAGGTTGAACAAGCTTTGGTGGAGGCGGAGCATGAGTCTGAGGAAGCTGCTCTCCAGCATGAAAAAGAGGCTCTGGAAGCACTTCACAACAAGATGGCTGACCTAGAAACCAAGTCCCAACAGGAAAAAGAAAAGGTAATTAATAGACACCATTTTAAAACAATAAAAGTGAGCAGGATGCCTCTGAGGTTCATAATGGCTGTTAACACACTGGTGAGCCAAAAGATGAGAGGGTGCTTGAAACTCAGAGAGCCTTAATCCACAAATTGAAGCATATGATGAGACGTCTTCTGCAAATTGTTTTCTGAGTCTCTGGTAAGTCATATTAGTATTGGTCAGAGGGGAGAAGCATGCTGCAAGTGTTTTTAAAGCCTTTCTCACTTTAAACATGTACACTAAATATGAGTTTTTACCAGCAGCACACATTTCCCTTCCCAAGGTGTATGTGTGTTGGTGATATTGAGAACACATAGGCTACTCAAAGACTGTCATAGATTGAGGGGTCATAGGACTTACTCATAGGTGTTAATCCTTCTCACGCTGTCTCACGTCCAAATATATATCCACTAATACGGAACAGGGTATACTGGTCAGCAAGTGATCCCATCTTACACATACTTCTGTAGGGGGGAAGTGCACATGTGCATGTCTGAATTTACCAGGACTAAAAGTATTTAGAACCACTCACTTTTTGCACACTTGATTGTGTCGTAAATTATTAAAATGACCATTTCTGCCCATTCAAACAACCATTTATTACCACATTAAGAGTTGTTCTGGCCCACATGTGGCCACATCTTTACAACAGTATGAAGGCAAATGTGTCCTAGGCCATATTCAAGGACTGCTTATTGAATTAAATTATTCTGCCACTAAGTACTCCCAGCACGGGTTCATAAGATTGATTTGTAAAACAACAATAAATATATGTGCATATTTGTGAAGTGTTGATTGAAGACGCAATCTGATCCCAAACATTTTGTTAAATCCAACTGCTTTCTGTAGGTATCTGATAGGTGTATAAAAGCTAAAACCAGGGCACTGACATTAAACCATTTGTAAAGTTTTGGGTGTTCATAGGAACACAGTGACTCAACAGTTATGGAAAGTCGTTTAAGTCCACTGTTAGTCAAGGAGGCAACCAATAACCCAACATCCAGTTTAACAGAACTTTGTAAAACTTCTGCAGAAATGGGAGTGCCATTTTTATCATGAGAGGCTTATCAAGAGGCTGAAAGGAAGCCACTCTCAGGGAATGGCAATTTCTGAAGACGTCGTATGTGTGTGTTTATGAGCATATGCTTGGGTTTGGCACCGTGACATTCTCCTCCCCCTTCTGTTGGAGTCCTTCTGTGAATTCCCATGCACCCCACAGGCAGTAGATACTATCATGACAGGGTTTCATCATGGATACAGTGTGATGGACAGTGAAAGAACAAAACAATTAGATAGATGTTGGTGTTAGTAAGTGAAATTGAGTGTTTGTCCAGATTTTTGGTGCCTTTGTATGTCTGTATATGTATGGTATCTTTAGAGAAAACATTAAATGTGTTAATTAATCCTCTGCTGAGACATCCCATGTAATTGCGCTTCTCCTGTCCTCACCCATCAGTCCTCACCCTCAGTCATTTCCATTCAATAAAAGGAAAAAAGGCAGGAACTCATAATATGCATAGCTTTTGCCTCAATTTTTAATATCCTTTAACATCCCTTTGGTAGATATATTTTTTTTCCAGCTTTCCCTCCCTCCCCTCCCTCTTGACTGATGTTGCTGACCTGGTCACCATAGTAATTAACTTTGGCTCCCTAGTCCAACTAACGCCGCCATCCTCTCTCTGTCCTGCGTGTGTGTGTACGTGACGTTCTTTTTATTTGTACACATAAACAAATGTGTACATGGTATATGTGTCCCTGTGCGGACATGTGTGCATTTTATGTGTGCGTATGCCAGGCGTGTGAGTTGCTGCAGGCAGAAAGGGGCAGAGTAGAGAGGTTGGCTCAGATTGTGTGTGAGCAGCGCTCCCAGCTGGACAGCTGCCCTGAGGCCACCAAGGACCCCCTGCAGGAGCAACTAGCCAGGGTCAGTACACACTCACAACTCACGCACACACACGGAGGAAGATTTTGCCCATAGAAGCAAGCATACGAGCAATAATACACATAACATGAGTGGGAAATGCAGCAGCTCAAGACCAGATAGCAGAAAATCTGAATTAAAGAACATATTTGTGCACATATGTGAATATACTTGTATACACTCAAACATACAAATTGATCAGTGGATGTTTGCATGAACAGTGTGAGTCTTTGAGAAAAATACGAAGTGCTTGCCTTCTTGAACTTACATGTGAACTTCCACACATTTTCTTTCCTGCACTAACTTGCATTCCACCTGGGATGTTAACGTGGTCCATGTTTCCCTCTCACTGTCTATTGCTTTAGGTGTCTATGTCAAAACAGCTGTTTATTTAACTTAAAATCTTGGGTCTGTAAGACTATAAATTACTTCAATGGAAAGCCTTACGACCTGTTTCAATCTTGCAGTAAAATGCAGACATTAGTTGTTTAAGAAGTTTTCTGGGTGTACCAGTAGCTCTCCTAGTTAAACAGTTCCATGCATTAAGGTTGAGTTCTTGTTGTGGTGGCCTAGGATTTAATCTACCCTGGGCTGTATGCCGCATGTCATCTCCTGTCTGTGTCCCCTGCTTTACCTGTGTCTCCAATTTTACTATCACAACAAAAACATATTTCTTAGGCTTTTATCTGTTTTTTGGGGAAATGCTAGTTGCATGTTACACACACTGTTTAATATCATGATTGTTAAGATGAAACCTCACAGATCTGTGAATCTGGTTTGCGCTTTGTGTGTCGGTGTACTTGGAGATGCGAAGATGCTTGTTTGTATGCAGGCTTTTTTTTTTTTTCCTGTCCCTGAGCTGTTGAAAAACAATACAGCAAAATTGTCATTCCAGCCTTTTCAGGTGACACTGAGCAAATAAAAAATGGGTTCAGTTTTTATTTCGAAGTTGTTTATTGTCACTTGCATGCACATTGTCCTTTCGAATTGTGTGTAGGGTTATGTTGTTTTCTGTGTACAAGATACCCTTTGTACCTGCATGTGTATTTTTATTTTTTCTGTCTCTGTCAGGACTGTGAGGTGCTTGAAGCAGAGACAAAGCGTTTCGAGGACCTGGAATTTCAGCAGCTGGAGAGAGAGAGCCGGCAGGATGAGGAGAAAGAGACCCATACTCAGCAGCTTCTGCGGGAGATTGCAGATTACCAGCGCAGCACAGTCACTCGCAATGTAACCACTGGCTGATTTTCATATTCAATATCAAAATGCTGTAAAGAAAAAAAAGTGTTTTTGTGGGAAAATAAATAATTATATTTGAAGTACTTATTAAGTTAAATTGTTACCTAAAATTTGAAAATAAATAATATAATAAATAATAATAAATAAATAATAAATAATAACAATTCATAGAATAGGCATGGCACCATCAGCAAGCTTAATAGAATCAACACAAAATTAAGTCTTGGTCAAATCCCAGACATATACACAAAGGATAAATAAAACATATAAAATATAAATAGGTTACATAAATCATATGAAATTATGAATGAAAATGGTATAAGCTTGTTTTCCTTTTTTTTTCAGGAACGATTGTTGACTCTTAAGAAGCAGGCAGCACAGATTACCCAGCAGGCTGAGCGAGAAAAGGAAAGCTTTTTGAAAGAGAGAAGCAACCTTGAGTTAATGCTGCAAAGGGTATGAGGAGCTCAGTGCATAGCAACTTTTTTCGCCTCTATGAAAATAAACATAAACTATCAATATTTATTTATTTTTTTAAATTTTTTTAACATCTCATGTTTCTCATTACTGTCTGTAAGGAGAGACAAAACCTTTCCACACTGGAAGGAAAACATGCTGACCTCACTGGTGGCCGAGGTTTCACATTAAGAGAGGTAGGTTTAATTGGTGGCCGTTGGACAAGATGACTGATAAGTAGCTTTCTCTTTGCATCTGGTAAGATTCCTAAAGTCTACAGGGTCCTCCATTATTTTAAATGACTAGGGTTTCCCTCTCTGCTTGCTTGGAAATTGATTTTTTTTTTTGGCTGATGTGCGTCTTTTAGCACTAGTTGGCGAGAAGCCACCACTGCCTCAATTTTTCCCATTTCAATCAAGTTGCAAACTCCTCTTCCCTGTTTTCCTCTGTCTTTCTTGGGAATGCTAAGGTAGCTTTTTGTCATTCTACTTATTTATCCCTCTCTCTTTTCCTCTTTGTCCAGATTGTCTGTTCAAAGCCATCCAATCCTTTCTTCCAATTTCGGGTGAGCCATTTTCTGGCTTTGATCCCAATCTACTCATCCAAAGTTCGATTCTATACTTGTATTCATGTTACTTGTTGTTTAAATAACCTACTATGTGTATTTCACTACCACTGAAATGGTTTGAAAAGAGAGTTCCAAGCTCAAATCATTATTATTATAGATATAAGTTCAACTGAGACAAGTCCAGTTTTATTAAGACCTGCATCAGATTACTCACATTAATTAATGACGGCTAATATGACATAATGTTCATGATATACAGGTCATGCTACGCTGAGCACTGACTAAAAATGGAAAAGCTGATAGCTGAATATTTCTGCGCTGCTGTGCTGATGATCATCAGCATAGGAAATTGGTCACCCTATCCAGAACTCAGAGTAAATCATCACTGCATCCAAATAAGAGTTCCCATTTAGTCAATCATACTATTTCTTACTGGTTCATGCTGTTTTATACAGCACTCTGGTGCTCAGGTTTCTTGAAATTTAATTAAGTGTCTTATAGATTTTGGAGCATTTTTTGTTAGTTGACACTTTTTCGTAGCTTAAATTTTGCCTGATCCTGGTTCCTGTGGCTCAGGCCTTCTCTACTTCCATTCTGTTCCTCCTCTCTTCTTGGTTGTTTCTTTATCTCCTTTTTGTTTTTTGGGTTACTGCACTGTCCCAAATCGGTTGCTACAACACAGGAAGAGAAGCAGTTACAGATATATAAGCTTTAAAATTCATTCATTTCTATGCATCGTGTATCCTCATCCTATATTAATAAGAATGTTTATTGTACTCCACTCATTCATTGTTTACAGTCTGTGTCTATGTAACATATTTTTGCTCCATTTTTGCCTTGAAACTGCTAAAATTGCCACCAACGTCTGCATCATTCTAACAACTAATTTTACCATAACATATTAATATGGCTGACTCACTTCATGCTATGCCTCACCCCTTCTCTCTTCCCCATTTCTCCATGATACCTTCCAGGGCTATGTCACAGTCAGTGAAATCAATGAGCTTTACTCACAGCTTAAGGGGGATCCTAAATCTGCCCCTGCCCCTGCTGTGGCCAATGCCTCCCCTGAGTCTGAGGCAAACACCTCCCCCGAGGACAACAACCCCAAACCACCAGAGGATGAGGTGTGTGTTGTGGTGAAAAGGGCTGGTGTGTTTAGTTCAGCACACTCAGATGATGAGTGTAAATGTGCGTCATGGCTTTCCCTCCCTCTTTTGCACCTTTTCAGTTTTCTGACATGTTTCTTTCTTCTTTCCGAAGCTTTATTATTCTTCCTCATCTGCCGACTGTCACTCCTCTTCTTCCTCTTCTTCTTCCTCCCATCTAAATCCCCGTCCCATCCCCAAAACACCCTCTGTGCATTGGCCAGAGAACATGGTGTCGTATCGAGACCCCTCTCCACTCCCTGATTCTCCCCCACCTCCCCTTCCTGTCAAAAAACACCATCACCGACACAGGCAGGTAAAGTGTATTATAAATATAAATTTATTTTAATTGTTCAGGTAAATTCAGTTGTAGTGCACATTTAGAAATGATTGTGAATGCATTTATTGATGCAGATAATTGATATAAATATATAAAGATATATATTTTGTTTTGAATGACATTACTTTGTTTGGTTCATTTTTTTCAACATACCACCAGATGTCACCAAAGAAATTTTACATCCCAATCAGCGCTCATTTAAAAAATGGGGCCGTGTTACATGGCCTCAATCAAATTTAGAGATCAATGTCATCTAATTCCATTTCAGTTGAATGTTGATGATAAATAAACAGTAATAAATTAACTGTGTACATCTCTTCCCTTTTCTGTGTGCGTGTGTGTGTGTGTGTGTAATCTTAGCATTTCCGTTTGCTGGAGGAGAGGAAAAGGTCTGGCAAAGACATTGGGTCCCATTTAAGTGACACCCTGCCCAGAAAGAAAGCCACTCCCACCGTGACACGCCAGTTCACATGTGCAACCCTCGGACGTAATTTCCCTACCAAGGTTCAAATATTGATCATTTATGGATTAAGGACACAAATGCATAGAAACCATATGTTGTTGTAACTTTGATCTATTTGCAGCTAGTTTTCTTACTTCTGGTATATAACTGTATCATTTATAAAATATTATATTAAGTTATATGTCCTGTTCTAAATGGAAGTGAAAGCCATTTGTCTCCTCTTGGTTCTTCACAGTCCCATCAGCCCCTGGTTCAGAGCGCAAGTTGTGGTAGCATTCTTCCAAGAATGCTCTCATTGTCCAACAAGGAAACAGAATCCCGACGTCTGCATAAAGGTACAAACACACACAACAGAACACCCATTTGCTCACACATCACTAATAACCTTATGTAAAAAGCAAAGATTGGGACAAAAATGGAGCATGTAGGTGGGGACAACACATACAACTTCACCTACATAGATTCTCTATCTTTCCCTTCCACATTTATTTGTGCCTGTCTCTCACACAAACTAACACATCTCTGGGTTGTAACACAAGAATATGCCTTATATGGCAACAATATCCCCATTGGATGTGGGTGTGTACCTCATTGTGCTTTTTAAGATTACACATTTTTTCATTTGTTTATCTGTTGGTGAAGATAGCGGAGGAATGTAGGAGGCAGAGGCATCATACAATGTAGAGTAGTGTGTATGTGTGTGACTGTTCAGTGAAGGACTAAAGAACATTTTCTCAATGTGCTGGTTTGAGTTTGAGCATGTATTAGCTGATGTAATTGTTTTATTTGAATTAACAATATACTGTAACATTGAAAAAACACCTGGAAGTTGATATAAATCCACATCCTGCTGTTTCGCATCATAAAAAAAAACAACAACTTGCTGTTCACTTGTATTATAGTATACCTTTTGGCCTCTGTTTGGATCTGTGTTCATGTGTGCTTCTGAACCCAGAATTTGCTGAAAGATGAAGGATGATCTGGGTGAAGTTTGATGTGACTATATGGTGTTGGTCCAGAAAAATTAGTTAGTATCCTAAAATATATTTGTTTCAAGGATACTGTGTGCCATGCATTGCTATCATGCTGCTTTGTTTTCCCCCTGGTGTATTTGGTCCCTCAGTCCCTTTGGTCCCTTGATCTTGCTCATCAGATGGGTGGGTCTGCTGCATGGGGCAGATGGTATCAGGCTTTTTGTGTGTTTCTTCCTGTACCCAGACGTTCAGTTAGTATTTTCTGAGTGTCTGGTCTGGAATTTTATCAACATTTCTCCTTGTAATTTTGAAGATGTCTCATTTTCTTCCCAGACATCTTTGGTCTGACTAAACTACTTTTAAGAGCCCTCTCACTACACGTACTTGGCTCTATTGTTTGGACACAAGAGTAGTTGCACCGCCAAGGTGTGGATATTTTTCACTGAA
The DNA here is from genome assembly GCA_034769265.1 of Remorina albescens. NCBI lineage: Eukaryota > Metazoa > Chordata > Actinopteri > Carangiformes > Echeneidae > Remorina > Remorina albescens. The sequence goes on along the minus strand of CM068476.1, from coordinate 11,706,784 downwards.
CTCGTATGAGTGTGGTTCACAGTGGCGGGGCATTGTGATCCGACATTGAAGCTGTCTGAGCAAACTGTTGTCTCAGAGGATGTGACACAGACAGGTAGAGCACAGAATATGTGCCTGAGGGGAGTAACTAACATTGGTTGCTACTGAACTTGGTGTGATATTCCTTTATCTGCTTTGCATGTGTGTGTGTTTACAGGTCAGCCTGGCTCCAGAGCTGCTTCCCAGACAAACGTCTACCTCGATGCCTTTGGGTACCGTGACAACCAGGCCTTTGACACAATGAGTGTGGACAGTACCGACTCTATTGAAACCAGCATCTCTGCTTGCTCTCCTGACAATGTCTCCAGGTAAGTGTCTGTGTTGTGTGTGTGTTCACCCATGTATTGCTGTGGACAGAGTAGGTCACTGACCCTAAGTGTAAACCTTTTGTAGTCTGAATGTGTCTGTTGTCAGGTGTGTTATTGGACATAACTCTTTAGAGTGATTTGAAATAAAAATCTGTGAGGGGGAAAAAACATCCTATGAAAGAGAAGACAAAAAGATTTAAATATCACACAAGACAGGAAAAAAAAAATATATATATATCAAAGAACACAAAAATGTCCCCTTGTGTTCATAATGTGAAACATCGGCGCTTGAAAAGTGAGCGAGCGGCAGGAAAGGACATGAAGAATACAATGTGAGTTAATGCAAAGAGTGTGTGGAAACTTTTCCCGCCTCTCATGGTGCCTCCAAGGGGGTGGGTGTGTGTGCTAGAGGTAAGGGGAACTCTTGATTAGTGTTCCTGGGGTCAAGTTACGGAAGAGGCAAAACTGGAAGGTGTGTGTGTGTGTGTCTGTGTGTGTGTGGTCACAGTCAAGCCCCTCAGGTTCAGATGAACTGAGCAAACCAGTATGACTGTGGAGGTACATTTGGGGGTTCAGCCCCCTGTTTGGACTAAAACCATGTGTGTTCGCTTTCCCTCTCTCATTCTTACAGTGGCTGCATCTGTCTTTTGTCTCCCCTTCTCTTGTTTCTCTGGTACGGTCTTGTTTCTGCAGATAGATTTTGCAGTCCTAAACCAATTGCAGATTGTTCTGTCTGCATTGTAAATTCTCCTGGAATAAGCAGCCTCTGTGATCCTTGCGGATGGTGTTGTACCAGTATAGATACAAGTTTGTGTTTTGGTGAAACCTGGATCACTATTGGACAAAGTACCTATCATCTTGTCAGTGATGTCTCCCATGTTCTGCAGTTACAAGTGACCAAGTATTTGTATAAAGAGTTTATAACTGGACTAGTCTATGATGACTATGAGTGCAGTTCCCTCTCATCGACTAAGGTAAGAGAACAGCAATGGCTATGTGAGGAAGAGATGAACTGATGGATGTCTGAATGATGTAGTCAAGTTTTATTACTGTTTATGTGAATATTGACAGGAAGCATCAGCAGACAAAGCACTCATTTAGTGAAGTATCCATTATATTTCTTAAAACAGATAACATTCTGATGGTCATCTCTACCTGAGTCATTTTATGGTGAAAATGATTGAAAAGTATGTAACACTCATGTAATGTTCACCTTCAAAATCTAGTATTATGTATCTGCTGGTGTTAAAACTCAGACCAGAGTTAGAGCTGTGGTGTTGTGACTTCCAATAGGAAACTGTTTAAGGTACTATGAAAAATAACTGGAGAGAACAACAAAATTTTCTTTTCCGACTTGCTCTTGTTTTAAACTCCAAAAATGATTTTCCCCCGAAATCCACTTTTTCTGTTTTCTGTTACTTCAGCTCTCCGTATTCTCCTCTTCTTCTTTCTCTTCCTCATTTGTTTAGACTGAGCTTAATGCCTAGCATTCATTTTAACAATCTTGTGATATAATCAAGACTGGGTATCCATTTCCTTCTGGCTACGGATAAGAGCGGTTACGCATGTGTGTCTGTTTGCAGTCTGTGTCAGAGGGAGAGAAAATACTGTTTTGAAATTACAAAATACACAAAAATCCTACCCCTGTGGCGTTGGCGTTGGTCAAAAATTTATGCTTTATATCCGTCTGAAGTCAGGGGACCTGCAGCTGGTCTGAAGTGAAGCCAGTGGTACAACTGGGGTTAGTGACAGACAGAGTGGACTGGCTGGAATCATTACTTTCACATCCAGGCTTCCTTTCCTAATATATTTGATTACGCAGAAAATATATATAATTGGTTAATAATCAGTAAACAGTAAACAGGATCTGTTGGGTCTCTTTAAATAATTTTATAAAGAGTTTGGTCTAGACCTGCTCTATATGTAAAGTGCCTTGATGTAACTTTGTTATGATTTGGCGCTATACAAATAAATCTGATTTGATTTTGATTTGAGTAGTTTCCTCAGGATCATTTACACTGAAGTCTGAACGTGTGCTGTATTTTTGCATTTTCAGTATTATGTGAAAGGTAAACATTGTAGGTCATCTTATTTTCTCACATATATATATACCTAGATGTATTGCATTGCCGTCTTAGTAACGCTTTTAGTGTAAGGCTGAGTTTTTCTGAGGATCTATCAATCTATCTATCTATCTGACCCCAAAATAATAAAGTATGAAAAAGTCAAAAATGTTTCAGTGATGTAACAACATCAAGGTTGATTTAACAGCATCACATTTTCAGTGTACTTCAGGCTCAGCAACATGAAATCCAGTGTGACTTTACAGCAAGTGGTTGATTATACAAAATAAATAGATGTCCACTCTTTTTCTCATGTGTGTTGCAGTGCCAGTACATCAAATGTGGCCAAACTAGAAGAGATGGAGCGTCTGCTGAGAGAGGCTCAAGCAGAAAAGAACCGGCTTCTTGAACACAAGGTCATTATGGGGGGGCATATTTGTAATTATTCAATTTGTGCATAAGAAACAGGGCTAATATGTAGATCCAATATCAAACTTGCCCTTGTGGTAAATCCCAAACCTAAAGATTATAAAAAATTTTCCTCAGGAGCGAGAGATGGAAGTGCGAAAACAGGCGCTGGAGGAGGAGAAGAAAAGAAGGGAGGAGCTGGAGAAAAGGCTACAGGAGGAGACGAGCAGACGCCAAAAACTCATTGATCGTGAGGTGAAACTACGAGAGAAACAAAGAGCCCAGGTGAGACAGATAGACACAACACAAAAGATCTCTGGTCCAATGGGAAATGTTCATTTAGGACTGGAAAATGACAGCAAAATTTACCAGAATGAGATTATTCTTTTGTACGGAATGGGTTGGTGTTTTGTTTTTTTTGTTTTTTTGGCCTAAACATAATTTGGAACATGAAGTCTACTTCTTTGAAGAGTTAACTTTATGCTCCTTTGATAAAACTCTCCATCTTGTTTCTGTAGCTAATATTTGTATATTTTCTTAATGTGTGGTTTCAATCATGTCCATGATGACTGTTCTTAGTTTAGTATCATCTGTCATGTTTTGCCTGGTCCCTCGGCTATTGGCAGCAGAAGAAAGAATTTCATGCTTCAGTCTATCTCACCATATTGTATACATCTGCCCGAGTCGTATAACAGAGATTATAGAAACATCGTCATCATTATTTGAACCAATTCCTGTTTAATAATTTCACTCACTCTTCCATCCAGTCCCGGCCATTAACGCGGTACTTGCCAGTGAGAAAGGACGATTTTGACCTGCGTGCTCACATTGAGTCAGCAGGCCACAGCACAGACACGTGTTTCCACTTGTCCATTTCTGAAAAGACCTGTCGGGGCTACTTGGTCAAGATGGGAGGCAAAATCAAAACCTGGAAGAAACGGTGGTTTGTCTTTGACCGCAACCGCCGCACACTCTCCTACTATGCAGGTAGGACACTCAGTTGCAGTGATTCACATTTGAGCACAAAGCATTGGTTCCCATGGCTGTCACACATAATGTCAGAGTGAATCCTTTTCTCTGTAATAAATATATAGCAATTGCTGTATTTTGTAATTTGTATATTTTACATTAATTTTAATTCTGAATTTAATACATATTTTGTTAAAGACAAACATGAAGTCAAGCTGAAAGGAGTCATCTACTTCCAAGCTATTGAAGAAGTGTATTATGACCACTTGAAGAATGCCCATAAGGTACATGCATGTGTAAATACTGTGTATTACTACAAAAGCTATGCATGCAAGCAACTTCAGTCTTGAAAAATACTTTATGAAGGTGTAATTTTGTGTCCTCATCTGTAAATTCTTGTCTCCTACTCGTCATTTTCTTCCCCCCTTCCTTTTCTCTCATCCCCATGTTGTCGTCTTTGCCTGCCTCAGAGTCCAAACCCCTCCCTCACCTTCAGTGTTAAGACTCACGACAGAGTGTACTACATGGTGGCTCCCTCTCCTGAGGCCATGAGGATCTGGATGGATGTCATCGTCACAGGTGCTGAGGGATACACCCAGTTCATGGTGTAGCAAAGTGGGTTACTGCCACAGGATATGGCAACATGTTATGGTTCTTTGTGCCTTTTTAAATAGTTTTTACTGAGGGGAAAAAAAAAAACTGATTCTGTTGACACCAGCCTTAAGTAACGTGTTTGTGTCATTTGTGTTGTTGGCAGCATTTACAATTGGAAGTAGATATCACATAATAATATGTATAAGATAAGATTTTTAATATAAAATTTGGAGGAAAACACTTCAAAGGAAGTAAATGGAGTTCAGGAGATCAACACAGCAGTAGCTCACAGTGGGCTCGGGTGCATCTGCTGCAGACATTAACATTAAAAATGTTGACCTGACTTCACTGAGCTCATTGCAGCCCCTTTTCTTATGAGAGGAGCAGACTGTGACTCTGTAACTGCTTCTGTTTGACCAACTGGTTTGAGCTCCATGTTATTTCCACATCAACACCTCATCATCCAAAACCAACCAGGAAGCCAAAAGAGTTAAATCAGTAGCTGAGGTTCAGAAATGCTAAGTACCAGAAGAATTTTAATAGCCTAAATTATGGAAAAACCAAATAGTGTGATGGCTTAGGTGTTTTACTATCACGTTTTATTCCATTTCATGTGTACATAATAAATAATGCAATATAATTTAGTAAAGGCAGTTGAGTAAATTTCTTTTAAATTTCTTTTTTTTTTCATCTTGATTTAATTTCATACATCATTAACCGCCACATTCTCATATCTTGACTTTGCATGGATGTTCATGTGTACATTTTATGATGCATGAACATATTTGACTTCATAAACGTGTGTTCCAAAGAAGTGCCTGCTCTATGCACATACTTGATGTACATATCTAATGACTTTGAGCCTCTAATGAAGCTCTCAGGTGCTATTTTTACATAATGAATGATGCTACTAGCCCAAGCCACAACATATTTTAGTTTGGGTGAACCTCTAAAATAAGGTGAACTTATAACCAGTCTTTTTTAAAATGGATTACTTTGCTGGAGGCTCAGAAATGAGGCTGAAATGACTTAAAATATGTTGCCAAATCATTATTTTTCAGTAATAAGAGTAATAAATACTTTTAATAAGACAACGAATTGTGGTATTTGTACATTTTGTGTCCAAGTTGTAGTTCAGTTTAAAATTGTTATGATAGTTCATGATCTATTATCAACTTGTGCCATTTTAAAACTCATATTTTGTGTAGTAGTGTTTTGACTTGTATTTTCTAGATTTTTTTTAAGAGCTACATGTATCTACTAAATGCCAAACTGTGAGGTGAGAAAAAACGCAGTTCTTGAAACATGGTGCTGAGTGGTTTTATTAGGAAAAGACTTTTTAGGATAAAGTTGCTTTTTATTTTTTTATTTTTCTTTTATTTTTTTAAGCTGTCAGGAAGATGAGATCTGTGTTACACATGCTCGTGTAATAGAGATTGCTTAATCAAAACAGACTGATAGTTGTGCTGCTTTGGTCCATCAGCTTTCATTGTATTGTTTTTATCACTATTGAATTAATGTATTGGTTAAACAGTCTATTCCATATTAAATACTAAAGCTGCTTTTAAATGTCTCATACTCACAAAAGATTCAGCTGTTTTCATTAGCGCATTTATCATTTTGTCTTTTTTGTTTTATTGACCAAAGTACATGTACTTGTAGTACAATATATGTGGTGTCTTTGCTTTGACTTCTCTTAAGTACAGTACTCTTCTCCGAGCATGTGTTTTCTAACTCAAGAAGCTGTTTGAGTTGAAGTTCAATGAGCTCCATTTTTCTGTTTTTCAATAATTATTTTTTTAACGGCGACTATACTGCTATATTTATGTAAATACCGGCGCATGTATCTTTTGTATTTCTATATGACAATTAAAAAATATGTGTCACTTTTCATATTGTCCGTACGCTGCCTGCTTAGCTCCCAAAATAAACTACAGGAAGATTTGAGACCTCTATGACTCTGACAGCAGTGTATCTCAGGTGTTATCGTGTGAGATTGATACATTTGAACTTGTGGGTCAAACGTTTAACAATCTCTTCAACACTAGATAAGAGCCAACTTTGCATATTAACCAATGAAAAATACCACCAAACAGATTGTTGATCCCACTTGGAATGTCATGGAAATTTTCTGTGTACAATTCGAGTGCGTACTTAAAGTTCTTCATTCGAAACAGTTTTTACTGAGTATCTTCCATTTTAATCTAAGTGCAGTGTAAATCAAGGCCATGAAATAAGCCCAGAAATGCACTTTGTTGTTTTTTTCTGAAGAATCACATACACATACACCGATCAGACGTGACATTCTGATCACTGACAGTTGAAGTAAATGACTGATTCTCTCTTCATCATGGTTCCTTTTAGTGGGATATAGGAGGCAGCAAATTAACATTTTGTCTTCAAAGTTGGCAAGTGGAAAGATCTGGGTGTGTTTGAAAAGGGCCAAATGGTGATGGGTAGAGGACTGGGTCAGATCATCCCCAAAACTGCAGCACCACCTACCTCAGCATTGTCGCAGACACCTTTTCATGGAAAATTGTATTCTCTGATGGCTGTGGCCTCTTTCAGCAGGATAACATGCCTAACACAAAGCAAAAAATAGTTCAGGAATGGTTTGAGGAGCACAACAGTGAGGTTGAGGTGTTGGCCTCCACATTCCCCATATATCAATTCAATCCATCATCTGTGCGATGTGCAGGACCAACAAGTCCCATTCATGGAGGCCCAAATTCACAACTTCAAGGACTTAAGGGATCTGCTGGTACCAGACTCCACAGCACACCTTCAGGGGCCAGGGCTGTTTTTGGCAGTAACACAATATTAGGCAGGTGGTCATAATGTTATGCCTGATCCTTGAAAATAGTCCATTCTTCCGGCTCAGAGAGCAGAAAACATTTGTTTTTAGTCAGCTTTCCAGCAGGTAGGTGGTTGAGTAGAAAGGTGGAAGGGGATAGCTGATTATTTCTATAGAGTTGGAAAAGGCCTCTTCACAGTATCAGTTGTGTGTGTGTGTTGACAGTGTGACTGGGATCACCGGGGCCTGCTCCACTCATACGAAGCACAGAGTGTCACCTAAAACCAGCCGGCTTGCACCGCAGTAAATCAAGTCACAATGATGTAGGCCCAAGCACATCTCCTTCCTTTAAATACACCGGCCTTTGCCCATTGAGTTTATAAGTGATGTCATTTTATATCACAGCCACTGGTCATTTAACCCACCCCACACACACACACTCCTCCTGTAATGTATATTGGTGGACTGCTGTCCACATCTGGGGAAGGGAACTATCTGTGCTTTAACATTGGGAGCTGCAGTTGCTGCCGTATGTTGTCTAACACTCCCCTTTTTAACGATCTGTTTTGATTTTTTTTTTTTTTTAGGGATGGGGGAATGTATCCAATCAAAACCGCCTGTTGTCAATATAGTTCTTGTAGCCTGATGACCTTGTGCTTAAAGTGTTTATAGTGTGCAGGACATAAAAAAGTGGGAGGATTCGTTGATATGAGGAATAGCGGACTCTGAGCTCTGATCGCTCCAACAAGCCTCGGCTATAAATAGACTCCGAGCGGCCATGACCAGTACACTGATGGTAATGTGTGTGTGTGTGTGTCTTTAAGAATTCAGTTGAAATTTGATCCCCATGTGGGGACTGAAAGAGAGAGAGAGAGAGAGAGAGAGAGAGAGAGAGAGAGAGAGAGAGAGAGAGAGAGAGAGAGAGAGAGCGCTCCCCTCTCTACACCCCAACCCCGCCTTTCTTTCTCCCTGCTCCTGTAATCGAGCGTTGAGCTCTCCGATCTGCGTCCCCGCAATAATGCACGTTTCGCGTCGTCTGAGGGAACTAACTGTAAACACCGCAAAGACGGCGGAGGCTCGGACCGGCGGCCCCCCAGCTTCAGCAGCAGCAACAGCAGTAGCCCCCGCAAGTTTGTAGTAGCCGTGTGTGCGGGGGGAGGAGGGAAGCGGACCGCGTTGTTTACCAAAGATGACTCGGTTTGGCTCGGACTCGGATTCGGACTCGGCACGCACGGCTCGGCCATCGACCCTGGAAACCAGAAGCAGTTGAGAGAGCCGAGCGGGGACGAGAACATCTTCATGAAAGCCACAAGGTGAGTGATCGTGTCTTTTCACATCTATTGGCTGTAAACGAAACACAACCTATGGTGTTTTTCATTATTTAATTTTCCTATTATTGCCCCTCAACACATCCCAATAGCCAACAAGACAATGCGGCGTGAATTGGCATCATGTGTGCGCCCTTTTTTCGGCCCCTTTTAAATAAAGAAATGAGCGGAATAAACCCAGTATTTCCTCCGATCTGTGGGCTCGGCATCACGGTTGATGTTATTTTCTAACAAACGCTCTCGTTCCCCCGTTAAATGAAAAAGGTCCATCCGTTGTACGCAGGCGCATTACATACATACAGACATACCAAGGCTGACAACAACAGTCCTCAAGGAAGTAACCTGTTTCATTTCCATGGGAAAAAATGTCCACATTATTCATCCTGGGACCAAACACACCGTTATCCATCCACTGGGATAGCAATAAATCAGCCTGTCTCAGAGTCACATTTACCTGAAGCCATCCAGGGAGTTTTGGGGCTAATTCATCTTCCCCCCACCTTTTTACAGCTGCTTTAATGCATTATGAGTTGTGGCAAAGAAAAATAATGTTTTTATAATCGATTCTCAGCGTTTTTATACAATATTTCAATGGTATTTTGAGTTGGTGACAGTGAAAACCAGCTCAGAGCCAAACCGGTGTGTCAGGAAGTGACCCAGCAGATTGGTTTCCTTTAGATCAAAATCGGTTTCTTAAAATGTGATTTTCCCTCAAAACCACATTCTCATACTGTTTTATCATTTTAACTCCATGCACAGTCAATTCTGTGCTGCCTTGATCTGCTAAATCTTTTGCAACAAAAGCCCCACAAACGTGCACATTTCTTTCAGTGGGGCCCTGTGTGCTCACCATGCCTTGACCTCTGTGGCTTTTAAGCTGTAGTTTATCCTTCAGTCAAGATTTTCAACTGTTTGTCCTTGGCAGCAGTGTAATGTTTGTGTCACACACATGCACGTGTGTACCCAAAACCCACGTGGTTTATCGATATGACAGAGGGAAGCATTAGTGAGATGTTTCCTGGCTTGAAATGACTTCAGGGTTTCTTAAAGTGTCCCCTATAATAACAACAAAAAAAAGCATCTCTGCCTTGCAGCATGTTGGATTTAAGTACTGGAGCTCACTAATGCATTACAGACAGGCAGGAGGAGAGGGCTCTGTGGAACTGGCCTTTCAGTTCTCTGGTGACTTCCTCTTGTTTACGTGTTTCCATGAGGGACTCTGTTAGTCCTCAAGCATTTCTTTAGTATAACGCAGGAACAGAGGCAGGTATAAAATCATCGAGGTCGGAGCTCCAGGGACCAGCAGGTTTTTTTTTTTTTTGTTTGTTTGTATATGTGCCTGTTTTGGAAGAAACTGTGTCCTCTTACTCTGGGAGATGTAAATATGTCTTGAAAGTTAACAGACTTGGCTTTGTACCAAAGGCTGGAACAGTCAAATTAGTCCGATGCAAATAGCTCAGTGCAATCCTCATAAAACTGTTCAGTGGTGTGGACTTGCACTGGACCTCCGTCACTGACATACATTTACTTGATGTGTGTAGAGTGTGTGGAGCTGCTAATTCTGGATCTTTGTTTTCTTATCGAGGGCACTCACTTTTGATCCAAATATATCAATCAGTCACAAAGTGCTTTACAGTTAAAAACCAACCCCCACTCCCCATTCCCACCACACACACATACATACATACATACATTTATACACACACACACACAGCAGCTCATACGCACTGTTTTTTTTTTTTTTTATAGATGGGGTGAAAAGATTTTAAAGAACTCACTGTTATGCAAATATTCAAGCTTTATGGTGATGCACAGTGTATACAGAATGGTGTACAGTTTTTTCATTTTGTGTGATAGTAAAATAAAAAAATCTAATATATATATATATATTTTTTTTTTGTTTTGTTTTGTTTTGCAAAATAGTAAAACTGAAATACTGCAAGTATTTATGCACTTTGCTTTGAAAACTTAGCTCAAGTGCCTCCCATTTCTCCTGACCATCCTTGAAACGTGTCTGCACCTTCTACCTGTGGTCAAATCAATGGATTGGGCACCTGTCCAGAGTCTCACAGCTTAGATTGCAAATCAGAGGCAAAAACCAAGCTCAGACAGGAAACCAGCTGCCTGTGGAGCTCAGAGATGGGGCTGTGGTCAGGCAAAGATCTGGGAAAGCATCAGAGATATTTGTGCTTAACTGAAAGTTCCCACACTGGCTGCTTGGCTCTAAAATGGAGGGAATTTTACCCCCCAGTCAAAATGAGTGATCGAGGAGAAGGGCTCTGATAAGAGAGGTGACAAAGAACCTGAGATCTTACGTGGAGATGGGAGAAACTTCCGGATGAGCCACCATCACTGCAGCACTCTGCCGGTCTGAACTATGCGACAGAGTGGCCAGATGAAGCCTCTCTGTGCAAAAAAAAAAAAAATCACCTAAAGGACTTTCTGACTGTGAGAATCTCTGGTGGTGTGATGAAACTGAGAGTGAACTGTTTGGCCGCAGTTTGACGGTCAAGTTTGAAGGGAACCAGACGTGACATTTTGTTTTTCTTCTGAAAGTTTCTCCCATCTTGACGGAGGATCTCTGGAGCCCAGCCAGGGTGACAAGCAGGTTGTTGGTCACCTCTCTACTTTAATTATCCTCCGTTGCGAATTGCCACAGTGAAGACTTATGGCAACGTGACATCTTATTTTTAGATTTTTAATACATTTTTTAGAAACTTGCTTTGTCATTATAGTGTGATGATTAATGTAAGGCTGCAACATAATTAAAAATGGAAGAAAAAAAATTGAAGGGGTCTGCCAACTTTCTGTGCACTGTATCATAATATTTTAACAGTGTGACTCAGCCTCAACCTGCATTACTAAAATCCTCTCAAAATGTAAACTACTTGTTTCTGTAAAATTTCCCTCTGTACTTTGTGGAAATAATGCAGAGTAAATAATGGAGCAGCTTTAGTGACACTGACAAATATGGGTATACATATTCTTGCATTTTTCATGCAGGACCAACTATAAGATAGCTTCTGTACACTAAGCACAACACTAAACAACATGTGCTTTACGCTTACATGTTGGTAAATAATGATGAACCCAAGCTCAGAGACTTTAATCACAAGAGAAGCCTGTTATTCAGCAGTACAGATGCAGAAGCTCTTACCAACGTGCTGTCCTTGTGTTATTTTTGCAATTGTCATAATACTTATGTGCCTTGAGGTTTATTTTTTGTTCTCCTTGGTATCAGTGTTATTTTGGATGCCATCTTTCTTATTAGCCTCTTATTGGCTGTGTTTGATGATGTCACCCACAATGGGTTATAACACCGTTGCCAGTTTGGGCTGCCCAAAGTGCCACCGCAAAGCCTGAAACAACAATTAAAGTGTCCCACACCTGCCGCCTGTTCATATAACAGCACATGGAGCTCATCAAGTCATCACTGAACCAAAACAGATTCACATTTTTCCCACTGTAACCTGTATATTATTATTCTTTAACAACATAAAAAAGTAATCCATGAGTGATGTAATGTGAAAGAGCACGACAGAATGAGTTTGAAACTGACCTTGCCTGCACACCCTTGAGCCTTTTCCCTTTAGACATGTTGCGTGTTGAGGGGAATACTCATAATGCGACTCTCTGACAGTGACTCAGTGACATTCACAGCAAGTCCGACTGTATGAGAACGCCTCGGTTACATGCACCATCTGTAGCCTCTGTTATCGTGTTGTCACAGCCACTGTATGAATCCACTGACAGAGATTCTGTGTATTCGACGAAATATTCAGTTAATCCATAAATGCAAGTGGAAATGAGTCCAGAAATGGTTCCACTGTGATGGATACTGGTAAAGAGGAATTTGTTAGAGGAAAGATTAAAGTTTAAAAAAAGGTTTCCATAAATTGATTCTTATTTAATGTGGCCATGCATTAGTAGCTCCAGTTAACTTACTAGACTATACCTTTGTCAGTAGCTTCAGAGCAATTCAAATGTTTCCACTGGACCCTGCAGATCTGCAGGTGAAGCTCTTGGCATTCAAATACTCAGAGAGCCGCCTTTACACTTACACACAGATCCACCATAGAAGAGGGGAAGTTCAAGAAGTCAATGAATATTCCACACAGTATTAACATTACTACTGCTCACATTAATCATCCTCTTTATTTCCCACCAAACTTTGTCTCGGCGTGACATAATGACTGTGACCGCTGGCTATATTATATTTATTTTGTTCAAGATTTAAGAGGTGCTTTATAAGTAGCTCTGAAAAGGTATCTTAAATTGTCACTCTCTAACATTGGAGATATGTGCTGCTAATGTGAATGTACTCTGCCCTGTAATATGAAGGTAAAATGGTTTTGTGTCACTCAGGATGTAATCACAGTGCACACATATTGTAGTAGTACTCTGGGAAGCAGTGATTGTGCTAATTGGTCGAAAGCATTTGTACAAGTCCGAGGTGGGTTTAATCGCACGTTCTTGAGTATTCAGCTGTTGTACAGCTTCCAAGGATAGAAAGTTTAGAAACCTTGTGTGCTGCAGCTACACCTTTTTGACCAACATGTCTTCATAGGTATTCTCATTTAGTTAGCCAGTGTTTTCTAAAGGTTCTTATGACATAAACAAGCCAACAGCGTAAGAATGATCCAGATGTATTGTTATTGTTGTTACACCAGCTGTGATTTGTCGAACCAGAAGGTAAAACATATGACTAATACCTATTTGTTTGGTCATTTGCCTTTTTATCAGAGAAAAACAGGTTAAATTCAACTCTCCATGTGTTCTTTCTAACCTTTGCCTGCTTCCCATTTCTCCTCTTACAGTGGGGTTGGATGGCCATGGACCCATTCAGCCAGCTTATCCTCACCATCTCGGTGACCAGTTTCCTCACCTTCCAGTGGCTCTTCCACAAAGTCAGCCCATGGATGTCGATGCGCATCAGCCCCAGCTTCCTGGGCCTCAGTGACAAGCAGAAGGTGGAATGGAACTCAAGGTGACCTGAAATGAACTGTTGATTGTGTGGAGTCTGAATATTTGCATGCTGTGTACAACAGCCCCTGTGAGCTGAACTCAGATTTTGGCCAGAGGGGATTTGTTTTAGCTCGGTCCAAAGATCACCACTGACAGTCAACCCACATTTTTCCTGTGACATAGTATCTGACTCACGCGTAGGATGCATTGTGTATCTTGCAATGTTTGCGCTATATGGCACAGTTTCAAGGTGCTGGGAGCATGGTGCAGTCAACGCAATGCTTGATGACTGAGTGTCCTTTTTATTCATCCCATCTTCTGCTGTGCAACATTTTTATGCATCTCTGACTGACACGGTAAAAGCTTATTTTTTAAATTGAAAAACAGAAAAAACCTGGAGCACGTAACTGGAATATTTATATTTCTCAAAGAAAAAAACCATATTTGCATCCCTTTATATTTGTTACGCTCATTGTCACCTATTCATTATGGCATTGTGTTCTATTTATAAACCAACTGCAGCAGAGGGCAGTTCCTCACTTCTTAGTGATATTCCATTCTTTATTATTCTTTTATTATTATTATTAAATTAAATATATATACATTTCAATAGTGGTTAGCGTTGTTGCCCCACAATAAGAAGGCCACAGGTTAAGTTCCAGTGCCTGGTGTCTTTCTGTGTGGAGTTTGCATGTTCTCCCCGTGCCTGCGTGGGTTTCCTCTGAGTACTCCGGTTTCCTCCCACCGCCCAAAGACATCATGTTTGGGTTAACTGGTAACTCTAAATTGTCCGTAGGTCTGAGTGTGAGTGTGAGTGGTTGTTGGTCTCTGTCTCTGTGTGTTGGCCCTGTGATGGACTGGTGACCTGTCCAGGGTGTACCCCGCCCTCGCCCAGAGTGAGCTGGGATTGGCTCCAGCACCCCCCGTGACCCAAAGAACTGAGAAGCGGTAGAGGATAAATGGATGGATAATTACATTTCTCTTAATGATGGATTCCACCCATCAAATCTGTGGAGAGATCTCTTATTCTGCACTGATGATTCATTTCAGCTGCAGTTCGCTGGAAGGATTTTTTCTTTTTGTCCTACCTTCTGTTTTTAAATACATCAAAAGTGCTCTATTGAATTCAAGTCAGGTGACATGGCCAGGTCATAGTTTACACTTTGCTTTATTACTTTACAGTTTCATCTAAAGTTTAATCTTTTTGGTGAGCAATTGATTTCCTCTTGGATGCTGTCTGTTGAGGCTGACTTCATGCAGAGTCCTTTGTTGTCAGACCATCACTAAAGCAAAATAGTTTTTTCTTTTTTGCTTGTGTAAATAGTACATTTTGCACTGTATTATTTGTCAAAGATGACACTATTGATCAGTGGCTCTTCCTGTACCTCCTAACCACTGCTGCACCAGATCATAATCAAAGCCTGTTGATGCTTGTGTAACGTCTACCATATTTATGAAAGGTGTCTTATTCATTGACTCTAAAGGTTTTTAGTCAAATTAAGTACAGTAGAAGTCACAATTTCAATGCGCATTGGATGATTTTAAATGGGATTTTTGTCCATTTTAATTTGAAGTTTCAAGTATGGATAGATTTCATTGTGGACATCGCATCAGACTGAAGCAATAATTTAATAAATGAGGGGCCTAAAATTTTATAATGAAGCACATTTTCCTTCAGTCAGATCATGCTTATCACATTAATCAATATAACTATTTTATCTTCACAGTTGAGTTAAAATGAACAGACAAGTACAAATGCTTCAGGGCTGCCGTGGTCGTACTGATGAATGCACTGTTTGATTAGACACATTGCTTTGCTTTGTTTGCTCTCTAGCAATGGGAACATTTCAGATGTGCTTGATTGGAATAAAAGGATGGAGCGGGTTTGCCCAAAGAATGAGACAGACACACAGGCCGATCTGATCTAAAAGCATTTTGAAAGCAATAAAAGTGCGGCTGTAGATTGAAGGAAAGTGGATGTCCAGGATGATCATAGTGTCTCTGAGGGCATCAGCCTGGTCCAACTTGCATGAATCATTCTTTTTCATCTTCTTGCATACTCTGCTTACTATGACAGCACTTGTGAAATTGATACAGTCACACGGTTTAATATGAGCAAATAAATATTTATGATTCAGAGAGATGGATTTATGCCGTGGGGATAAACATGTCTTACTGTCAGGCTGTCATTCTGTCTTACTGACTGATTGCTGAGAAGTGTTGCACTGTCTTACTGCTTACATGATTGACTGGGACTGCGCGCCGCCACTGTGCCTGACCCTTTAGCAGTGCTTAATTTCTGAGTCTAATTGGTCTGAATCTGTGTGCAGCTCTGACAGGGGATCAGCTGATCCATAGTGAATACTAAAAGTTCAGCGCTAAACCACGAATGCGCTCCAAGGCTCTATTCACGAATGAAGATAAATATGCACCATTCCTCTGATGAGCTTATCGAACAGATCATCTCAGACATGTTTCAAGATAGGAGTCACAGTTGGGTGTGCGTGTGTGTGTGTGTGTGTGTGTGTGTGTCTTGTTTTTCTTTTCAGGACAGTGTCAACGTTTCACGCGCTGTTGGTGGGAATCTTCTGTCTCTACATCTTGTTCTTTGACGACGCTGTCAATGAAGACCCAGTCTGGTGAGAGTTTGGCTGTGAATCACTTGTTGCCAACCAACACTCTCCATACTAAGTAACTATGCACACGTCAAATCAGTGTGTAGGGTTATATATGTACAAAGAGCTTTGAAGTTGGTGTTTCTCTTTGATTCACCCCTAAAATCAATCCATATCTTGTGTTTTGGTGATGTTTTTTCATTTGGAATACAATATTGGAGCTAGCCTCTAGTCACTATATCAAGAATGTAATAAATAATGTAGTAAAAAATAAATAAATATAATATTTATATCTTTTTTACATGATTCCAGTTATAAAATAAGCTATCTTGAATCATTATAAGCTGGTTTTGTTCACTTCTTTGTCCAGAACCACAAAGAGGAAAAACCCCAAAAGGAAGAATGTTTAATCTTCTGCCATCAATAATGTAAACTATTGTAACAACTGCCTTGTGCTAGAATGGAATGATTTATATCTTAAATCTCTAGGTGCTGCCTTTGTCCCTTTTTCATTTTTTTGGTACAGAGTCAGACATTTTCGACAGCAGCACAGGAGCTATTAATAAGTTTTGCCAGTGCTACATAGCTAGTGTTAGCAGAAGAAATGCTATGAGCCCAGCTTCATCAATATCATTTCTATTGGTTCTTTTAGCATGCTAACCCAGCTAGCTCTGGAACATCTCATCACTTTCCAATACCGAGTCGGTGTAGCCTCCCGTCTGTCCTCAACAACAATGGCTAAATGTCCTGCCAGGCAACAATCACCACCACCACCCACTCCTGGCAGGAAACCAATTGAATAAAACATACAAATAGCCCTGTAAAGGTTTCATTCCACAAACCCAGTGAAAACAAATGTGTATTTCCAATAGGGGAGATCCTACACTGGTGAAGACTAATGTTGCCATCACAACAGGCTACCTCATATCTGGTAAGAGAAACATGCTGTTCAACCCAGGTAATATTTGTAAAAGTAAGATCCAAAACACATGCACGTAATTGTCAATAAATGCAATGAACCTACTGCTCAGATCATCCTGTGAAGTTGTGTGTTAGTTGCTAATCAGAAATAAAGATGCATTGATCATTTTGAAATAAATCATTAAACATTTACAGCCTCTTTATTTTGTACTTTAAATGTTCTGATTCTACTAAGGATGTGTTGTCTCTCTCTCCCTTGTACTTTTGTTTTTCAGATCTGCTGCTAATATTTTACTATTGGAAGGCGATAGGCGACAAGTTTTTTGTAGTTCACCATCTGGCAGCATTGTATGCTTACTACTATGTACTGGTGAGTGCCCTATTGTCCAATAGCAGAACGTGCAGGCAAGATGGGAAGGAGACAACCAAGGGTGAACAGCTGTGTCTTGTTAAGCTCTCTGTTTAACCATTATACATTAAGTGTTGACTTTTATCCTAGTCCTACCCTGAAGCTCTCAAAGTTTAGTGAAACATGTACAAGGTAAGGTCAGCATAGTCAGTCACTGTGCAAAAGGTGTACAACTAAATAGATGGAGAAAATCCTTCTGTCCCGACTTTAAGATGTTTGGTACTTCTTCTGTGGTCTACATGGAAATGTCCGACTTTAAAAAGAAATAGTTTAAACTGTGTTATGAGGTTTGTGGCAACACTGATAATCATAGGTTTCGAGTTGGCTTGACATTTCATCATTTTCAGAAGTTAGTTGACCTGCAAAGCCCTCTTACCCAACAACACAATGGTTGCAATTTTATAGTTGGTCTTATCTAGACACAGAGATTAAGTGCACTTGACATTTATGAGCCATGCTGTTCCCTCTTGGTTCAATCTGAAACCCTCTAGGTGGCCAGGATCTATTGCATTATCATAGAGATGAATGACTATGGTATTTTTTGCATGGAATGCTCAATAATGGTACTGGCTGATACCCCCCCCCCCCCCCCCCCACCTTGCCCTTACAATATCTGTGCTTTCTGTTTGTTTTACTGACCCCTCTTAATGTTGTGTGAATGTGACGTAAAACCAAGCCATTCTGAGCTTAGCACAGCCAAATGCTGAAGTGTAACTACTGCGTGCATGCTGGCAGTTCCGAAGCGTTTTCTACAGACAGGGTTCCTTTCTTGTTACTGTGCATGCCAACAAACAGTCTTTAACACTCCTAATTAATTACCTGCCTATCTACAGTACCTTCATCCTGTCTGCTTTTGTGACAGAGCCTAGTTCTGCCTCCTCTTTCTCTTCCTCACACGCCTCCTCAGACTCCCTGATGAGGGAAAACTGAAAAAGCCACTCAAAAAATGTCATCCAGATGATACAGAGCATCACCAAATAGCTGAGGCTGTGTTGACCTTGTTGAATGTACCGTGTAAGATGTATCTTATGGAATTACTGTTGTCATCGCTCTTAAAAGTCTATTTTTTTCTACTGTTCCCACTTTATTTTAGTTAAACAGCCTTAAGGGGGATTTACATTTCCCCCCCCTTTTTCCATCATTGCTTATGCTCTGTTTCTGGTTTTATGTTACCATTGGCAAGATAAATTTCAACCACATTTTTTGTGTAAATGTTGCAGTCGGATTTGTATCCTGCCCCTTTGATAAGTCCAGGCTCTGGCTGGTTTCACAGATTTCTTCTTAAATGTGACACTCATCTTGTTTGCATCTTTCAGTCCATATTTAATATGGATTATTACTTTCACACGCTGTGTTTGAATAATAAAATAACAGTGTCACATTATCATTTATTGTTGAATATAAATCCAGCCATTCACCTGGAGAAACAGAGCGAGCACCTGTGTCTAAAACAGTTAGGTAAAAGAGATGAAGTAGGCCATACTGTTACTGGACACTCATGACTGTTACCTCAGGCTAGATCTGAAATTCATGTGGGGTAACAGAATGAATGCTCTGCGATTATTTGACTGTGACTGAAAGAAAAATCTTAGATGTTATTACTTTAGCATTTTTGCAGTAAACACCACAATAGACTTGGCTAATCCTTGATGTCATTTTCATTTTCTTTAGTTTTGTACCCAGTCAACTTTGTCATACGTTGTCTTAGTTTTATTAATTAATGTGTTGAGTCTCTTTTTGTGGAAGTGTAAACGTCGAATTTACAAAGAAAATTATACCCTTTCAGTATTAACCCCTGAGATGTGCAGTAAAATGAAGTTGGAGTTGGGAAACAAGTATTTAAAAAAAAAACAAAAAAACCCAACAATAACAAAAAAACCAAAATGAAATAATTTCCTGAGCTTGTTGGTATATTTTAATTATTGAGTGGTTGGCCATTGATGTCTTGGTCAAATTAGTGTTCAAGTTATTTTCTCTTGTGATATGCAAGTAGATGCTTAATCTGTCTTTTGTGTCCATTTTGACAGTCAAGTGTAGTTTACTAAAAAAAAAAAAGGAAACATGCTGTGTTAACATTAGATGCATGCTTTCTACTCTGTATTGTAAGTGTTGCTTCTTATTTACTTCCAAATGTGGTGGCATCTTTGTTTTTTTTTTTTCTTTTTTCTCTTTTTGATTTTCTTCTAATGTACTTGTCTTCCTGTCTCTCTGTCCTCTGCTGACTTTAACATAAATAGCCCCTCTTTAAACCCAGTATGCAAAAACTACCAACAAAAGTTTGGGTTGTGTCATCCCCATTCATGCAAAAACTACCAAAATGGTTGTGTATCATTTAAAAACCCAGAACAGGTCTTGATCTAGATGGGGACTTCCTTATTCCCGTCTTGTCTGCTGTTATTGCTGTTGTGCTGCACTGAGCAGATGTGATGCCCAGTCACAGTATGGACTTACCAGTTCCTAGAGGTACTAGCATGCCCATGCTGGGTGGAAAGTTCACATCATATGATAGAAAAACAATGCAGATGTACCCTGTTTGTGTCACATAGTAAGTATGTTTCAATAACCAGCTTTTGTTTCAGCCCTGACGGTAAGTCTTCCTTTATGTGCTCTATTAATCCGGCCACAAGCCAAGTAACAATGAGTCCTGTGTTCTGTGGGTGTTTGACTTTTGTTAGATTTGGAGTTTGGCTCAGAAATTGGCTCAGAACACCTGAGGCAAACTCAAACTCAAGATACAAATAACAACACTCACTTTGGATTGCACCATAATATTTAGACCACTTGGCTGATGGCACTATTTTAACAGCATCTTTTGAGTCTGAGTGTTCGATGTTGATATAGAAGGGTAACAAAGATCAACAGTGTTTAGGATCAGATCTCATGAAAGCATCTTGGTTTTAAAGCATCTTTCCTTTAATCTTCGTATTTAGCAGCCGCTGAGAATTGTGCAATGGAAATAAATTCATGTAAGCTTATTTTATAGTAGTATCACTTAGTGTAGGCCTCATAGTGGCTTCTGTCCAGGTCGGAAGCCACTGTCTGTACATTTTAGAATCAGATATCATGGCCTATTTTCACAACTAAGACTGTAGACTTCAGGCCCTGATCCTCTAAACAGTGAGATGTTCAGCAGTGAAAACATATTGCTTTCTACTCCGCATGGCTTTTTGTTGCTCCTTTAACAAGTGGCTGGCTGAATAAATGTACGTATGGTTGCACAGTATGTATCAAAGCCTGAGGTGTGTTGATTTGTGCTCCAAACTGTTTTATAGTTGGCATTTAATGCGTGTGAATCACCTTGTTGTGTGGTCCTAACAGTGTGTTTTTCTGCTCTCAGGGTGAAAGGTCTAGCAGTAGTTGACATATAGTTTGCTGTAAGGGTGCGTTATTAAATCTTTTAAGATGGACAGAATGAGCTTTAAAAACATTGCAAACCTTTATTATATATAGATGACAATAAGCCAGTGAAAGGAACTTTGTTTTGTTTTTTGTTTGTTTGTTTGTTTGTTTTTTAAAACTAAAGGCAAATCTTTTGTTTATCTCTAAATTGTTATAAGGTTTTGAGATTTTTAAGTGGGGCATGAGTTGGAAAAAGTCGAGAACCACTGAGGCAAACCATTTATGGGCTCATTAGGAACATGGCCAGAGTTGGACTGTCAGACCTTCCTGTTTTGCTTTTATCTGTAGTTCCTCCTAAAACGTGTATCATTTGGTACATTGCATGTTCTCGACGCCCCCGTGAGTGTAGGATGAGTTTCTGCTCACAATAAATGAAGAGAATGAATCATCAGGAAAGGAAATTGGAGACGACAGGCTAATTTTGGCCTGCAAAAACTTGAAGGAATAATTATGTGCCCTGACAGAGAACAGTACTTTGTTAGAGCTGCCAAATAGGTCTAAATTTGGAGGGGGCTGCATCTAATTTTAGACCTGTATTCCCCATGCTATAAAAGTATTTCTTAAATTTGTGAATTGCGTTTTGAAATGCTGAAATATCGTGTGATTAGGACCTTAGAAGCCTTCAAATAGTAGATATGTGTCTGTTTTGGGTATTTTTTGAAATCTTTGCTGTTATAAGGAAAAATGTGACTGGTGTTGTTCTACGACATTTATAAGAAACCGTCTTTGTGTTACCCTGATGAGCAGATGGTGCATCGGCTTTATGCATGCTGATCAGAATGACTCAATGTCTTGTTTTTGTACCTTTCATGTTTTGTTGTCTTCCTCTTCTTGCCTTGTTCTTCCAGGGCCAAGGAATGTTGCCTTATTTTGCTAACTTCCGTCTGCTTGCTGAGTTTTCTACACCGTGTGTGAACCAGCGGTACGTACCTGCTCACTAATGTACAGGGATAAGTTTATGGTTACAACTCTACAGCATTTCTGCAGATTATATCTGAGACTGTGTAGGAATTTTAATCATATTAAGGAAAGCCACTGCTGGTTGTGTGTTCTTTGTATTAAGCTGGTTCTCCTGAAACCATTAATCCAGATAAGGCTGAAACAAATGCTAGTATTTTATTTTTGTGTAGGTTTTAAGTATCATATGTTGTGTTTCAGCTGGTTCTTTGAGGTACTAGGTTATCCCAAGTCCTCCCGGCCCAACATGGCAAATGGCGTTGCCATGGCAGTGGTCTTTTTCATGGTCCGCATCGCTGTCATGCCAGTCTACTATAGCCGTATGTATGCAGTCTATGGCACTGAGGCCTTCTACCTTGTGCCCTGGGGTGGTCGCATGGCTTGGATCTTCTCCAGTATCTGCCTGGACATCATGAACATTATGTGGATGCACAAGATTGCCTGCGGCTGCTACAAGGTGCTGCGCTCGGCGCAGCGGAGCAAAGCTGGCACACCTCAGGAGAACGGAAAGACGAATTAAGGGAACCAGGGTGTCAGTGGTGAGGAAACGCCACAACAGGACAAAGTGACGTTACTCTCAGTGCGTTTGGTGAGCAGCACTTTGGACCCTTACATGTTGAGTTGCTTTGGTAGTAGCACAACTGGGATTTATGACATTACAGGTACAGATGGAATGAGGGAAACTGAGCCTTTTTTTTTTCCCCCCCTTTCTTGGCAAGAGGCGCCAGTCACTGAGATGTACCGATGGACCATTTAATTGGCCATCCCTAAGCCATGAAATGACGTCTTAGCAATACCCTGTTTGCATGGTCGGTTATTTTTCTGTTGAGCAATTTACCACAACACAGAAGAGCTTGGCCTGGAACGGTGGACTGTTAGCCCAACAACAAATTGTCAAAAAGTTTACTGTTCTTTACATACTTATAGCTCAACGAAAGACCGGGAAATTTAATTCATATTGATGATGAAGCAATGGTTTGAGGGAAACATTTATTGATTTCATAACAGTGGTAAGTGCCATCAAATCACGGTCAAATGCCTGTTGAGGGAGAGTGGTCAACCGTCTTTTTTCCCTCGTCCTTCAGATAAATTAGCAGGGACTTGATTGAATCAAGATCAGATTTGAAAATGTGTGATCACAGAAAAGTATGAATGAATCAACTCATTGTTCATCCACCGCCCTTCGAGATGCATTTAAAAACCCAAGACGTGTAGTGGAATATCATCAGTCTTTTTGTGTTTACGTCAGAGTGCTTAATTTGAATAATGAAGCACTGGAAGGAGTCAAGTGCATTCGGCAAATATTCAGACCTTTCTTTTTATGTTACAATGTTTTGGTTGACTTTGATGGTTCTACTATTTGTCAATCTACACTCATGACAAATTGAAAACACAATTTTTATTTTATTATAAATCTTTTGAAGTTTATTAGAAAGGAAAAACTATAATATCTTCTTGGCGCAAGAGTCTGGATCCTTTACTCAGCACCTTTGGCAGCTCAGGTCTTCATTCTAAAATTTCCATTCAGTATATGACTGTACTTCTCAATCTCTGTTCAACTCTCCCCTCAATCCTGACCAGTCTCTTTGTCCCTGCCGCTACAAAACAGCCAAGCAGCTTGATGCTTCACTGTCAGCCTGATATTAGGCAGGTGATGAGGTGAGAGGTGCCTGTTTTCCTCTGGACATGACACTTGGAATTAAGGCCAAACTGTTCAATTTTGGTTTCAGTTTCCTTCCCACAAGCTGACAGTTCTTTAGGTTGTTTGTTTGTTGTTTTTTTTTTTTTTTTTTTGCTAACGCTGAGTGACTTTGATATGGCACTTCCATCGCGCCATGAAGATCAGCGCTTCAGTAATAGCTGTCCTGAAAGTTTAAGCTTTTCCAACATCTGTGGATTGATGCAATCCTGTGCAGTTCACGCAAAGCCATCGCTTAGTTTTTGTGAGTGTGTGCCTGCTAAATCCCATCCAATTGGATTTGTGTGATTTTTATCAAGCAATTAAGGTGTAGAAACATCTCAAAGAGGAGCAAAAGAAACGGGATATTTCAGCTTTTCCTTTTCAATCATTTTAAAATCAGTTTCCACTGATTGAAGATTGATAATTTCATTTATTTTTGCAAATCAAAGTGAAGAGGTCTGAGTACTTTCTGAATGCAGTACAGTTTTGTTTTTGTTTTTTTGTTTGTTTGTTTTTTTTTTTTTTTATGCCCAAAGTGAAAAGAGGACACTGATGTACAGGATACGTCAGGACAGAGGTGCTAAAAGGGAAACTAAATGTCAATATGTGTTTTTATTTTGACATAAAGAAACAAAAGAATACTCAGTATAATAATGTGTGTATAACCTGATATTCACAGAATGCAAACAAAGTTTCACAGTACAAACAAATATTTTGTTGACATTATTATGTGGGAGTCAACAGCATATTTATTTCACATTGTGCATTGCATGTTAAGGGTTTAAACTGAGACAAAGGCAGTTTCATAAAAACGGAGAGAGACTGCTCTGCATGTCCTAAGAGATCTGAATGGAGATGTTTGCGGGATTCTGACACTCTTACAGTTTTTCCATTATTATGGATTGATCTGAGTTTGATCTAATATTCACACTTTCACTTATGACATCTTTTGAGACACAAACCCTGGTCAACATTTGCCAACGAGATGCATGCTGCTGTATGTTTTCCATGAAAGGAGAGTTGAGGGGTTAAGCCTGGAAATTCTATCCAGTAGATAATTTTACTACATAAATTTCTAATATGAATGAATTACTTTCACAGATTTTATTTTTACGGACAAAGAACAATCTGTGTTTTCAGATAGTTAAAAATCATGTCAAAAAGATTTTGGGTTTTGTTTTTTATTATTGTTTTAAGATCATCTTAGAAACAATTCTTTCCCAATTATCTTTTAAACACATTGTACACTGACATATTCCCCAGATGATTATGTTTTGTTTTTTTTTAGTGGGTATGATTTCACAGAAAGGCTGTTTAGATTCACATTTTATAATTGTGCCCTTAAATTTTCTTTTCTACTGATCATCTCGTGACACTGAACACCCGGACTAACTCAGCTCGAAGCGATTTGAGGCAAATGTATAATTTGTTCAAATTTAAAGTTAAAATAAGTCAACGTTTGCAACAATGCATTTACTTGAATTTTTGTTTTAAATTTCAGTTTTTCCAAGCTGGAAAACAAACGCTGCCAAATCTTTGCGATTCAGAAGGGATTGCTAGTTTTTACATTTTGCCTTGCAACTTTCAGAATTTGATTTTGTTGCCTTTTTTTAAAGCAAATTATGATTGCACAGTGAATATAATGTTATACCCAACTCCTCAAAACACCGTGATTTATTTATGTTTTCCATGTCTGATGCCCATCAAACGTGATTGATATGATAGTTTACTTTCAAAGGTAAACCCAAAAGGCTTGTTAAGGCTAGTTGTTTTGGGGCTTTTGCTTTTATTATTTAAAATCTCAAAAAAATTATGTTTTTGTGCCAATGCTTGAGTCATTACAACTCCTTGGTGAAAAATGTTGTCATAAGATGATGGTGGTTTCTTTCTTCTTCCCACCCCTGTGAGGATTTTCATCCTTGATTGCCAATTTGCAGTTATGATTCAATACATCCCATCAGTTCTGTTCACAATGCATGCTGTGGATAGTCACAGTAGTAATGATGATTAGGTTGCTTTGGTAAAACCTCTCTCAGTTATGCCATCAGACCCGTGTGTTTGGAACACGATGGACTTGACGGCTGATTTATGGGTGTTTGTCAATTACATTACAAGAAAATATCACTATCTCATATCTCAGAAAGGAGCCGGGATGTAGAGCGTGCCAGTGTTTCACTGGAAGTAATTGGAAGTCATGCAAGGGTTTCAGGACAGCAGCAGACTACTGCTCTATATGTAAAGTCATGCATGGTAAATATGGTCATCTTCATGCACCCTCTATAACTGCATGTAGTATTGCATGGGGACTGCACTATAAACAAAATAGTCTATACATTTGCAAGACAAGTTTTGTTCTTTTGTTTTGTTTTTTGTCTTTTTTTTTTCTTAGTACATGAACATAATGTTTAAGCAAACGTTATTCTTGTACTGTGCAGCATAATGTAATCCACAGATGATAATGATTATGGTGATGTGAAGAGAACATCATAAAGCAAATATTTAGCACAGTATCCAGAAGAGACGTGATGAGTAAGGAAATACTTGAATACTAATCAGCGCAATTGCGCAACATGGGCAGTGCAAATACACATGAACACTTTGAGCGTTTTGCATCATCTGGGTACCATTGACTTTAATTTATTAAACCCAGAAAAGTAAAAGTAAAACACAGCAAATGTCATGGTAACACAGCTGCTTTCAGCTAGTTAACCTGGTGTTGTTGTTGCTCTGAATGTTATATGGAGGAGATAGCTGAGTAGATGGAGTGTTAAGTGACATTCTATGAATGTATTGGAGATGAGAAAATATCTGTCACTTAAATTTTCATTTGTTTATTACAATAAATACAAAACTAACTGGTGTGATGTATATTAATGAAGAAAAAGGTTAGTTGGTGCATTTGAGCCCTGAATATTTTATATGGATGTCTTTGTGCTGCCAAGAACGTGATCAAAGTTATTATATCTCGGTAGGACGTGTTGACGTGAGAGGCTAATCAGTCTTAAACACTATAAACACTATATTATTTCACACTTGGTGGTGGTGTTTTGTTTTTTTCGCTAACGTGATACCATTTCATTGTCAGTTTTATTTGTTACCTTCTCCTGGAAGCTATCAAAGTGAACAGTTATTAGATATTTGAAAGAAACTGCAGATGACCAATGCACTTCTAGGTCTTATGATGTGGTTAATGCCCATCAATTTCAGTAATATCCTAATTTTATCAGTTTATTTTTCAAATTGCAAGAAAATGTCCAGACCCAACAGAACAGTTAGTAAATAATTGGTGCCCCCTGCTGGTAAAAGCAAGGCACACACATTTTCATCTGCTGCCTTATTTTATTCCAGTCTAAAATGTTAGTAGTGTTGGTACACAAGGATTTCTGCCAGCAACAATGGCTGCTTCACTTTAAGGCTTTTTATTTATGCCATAGAATGTGCAAATACTCAAAATAAGTCTTTAAATATTTATGTGAACGGTTAGAGAAAGTTCCTAATCTTAATAAATCAAATATTATTGCCATTATAATGATTGATTGTATGAATCTCAATGAATGGTTCAGTCTCACATTACTCACATTACAGTCTCAATTACCAGAGCCACCAGAACACAAAGTTGTCCTGCATTTCTGCTCTGTGGACTCTCTTGAAAAATCTGTAGGCAGTGGTTTAATCAACAATGAGTAATCTCACTAATGGGATTACAGCAGTTTGAAATACTACTGTTCAGGGGGGGTTGTCTAACTTGACAGAGACCATACACAACTGCTGTACCGCACAGTAACATAGTGTGTCACACTTTTCTAGCTCACATGTGGGACTAAATGGGACAAAAAAAAAATGAAGGAAATTTCGTGTTTAAGAAACTCAATTTGGGAAGAACAAACTAGAAGCGTCTTAAATTCCCACAATGGTCCCCAAAAAAGTCATAGCCATTAAGTCATAGGCATGTTGTGTTGTCATACTTATAAGACTGATATAAATCAGCATACAAATGATTTCATCAACTGAAAGAATGATATCTTTCACCTGAACATTGACTATGAAGGGTATCTAATTATTTTGGATTGAAACAGTAAACAGATCAATACTGTTAACTGCAGCCAATAGTTTGTTAGCACAGAAAACACAAACCCTGAAGGCTGAAACGTAAACAAAGGAACATGTTAGCCTTGGTCAAAACAAAGGCAACTTTATGGCCCAAAAATCTATTTTCTGTGGTTAAACATTAAAATAGTGAAATTACCCCACATTTGTTTTACAGCTCTTTATGAGCAAATGAGATAATGTCAGGAAATAGACTTAGTAACCCACCTTTGGTGACTTTGGCATTTGAAATTATACATAGATGCTCAACAGCTTTAGTTTGTTTCGGACTCTGGGGGAGATGGGAAAAATAAAATGTGCCTGTGTGGACACCCAGCAGACCACTAACTAACCCCCCCGACAGTGTTGCCAGATCTTGCGAGAGAAACAAACAACCAGCTCTAATGAAACAAGGCCAAAAAAAGCGACTCAAAAAAAAAAAAAAAAAGAAGCCCAACCAGTGACCTAAACCTACGACATTGTGTAAAAAACAGGCAATTTGATAACAGTATATATATATATATATATATATATATATATATATATATATATATATATACTGTTTGCTAGAAAATAGTAAGTATATTTCATCTATTAAAAGGGAATACTGGGGCACCTCCCCAATAACTCAGGTCTTTGAACACGCATGGGTCAGTTGCACCATTACTCTGTTTACTGGTTTTAGCATTTTGACGTCTTTATCAGTCGAGGTAGATCCAGTAAGTTCACCGAGATGATCGACAGCTCTGACTGATGTGTGTCAGGCTGTAAATTGCTGGTTGCTTGTTTCTCTCGCACTCATTTTGTTCTAGGGCAGTCAAACCGATGTCCGTAATCCTCACAGATGAAAAAGCTGCGGAGTTGTATTTTTTTCTGATGGTGTTGGTGTTTTTGGGGTTTGTTTGTTTGTTTTGTTGTTGTTTTGCGCTTTTTGGTGCTAGCGCGGTCCTGGCGCACGGTCTGTGGACAGATCCTTCAAGGAAAAAGGACAAACTGCTGCGTTTAGTTTTATTGTGGTTGCGGAGAGCTGGGAAAGAATCGGGAGGGGTTCATACACGGAGCATAGCAAGCCCAAATAAGCAACCACAATTTAAAAAAACAGCCCAAAAAACCCTAACCTAACCTAACCTAACCCCACGACTGACTTTATAACAAGTGGACCTGGCAACACTGACCTTCGGCACACAAGGCCATCACGTGCAACGGAAGCAAGCGCGCACACATGAGGCAAGTTCAGTTAAACTGAGTGAGAGCCTCCAATGATCCTTCTCCGCCTGCCCGGTGTCCCTGTCCGGTGTCCCTGTCCGGTGTCCCTGTCCGGTGTCTCTGCCCGGTGTGCCTGTCCGGTGTCTCTGCCCGGTGTGCCTGTCCGGTGTCTCTGCCCGGTGTGCCTGTCCGGTGTCCCTGTCCGGTGTCCCTGCCCGGTGTCCCTGTCCGGTGTCCCTGTCCGGTGTCCCTGCCCGGTGTCCCTGCCCGGTGTGCCTGTCCGGTGTCCCTGCCCGGTGTGCCTGTCCGGTGTCCCTGCCCGGTGTCCCTGCCCGGTGTGCCTGCCCGGTGTGCCTGTCCGGTGTCCCTGCCCGCTGTGCCTGCCCGGTGTGCCTGCCCGGTGTGCCTGTCCGGTGTCCCTGTCCGGTGTCCCTGCCCGGTGTCCCTGCCCGGTGTGCCTGCCCGGTGTTTCTTTTCCAAATGCTGATATTTACTTAATGTAAGAAATTTTTTATGTGAGTACGAAACCTTTAGTTATCATTGAGTGTTGTCAAAATATGTCTTTTTTTTTTTTTTTCAAAAGAAGAAAAAAAACCCTTCGTTTCGTTTAGTTTCTCTCCTTCGTGTGCTTGGAAACAGAAGACACCTTCTCTAAAACGGAATTTCTCTTATTAATTAAACGATAGTAATAATTTAAAACAGAATAATGTAAAGATACACCCAGTCTCCAAAAAACATGGACTAATGCTGCTCGAAAAAAAGAAGAAGAAAAGCGGAACAAAACACGGAAGAATTTCTCGTGAAACGAACTGTTAATGTGAATGGAAGAAATGAATCTTTAATAAGAATTTATTTCGATGAAGGAGTTGAAAATATGATTATTATCAAAGCCTTCTGTTCTATATACATTTAATGGAATTTTAGTGTCTTTTAAGGAGTACCTGGATCATCCGCTGATTATCGATACAGCAGAGATAAGAGGCTGCTCCTGCCCTCCCTGCACAGCACCCTCCACCTCAGGATAGACATGTCAGCAGTAAGCTGTTCTCAGAAACAAACACAGGAATGCCATAAAAGAATAAAGCTGGTTTTTTACTGAGAATGTGATATGGGTCATTAAATCATTCTGAGTTAAGGGTCAAACTACGTTTGGCAAGTAATCCAGAACTGGCACCATACAAATGGAGATGACAAAATAGAAACATTGATACAATTTATTACACACACACACACACACACACAATAACACAAAGAAATATGCAAACTCTTTAAAACAACGGGAGAGAAAAAACAAACAGCCCTGCATCTTGAAATAATAATTCAACATTAGTGAGTTTTTCTGGAATTGCTACACAACCCTCAAATAAAAATTATAAAACAAAAACAATACATATATGATAATTGTCAAAAAAAAACCTGCAACTTTATCAACGCTTACCTAGTGGAGCATTTCTCTGAACTGAGCTCTCAAATTTCAGTGAAGTCTTTACAGAGGGCAGTCATCTCCATGTAAGCGATAAGATAATATGTCCTTTGAGAAATCCCAAGAAAGACATGGGGAGTGGTTTTCATGGTATGTCTGGAGTTGGCCGACATATATTCAGACACTTCCAAGTGCTTCGCACTGTTCTGTTAGCAGAAATGGCCACAGACTTCTCAAAGAATGCAGTGGAGAAGCCGGAGCCCTTCAAGGCAGAAGTAAAAGGTAGGTCAAGCTCTTGCACTATAGATAAACCAACAGGAATACTGATCAAAATCATATCTCTGAGGGCTTTGTGGCTTTTTCTCCCTTTTAAATAGGGACCATTCCCAGTTGGCTTCAAGGCATACTGCTCCGCAATGGCCCAGGCATCTTTTCTGTGGGGGACACCAGCTACAACCACTGGTTTGATGGGATGGCCATTATGCACAGCTTTACCTTTAAAGATGGTTAGTCTTACAATTCCTATCTATATGGAATTCAGGTGTAGTTAGAAATATTGTAGCTGATGAAAAGATCTGACTTCACATGTTTTTTTTTTTTTTTTCACAGGTGAAATGATCCACAGAAGCAGATTCCTCAGAAGTGACACCTATACAGCTAACATGGATGCAAACAGGATAGTTGTGTCTGAAATGGGGACAATGGCCTATCCAGACCCAAGCAAGAACTTCATTGTGAAGTAAGCATGCTCAAACACAATTTATTATTTTTCTTACATATAGGACTATAATCATTATTAGGCTTATTGAATTTCTTTACAAACTTCCCATATCATTGCAGTGTTTATTAGGCATCCCATGAATCCAGTCAGTGTGAGAGCTTTATGTAATTCTTTTGTAACATTTCTAATACGCTAACAAGTCATTTTCTAAAGGATCTGTAATGTGAGGATAATAAATGTCTTTTGTTTTTGCTGTGATACAAATAACTTTTACATTTTTCCTTACATACAGTGAGGAAATTAGGTCTGTTGTGTTGGATAATCCCCCTAAATTCTGTTCACTGTGATTTTAAATAAAAAATCCTCTCACTCTACAGGGCAATTACCTTTCTCAACCACACAGTTCCTGACTTTACGGACAACGGTGCAAGCAATTTCATCAAATATGGGAATGACTACTATGCCACCTCTGAAACTAACTACATTCGAAAGATTGATCCTGAGACCTTGGAAACTCAGGAGAAGGTAAAATCATCCGCTGATGCTAACCACTGGTAAGGCACAATGAAATACATGTTAAAAACTCACATATTTCATATCTATTTCACACAGGTGGACTACTTGAAGTACCTGCCTGTAAACATGGCCTCATCCCATGTACACTATGACAAGGAGGGTAATGCTTACAACATGGGAACTTCAATAGCAGAGAAGGGCAAGACCAAATACATTCTGTTTAAAGTCCCTGCAGCATCAGAGAAAGGTTAATCTCACAAGAGATTTGCGTTTGGATCCTATTTAACACATAAATGTTGAGCAGCTTTTTTAATCAATGCGTTTGTTTTCTTTGTGTCTTTGTGTTTTGGTCTTTCAGACAAAGGCAAGAATGTCTCTGTGCTGAAGAAAATAGAGGTGATCTGCACAGTTCCCTGTCGCTCCATGCTCTCGCCCAGCTACTACCACAGCTTTGGCATGACAGACAATTACTTCATCTTCATTGAGCAGCCTTTTAAACTGGACATCCTCAAGATGGCCACTGCATACATGAGGGGAGTCAACTGGGCGAGTTGCCTGAAGTTCTGCCCTGAGGAAAATGTAAGAGACCATTTCTGTCTATACAAAGCAATGTGGGATTGAGTCTAGCTCTGAATATAATGTATTTAAGATGACATTATGTAGGGTATTGTCTTTCATAATAATTTTTTCTTCCTTAGACTCTGATCCACCTGATAGACAGAAAGACTGGCAAAGAAGTTGAGACAAAGTTCTACACAGGAGCAATGGTTGTCTACCATCATGTGAACGCTTTTGAGGATGACGGTCATGTGGTTTTCGATGTCATCGCCTACAAAGATACGAGCCTTTATGATATGTTCTACCTGAGCAAACTGAAGGAAAAAGCCGGGTTCCCCGACCAAGCCTACTCTAAACCAAGTTACAAAAGATTTGCGATTCCCGTCCATTCAGACAAGGTGAGATCTTTAAATGATCATTTCCAATTAATCCTACAATTTTGGGAAGATGTTCCTGGGACACTGAGAGTTTGCTTTTTGACTGGATTTTGCAGGGTATCGCAGTGGGAGAGGACCTGGTGAAACTCAAATACACAACAGCAAGTGCTGTTAAAGAGAAAGAAGGCAAACTGACCTGCCAGGCAGAAGTGTTCTTTGAAGGTAAAACCAGAACCTTTCTCATAGACACACATCGCATTAAAATTGTTTGAGTTAAATTTAACCGCAACCCTTCCCCTTTAAGGAAAACTACATTAGTCCATACAAACAGGAAAACTGTCATTGTATTTCCACCAGGCCTTGAATTACCCAGAATTAATTACAACTTCAACGGCAAGAAGCAGCAGTTTGTCTATGGGAACTGCGTGGAGGAGTCTGCACTATCCAGACGGGTAACATTCCTATTGTTTTTAAATTAGCCATTACAGAGCAAAAGTATTGGATACATCTGCCTGGTCTAACTGTTGAAGAATAGAGTTTTTAGATGCAAACTTTATGGGAAGCAGATGTCCTGAAAGCATTGTTATTACAGAGTTAGGAAGCACATTGCCCAGCTGATAATTACCACCTGGCACAATAGAAGATAGGAAACACTGTTGAAGTGGGAATCACTACTTGCACCAAACAAAGACCAAACCACATAATGGTTCTGGCCCTAATACGCACATCCTCTCCATTGGGCATACTTGTGCAGCAAGGAACCAGAAACAGCAGAAAGAAACAACAAACTTTCAAACTATCGAGCAAGGTCTTATAGGTCATGCAAGATTCCCTTGTTTCCTGCTGCACATACAGTCCGGCGGTATAATGTGTGCAAAGAGGAATGTACAAAAGGAAACATCCTGGTTTTTTCCAAACTTTTTATTCATTTCCACTTAATACAGTATGTGATATAGGATGGAAATGATGGAAACAAAAAAGGCAAAAAGCAACAGTTAAAGCAAATCTTTTGATGATGAGTTCAGACAATGTTTTCATTGACCTAAATATGTACACACGTACTCAAAGTCCATGACAACTTGAAGTTTATTGTGTCAGTTAATGATGAATCACACTGACCTGTCAACCCAGCTAACCATGTGAGAAAGAGTTGCTGCCGATTCCTTTATTCTTTTTATTCACATAATTAAGATGGTTTATTTGAAAACTTTATCACTGTTTACATGGCCTTTAGCTGGGACAAAGTACTATGATCGCAGAGTGCTTACCTACTAGATAAGTTTCCCTTATTCAACGTAAAGAGACCTGAAACATCAGTGGAAAGAGTGACAAATAATTTCCTAAATGAACAATTGATTTGGAAACTGTATATTTTATATAAACATATATTTGTTCTTAAAAATCTGCCCTTTAATAATTTTTGTGTTGGCCAAGCACAGTTCTGTGATCAAAGTTTCTAAGTGCAATCAATTCTTTTCAGATAATGTAGAGACAGATGAGAGTGTGAGTGTTTTTTCTTTTACCACAAAAGTGTTTTTTAAGTGATAAGTGAGCCTCTACATAATAACACAGGATTTTATTTAGTTCATAATAAAATATTAAACCAGCATCAATTCTCCTTAGTATAACAGACAAGCAGTGACAACACAATATACCAAATACAAGAGGTGCAGATCATGTTTTTTTATAATATACTCAGAGATCCAAAACAAGTACACTAAACAAGTAAATTTCATAAACTTTAGTAATAGTTATTTTTCTTAATCTATTTATTTATTGAAGATTATCAAGCTTGACACAAAAACCAAGGAAGTGATCTACTGGAGTGAAGACAACTGCTGGCCATCGGAGCCAGTGTTTGTTCCCAGGCCAAATGGAGAGTCAGAGGATGATGGTGAGAATACTGTGCAATATGTATGGTGCATATGCAGTATGTATGGTATATCATATATGCTATTATATACAGCATCAGTTTGGGTACACATGGCAGAGAATACCCGCCTAAAAATACAAGATCCGTTAATGGTTACATATTTATTGTCGACTGTAAATTTTAAAGCAAAGGTAAATTGTACAAACCTTCCATCATCTGATGTGGTACCTTAGAGTTTTGGTGCTTTGTCTTTACATTGCATCCCTTCTTTTTTATTTGCAGGTGTGGTTTTAGTGTCAGTTTTGAACTCCAATCCAGGCCAGTCTTGTTTCATGCTGGTTCTTGACGGCAAGACCTTCAAGGAAGTAGCTCGAGCATATGTAAACACTGAGCTCCACAAGGATGTACATGGATTTTTTATTCAACAATAAAAGTAGGCATTTTTGTACATATGCCTTTGAAAAAGCCCTGGAACAAATTATTCTGAAATAGTTTGGCACAGGAATGTGAACATTGTAAAACATACTTTTGAATATTATCATGTTTTAGAGCTGTTAAGAGTGTGTTGAGGATCCACATAGATTAATGGACTCCCTCATCTCTGTGAAATTTTATGGATTGTGTGAAAACACATTTCTTTTTCACTCTGTGTTTTTTTTTTTAATGAAATTATGCAGATAATTTTGTATGGATCAAAACATTACGTGAGAATGTAGCCGTGTTTCTTATGTGGTTGACATTACTACATAGCACTGATTTGAACGTACAATCTATGAAAGTACAATCTATCCATATGAACTAGCTGGTCTCCTCTTAGAATCACCTAACACCAAGTTAACAATTTAAAGTTTTTGTTGTTGTTTTTTTAATGAAAGAAAGGTGTATGAGTTAAAAGTTTGCTTGAAGACACAATCGTCTCCAATGTGTTGCCTTCTTGTGTCACAGTTTATTGATCTATGTGATGAAAGATCATATAATCTGGTGTATATTGGTGAAATCAGTACATATGCAGAAGAACACTGAAATAAACCACCAATTTTACGACGATTAAGCTGTTGCGCTAGTTAGCCAGATATCCTGAGCTGATATCGGCATAAAAACCAAACACGTTACCAAAAATTATGTTCAATAAATAGACTAAGCAGAGCACAGCTAGCAGCTATCCAACTGTGACGGCTCTCATCTTTCGCTAAAAGCAACCATTAGATAATATACATAACTTGAAGCCATATTGAAAAATGAGAGAAAAACGCAAAAAAAATGCCTTATAGCCATTATGAAGGATAAATTTACTACATAATTCTCTCCTGCAAATTTGTGTATTTTATGGTAGGAGTTTTGTGTAAATGTTGTTGTTTTTGGAGCCGGCCCCAAGCGGCCATGACTGGAACTAGTTTATATTACTTCCGCGTTGAGGTACGCACTAAAATGTTGACGTATGACGCGAACCCGCGCGGGCATAATGACAAATGTCTTCGTACATGGCGGGTGACGTAGAACCGACACGGTGAACAGTGGTTAGCGCTCTCACTTCATCCCGTCCAGGTGCTCTGATGTGCGCTTTTAGGTGAGCTGGTGAGTCTATATAAGTGTGATTGTGGGTTTGAACGGCAGTTTGTCTCTAATGGCGGACCGACCACCTGTCCTGTGTTGCCAGATCTCGCGAGAGAAACGAGTAGTAGTTTGCATAGACGACAGTAAATTCACAGTAAATACATCTTTCAACTTTAACAGGGGAATACAAACAGGGGCACCTCCAATATCACTCATGGGGTCTTTGAATATGCATGGGACAAGTGCATGATTACTTCGGTTACTGGTTTTGGCATTTTGACTTCTTTATCGGTCGAGGTTGAGCCAATCAATTCACCGAGATGACAGCACTGATTGATGTGTGACAGGCTACCTTCAGCTCACTTGTTTAGTCTTGACTCATTTTGTTTTAAGACAGTGAAAGTGGTGTCCCTAAGCCTCATCGATTGTTTGTTTTTGCACTTTTCGGTTCCGGTGCGCGGTAACCAATGAACCGGGGTTGTGGACAGATCCGACCTAGAAAAGGACAAACTACCGCGGTTTGCTTTATTGGGGAGAGCTGGGACAGAATCCGGGTGGGGGGGTCATACAGGGAACAAAACAATACCAAATAAGAAACTACACTTTAGAAAACAAGCCCTAAAACCCGCAACAGACGATAGACTTTACAGAACAACAAGCCCAAAGTCACTTATAACAAACGGACCTGGCAACACAGCACTTGTCCCAGGCGGACCCCGACCCCCAACCAACCAAGCTGCACAAAATTTGGTCATAATCTCCAATTACTCGTGTACATCCCTGTATAATTA
The DNA here is from genome assembly GCA_034769265.1 of Remorina albescens. Lineage (NCBI taxonomy): Eukaryota > Metazoa > Chordata > Actinopteri > Carangiformes > Echeneidae > Remorina > Remorina albescens. Next base: position 11,670,229 of record CM068476.1, on the reverse strand, counting down.
TTTTTCCCCCCAGAAGATTATGATGTCAGTAAAATTCACCTTTACCTATTTCAATATCACTTTACATGTTTTATCCTTAAATACATTAGTTAAAAATATGAAAAATAACAAATAGTATGTGTTTATTTGTCAGCGTTTTTAATTTCTCCCCTCACAAAAACAGACTCAGAACCAGAACAACTGCTGCTAACTCGTTCAAAGGTGTTGGTATTTATTTAATACCCTTTAGTCATAATAGTCATAGTTTAGTCATAGTTGCCATATTGGATTTTATTATGTGTGATTATCTTATTGTATAACATGGTGAGTGCGGTTTTTTTTTTTTGTTGTTTGTTTGTTTGTTTGTTTTTTTTCTTGTTGGTGTCAGAAGCCACTAACAAGAATTTAATTGATGATAAAAAAATGTCATTACAAAATATGCAAGCCCTGAAGAGATTGTTACCGATCTGAGGCCCAACGAGCAGCTCTTTGGCATTTCACCTTTTACTATAAGGGTTATTCTAACAGTACTGTATTGCATTTGAGGTCCATTCGCAAAATTATTTATTGTGTTGCTTTCAACAGTGTTGTACTATTACAGAAAAAGCACACTGTATCTAATGTCATGACATAGCCCTAAACTCTAAGCTATAATCATAATTTTTAATGACTAACACGACCTTGATCAATGTGTAATCACCAACACCAACCCAAAAAGAATCATTGATGGATTAAATAACTGTCTATAATTGCCCTCAAGCAAATGGGTCAACATCAGAAAAATCTATTGCATCTCTTAAAATCACAGTATAAGGCATTCACATAATAACTGGCAAAGTAACTAGTGCTGTACAGAACTTTATCATTAACAAAACAAAAATTGGCAGACATGGGAGGTTGAGTGGTTTGTGTGCCTGCCATGTTACTGCAGTGATCTGGGTTCCAACCCAGGATCTACGCTGCAGGTCATACCCCTCCCTCTTTACCACTTATAAAAAAAAAGACCACTAGAGGGAGACAAAGACCTAGTTTACTCAGCCATCTTATCAGTGGACCAGATAACACAACACTATTAATGTTTGAGAATATTCCATTTATCACCAGGAAGTTTTAATTGTACATCAAAAATAACAAAGTAAATAATGTTATACATGGTGGGATTATACAGTAATTTTTTTGACGGCACAGTAATATGATTCATGAATGAATGCCAGGAAATAATAAGAGTACAAAGAATCTCACATGGGCATGGATGCTTTATGTCACCTACAGTGCTGGTCGTTAAATCACATTACAAAGTACTTATTGTACTAAATGTAGAAATCATCATGTTAAAATATCATTGAATTTCTGATTTAGTCAAATTTTATGATGAGTAATTATTCTCAGAAGACAAATTAACCAATAAAATCAGATAATGTCACTGGCTTAAAATAAATTGCCATATATGTGCTTGTTATGCAGTATGAATAGAAGAGGCATTTTAGAATGCATATTTTGAGTGTTTAATAAAAAAAGGCAGTGTACCATAACTATCACCATAGTGTTGAGAATGGTAGCCCTGTCACTATGAAACAATAGACACCTGGAAATTGAAAAATAGAATTACTCAGTCATCTGTACAATCCCAACAATAATCATTCTAACAGACACCTTACAAGCCACAGGACATGATGTATGTACACACATACATCAATTTTATCATAAACTATAATCATTATAAATAACACACTAATGGACTTCAGTGCAATTGGTATGGTGATTTTTCTAATCTCCAGCAAAGAAATTATTTATCTTAACATTCACCATGAACAAAAAGTATTTAAAACACACACACCATCATAAACAGTCATTGACATACATTTGGATATGATTAATGGAACACAGTGCATTTATCTAATGTTTGGGGTACAGCATTAAAATAGGTAAGGTACAGCATTAAAATAGACATTTGTATGAAGAATGTGAACTTTTTACATGACTAACTAATGCTTACATTGCCATCGTATACTATACTATGTTTTCCACAGACAATGAAATGAAAAGTTTAACGATTTACTAACCAAACAACATTTGGTTTCACATAAGAATTATGGTAATACATTTTTTTAGAAAACCATCTGAATTACTCCAGTAATAAAACTCAAACGCATACAAAGTTACAAAATGTTCACATTGTAAATCATTGTAAGGAAAATCATTTGTACGTTGCATTTTTAAAATGGTGAATGTTAGAAAATTATTTGCCATGTAAAGACCTTGAGAAAAAAGAACTTTAAAATGTTTTGAATATATAAATATCTGAAAGTAATTGTTTAGACGACTTGCTTTGGCAACAACATTTTTACTCCAGGAGGAAAATATGAATTATCTGCAGACAGCAGCTGTATCTTTGAGGCCTGGCAGTGGACGCTAAAAGAGCTAGCACAGGTTGTGGGTAAGTGTGTGAGGGGAAAAAAACAAAACAAAAAAAGCACCATCAGCCACTGAAACACAACACAATTTATGCTTTGACCACTTTCCAACTGTTTAGAGCTGATTAGAGCTGGCCCTGTCAGACTTATCAATGTTGAAATGCTAGACTGTAAAATTATTTAACCACCTTCCTTGAAAATTGAGTCAGTGGTGTCTACCCATGACGAATAAAAAATACAATATATACAATACAGTTTACTTTGCAGTGCAGTTGTGAGACAGCCATGATGCAAAGTGCTGGATTCCCTGGAAGTGTTGTGTTGTGACTGATGCATGGCAGTGGGGGTTAGGGGTGGGCAACAGGCCAGTCAGAGGCCGAGCATTCAGGGATGATGTAAACGAAAACAAGTGGTTATTTGAGTCCATAAATGCCTGCAGCCCCTTGTTGTTCAGTTTCCCTCACCTTGAATCTCATCTTTAGCTGGAGTGTCCTGGCTTTTTTCAGAGTTCTCTCCTTCATCACCTGGGAGACGGAGTGGATGAAGCCAGAAACAGACCGACAGAAAAGCTTCATGCATAAAATATGACTTGTAAAATCATTGATGTGAAAAGTCAGCATGATAAAATTGTGTGAATTTAGGTTAGCACGGTAGGCTGAGCATGGATTCAATTCAGCCATAAAACAGGAAGGTTTAAAGCTCTCAATGAAGAGAAAAAGCTTTGCTTGTAGTGATGTAGTAATGTTTCTTACCTGATTTGTTTATATTAGAGTGTGCCAGACCCTGTGACAGGTCAGTGGGTCCCTCTACTGCAGGGTTTGCTGGCATTTCATGGATGGCATTCCTGCGACCAGACCTTTGAGAGGCAATGAATTCCTCGTAGGTCACCTCCACATCCGTCATCGCTGACACACCTCACCATAGCAGGACCTGGCACACGCAGTAGCTTACTACTGGGCAACACAAATAAGGGTTTTCTTGAACTATTGCAACACAGCAACCAAAAACACACACTCAGAGAGGTAATTATGGTACAAAGGAGGACAGTTCTGTATTCAAATGGCCTCCCCGTTGGAGTAAGAATGGAGCGTGATGTGAGTTGTATTGCCACAGAGATTTAGGTTAAACCCCTGTGCTGTCATTCTAATACTCTTTATCAATCTGCCCTTCGCTGACTGGGTCCTGGCTTCCCTGACCTCTTTCCACTAATTAAAATCTGTCCTTCTGAGATTTTTTAACCCACTCAATTTTGAATGTGAGCCCTTTCAAGGGTTGGAAATGCGCTTCCATGTCCATTTGTGGCTACTGTGAGAGCCACACAAGCTGTGATTGACTGGGGCTATTGTTGGATGCTTCCTCTGTCATCATCCGAGCACTCTCCCACTCAGCTGTCATTCTAAAATTGGTGTTAGGATGGGAAAGACCCAACAGATGTTGTCCATGTACCACTGGCAGGCAACTGTGTCAACTAGGGGGAAGCAAGACATTCAAGACTATGACTATGCTCCAACATTTCTATGGATTTTTTTAAATTTTTTTTCATTTTGTAACATAACTAATTGTGTAACTCAAATGCTGACTGATTTCTTGTTACCAATATTTAATTTAGGTCAATGACAACTGCAGGTGAATGTATATATGTTGTTACTGAATGGATGGTTTTACATGGAGCTAAAAGTGGTAACATTTGACATGTTTCTTTTGCTCATATTCAATAAAATATTAACAGTCAGCTTACATTATTTAGTCACACTTTTGCACCCAGTAGAACATCAGCAGTTCAGTGGTGTGTTTGTTTACGTGTGCATTTGTTGCTTGAATGTCAATATATTGAGCATTGATTCAGAACAAATAATATAGTCATTTAATAATACAAAAGGCCACCCTGCCCTCTTTGTCACTGACTAAAACATGTAAAAAAGTAAATAAATCAATAACATTTTCTGGCAGCTGTTGCTCTGCAACCATTAGATTTGTCTCTCTGCCAAACAGAAAATTAAGGGTGATGAGAGCAGTGCAGTAATAAGAGTCCCAAAAACTTCTGCCAATGTTATTCTAGGTGGCTGGGGGGGTTTCAACTGATGCCTGACTGTCTCTTTCCCTCACTCTCTCCTCTCTCTCAAACACACAAACAAAAATAACTATACAAATATAATATCAGTGGAATCCCAACTCTCTATCACTAAAAGCTTAAAATATCTTTTTCTGTGTTTTTTCCCCACTACAGTATCCCATTCTGTGTAAGATAGGATTATGACAGGATTAGTTAAGTAATGCACTATGTGACCCTGCCCTTGCCCTGAATTGTCTTAAGACCATTATTAGTGTATCTTCTAAATAATGAATGTCTTCCAACATTTATCATCTATTAATGGCTTAGTGGAGGCGCTGCTGCTCATCAAATCTAGTTTTGCATTGTGATGAGGGACCATATAAAACTATAATAAATCACTTGGATTGTTAACACAGTTAAGATCCAGCCTTTGCATTAAGACGTGCTATTGATGATGCAGGATGGACATGCCCCAAAAATGTGATAGTAAATCAACACCTATATGTCTCTGATGACAAAGACCCCCATAGAGTTCAGTAAATGCAGCCTGCACGAATATTAACGTAGCACATGGAATTACGCCAGCCATTTTCCACTCCTACACACATTATTTTTTATCAGCAGGTACCTGTTTATCTTAGAGGGACTCCCAAACAATCGCAGAGGTCAATCGCATAAGCTTGAATATAACTACACCTCTTTCATTCCGCTCCATAACGAGGATCCCCCTGCATCAAGCCACTGTCATAATACTACTACTTCCGGGTATTACTTCAAAATAAAACTCTAACTTGCAAACAGTCTGATGTTAAAATTGTATTCAACCACGAGTCAAAATCCAAAGCAGGCTAGACCAGTAAAACAAAAATCAAAAACTGTTTCATTGTTTATACTGCATTAGTTGTAACAATTAAAAAAAATGACAGGATTTTACTGTAATAAGACAAAATAAATAAATCTGATTTCCCCCACAAAACGATATGATATGATCTGATATGATATTAGTCAGATTGTCACTGTTCAAAGAATTAGAGATATCCAATTTGCAAATTGTCAGATGTCAGGATGTCAACAAGACAAGGAATTTATTGTATGTGTTTGCTGTGTGTGAGAGACAATAAAGGGAGAGAGACAGAGAGTTAGTGTTCTAGTTGTGATGAATGCACAGAGGCAAATCAGTGTCACATTTTCTGTGGTTTCACAGCATCTGGTTGTGAATTACTCCATTCAGCTGGCACATTTGTTCAATATGCTGAACTGGATTGGGGCGGGGGCATCACAATGTGAACCAACTTTGTGTTCTGTAAGTTCATTTTTAAAACAACAAATTAATATTTTCACAAGGATCACCATTTTACCAGTAGTAAAACAAAAGTTGGGTGAGTATTATTGTTGGCCCCAACTAGCAGATTTCAGTGTGAGCCAGGAAGAATTCCTTTTTCCTTCCTCAAAATTACTATGTAAAATGCTTTAATGCCATATTTGGGAATAATAATGAGAACATAAAAACAGAGGTTGCCTCCCAGGCCCCACCTGCTGTTCAAAGTACACATTTGCATCAACACGAAGCGTTCAGTAACAACCAATCAGATAGTCGGGTGTTAGGACGTACGGCGGCTTTAGACAGGCCAGTTGCTATGGATTGCCAAAGATCAAATATATCAAGATACTTATTTTTCAACCCCAGCCGTTCAAATTCAAAATAAGTGATAATCATTACTGACTCATAATGCCCCGTGGTGTTGAAAAGCCGACGTGAATGTAAATAAATGTTTGAATTAATGATTTCATACATATAAATGAAGTTAATTAATTCTAAGTATAGGTGCCATGGCACCATGAACAAGTTAAAACGATCCTTAACACAGCTCCTTTTTACATTTCACTAATTTACGGGACACAAGTAAAAGGTAATGCCAAAATGTTCCCAGTGTTTCCTCTGTTTTTTGATTAAACCGGAAGTACGCAGGAGTGAATCCTCTCACTTCATCCTGCTCCTGTTGTTCGTCTGTAACAACAGGAGCAGCATCAGAGAGAGGGATTACATTAATGATGGAAGACCTGGAAGGTGAGACAAACCCCCCCCTCCAGGACCATTTTACCTCTTCGGTCATGAAGTGGAGCTCACATCCTCTCAGTTTGTTCCCCCAGAGACTCAGCCAGGCTTTCGCTCGCCGGTTTTTTTTTTTTTTTGTTTGTTTTTCTACATCGACCTCTCATTTTTTTGTTTGGTATTTAGCCCATGTAATGCTAGGAAACGCCAGGGCCAGAGATGAGACTAGCTGCTGCCTGTCTCTGGTCTGGGTGTGATCCCTGCGTTAGCCACCGCCGCTATCCACAGTTAGCACGCTGCTAGCTAATGAGCCTTTAAATGAATCAAACCACCTTTTACCAATGAACCATCTGCTGTTAGGTATCTGGATAACGCCCGCCATTGTTATTGTTGGTTGGGAGTATTTATATTTAATTTTTAAGGATCTGTAGCACTAGCTGCTGCTGTGTGACTGTCTCTGTCTATTGATAGGAACCGTGTAAATTAAACACATCAAGGCAACAATAGGCTATAAGATAATAGCAGGGACAACATTGCCTGTACCACAATCGGTGAGATGAGCGTTTAGCATGTGCCTAATATTAAGTGTGTGTGTATGTGGTCTGACACATGATCGTTAAGTCATTGAATTAATAAATCAGGGGGAGCGGGGTCAGATGTGGTCCTCCTCTGTTTTACATTCCTCACATTATACGGTTATTTTTGCAGATAATGAAGCTCTCCCTGCCGAGGATCTGGTTCAATGCAACAGCTGTAAAAGATGCTTCTTCCCCAAAGTCCTGGTAAAAATCACCTCCCTTGTCTGCAACACAGTCCTGTGAGAGCAGCCACCAAATCAAAATGCACTGTACCGTTCATAGCTCAGTGCCATGTCCTAAAAAGATGGAGTTGTGTTGAATGTGCACTAAATTATGCCGAGGTTGTTGTGGTGAGAGTATTTTTTTGCAGTCATTATCAGCTGACAGGACATCAGCGGTTTGGATAATATTGTGTCATTGACAATAATCCAAATAGCCAGCAGGGGCCTTTGGAGAGTTCTTTATAAGGGAAATAACAATTTTAACAACCAGTTAATCTGTTTATTGAAGCAAACAAGTGAAAGCTAAAACTACATAATTTCAAACCCTGACGATGGACAAGCTGTGGTGCTAAAATATATTATTCTCAAATGCAGTGGCTGACACTAACGAAGTAAATTTACTTAAGTGCTGTACTTGGTCATATCTGGGGCAGGCAGTGTTTAAGTTCAGTTCACAGCACAAGACAATTAAAGTGTTGGTCCTTTTGTCAGTTTTAAGTTGGGTTTTTTTTTTGTTTGTTTGTTTTTTTTAGGATTTGCTTCTTATTCCATTATTTTCAGTTCAAATCAATTCATTCACTGCAATATTTTAAAGTCAGATTCTTTGACTGTACTGCCTTGTGAGTATAGTGATGAGTATATCCGCTTCGTATGCGGGAGATTGGGGTTCAATTCCCCCGATGAGGAACCCCAACCACAAGGCGCCCACTAGTGTTATTCTTGTGCCGGTCCCAAGCCCGGATAAAACTGGAGGGTTGCGTCACGAAGGGCATCTGGCGTATAACTGGAGCCAAATCAATCAGGCACTTCGCAGGAAGCTGACTTTCTGTGGTGACCCCGAACAGGGAAAAAGCCGAAAGAGAGGGGGAATCTCGTTACATTGAAAAGTACTTTGGGTACTCCAATATTTCTAAAAGCAAGTACTGCAGTACTTTTACTCAAGTCATAATTTAACTTAGCCACTTTCACTTTTATTGGAGTAACATTTGAGCGGGAGGATCTGTACTGACTCACCACTGCTCAAATTATGTCTGGCCACTGTGCAGATTGTTGATGTTGGTTGAAGAATTTTGTTATTTGTTCAACCAAGGATTCAATCAAAAAGTATTTAAGTTTATTTATTAGTATATTGTGTTAATTTTTCTTTTCAATCTTTATTTGTTACAGTATGATGGTAATGTTTTATGTACTTTAATAATTATACATATAGATAAAGTTGTTTGTGTTCATCATCTAAATAACACCAAAATTATTTACATTTATTGTTATTTTACCATGTCAACTTGACTGACACACGATAGAAGAGCTGCATTTTACTGCATCAAAGTTATTCCAATTTCAGTCAGTTATTAGAACACTGTTTTCTCATAATGCAAGAACACAAAGTCTTATTGGGTTAATAGGTTTCAAAAAATTTGATTGAGGATTGATTAGATTACTGGTCTTGTTAATATCACACCAGCAGCTATGCCAATTTTATTTTGTTAAAAAAAATATTTTGCATTATTCCCCAGAAGTTGTGATGTTTGAACTTTTTGAACCACATAGGAGAAAGCTGCAAATGTAAAACAACATCAATTTTTTCCAAAGTATTGAAATGGATGTGACCTTAAAAGTGTGTCGTTATTGTCCATTGTCCATTTTTCCCCACAGGAGAGGCATGCTAAAATCTGCCAAAAGTCAGTGGTAAAAAGGAGGAAAGTTTTTGACTCCAGTCGACAGAGAGCTGAGGGCACAGACATCCCCACACTTAAACCTATCAAACCAAAGGTAAGGCTAAACCCGAGGATGGGGATGGGAATCCAACACAAAATGTCCAAGATTGTTCAGTTTAATTGATGATTAAAAAACCTATCAGAGTGGCACATCTCATATCTTTTTTTTTTTTTTAACTTGATGAATTTAAGTTGATTTTCACATTCTCACAAACTGTCACTTTTTATTCTTCACAAATGATCATCTGATTTCATGATAGAATATCTCCTCTATCTTCAGCCTGAGTTCATCCATCAATCAATCAATTAATTCTAAAAATTTAGGAGTAAATCATGGCTTGGTCAGTGCTAGTTTCAATATATTCTGTATCTGTAAATTCTCAGGCAAGTCGTCAGACCCTCTTTGCAGACTTGACTGTGATAAAGCTTTAAAAATAAAACACTGAAATTCCTCATTTACAAAAGTCAGAGCCTTAGTTCATTTGTTCAACTTCTACCGCTTTTCCTTTTCTGGGTTGCGGGGGGTGCTGTAGCTAATCCCAGCTCACAGTTGGCGAGGGCGGGGTACAACCCAGACTGGTCGCCTGAGAAATGATCCCTCTTGCCCTGTCATTCAGTTTGGCTGGAAGGCCAACTCAAGGAAAAGTCTAAAGAAGACAAACTTCTTCCATTCAACATTTTTTTGAGTGAGCCCAAAGGAACATTAAAATCTTTAGAAAGCATTGAATAACGTTGCTGCAATGTATCTTCAGCCACACTTTTGCTGCAAGGTCTATAGAGAGTTCATGGATTGGTTTTTGGTCCAGTGCTCAGTGCGCACTTCATTTAAAATGAGGGAAACAAGATACTTCCGACTACAGTTTGGAGTGATACTGTAAAGGGGCCGGTTTTGGAATTAAGAGCTGAAATGTCACCCATTTAAAACAAAATCTGCCGTATATTAAAGTATGAAGGGGTCTGGATACTTCGAGAAGACAAAGTAGGTCACTGGAACCCAGAAGCAGTCAGCTGGTCCAAAATGCCCAACATGATGTTCGTCACTGTGGTACAGCTGTTTTGAATCATTGCTCTCCGATGTAGGACACTCAGTATATTGTGATGGCAGACTACTCTCAAATGTAAACCACTTTCAATTGTATTTCAGTCACAAAGTTCATCTGCTACTGAGAAAGTAAGTTGATTTGCCTTTCATTTGTGTTTTCTTTTTGTTTATCTGATTTGTTGTAACACACTCTTTCTAGCATTAAGGGATTTTCCTACTTTGAAGCCTTTGTTTGAATAGTCACAGGGGGTGTCTACTTGTGTTAGTATTGATTTAAAATGCCAAAACACTTTTTTTAGTTACATTTCTCAACTGATAATATTTAAGCGTATTCCATTGTATTTGCACTTTCTTTTACATTGGCTGTCTTAATTTTTTCTCTTTTGGCTGTCCTGTTGTAATTCTTTTTAGTTGTGTTGAAATTTAATGTTTGATAATGTTTGATAACACTTGATAGCTCGGTGTATGGCTCAGACTCCACAGAGGCTGTTGTGTTACTCATGTCCATTCAAACATCTCTGTTGTCTTGACATCAACTTACTGCTGCATACTCACTCTGTACCCCCACTACAATAACCTTATTCTCAACTTTGTTGCATGACAGGGACATATCTCTAGTTGGCATTGATGTAACACATCATTGGAAATTTGAAAGTCCTTAAAGGAAGCCAAAAATATTAAATATGTCTATTGACTTGTTTGAATATAATATATTGAAATGTAGCATGTAGTCAAGATCTTGTGACAGGAGACAAACACCCGGTCACTTTATAGGAAGAAGTGTTAAGCCAGTGCAGTATCATCTCACCATGGAGGCAGCTCAGTAGTTTCCCAGTGAACTGCTGCTATGAGAAATCAGCTGTAGATAATGGCCACTGTGGTAAGAAAGGGGACGCCCTCCTGTTTATATTTCAAGGCTGAATAGAAACACAGTTCAATAATTTCTATAAGCACGTTGTAAAGCGCTGCTTTCCTAAATCCATTAAACATCTGAATAAGAGGAATTATAGCACAATAGTTTCCATGTTTGGCATAGAAAACATTTCAGGTTACAACTGAAACATCCTGGTGGCTCAGTAACATTTTTCTTAATTTCAGAATGTTAAACAGACACAAACTAGAGACACTTAACAAGAAAATAAGGTGACCTTCTTTTCTAACCATCCAGTCAGTTCAGTCAGTAATGATGACACATTTATCATGACTCAGTAATGGTAGTACCTTAGAAGTTGTGGATTGCTTGTGGTTCAGACGAACCGCTTTAGGCGTCACCTCTTTGTTGCATCTTGCCAGGCAGAGCCGCCTAAGAAGCCTTCCAACTGGCGCAAGAAACATGAGGACTTCATTGCAACCATCAGGGCTGCTAAGGCCCTCACTCAGGTCATAAAGGATGGGGGACCATTACCCCCTCCTCCTCCTCCTACTTATGACCCAGGTAACACGTAGTTCCTGCGAGGATTGAAGACACTCAAAACATTTGCAGTTAAACATTGAATCATTATCATTGTATAGCTGTGATAATAATTACGATAAAACAAAACAGCTACAAAGTAAGGACAATTATTGCCTGTTAGATGGTAAATATAATGGCAGTAGTTAGGTGGTGGTATTATGACCAAACTATAAATATGGGTTGGAAATAAGCAATCCAAGGTGAAATCATATATTACTTTTTTAACTTGCATTTACAAAAGAAAATATTTAAATATCTATGAACTGGATTTATAGTAGGTAGTATCACAAATATATTTCCTCACATCCTGTTTTGTTTTTAGACTATATTCAGTGCCCTTACTGTCAGCGGAGGTTCAATGAGAGTGCGGCTGACAGACATATCAAGTTCTGCCAGGAGCAGGCGTCCCGTATGCCCAACAAGGGCAAGTTAGGAGATACCAAGAAACCTCCTGGACGCACACAGGTACACACGTACACACACAGACATGCTTACACCACACTGATGACTGTGTGTGTACATGGACCATATGTTTTTACTGGAAAAATTACTTCTTATTGAATCATAAATGTATATAAGAATTGTTAACCTCAGTAAATTGGTTGGCTATATTTTTAATCTGAAAGTATTCACCTATGTCCTACAGTGAGTAACAAAGTCCAAAGACCCTCAACTTTTTTCTAGCATCATTAGTAAGCCTTGGATATTGATCCATTTGTCATGTAGGTTTCCCAATGTGCTACTGTGTTTTATATTTCATTTCATAAATCTCAGATCTTCTTCCTCTGAGTGTTATTGCACACATTTTGAGAGTCAGATAATAACAATATTATACCACTCCATAGTTTATGTACATTTACCTCTGTGTCAAGAAGTTTAACAAGTTTTACTGATTTATGACCCATTTATGATATGATTTATGAAGGTGAAGGTGATACTTTTCATCCCATAACATGCATAAGTAAAGTTTGTATTGTGTGTATTTACTTTTATATTCACTTGGTATCATTTTCCTCAGCACAAGCCTGCTCCTGTAAGGAAGGCCAACACCCCTGCTGTGTCAACCATCCCCTCAGCCTCTTCTCGTTTACCCCAGAGATCCGGCCTTGGACAACCCACTGGTAACACGGCACAACTTTGTTTATTTCTCTTTCTACATGTTTGTAACATTTTCAAAGGAAATGACTTAAGATATCAAGTTTTTCAAGCTTGGTTTTTGGCAGGAACTACAGTAACACCCACTGTTGTGCATTACTCTCATTATTTCTCTCACCCTGTCTCTCTCACGCCAGGAATCCCCTCTGGTAAGGTCTCCTCTGCAGGTTCAGTGAGGAGTAATCCCTCTGGCCTCACAAGCCCTCCATCAGGGTCAGTGCACTGAAATACTTCATGCTTAATAATGGCTGTTTGCCCAGACATTTCAAAGATATTCTTCAGTTGTTTAAAATGTACGAATGGTATTTAGCAAGGATCATTTAAACACAGTAACAACATCAAAAAATGAGATCAGTTCTGCCAAAGGTGATACAGCACTGTGAATGCTTACTGGGTGCATTACGATAAAAAGATATAATCGGTTGTGTGTGATTAGTATAAGCACATGCTGTTTACATTTTATGGGCAGTTAATGCAGAAACTAGGTCTCTCCAAAGGTATCCTGTACTTTTTCTTGCCACAGTATAGGCACAAATGAACTGTTTGAGCTTGACATCTGTAAAGAAAACCCAGCACTACAGGCGGTCTGCATGTGATTCTTCCTTGTCTTACCTCTCTTTTGTTTATCTGTGATCCCTGTGTCAGTTATGGAAGTAAGCCACGAGCAGCAAGCTCTAGCTATGGCTCTCTCTCTGGAAACAAGAAGAAAGTAGACACCTACATATCAAGGTGAGCCAATTCTCAAAGAGAAAGAGTCAGTGAGAATGAGTGAAGGCCGATCATTTAGTCTCATCAAACTCTCTTGACCTCTTGTGGTTTAGTTATGTATTGCATAAAGCTTGTGAGTGTCCTGGTATCATTAAGTTACCTTTACATCCCCACTCATACCTTTTTTCCTTTTTTTTTTTTTTTTTTTAACTTTTTCTTGACAAAACGACCTTCTTAGAGTTGGTGTAAATTACTATCCAACAAATTTATTGTACTCTAGTTTTTCAGGTTTCCTTGGTTACTGGTTTTTATTTTAATATTCTGACAGAATGGTACTTTGAACTAAGAAATTTATACAGCTTGCGGTCTTTTACAAATAGTTATGGAAAGCTATTAAGGGATGGCAATGCCTTTGTGAAAAGAGATTCAAGTTATTTAAAATGAAATATCTGACAACATGGTCAGCATGAATAAATCCCTAACTAATTAAATTCATGACATCTTATTGAAAAGCATCTTGCCATCCAAGTGGTGTTTTTATCACAACACTCAAATGTTTATTTCATCTACTTGAAGGGATTTAAAGTTATATTTTGTTTGTATATTGTATCTCTAGCTCCCATATGGAATATACATTTTGTTGCTGTTTTTTGAGTATCTTCAAATTATCAGTAGCCATATAATAAGTAATTCTCTAACTTTGCTGGTTGACCGCCTTTGTTAACTTTCTCAGGAATGATGATGGCAGACATGAAGTCAACAACGGTGGAATGAAGAGCAAGTTCTGTCATGCTTGTGGGACCAAGTACCCTGTTGAGTCCGCCAAATTCTGCTGTGAGTGTGGGGTCAGGAGGATGTGCATCTAATGGCTGTGAGAAGAAGGAGAATGTAGAGGAAAGTAAAGATACATCAGTACTCAAGATGGCATTCATGAGAATTTTACGTCCCTCTATTAAATCCAGTGTTTTCACAATTTGGGTCCAGGTTCACAGCAGACTGGTGTTATTGGCTGGCAGTCAGTATCGTGCTATATTCTTTTATAATTGCTTATACAAGTGAATCTTAATAAACCTGGTAAGCCTTGGGTTAACGTTATAAAAAATAGTTGGCATGTATTACATCTTGCAACCTTGCTGAATATTTTACAAATTCCAGGGAGTACAAATTCATTTTTTGTTACACAAATATAATGACTAAGTGATATGAAGCAGTGATAAGCTGTTCATTTTCCATAGCTGATATGACTGACACAGGAACAACCTGGGAGTCCATTAAGACTGCAGGATTTCCCCCCAGGTCACTGCTGTTCCCAGCAGCTCTTACATATTATTGCTGTGAAACTAAAGGACATGGAGGGATTAGGAAACAACAACAAAAAAAACTTTTTTGAGTTATTTTGTTTTTGGCCATGGGAAATAATATGTTTTGACCTGTTGTTATTACAATATCTTAATTTTAGAGTAAGGAATAAGAGTACCCAGGAGAGGGATTATAGTCATTTCAGCAATTAAAAGCCATTGGTTAATCATGAAAAGACAGTAGAGGGAAGATGGGTAAGAGGGTAGATCCAAGCTGAGAGGTGGGTTGTAAAATGTGAAAAAAGGAGGTAAGGGAGCAGTGTTGGATAAATTATTATTATTATTATACATGTGGGTGTGATTGCCCTTGAATCTCCTTTCCCTGACACCCGTGATACAGCTCTTAGTCTCATCTGTTCCCAAAGCCTCACAAACACGATATGCTACCATTGAAGTGCAATATGATTGACTACTGAAGAAAACATTTCTCTCAAAAGTATTCTTAAGAATTTAGAGAAGAGTATACCTTGATTTGCCAGGGGTCAGTCTAAAAGTGAATAATGTTAAAGGTCTGTGTTTCCTTCCACACCACTTCACAGGCAGGGTTTGTTACCCACTCTCTTAATGTTACCATCATAGGCCTGATGTCTCTCTATAAATGTAGCATTTACTTACTCTCTTTTATTCCCTTTCATTTTACACAACGAAATTAGTTATTTATTTTCTTGTTCCCTTTAATTTTCACTTAATGAAAAATGTTCTTAAATTCTACAGAATTTAAATGGTGTTTTTTATTATCATTATTATTATTATTATTAGAATGAAACCTAAATGCACCAGGACATGTTGCAATAGTTATTTTTCTTTGAAAGTGTACCTGCTGAATCAGTTTTTAATGCATTAATGTATTTAGGATCAAAGGTACTTGGTTGGTTCTTGGTCTATAAGGTTGATCTCCACTTAATTTATCAGACAGTGTCTGACCCCAGATAGTTCATTTATCAATGGGACAGTTGGCATGAAAGGCCTACTTGAGGTGCATAGTTAATGTTCATTTACCACCAACTCCTATTGGCCATTAAGCAGTAATTAGGAATGACGAAGTCACAGGAAGCAACCGATATTACCTTACATGACACATTATATTTAGACGGACTGAACAGGTGTTTTTTTTCGAAACTGGTCATTTTATTCAGCCTGAATACCCGGTTGTGCATATAATTCCATGTATATCCACCATTAATAAACTAACATTAAGACAGCTCTGAGTGCTGAGAGTGTCTGTTGAGAACAGGGGAAGTAAAAAACATTTTAGTGTTGTAATGCTGCAAATTATTTAAACCAGTAAGTACAGAGTAACACATGAGCCTTTGTGTTGTTGCATAGATATAAATATATTTGTAATACACATTCCAGTGTCATATACAATAATAGTTGCTCTAAAACACAGATAAAAACAGAAATTAGCTACATGATGCCTCATTATATATGGTCCCTGACAGAAAGAGAAAATAGCTGCTGCATTGAAAGTGGGAACTGGAACTATAGACAAAGACTTCATGCTAATGGTTTTATTTTTGCATTTTAATATTTCTCATACATGAACCGATAAATGGCATATTCAACAGCTATGAAAAACAATGAATGTGGCAGTTGAGCATTGTGGACCCCCACCCCCATACCTGACTGGAGCATGTTGTTGGTAAGTTTTTTTTTTAAATTTCTTCTTTTTAATCAGGAAGGTATGATCTATCACAGCACCAATTGAATGTGACGATAGCTTCTTTTTGTGCATCCCAGTCAGGCCTGAGAGACGAACTCAACCATCTGTTGCCGAAGGTGCTTTTAACATGTCAATAATATCACGATCACAATCAACACTATGTCGTCTCGAAGAGTACCAATCTTTCAGCAGACAAAGCCTAAAGTAATTGCATGGAGCAAAAAAAAACAAAAACAGGCGCTTTAGAGAACTGATATCGCAAAGATGTGCCAGGACTTGTCTTTCTAATTTAAAGTGAGAGCAAAACTGTTTGAACACCTTAATATTTCCAAGTCACCCAGGAGTACTCATGGTTAAGTGCAAGTAAATGTCACAGCATATTCTTTACAGTCAATTTGCTTTGAAAGATTCTTTGTAACTTGACCTTACAAAACAGTTTCACTTTTGTTCACACCTTCGTCCCTCTAAGAGCTTTTTTGTTTGGTGTATCAGATGCACCTTAAAAAGAGTTATTCATGTAAATCAAGCCCCCAGTTGGTCCCAAGCATTGCGTGTGAAGGTCTAGTAGGTTGGTCTTCTCCAGAGCTCTTTTCCACTTGGCTTAAATAGTTAGTTTCTGTTTTGCTAGGAAACATATCTGAAGAGTCAGTAGTTATATAACACGCAACTCAGCTGTTAGAGATATATGTACTAATACTTGGCAGGATAGCTTAAATGAAGTGGGAATTTCCTCTTACATAGTCCATTAAAGGACTATCAAGGATGAAAGAGCTGCAGGGTTTCTTGTTTTGGGTTCACAACGTGCTTGAGATTCACCTCAGGTGTCCATTAATAATGTATTGAGCATCTCATAGCATTCAGTGATAGCAGACAGGATTGCCTTTGTTTTGCAAAGATTTTTAGTCTCCTTGCTCTTTCTCGGGTTGTTCCGCCTTTTTCTTGTTGCTGTCCTCAACCTTGTGTTGGGTTCATTAGTCTAGTTGAGAGAAGTTGACACACAAACACAATGTGCTAGTTAGTGTCAAGCCCTATTGATAAAATGAGTTAATTCCTGTGTTTGATTCACATTTGAACAGAACTCATGAACACCTGGTAGCTTTGATAGTAAATGATAGTGTTCATTATAGTTGGTCACGCCAGTGCGCACATTATCAATGCACTCCTTACCACTGTAAAGTGCCGTAAAGACTCCCAATACAGTCTAAGATAAACTGAAGTCTGACTGCTTCCTTCACTGACATTAACCACAGAATAATAGTCTGCTTAAATGATTAAAGTGCAGTTCTGGTATGTTTTATAACAAGTAAAAATCACCTTATAAGCAATTACAGCTACACCAAGTTACAGTGTGTACAGGGATTTTAAACCTGTGCCAGTTTTGTCAAGCTTAAGGCTCTAGTTTACTTCACTGTATGACTCACACTGAATCATCAGATTTGATTCTGACCCAAAAATGTTCAAAATGAAGTTCAGTTGAACAGCGAAGCTGAGAACTGGTTTGAAGACAAAATGGGTGTGAGTCCCCCCCCAACCACCCCGTCTTCTTTGGAAGGGGGTTGTTGCATCTTTTTCTTTAAAGAACACATAACAAAAGGGTCAGTGAGGAAACTATATATTTCTGAACTCTGTTAAAATCATTAGACAACCGAAGAACCTTGAAACCAAGGTAACCACGAAAACTCAAAAAAAAAAAAAAAAATCAAAAAAACGCCTTTTGCAGTTTCATTTTGTGCCGCAGCTAATGGCTAACTGGTTGTAACAAAAGCAGTCCAAAAATAAACAGGCTCATGTTTGGATTGACAGTACTCCCTGTGTAAGATGTCAGTGAGTCACCCACTATGTGACAAAGGGAAACACTACAGCCTGACAACATTCCTCTGTATTTGCTGCCTATGTGCCAAACTCTGTCTTTTGTTTGCCAAAATCTCACACGGAGAAACTTAAAGAATCAGTTTCTCAAGTTTGTCACTTTGTAGATGCTGAAGACAAGTTTCATTAGAAAAGTGCACATGCCACTTTAATGATTTACATTTCAACTGTTCTAACTAATTAATGACGTTACACTTACCAGTTTCCCAGGACAAGGGCAGCGTATTGAGTTTAGGAGAGACATGGCCAGCCCATCTGTGTGGGAAACCCTTAAGTTCTTCATTTTGCATGCAAGGGTGTGCAGGTTGCTCACGACAGTCTGCAAAATGGAGACGTGTGACTCCTGTTAAGCCATTTGAATTAAACATTGAATGCCCTCAGCAACCAGAAAACATCGTATAGTCAACCACCTTCAGCCTGATGCTATGCATCATAATGGTAATGCAACAGCTGATTGTGTGAAAAGTTGCACATTGTGTAGGAAGGAAAAGGTGTGGATGCTCCCTGCTGGAGGTTGTTAGAATGTCCATCCCCTTGTCATGGCCATAATTTAAGATTTAAGACTTTAACTTATGTCTCAATTAACTGTGTAACCATAGCTGTGTTTGCAGGGTTATGGTTAGATAGCAAATGAAGAGCAGCAGGCAGGGTCTCTGATGATATAGTTAATAATTGTTCAACATTACTTAATTACATAAGAAGAAACGATAACCCCAAGATAAAGTAAAACCTACATATAAAAAACCCCAAACAGTGAACAGAAGCAATTTGTACGGTCAGGTTAGCAGACAACTACAATATTTTAATTTTAATTACTCACCGAAATATTTGATGTGCAGTGGCGCAGCTTTTGTTTGAGCACTGGGCAGGGTGAGTTGTGCAGCAAGGCCATGATACTTTCTCTCTTGGATGAATGAGATCATGACAGGTACATATTAGCATTACAGCTGGTGTGAGTTACTATTTTTCTGGTGTAACATGTTATTGCCTTCAACGCAGTTATGGATATATCTTTTGTTTTATTAAAAAAATGCAACAGGCTATTTTGAAACGTGAGCTACCACCTGTGGGCTTTTTGCAGAAATATCTATTATTCAGTCAATTCTTGTCCCCTTTTTAACATTGTGAACCTGAGGGGGAAAAAAAAAAAAAAAACTCCCTTCCTTGCTCCACTTTACTTCCCTTGTATGACTGACTACACCTTTCATATTCGGGCATTTCAATAAAAATAAACAGTGAATGCACATGAAATGCAACATTTAATATATTAAGTTGTAATCGAGCATTTGCAGGGGTCTCAGTACTATTTAAATATAGTACTGAGCTTGCCTACTTTGTTTTCGAGTATTTATAACTTATGATTGAAAGTCACCTGCGTTCAACTCATGAGGGTATATTTGATCAAAGTAAGCTTTCATTGCTCTGCTTTGATGCTTGGTTCTTACTGAAGAATGTTAAAAGTATATTGCCCTTGAGTGTAGTATGGGAAAATAGATTTATATAACTAAACAGAATGAGTGTCTTACTGTGTTATCAAGCTCAATTCGCACGATTTCCATGTAATCCCTCTGAACTTCTTCAAGAGGCCTTATGCTGCTGCAGGATAGAGATAGAGGTAGAAGGAGAAGAGCAAGAAGACTGATGCAGAGAAGAGGCTGAGGTTTGACATTGGTTAGAGAAAGAGAGGGAGACAGCGGGGTCAGTCATCCAATCAAAGACATGGTGGCATATACTACATGTGGATATTTTTCATTCAACCCCCAAAACTCTCCGAATATCACTTCATTTTAAAACATTTCTGACTATGGGCACACGATGAAGACGGTCTAAATCTTAACTTTACTCATCTTTAACATAGAAAGGAATATTTGAAACATTTTCTTGCGGAACTCGTATGCCTCCTGCAGTGCCACTGAACTTCATTTTAAAAACCACAACAAAAACTTTAATGGCCAAGCAGCTGTAATAAATGAGCTTCCAAAAGGAAGTAAACTTATTAATACGTAGGAATGTTGCTACAATCCACTACCTCCCTTTTACTTTGTTTCAGTGTTTTCATTCAATGCTACTATAAACTTCAGTCCATTCCACTTTTAATTTCAGCACATGTATTTGATAGTTACAGTAATTTAATGTATAATAGTCATAAAACGTTTTGCATGATAATGGATGGACTGGCCTGCAGTTTCTATTAAGTCACTGGTAAGAGATGCACCTTGACCAACCACAAGACTATGATGACGCCAACATTGAATGCCCTCAGCACTTAAAACCAGTAGTTTGGCACTTCTGTACGTTTACCCCAGAAGAATATTGTCTTCTATTGCAATGTCATTATATTTTTGGTCTTACTGCTTTTCCATGAATGAATGACTGTCTGACTGGTACCTGCACTTCAAACATGGTCTGAGTTGGACTTTAACGCAGCCACACATGGTGAGTCTGCCTATTCCTGGAAGTCCTCGGGTTAATTCCCATAAATCCCTCCAGCATTTCAGTTTCCTTCTGAACCGCAGATGGGAAGTAATTCACACGGAATTCCCCTGTGTGGAAAAGCCTTAGAGCGGCACAACCGGCTGCACTTCAGCCAGTCGCGCTGCGGGACCGGCAGGGAGACGGACGCGCGAGTCTGTCGGCTCTCCCGGTAAGTTTCGACTCTCCTTTTTCCACCTTTTTTTCCCTTAAATCTTTTACACGTTAAACGCTTTTTTTTTCTCTTTTTGTGCTTTTTCATCCATTCCATGTTAACGCTGAATATACTTAACACTTCCCTTCGGCTCCTAACTGGTGTGTTTAACGTCAGTTTACTTTAGTGCGTCACCGCTTTAGGCCACTGGAATTGACGTCGTTTTTTTTTTGTCTTTCTTTACTCACCATTGGTCATTCTTCATTCATAATCACTGCGTGCTACAGTTGGAAACGCACAGTCTCACGTGTGTCTTCATGGCGGCTTTGGACGCCCCGGTTCACACAGTGGAGATCAGCCCGACGCGGCTGCGGTGGCTGGTTTTTTTTTTTTTTTTTTTTTTTTTTTTGGAGCGCAGGGGAATACAGCCGTTTCCAACGTCCTGCTGCGTAGCTCACTTCTCTATGCATGTGATTTGACTTCCGTCCTCACCAGCCGCTGGTTTCACTTTACTCAGGTTTAAAGTTGGGGCGAGGGAATTGGTGCCGGATAGGAAGCAAACTCCGCTGCAGCCTTTACGCGTTGTTTTCGTGTTGCTGAGCCGTTTTGCAAAGCGAGATAGACCTGTGTGTGTGTGTGTGTGAGAGAGAGAGCGGCCTCAGCCATTCACTCATTAATTTGTTCATTCATTCTGTCATTCATTCATTTAAATCCCCCGTGTCTGCACCACAAGGATGTCCAGCATTACCAAAGCTCTGGGCTGGATTCAGTGTTCAGAGGTCAAATCCCCTTGTTCTGATTGCCCAAAGTGCCCTCATTCATTCACTGGTGCATTCATATTTACTCAACGCTCATTATCTTATGTTCTGTTTGCTAAACATTTGATTTCAATGCTTGAGGGCGGGCAGAGGTAGCTGGTTTAACATCATAGGAAGGTGAGGATTCAGTTCAGCACAGGTTTATGGACCTTTAGACCATAGTGCATTTACAGAAAATAATACATCACTTCTCTCAGGATCTACTCTCTGTTTCCTGAAACAGCATGCCCTTTATGGTTGTATCTAAATTAGTTCCTTTGCACGGGATCCTGATCGTTATTTCTAGCACAGATAATGGTACAGACTTTATCTGTGATTATTGAATATTGGGATATTAGCAAGTTACCAAACAGTAAGTGATGTGTCTAATTAACAGCATTTGTTATCTCAGTGTGCACAGTATGCAGTCATGTTTAAAACCAAGCCCTCCGCCTTTACTGTTCACTGTGCTCTTAAAAATCTATATGGAGCTTAATTTTCACTTCAAAGGAGAAAGTCTGGCATTGAGATGCTTTTGAAAAAGTCTGATTTCCTGTGTAATTCACTAGCTTCTGAAATTCTATTCACTTTCAGGAACAGCGACAAACTTAGTGACCCTTTCAGCAAATTTTAGGGGCAGATGAAGTGTCAAATGATGCCCTTAAATGGGCTTTTTATGCACCTGCCTTTTATAAGACGGTCATTATGACTTTATAGCTTTCATACAGATAGTTATGTCACAACGCAGTTGCTGAAGTACTGGACATGAACATGCAGTCTCCTTTTAGATAAATTGTTTCAACGTTAAAGTCAATTTAATGTTGAAGAGTTCACTTTAGTCTTTATTTTGTATGTCCGTCACTTGTCTGCCCTCTGAAAAGAGCAAAAAAAAAAAAACAAGTAAAAGGCTGGTAGCCTGGCAGAGGGTCAGGCTATGAATTCAGTGTTGAGGAAATGTTAATGTTTGATTCAGGAAACTATCAGCTTTTCTAGGAAAAAATAACAACATAGGTTTCAGTTTCATGCCCGAGTTCAGTTGAGTCCATCCGGTCCAAAGCTGAGTACAGGGGATGTCTGCTCTGCCGCATGGGTCGCAACAGATATGTGAACTTAAGTGTGCATCATTGGCATAAACTGATGTGAAAAAAATAGTCATGACATTCTTCAGTGGTTCAGTCATGTATGTTGAACTCATAGGACCAGAGTGTTTGACTGTCACTAAGTTTTTCCTCCCTGTATTTGTAAATCTGACATATAAATACCTCGCATGGAAAAAGATCACTTTTAATAGCCAAACGTGACAATTGTGCTCTTACGGGGTTAGTGAAAAAGAATGGTCTATGTACACTTCTGGATTTTGTCTTTATTCAAATGTAGCTGCAGTAACTGTTTACTAAGAAAGTAACCAAGGAAATGTTGCCTGTGTGCTTAAGAAACAGCTGACTTGCTTGGTCTGCAGGTTATGGTTGGTTGCTGTTGTATTCAAATTGTTGCTACCTGTGTCATTAAATAATAATAATAATAAGTCACGTGCTCATGTGACACAGCTACAGAGTTTACGTGTGACCTTTTGGAATGCTGCTGGCTTTTTTAAAATGCGCAGGGTAAAATAATTCACTTGTGTCTGTGTGTGTGGGTGTGTGTGCTTGTATTACAGTTTTTTGCTGTTGGGAGTCTGCAGTAATTAAACACATCCATCAAAATATGACAGTGATACCAGGAAAAACTGCATCGTGGGAGACCAGGGTAACCAGTGACAACAGCAATCAAACACACAGATGTTTTAGAGCTGGTATGTTGCGATTCATGTACAAACTATCCATGGGGTGTAGTGAGAACAGCAGAGGTCTTTTAATAATTTCATCTTTTTATTTTCACTTTCTAAAATGCTAATGTCAGATATGAAATGATGGATGATGGACAAAATGCACAATGTTAGCGATCTTTGATTTTTGTTGTATGTATGATGTGTCAGACAATCCAGCAAGTACAAAATGTTTTGTTTTTATTACACTCCAAGTGACACTGACTGGACATAGGCTAGAGCAGCAAATTGTGTAACAAGCAATAATGTTGTGTAATTTAAAAAAAAAAAAAAACCTCTTTAAACAGGCTCAGCATTTATCAGAGCCCAAATAATGAATGAATGAATGAATGAATTAAATTTTATTTATTCTCATTATGTCCTTGAAAACATTCCAATGTTTTCAAGGACAAAAAGGCTCCTCCTTCACATAGACTTGAGTGATCAAACCAGTGTTATGGCTTGTTTGAATTCAAACAATCCACAACACTAACTGTGTAACACACAGAAAGTAACTTACTTTGATCATCCCACTCACCAGGGTCAATAACTCATCTTCGCAATACCAACCCTTCCATCCATCAGTGGTCGGTGTGGTTATGCACAGTAAACATTAAAATTAAGAGTAATCCTTAATTTGCAGTGCTCTGGTGCCTCAGTGGTCAGCATATGCACCATATAGGCATACTCAGCCGGGAGTAGGAGGCCACTGGTCTGATTCCTGACTGGATGGACCATTTACTTCATGCCAGTCTCTTTCTCTATCAAACACGGGCATAAATTGGCCACAAAAAAAATTCCTAAATTAATTAATCTGAACCTGGAGACACTGTCTGATACGAATCGGAGTAATGGTAACTATGCGTTTGTTGTTCCTATTTCAAAGAAATAAATATCAATTCATTAGTGCCAATTTTAGGTGTGTGTCCCTTCTTTGTGAACCGGCAAGCTACTCATTGCACACATCTCTAATTATAATAAGATGACATGTTTATGTATTTTTAACAGCTGATGATCACATGACCTGTCATTAGTGCATGGGAGTTGTTCCACAATATTCATTCACTGATTTACATGCATGTCACTGTATTACTGACAGAACGTCTTTATGCTTCACTTCTTCTGTTGCTTCTGACCACAACTGATGAAGCATTTTGGCCAGGAATCTTGTATAAAGAGCAAAACAAACACAGTGATTAGTCTGAAAGGCAGCAAAAGCATGACATTTAATAATTTGTTAAATTTTGCGTTTGCTGTCAAAACGTGTTTTGGTTTGTGCACGTACTCACATACTGTGTGACAGGAGGGTGTGACACATCCGGGAATACACTGTTGCTCAATATTCTTGAGTCAAAAACTACATTTATCGTAAATTGGGTTGCAACATATTTTATGAATGGGAAGGTTTTCAACTGGCTTTTGGGTGACAAGAAACGAGAGTAAAAACAGGAATTTGCTTTAACTTACCAAAATCGCACATCCATTGAAACTGTGCTTATGCTGCTAGCAAGTATGGCTGTTGTGTTTTCTTTACCATACTGTATATTACATGTTTGGGGAACTTAAATGTGTGACATTGCCGTTAGCTTTCTCTTATGACATAATATCCACTGTAAACAAAAAGCACAGTCATACATATAAACCTATCTCCATATGACCACGATTTATACACCAAATGTCCAAGCATATCATACACATATGTGTTGCAGTATAAAATTATATTTCATACAGAGAGTTGTTTGCTCTTACATCTTAACGATGCCTCATTGCACAAAGTCAGGTCCATAAAGAAATAGTTTTAGCAAGCAAGTGGAAAAACTTGGCCAGCCAGCACAGAGGCCTAACCACAATCCCATCCAGCCTGTTTGGAATAACTTGGATTACACCCTCAACCATGACTGGACAGCATGAAATCTCTGAAGCCCAACTCCGAAATCTGGTGGAAAATGTGGGCATAAAGGTTGATCATTGCCAGAAGTTTTGAACGGAGATATTCAACAATCACATGTGGGTTCAACATTACATTTGCCCCACTTCATTTAGCTGATCTCTTACCCCGAGGCTTCATCGTCAGGGCATTCTCTGGGCTTGTCCTTGCTGTTTGCTTATTCAGACTCATTAAAGGAAGTGATACCTGTGAGGTAGCTCGGTGCCATCTCGGCCTGTGTATTTCCCTCTTCAGATAAAGGCTTCCCTAATGGGCTGGTTCATGTGTACTCGTACACTCCCATGCCCTCTCTGCGCGTTATTCTGCTGCTGTCTGGTCTGTAAACTGGCCGTGCACAAATACTAAACGAGCTATATTTAAAAGGAGACTTTGTTTTCCTCACCAGATGCTGTAACATAAATACAAGACAATAATGTACGGTGATTTGTTTTCACAAAGCCAGTGATAAATGTGTGTTACATCCTGTCCTGTTTGTCTGGTGGGCAGTAACCCTTTTGTATATTTAGTCCCAGTCCTGAAAACTTCCCATAGACATGCAAACAAAGAAATATGTGTGCCCTCACCTGATTTGGGCTGTATCTCAGTTTAGCGACTCCACCTAGTGGTTATTCCTAAAACATGCATTTACACTTCACCTCATACAATAGACACATCGCACAAATACATACACACATAACTTTTAATTTAATGTCAAACCAGCCTCTGATATTTTTAGTTTAGATTCCACAGGATGTTGGAAACATGCCCTTGTAATTCTGCTCCTTGCTGATGTGATTGCATTATTTATTGTCAACATATTTGTCAGATGTACATTCATGCGAATCTCCTGTTATACCTCATCTCAAAGATGCTCCACAGGTGAGACCACAAGCTCCACTAAACTTTTTGCTTGGTGACATGGTGCAGTATCCTGCTGATAGTAGCAAGTAGAGGATGGTAAACTATAGCCATTATGGGATGCAAATGGGCACAAACATTATTCAGGCAGATTCAGTTCACCTCCAGCAGCCTGCACTGATTTGTGCTGTTTATGCCAAATTCTGACCCAACCATCTGAGTGCCTCTGAAGCTGAGATCCATCAGACCAGGTTTTGGAGTCTTCAGCAGTCCAGTGTTGGTGAGCATGTGTCCACTGCAGACTCAGATTACTGTTGTTACTGGAGTGGAACCTAACGTGGCCTTCTACTGCTGGAGTTCATCCACCTCAAGGTTTGACATATTGTTCACTCTGAAATAATCTTCTACTATCCACAGTTGTAAAGAGCGGTTATCTGTGTTACTATAGCCTGCCTGTCATCTCAAACCAGTCTGTCCATTCTCCACTAACCTCTCGCATCAACAGGAAATTTCTGTCTGCCGAAGTACCTCTTGATGGATGGATTTAATTTTTCACACCTCTGCACAAACTCTGAAGACACTGAGAATCCCAGGACATCATCAGTTTCACGAATACTCAAACCAGCTGACAATTAAGTCATGCTTAAGGTCAGTCATACCACTTCTTCCCCCTCGTGTTATTATTGGTTGTGAGCATTAGCTGGAACTGGATTTGTCCCTATACACCTTTACATGCATTGAACTGCTGTTTTCATTTGATCAAACTGAAATCGATCCCACTACACTTCACTTTCAATGACTTTCATAAAGTGTATTAAAAATCTGTTCCCAGTCTCTAAATAAGCTGATTAACAGTAGGCAGCAATACGCAGAGGATTAACTGAATTCTTTGCAATATGGGAAAGATTTTTGTATTTATCATTCAAATTCCCATTTGGCTGCATGATATACTCCATTAGGTGATGGAAAAATAAAGGGAAATATATTGTTTTGTTTACACATGCGATATGAAAACAGTAAACACTTCCATCTGATGCTATTGTGCAGGAAAAATAAGGCAAACAATGGTAGCAGGCAACAAACCTGCTGCTGTATATGATAGTGAAATAGAGGCGAATGATGATAATTAATGAAAATATTGATTTCTGGGCATTCTCCAGCACTCAAGCTGCAACACTGTCAGTATTGCTCTGGCAACAGATAAGTATTTATATAGTATAGCTCCAAAACCAACAAACTAATCAGCCATAGCTGCTGCTTGGGCAATCAGTAACATCACTGATATTGCCTGATCGATTGCCAATGTTTGTGTCAGAAAATATGGCGCAAATGATTATCGCATGATTTTCAAGTGCAAACTCCATTCATATTTGGATGATGCGACAACATCTGCTGATGCTGTTGAGTATGGCAACACTACAATGCTGGCTTCCATTGCTTTCTTCAAAGGGCACCCCTGCAGTTGTTATGGGATGTCACTTTTCCCACCCAGTTTCATCCTGCTCCTCTTTTTTTTTTTTTTTTTTCAAGACACAAGCATATCAGAATTTTTAAGGCTTTATAGAGCAACCAAGAAACCTTTAAAAATAGTATTGTTGAGAGAAAAGCCCACAGCTGGTATAAGTGTTATTTGCAGTACACAACCTACTGTCTGCTGAAGGATCCAGTGTACACAACCAGAGCTGATAAAATCCAAACCTTTCAATGTGCAATATCTTTGGAACTATTATGTATACTGTATATGTAAAATCAAAACTGGACTTTACCAAGGACATACACATCAATCCTTCCACACTTAATATAATATAAACTTTGTGAAAATATTTGAAATCAAGTAAAAGCTAGTTAAACTTTTGTATCGGCCATCCACTTTAAAGCTGATTTGATTTTGTGAACATATTGAAAACGTTTGTTCTTTTCTTTGGACAGATTTTCTGGATCGTGCCAAGAAAATTGAATCTCAAAACCAAAATTACCATTTACTATGGCAACAAATGTAACTTGAACAAAATGTTTTTATCAACTCTAAAAGTAAGAGATACAGGAGCATATCATGCCCCCCCCCCCCTTTTTTTTCCACCCACCACGGACTTTTTCACAAAATGACTGTTGATTAAACTAATATATAATAATATATTTAATATTATTCAAAGAACAGAAGAATGATATGTGGCAAACAGAATTATATATAATAGAAAGTCTGTACATACATGCATGACAAACAGACAAATGCATTCACAGTATATTACACTTTTTAAATAGTTAAATGGTTTTAAATAGGATAAATGATTACTTTGCTTATGATTGATGGTGCTATGGCTGCACATCAAAACAACAAGCACTTTGAGATTTTGAAATAAATATTATAATCAGGCATACCCAGAAAAACAAAGACTGGGTAATATATGCAGGACTGACTATACTGTACAGAACATTTGACATGGACACACATCTTTGAAATACCTAACAGTTCTTGACCTTGGGAATCTATAAGAGCCAGCCTTTGAAAAAACACTTCACTTGCACATACTGATGCAATACTAAGTACTTGCACACACACTGACGCTGTCATGCATATGCAGTACATGCATACATCATACGTCCATATTTATACAGACAGTCATGCTAGTCAATTTAGAGACACATTGGCTATGTGAACACACACATACACTCATAAATGAATGTACGTGTGCATGTGTGGATTTCAGTTTGTGTGTGAGAGTATAAGTGTTAGCAAGCATCTTTTTATGTGTATGTGTGTCTAAATGGTTGTACAGATGTTTGAGTTTAAGTATGTATATGTGTGTGTGCTTTGTATGGATGTGTGCCAATAAGTATGTAAGTATGCAGATGCCATACTGTTTGGGTCAACACTGGTGCGACTTGGCTGCTGGTCTTGCTTCTTTACTGCCTCAGTAACAATGCTTGAACAGCTTTGACTGGTGTGTTCCCTTTAATGTGCTAATGTGAGCTAAATCGGCCATTCACATCCATAGGACATGGTGTACGTTTGACCTCCAATGTCTTATTCATCAACAGCGAAGCCCCTCCAGTCATTGACCTCATCCCAGATCACACACTGGTCTGCTTAGTTTGTCAGAAACCTTGCAGCGACAGAATAATGTTCCATAGCTAAATTTAGCAGCTCCAGATTTAGTTAAAATATGCCAACCACATTGTTGGGGTAGGTTTGGTAGATCTGTTCTTATCCAAGGCAACGTTTTAAAACAGACGCCACTCTTCTGGTCATCTGCTGATGGTGAAGCTTTGTGAACGCTTCTGTTAGGTATCTCAAATTAGCATACCACTGCTCTCATGAATGAACTGACTAGTGATTGCAGACACTGAAAAGAAACACTTTGAACATCTTTACTTCTTAGTTTTAGGTTTATTGTTGATTGGCGTGTCACCTTGTGCTAGCAACTTCACTTTAGAATATGTTTCCCTCCAGGTACTACGTAACATATTAAGGACAGATATATTTGTGAAATTCATATAGGCCTACATATATAACACAGCGAACATTCATTCTCACACATTAGATCTTAAGACTTTTGGATCCACCTGGAGATCCAAATTCAACATTAACACACATGCACGCTGAAATGCACATATGCTTTCATACTCACTGTCATATACTAGAATATATACAGGTATATATGACAGTACATGCAAGGAAAGTTTGGTCCAAACAGCTTTTCGTTGTCCCTGAAATGTGAAATGGAGAGTGAAGATTGAGGAGTTAGAGTAATATCATTTATCATCATAGCTACATAGCCTTCTGAGTTCTGGATGAGTCTTTAAAATTTGGGCATACAGAAAGTATAGTTATATTTACTGTAAGGTGAAGGGAGGGCTGAAAGGAATAGATGAAGGCTTGCGTGTGATGGAGATGGACTGATTGGTGCCCTTGATGACTTTCTACAAGACACTCCATGCTCTCCTGCTCAGCACATAGCAGCACTTATTTAGCAGAATCACAGTGAAGATATGAAGGCTCAATAAGCACCAAATCTTCCTGTCCAAAACAGCCAAGAAATCTCAAGGTTATTATATATATATCTAGCAAAATCACATGCAGGAGACAACACCCAATTCCCTTATCACACACAACCCCCTGAAGATGGCGCTCTGTATCCTGGTATGATGGTGATGCGGCGCGCGTGTCCGTGCGCGTGCACGGGCCAGACAGCGCCACCGTCTTCCTCCCTCTTGACGGTGTTGCCTCCCTGTCATTGCAGAGCTTTGCTGCTCTCCCGCCCCCCACCCTCTCTCTCTCTCTCTCTCTCTCTCTCTCTACCTTTCTTTCTTTCTGTCTTTCGCGCGTTGGTACCCAGCGCCCAGCCTCTTCCTCCAACTCCTCCTCCTCCCCCCCATCCTCATCTTCCACTTCCTCCTCCTCCTCCTCCGTCTCCTTCTGCCGGTCCCTGCGGATGCTCAGCCTCGCACCCCCATCACAGCATCCCGGCAAATGGTCGCTCCATCCCCGGCAACTCTGGACGCAGGACGCAGCGAGAAGGCGCACCGCTCCGCTCCGATCTGAGCACACTGCGGATTGACCGGAGAGAGCAGCGGACCAGGACCACGAGGGAACCGAGGGGACGCCGGTCGCTGACAGTGGACAGGATCTCATTCCGGTAAGTCATCGCGTTATTAATATTTTTTTTTTGACCTGCTTAATACTTAATATAACAGAGGGCAGAGATGGAGAAGGTGACATGTCTCTAAACGCCCCTTCTTTGGGAAATATGAGCCGGACTCCTGGATCACGCATGCCGGGTGATTTCTGAGGGAACTGTGCTATTTAAAAATGATGTCTTGCTTTTGATAAGAAAGCTTGCTGCGCAGCTCCTCTCAGGAACAAGCGTCCGGCTGTGTTCACATTACACAGTAAAAGAGATATTTGGCTCCAGCTGACTGCTGACCCAAATTCATCATTGGTTGTGCGTAAAAGTGGTGAAAATGTGCGAAAGGCACCATGTAAACAAAGGCATTGTAGTTCCTTCTTGCACACCAAATGAAGAAAATGTTGTTTTAACAACTATGATAAATTCTTACATTGGTGATGAGAAATCTGGGAGCCCAAATAATGAGCCCGAGTTATAGTATAATATAGTTATATGTTGCTTATGAATCTCCTTGTCTGCGGATAATCATTAAGTTTCATGGGATCTCCTGCGTGTCTGTGTCTGGAGCGTCAGAGGGGATACAGGGGTGAGAGTATGGGTTCGACTCCATACCTTTCCCACACCGGTACTTGTGCTTTGATCAATAGACATTTGCAGGGGGGTTTGTGTGCTGGCAGTTTGTCAAGTGCTAAAATATATCCAGCAGATGATGGGGTGAGCAGGGGGTGGGGGAAGAGGAAGGCTGGGCCAGGCACACTGCGAGTTCATGTTCAGCCCACTGCATGTCAGCACAGGTGCATGATGGACCTCAGGGACACAGATTCAAGGTATAAGTGTGTGCTCACAGTGAAGCCTTTGTCTTTTGCTCCATGTTGATTTAAAAATATAAAAACTTTGGGGTGGCATTTGCAGTTTAAGCAGTGTCCTCTTTGGCCAGGTAGGCAGCCGTATAACAAGGAAAATACAGTTCCCTCTAATTCTCCTTAAACTGACCTCTGATGAAGGATATAGATTTTTTTCCAGCCTCGCATGTCCTACACAGGCAAAGACTCAGTCTGTTTAAATCAGAATGTTATCTACTTTTCCAGTGCTTTACAGGACAACACTCTCCTTGCTCACAAGACACACATCTTCAAAGCTTCAATAGATTTTCTTTTTGTCGTTGAAGGATAAGCAGTGTTACCAAAGACCAATCACTGTGGGAACTATGTCAACTATTTTTGTCTCTTTGTCTCTCTCTCTCTCTCACACACACACACACTCATCCCCTCTCCATATTTTCTAAAGATTAGCTTCTTTTATGTGCACTGAATGTCTCCAGTGGGCATGAAACGCCTTGTCCTTCATCATGGCCACAGATTAAGCTAATTCACACAGTAGCACAGGCCTAATGCCTAATCACTTTGCTGGACCGGCAGAACAGAACAGCCTTTATACCGTGGCCGAGAGAAGGAGAGAGACAGGGAGAGCGGGAAAGGGGAGGGGGTGCTAGCCGCCGGTGCCTATTGATCGAATGGAAGGACCGCTGGCAGGCATTCACAGGATGGAGTGCTGACGACAGTCCGAAGAGTTGCCAGGATGAGCTGGTCGAGCAGCCTCATAGAGTAGTGCTGATGAGAAGGGAAGATGCTGAATTATAGTTATCCCCCCTGAAGCAAGGCTGGGGCAGGGAGGGTTTGAAAATGCTCTAAGTCTTAAGATGTAGCTTTTTACTAATCAGAGAGTAAAACTTAGGCGTGGCTTAATGCGGATTATGTCAATATAAAGATGCTTGACAAAAGAAAAAAGCAAAATATAGCGTCTTCTTAAGCTGTTGTGTGCCATCAGAACATTCTCAGTGCTCTTTGACTTTATGTCTTCACGTATCTCAACTTGGCTGGAAGGATGAGCAACATCCTTCAAAAGATATTCCATGATGGGGTTGGAGAGTGCTGTCTTAACACTTTTGGTCCAAAGTCTTCACTGAGTACTCAGTTGGGTTGGGAAGTGGTGACTGTGAAGGCCGTAGTACATGATTCACCCCATTTCGTATTCATCAAACCATTCCATTCCCTCCTCATGCCTGAGGGATGGGGCTCTTTGTGGATCATCATGTCTCCTTCATGTAATTTCATTCATTGTACTCTATGAGAAACTGAGCAAAATCATGCTGTAAGTGAGGTCAATTCTTGACATGTGACCATGACTGAGATCAAGAGAGGCAGGAACTCCGTTTCGTTTGACTTTTGGCCAAGGATACAGAGTAGTAAGGATTTCGAGCTTTGCTCAATTTAGGTAAAATTTAATCTCATAATTTCATTTTATCCATAATTAATAGCAAGAAGGAAATCTTCCATTGGAATGAGACTGTTTCTATCTTTTCTCCTTTCACTTGTTCCGGGAGTTTTCATAATTCATGTGACATGCAATACAGCACAGTGAGGCTGGAGAGCGTCCAACACCAGCAGTACCCGGAATACCTGTCAGTCTGCAAGACAATACGTTTTTACCATGTCCAGGGATGCTGCTGTGCACTTAAATGTGACCCCAAGGCCAAAACCAAAAAGTCCATGCACATTTTTTGTTTTAACACAATAAAATGCACAACTGGCTTTGCTCCAGAGCATCTATGAACCCCAGTGGCAAGAACAGTACCTGCAGTGAATACAACTCAGTTTTTATTCATACAAAAATAGACTCTATCTGTTTGCTTCATTTTTGGTTGATGTGAAAAGAAACCCTACTTACTGTATGAGCTATGTTTTTTGTGGAGACATAATCTTATTGTAGGCTATATAAGTATATTTTATCTACCTTATAGCTTCTGTACAATAAAAAGGGACAAACCAACTGGAGAACATGGAGCACCATTTGATTTCACGTTAGTATCCTTGAGCTCTGCTACCTGCTATATGTTTTACAGGTTTTTCTGTATACAGCTGCTGAAGTTGGATGTCAGTGGGCCTCAGGAAACTGGCTGACATTTGATCCATACTTGCTGATTGCATTGATTGCATATTCATGGACATGAGGGATGTGCTATTTGACAGGCTCTGCGTGCTCATCAATCTGATTTGATTCTTGTGTTGGAGGCTAGATGCTGGTGAGTCACTTGAATGATATAAAAAACACTGATGTTCCTCTGCTAATGAACAACTTTGCAATATTCCCATTACAGTGGAGTTGTTATGAGATTGCATACATGTTACACACCATTTAACCTCTAATATCACTCTCCTTTCCCTCAAGGGTGCTATGTGGAGCACCCAACGTGGTTATGTTATGGGGACATTGCCAGGTAATGTCCTAGATGTCATACTATGTCCTCAGATTTGTCCATAGGAGTCAGTCAGTCTGGCCTTTAGATAGCAGTGATAAAATGTGTGTGTGTGTGTTTGTGTTAGCGTTATTATCAATTAGAGTTAAAATGAAATACATCAGCATCTTCTACCATTAGAAACATGGCTATGCATACCATCCAGTGACAATCTAATGTTGGACAAGTCACTTCGAAATGTCATCATTTACTCATTGATTGAGTCAAACTCTATCTACATTACATTACTAATTCAAATAGTTACATTTCTTATCACATTACTTATTATAGCTCCATCAAAGGTACATTTAAACAACCCCGACACCTTCACACTCAATCACAATCTGTGTGAAAACCAAAAATTTGGACATGTTTAAGAAGTAGCGCAGATGTGTGCAGGTCTTCACAGTGAACTGCCAGCTGCCAGCTAACATCAACAAAACCTGCTAAGAAGATTCAACATGTAATTGAGACAACTTTGGAGTAATCCAAAGCTGCATTCCTCCTCTTTTGATAGACACAAGCCCCCCACCACCATCCAATATTATATACTGTAGGATTAAATGTTTCTGAATTTCACCTTGTACTCTCCTACTGAATTTAAAAGTAAAGACATCAGCGTCATGCAAGTAATGCCTTTATGCCCAATACAGAACCTAATATGAAATAAATGCATGCTTTTGGAATCCTTCGACTGGATGTAATTTGGTAGATTTATTAGACAAGTTGGTTTAGAAGAGCCCATTCGTCACCAGAAAGTCTGGAGTCAAGGCCCCATTTACATGTATATCACTGCAGTGTCCTTGAGTAGGACAATCCCTCACAGCTCAGGGGATTTTGGTTTGTCTCTCATTTCCTTCATCCGCTTCTATGTAGTGATGGGAAGCAAACAAATTTTCCCTTTGGTAAGAAAAGCAGGTCTAATACACTTCAAACATGTTAGTAGCACTGGGAATGCATCACAGCAAACTTTTTAGGGAACCATAGCCCTTCTGCTGATGTGACAGCCATCTTTTTTCATGCTACCGAGCCCCATAATTGTATCCTCACCATCTGCTGACCTTCACATTAAAAAAGCCAGAAAATACAGAGAATTATTTGTGGCGCAGAGGTCAGAGAAGCAGACAATGTCATTACCTTACCGCAGCTTAGACAGCAACGTCCTGTTTACATTTCAATGGCTCCAAATGGCAGAGTTGGTTAATTATGACAAATATGGTGATGGTAACTATAACATAGGGGTGAGTGGTTGTGTTGAAAATTCATCTAGTCGTCTATCAGGTAGCTCAATGACATTATTTACAAAAACAGGGTCAAGCTCAGGCAGCTACTTCGTTATTTAACCTTCGAATGTGTCCTTGAGTATTTAGTCGTCCTGTCAGTGTTGCATGACACCCTTCTTTCTTTCGCTCTGCAGCAAAGAGAAGAAAAAAAATGTTGTCTAACTTTAACAGTGCTTTGGATTTATGACCAGATTTTCACTGATGCTACATGCAGTAAAAATATATGGCCTCATGCTACTGGAAGGTGATAAAAGTTAAAACCATTCAGCAATTGCTGTGCATTGTATATTGTTGTGATTAATGAGAGCAGGACTTTGAGGAGCCTCGGAATAAGAAGAGGAGGAGAAAAAGAGAGGGGAGGAAGCGTGGTGTCAGTGTTGGAATGAGTCCAGAAAGGTAGCAATATGTGTGTATGAGGGAAAGAAAGGCAGACAGAAATAAAGAGAGGTGTGTGTGGATGCCCACTAGTGTGTTTCTGCTGCCAATTCTCCTCCCATCTTCTAATGAGCTCACTGCAGATGGGACTCCCTATGTCAGCCCACTGCCCTCCCCCTCCCTCTCCACTCCATTATCCTCCCTCCTTCCCTTCAATTTTTAGTACAGGGATAAACAAAGAAAGGAAGGAGGAATAAAATAAAGAGGGAAAAAGGAGGTGAAAAGGGAATACGTGATGTGGCAAACAGCATCGAGAAAGAGAGAGAGAGGGGAGGGGTGAAGGAGGCAGGGGAGAGGAGAAGGAATTCACAGGGATGGGTAAATGGTGGAAAAAATGGGAGAGACGATAAAGTGAAAGACGGAGAGGTGGAAAATGAAGAGCCGGTGAAAGGAGCTTGTTGGGGAGCGTTATGAACAGGGTGGGTGAAAGACTGGCAATCATTGAATACAAGAAGTGGTAGAAAAGTGTGAAGTAAAAACACCAACACAGCAGAATGTGATCGTGGGAAACCACAGTTATTGCACCATGCTATGTTTAACAGTGTCAGAATGAAATTAGTTAAAAACTAATGCTATGTTTTCAGCACAAGGCCCCACAGTACAGTTAGAACAATATGTCTGCGGTTGCCAAGCCGTGACATTACGTCTGCACCTGTCACACTGTACTTACTAAGCTAAATTAATAATTGGCTCGGCTGGCCAGGTCTGGCAGAGCTAATTGAGCATCAAAGAGGAATCATAGCAGGAGCACAGATAATCTTGATTTCCCATAGTGAAGATGCACCCAGGCTTGGCTCTGGCATGTATGACTAAGTGAGGAAGTGTGCATTTTTGCGATTATGATTATTTGATCGTTGTTGGAATTCATAAATATCTAAGGGATGGGATTTCAGCATGTGAGTGTGCTCAATACAATGCATTTTTCCACAGAAAGTGGCTGCTTTTTTGACATTATATTGATAGTATTGTTTGTTATTTGTTCAATACCTAGCCTACCAAAACAGCAAGTTTTGCAGAGCAATCTTAGCCGAACTCACACACTTAAGGTGGAGTCCATGTGTTGCCAACTCGTTTCTGATGATGTTCAAGAGGGATTTGTATTGCCAGTGGAAGAACCTTACCGAGTTCTGGAGAAATCGTTACAGCTGAAGTGAAAAAAAAAAAAAAAAAAGTTGGCATGATGACACGTTATGCAGCAGGAAGCAGAGAGGTATATTGTTGTTGGCCTCATCTATAGTCTCTTTACACAGCAACATAGCATTATCTATCTGGCTGGTCAAGTGGGAAATAATGTGTTTGTTGGGATATGAACACCTGCACCTCGGTGTGAGTGTGAAGTTGAGTGTGTGTTTATGTGCTGCCTTTTAAAGCACACATCATTGCTATTCACTGTCTACATAAGAATGCAAAATGCCACTGATGATGAAGCACTTCAAGTCCTGTCAATGCCATCCAATTGTAGAGCCAGCATTTTTTCGACTTGCCTTCCTCCTCGGGGACACAATCTACACTCCAGGAAAGACATAGCTGCATCTGCTCTGAACTTTTATTCCTGCAAGGAATGAGAAACCGAATCTTTTAGCATCAAAACAGACATCTGAAATAGACATTTAGATAAAATATGCTCAATGCTGTCAAAGTTGGTGTATGTTTAATGAATGATGTCTTGTTTCTCTGCACCTGATTTATCCTGCCCGAATCTCTGCATAATCATGATTTTGTAATTGTGTTATTTTTCTATATAAATGACAAAATAGCAAAATAATGTTTCATGCCAATGTAGAAAGAAATGTTTCACTAATCGAACGGAAAGCTGAATTTAATGTCTATTGACAAACTGCTTGCTCAAAGTTAAAACACGTACTGGTTGTGTCTCATAATGAGCATGAAAGATTTGGCTCCAAACTTAAAATCATCTTTGCAGTAATAAACAATTGGATGATTCAAGATGTTTGCGTTACCCCACAGTGAGAAATAAATTATAATTAACTGAACCTAATTTCAGAACACAGCTTGTGCAATGTGTGTGTAATGTTAACATGAAATCCAGCAATGAACTCCTTTTATCTTCACATTGCAATCCGAACTATCAACTGTAACATCTACAAACTGAATGTCATATTATTAGTACCAGTGAGGTCCGTTAACTTCATTTCGTGTTATTCCAACTGTTTTTGATAACTTAATATGCAAATAGCTTCTTTAAAACATTGAATAAATTTGTTGATAACACAAAATATGGTACATAGTAGTGGAATATTGGCCCAGTGTGACTCCAAAACTGTCCAAAATATTTTGTGAAACATGCCACATTACTCCTCAAAATAAATATATTTATATATATATATATTTATTTTTTTTTTTTTAACACATAATCTTAACTCTCCGAATATCAGTTGCTTTTCAAAACTCATATTGCATTTCCCTGCTTTCCTTATGCAATAGATATTGGGTAATCCCTGATCCCCATCCAACAGACACACAAACATACACAAACACACACTCACACACACACACACACACACACACACACACACACACACACACACATTGGCATTTCTATCTTGAAAGCTCGAGGCCAGCCAAGTGGTGTAAATGCCATGCCCGATGCCTGTGGTAGGATCAGCAGACAGCCCATAGCACACTGATCCTTATCAGCCATGTATTGCTGTGGCTACTTCCAACTGTCACTCAAATGCTCTCTCACATCTGTAAAAAAGGATTTAATGAAAATGATGGGAAAGACAGCGACACAGGAGGATGGGGATCACACCAACATGACCCCTGAATGGATTGATTTATTTATTTCCCCGGTGTGTAAGGTATATGTGTGTGTGTGTGTGTGTGTGTGTGTCGATTCGTGTTTGCATCAATCAATGCAGAGAGAAAAAAAGGAAGTATTGAGAAAGAGTAAATCAGTTGGCAGACGCCGCAAAAGAAAGAGGCCGGCAAAAGGAAGATGAGGCACAGTGGTGAGATATGTCTTTGGAAAAACCATGGGAGTGCAGTATTACTTACTGTGAACCTACAGAACAACCTGTAAGATGCAGAAAACAGAATGATTTGTAAGGCGGAGGGTGAAGATTTATCTGCAAGTTTTTTTTTTTCCACACATTTCAAAGAACGGCAGCTCAAAACATGTTTTGACCAGGGGGCGTTTTATTAGATTGTTTATTGATGTGTCTCGACACCGGAGAGCTACATCCACAATTGAGCCTCAGCTTCAGCTATCCACATTATTCAATTTCGTTTCACAGTCCCTGAGCTAACAAAGACACAGCTACACATTGTGCTTATTCTGAGTAAAGCTAATTTCGGGGCAAACTGTATACCCTCTTTCCTGATATTTAGCATTTTTATTTATGCCCACTTCCTCTGAGGCATTCTTTCCTCTACAGAATGCTGACTTTTGACTGCACTTAATAGAATTTCTTCTTCTCCCAAGACCAGAAATAGAAATATTTTTCTCTATCAAAACTATGCACTGTGTGCAATATCTGCAAAAAAAAAAACCAAACAAACAACAACATCAACAACAGTCCTGCTGGCAGTGGAAAATTGGACAGTTTGCTGCTTTCTTTGGAGTGGCTTTAGAAACCAGATGGGATCTAACGCCAGAATCCTGAGACACGCATTGTTCCCATTCCACAGGATGCTTTTGTTTCAGGTGCTGGAACCAGTTTGCTTTTGCTTCTAACAGAGACGAGTTTCCAGCAGGTTGGGAATTTACTTACAGTGACAGCTGGTGTGGTGTTTGACAAACGTGCATGCAGAGACTTAAGTTTAGAGGAGAAAGAGGAACATAAGTTATTTTGTGAAGCTCTAACTGACAGATGTCCTTAAATGTCTTGTATGCAGACTGTAAGTAGATGGTATAATTTACTGCTACCACTAATAATAACATATGTGTACACTACCAGTCAAAAGTTTGGACACACTTTCCTATTCATTTGAATGAGAAAGTGTGTATTGGTAAATATTAATTGTCATCTGAAACAGGTTAACATGATTCAATAACCCTGTAAGACATTCATTCTCTTTTATGGTATAGATAGTATCTTATATTGAACTCTATTCATAGTCTGAAACACTTCGTTAGAGCTTGGGGCTCTTTAAATCCCACCCCCAGCCACTAATCAGATCCCTGATTGGTCACTTTCACCTTACCTTCTGACACAACAAACTGTTTGTATGGCATCTGCCTTATAAGTTTTAGCTAAGCAAGAAGGTGATAGACCTGAACCACCTTCACAAACTGAACTGCAGTAGGAGATCAAGCAAATCCACTGGCAGGCAGTAGGAAGGAGGGAAAGGAGGGAAGTGCTATGAATAACAATGGACTTCACCTGACAGCAATCATCATTTGGAATGAACTTATTTTATCAATGTGTAACATATGGAGGAAACAATCTAAATAATCCAGGAAACATGCTTCAGATATTTCAACGCTGATATTTACAACAATAATAAATCTGAGTTAATTGTACTTGTATGTTCATGGCTACTGTCGGCAACGTTAGGCGTGAACCACCATGTCCGTAAATAAATGTTCGTATGGAAATCCAGCGTCAAACTGTGCAGAGTCTTTCTGGCAGTCCTTCCGTGGCAAGTTCACAGACAAGCTTTGCTGAGGAAACCTTAGAAAAAAACATAGCTATTGGGTTCAGTGTGGTTCTGACTTTGACAGACCTTTCAAAGTAGATTCTCTAGGCAATTGAGAACACAGTGTCTTTTTCAATATGGCTGCAAAAGTTTAAAAAAAAACAACAACAACAACAAAACAAAACAAATAAATAAACAAAAGCAAAAACTTTTCCTGGCCTTCATTTCAAGTTTGCACAGTGTCTAGTTTTCAGGTGGGAGACATTGTGTGACATACTGACTGGAACCCCAGCCAGGCATCTCATGCAAATAAGAAAAGTAGTTTTTGCCCTGCATTTGAAGTTTATGTTGAGCCTTGCACTTTCTGCAGCTTTTAAATGCTAAACAAGTTATATAACAGTAAAGTGAGGGGAAAACTGAAGGATACTTATTTTTCTGAAAGCTTATGGAATAGTTATGGTTTAGTGAAAAAAAAACAAACCCAAAAACTAGTTTATACTCAAACACAAGGCCTAGAC
Organism: Remorina albescens; assembly: GCA_034769265.1. Taxonomy (NCBI): domain Eukaryota; kingdom Metazoa; phylum Chordata; class Actinopteri; order Carangiformes; family Echeneidae; genus Remorina; species Remorina albescens. Next base: position 11,629,195 of record CM068476.1, on the reverse strand, counting down.
TTTGGTTTGGTTGTTTACTTCCTTTAGGTCAGAGGACAGGTTGTCATAGTTACAAGCACAAACATGCACATAATGTTTAGGAGTGTTCCTCCTCCTTTATAGTGTATGTGATCTAATATCCTCCTTTGTTTCTTTCCTAATGACTGGACGGTGCGTTGCAATAAAACAGAAGTGCGGATTGTAATGAGCTGCTGGCTCAAACAGAAAACAGGTTCACTGTTTTCACTGTATGATTGTTTCTTATTACCTTGGATAAAGAAACCGTTCTGCTTAAGCCAGGGCAACTACCCCTCAGATTTATGCCCAAAAATTACCATTAATTTCAGTCTTGAAAAAAAGGTTTTCTTCTAAGAGGTGGCAAATATTAAGGAATGCTGTGTTTGAAGCCAACCCATGTCAATGTAGCTCAGTCTTAAATCAAAATAAATCTGTATTTTTCGTAAACAGATCCTAGTCTGATTGTTGGGAGAAGGACAATTTAAGAGTATTAATTTGAGCTGCAGATTTGAAGGAAAAAATTATGGGTATAAATGATTAATTTGAATGAATGAAATTACAATTGAACACAGTAATTAGTAATCTGAGGGGGTTATACACAAATAAAATGATTGTTATTATTATTCAAAACATCCCGTCTAAATCAGAGTAGTGGAGTGGAGTGGAGGGGCGGGGGTTCCTTTAAATGTTTTACAGGCCAACAGCAGTGAGCTATTCCGAAGACAACCATGTGTCAGATTTCTCCAGTTCTCCTGAAGGTGTCCTCCTTAAGGACACTTCACTTGATTGGATGCTCAGTGCTCTACATACGAGACCAGACTTCAGTCAAATTCACTGTGAAACCTTGTTTCCCCCAGTTTCCTTCACTGAAGAGTGAATTTACAGAATCATGGCATCCTGGTTTGCAAAGGGAATGCTGTGGTTGCCTGTTTGGCATCAAATTGCCTCATAACCTTTTACTTCTTCATTCTCTGTGAAGCCACCTGCGTGTGTACACTGTATAGATCCCACCTGTGGCCACGCTCAAGAAGTGCAAGTACACATTAATTTCTCTCATCTGTCTTCTGCGGTTTGCATCTGCAATGTATAATTCATCAAGTAACTGCATGTTGATATGTGCATATAAATGATCTTCGATATTGTGCAGCTCATGAATATCTAACAACTGTGCGCACTGTGGCACCACAGTAGAACAGCAGCACTGTTTTCTCTTGCTTGTGAGAAACACAGTGAAAAGCACTTGCATTTTAGGGGATTGTGAATTGGTTGAAAGTCGAATAGCGGTGCCTGTGTGTGTGCGTGTCATTTCCTGGACAGCACACAGAAGCCACACTGACCGAGCCAACAGAGATGTGGAGGAGGTTCGATAGTTTTAACCAACAACTGACCTCATCAGGTGCAAATAACTGACAATGCTTAATTTTAGAGACGTTGTAACAAAGTGATGGCGATTTGGTATTTTCGAATACCATCTGGTCTTTAACTCGTGTCATTTATTTTATATTTATGGTCAATTCACTCACTAATTTTGATGCTCAGCTTTATTTGCAGAAGGTTTTTGGTTTTACGCAAACCAAACAAATGCTGCTCATTCTTTACAAGACGCTACAGTCATTTGTAAAGACAAGATACCCCTCGCTGTTGTTTAGACCAATTAGGCTCGAAATCTGCTGGCTTTGGGTTTGTGCCAGAGATTGGGAGTGGAAGTCTTTAGGTCTCAGAGAGAGGCTGATAAAAGGGATTGAGAAGGCAAAAAAAAAAAAAAAAAGTCTTTTCACAGACATGCACAGAAATTGCATAACTTGCAGACACGCACACAGTTCTACGTGCATGATTTCTGTCATACTCATCTCTCTTTTCTTGCTTCACCCTTTCTCTGTGGACACCAAATAAGGCGACACAAAACTGTGGAGGTTGATTTGCAGCTCCCTGCTGCACTGTGATCACTCTTCTATGTAATATTAATTCATATAATTTGATTTGCACTGCAGACATGGAGGAATGCAAAATGGCATCTCAGTGTGTCCCTGCCAAGTACCCATTCAGACTGAAACTGACTATATAAACTTCTGTAACAGATAAAATAAAAAGATATTGCTCAAACAAAGCGACGGATTACATTTATCGCAGGTAGGTTATCTTATTTGCGCTGTCACTCTTAAGGGATAGTCAGCATTAGCTTTTTCCTAATTCATGAGGTCAGATTTAAAAGACACAGTTGTAATTTTACTGAATGGCATTTAGCATTTATGAGTCACATTGTGTGCTGGGTTTTAAGATTGTACTCTTTCTTTAGCAGTATTTTACTGCGCTGCTTGTCCAAAAATGTCAAGGGTCAGACTTGGCCACAAAAAAATATCCCATGAGCCAGGAGGCAGGCACTGTCTTCATAAAACACACTTTATAGGTGTGGATACTCCATTTCCTGGGTGCTTTCCTTCAGCTGCAAGTGCCTCTTGTTTCACCTGGACCCATTTGTCTTGTCCCTTTTCTCCTCTCACAGTTTACAAAGTCTATACATTTTAAGGAAAATGTATTTTCTTTCCTAAAATAAGAAGTAAAGGTTTAGGTTTATTTCTGTGAGAGTTAAAATAAGGTGGAACCCTGATTTAAACTTGTTCTTTGCTGATACGTGACAAGTTTGCTGAACTGTATAATCAGGGATCACAAAGGCTGATGAAACGAGAGGCGCAGTGAGGTGTCTGATCTGATGGTGGTTTTTGCCCCTCTGGTGCACCAACGCTTTAAACTGTTATGACAGGAAGGGTGAGCCAGGAGCGGAAGTTTTTTAGATCCCATCAAGTGTTTCAAAGTGTTACATCATTTGCATGTCTTCCACTAGGAGAGTGTTGCAGCCAGCTCTGGTTTAGAAGGAGGCGATTACTTGTTTCCCCCCGTAGTGAGGTTTTATGGGTCAGTGAGGGATTCATACAGTCAGCACACAGGTGTGTGAACTTATTTATCATTGGCTGTGCGTCTTTTTCTATACAGTTTGGCACTTTCTGTAGTTGCACTGTGGAGTGAATTGAATTTGAGTTCTCGTATGGTTAGCCTGCCAGTGTTACTCTCTCTCTCTCCCATTATGGAACATTTACTGAGCCAGCAGGAGGCCGGTTCAGAGGTCTCCACTAGTTTCTCCAGCAGAGGCTCAGCAGCCTCAGTTTAATGCCCAACGGGGGCTGCTCTTTGTTTACTGACTGGCAGAGGCTGAGTGGAGACGGCTCAACACTGCGACTGACTCATGCACATACTGTACTGGAGTTGCACATGTGAGCTTGCACACACATGCACGCACTGAGGACACATACTGTAATTCGAGAAGAAAGAAAACATATACCCACTGTCTTGTCTCCTGTCCTTGTCACATACACCACTGGGTAAATTGAGGGTCAGCAGGTTACCAGCTTGAGTTCAGGGTGTCCAATGAATGTCCAGTTGTCGAAACCATGGTAACTGTTCATTTGGTTGCTATGGCAGCATATATCATCTGCCCACTGCAGAGATGGAGTGGTATAATGGGCAATTAGAGAGAGGGGATTTAACTTCATGAGGAGTACAGCGTGGAGTTCTGATTGTGTTTTATCGATAATGAACGAATATATCTGTAGATGATGTGTATAGTTCCTGTGCAGCGTGCTGAAGTGACTTCACAGAAGACTTTCCAGAGCATGTTTCCAATATCACAGATTTATTCCTCATCTTTACGAATTCCTTTTAATCTGTCTGTACTGTGTGTGTATCTGTGCTGGCTCTATCAATTTTTCATAGTCATTTATATTTATTTATTTTTATTTTATTTATTCAGTCATATGACAGAAATGTTTTTAGAAATACCCAGAGAAGGCTGGAGCTCATTAACTATAGCCTAGTGAGTAGGGAACTGATCTATCATTAAAGTGAAATCATTACAACCTGTTGGAGGGGAAAAGGAATTTAAATTTCAAATTTTCATTGTAACAGCCTGTCATGTAAAACTGGTGAGGGGATGACAGAAGCCTGAAAATATAACAGCATGATCCACAGTTATTTTTTTCTTTGAATCTCTCAGAGGCAAGCCTATGGTCAAAGCCAAATCAAAATTAATAAATTATCATTAAATGTCAGGGCACAGATGTTGAGGGAGTTATAGAAGGTTATTCAGATGAGTTTTCTGCTGCTCTCATAGTTATTGTGTGTTGCTTATAAACAACAACAGGGTGGACAGAAAATCCATTTGCTTCTTGGTGTACATCTAGCATGTGTATTCACTCAGTGTTAATTTAACTGGATGTTAAACAAACATAACAAACGCCCTCCAGCCAATCACAATCGATTTCAGACCAAGGTAAATACTAATATTTATCACCACAAATATGAAGAAGAATTTGTTAAAGGTTGTGTGATTAAAATTAAATTAGTATGAGTGTAAAATTCACCATGTTGCTAATTTTGACCATTGATTATTCTTGCTTCCTCTGTCAAGGCTAGCAGATGTTTTCTGTTGTGGCTTGGTATAATTCACTTCCAGTGTGATACTCTTAAGATTAGCTGCTACACCTGTGAATCTCTCTTCCTCTCCCCGTGCAAAGATGTTTTGCAACTGCAGTACAGAGCTGTTGTGAAGAAAGCAAAAGCAAAAGACAGACAACTGAGAGGTAGTCTGCCAATCTGGATATCTTAATCTGGATCTTCTCCCATCATTAGACAGTTTTCTGATAGTGGCCACATCACACCCCCAACAGGCTGACCAGTTTAGTTCAGGATACGGACTTTAAACAAGGCAAACACACATCTGGACAAATAACCGCTTCAAGTTGCTTCAGATTAGGACTGCATGATTTGCAAATACTTATGTTTTGGCATTTCATTTTCACTTTTTTCACTCTCTGTGTGTCATGTACCACAGCGTGTTTTGTGCTAACAATGCATAAAATTTTTGTGAGACATTATACCGTTAACAAAAAATTGCAGAACAATTATTTAAAAAATTATATATATTTTTTTTAAGATGTCGTGATTTGGATATTGCCATTTCAATTATATTTTGATTAACTTTGCAGTCACTTATTATTGTTATTACTATTTTCAGTGCACTAAAAGGACCTATTTGTTTCTGCTTTATTTATTTTACTACCACTTAATGACTGTCTCCAACCATTTCTCCTATACCTCGACATTATGTGTTAACCCTATAAAGCCTGACCAGAGAAATAATGGACAGAAAATTAATTTTTTTTTAAATCTGATGTCTTTATTTGGCCCTTTAACAAAATGTAAAAAAAAAAAAAAAAGCATATTTGCCTTTTTGTTTACATCATATTTGTTACATCGGGTATTACACCCAATTCAAGCAATAACAAAAACTTTTCTCCTTTGTCATCTATAACATCTGTATCTTTATATCTGCATCTTTATCTTTTCCAAACAGCTGCCTTTTTCAATCTCTTTTTCTTTTATTTTGCCGAGGGGATGGTCTCATAAATGTATGCATCAAATATGATACGCAAGTCGTTATAGGGTTAATGTGACCTCACATCCAGAAAGGAAGAGACGATGTCAGCCACTTATAACGATTATTTTTTTACGCTTCTACTTTCTGGGTTATTTAATTTTTATAGTTTTGGTAGCACATTACTTCGTTCACTTCCAAGTTGGATTCGTTGAGCGTTTCCCTAGCAACCATTGTTCATCAAATGTGACCAGATTCATTAATCTGTACAATCTACCAAGGCCATTACTTGTTTTCTCTGTCTTTGTGTTACATGGCTTCTTTTAACAACAGTTGAAGAGACCTGCTGTTTTAGACTCAACCAACCCTCACATAACCCTGATAGCTCGGTTCTCTTGTTTAGATAGGAGGCCAAGCAGCAGAATAGCTTATAGGTGAATTACTTCAGTGAAGCAGAAGATAATGATGTACTACCTTTACTGCCCTCTCGCCAAATCAAGCAGCGTTTCATTTTGTTTGTCTCTATCTATCTATCACCCACACACAAACCCACGTACACACACACATTGTCAGGGGGGCACAGTCAAGGCAGGACATTAACAGCTCACTTAGGTCCTTCAGCTATGGCAAGAGACGAAGAGCCTGATCGCACCTCTGAGGACGGGAGGGAAAAAAAGACAGACACAATATCCTGAATGCTTTTAAAGAGTCTGATTGGACTCGAAACAGCCTCAAAAGTTGTATTGCAGACAATGTGCTCTGATCTCTCGTTGTCTACACAGCGCGTTGGATTTAGAATGCATTGACTGTTTTGAACGCCCTGTCTGTGTTTGTGTGCCTTTGTTTTCACGGCAGCTTATTTAGAAAGCATGAGTCAGGATTCAGGGTACAAGCATCTCTTAGCGTCAGTCGCTTTATTCAGATCACATGGGGCATGTGGTGTCTGCCGTTCACTTTTCAGGCATACATGCGCGCACCCCTTCTGTACTCACACAGACAGACTAACCAGCTGCCCCAAGGCCTTTGGCTTGTATAAAGGGACAGAGAGCTCTCTTGTTTTCCCTGTGATTCAGTTATTACACAGAGATTAACACGGTGGAACTCTTCTGTGACACCCAAGGGCTTTGGACCCGGAGAGAGTGGGCACTGAATGCCTTTATCTCTACCGCCTAACAGCCACCCCCACCCCCACCCACTGTCTGTCTCTGTCGCCTGTCCTATCTCCCTGTAGTTCACAATTTCTCTGCCACACACATACTTGCACATGATGCTATGCATTTATTCCAGCATACAGTTGCAATTATGGCTAAACATGGTGTCCGCACACACACACACACACACACAGAGGCACACACACACACACACACACACACACACACACACACACACACACACACACACACAAGCACACACATACACACACACACACACACACATGCTGTGCTGATACATTCGTCAGGAGGAATGTGTTTGGTGGCTGATAAGGAGGAGAATGGGACAATAACACTAAAACAGAGCTGCCAACACAACGACAATTCTCACACTCGCACACACTTGCTCCACACATTTAAACACTGCGCACACATAGTCACATGATACAGATGTATAGGACCCAGTGTACAACTGCTAATAATGGGACAGATATGATGATGACGATGGTGCAGCAGCGTACAAATGATGTTTTATACCTACAGAATGAATTGTAAGTGATGCCCATTGATTTACATGACAAAATAGCAAAAGGCGTTCAAACACTGCATTTGCAGCTGGATTGATGATTGCTATTGAACGCAGAGCACATGACAAGTGCTCAGAAAATAAATGAACAAAGAGCGGGGAGAGGCAGAGGAGTGACGCAGGCTGGTAAACGGACAGGAATAGTGGGAGTAACACTGAGAGGGAAAGCACAAAAGAGGGAGAGGTACATGAGTGAGAGGATGACATCATGCTGATAGGACTGAGGCGGCAGAGTCCCAGTGGGATCTCCCTTCCTCTCTCTGATGTATGGCATCACAGTGGGATCAAACACAACCAGCGGGTAGACTTTTGGCTCAGAGCAGCTTGAAGAGTGTGAAAATAACATCCAAGCCTTTTGTGTCAGCCTTCATCTAGTTAGTACTTGTGCACATGTATGTGAAATTTTCAAATGTGTTTGTTGCTTATTAGATTGTTGCAGGATAGTTTATATCCCCTTATATTCCCCACATAGCATGTATATCTGTTGCTCATAATTATGCTAAGAATTTTTTTTTCACATTTTTTCCTTTTAGATTTAACATTAAAGGTTAAATATGCTTTTTTTAAGATGACTCTTAACTGCAGAATTTCCCTCCAGGGATTAATAATGATTTTCTGATTCGGAAATCTATTAGTCAGAGAAGTTAATAAGGTCCCACAATTCACTCTGTGTGTGAGGAAAAATTTAAAAAGTGTAAGGACGTTCAGTGATAAAATTGTATCAGGTCAAAACTGTTTCCAAAGCTTTGAATGTTCCCAGGAGCTAAGCGGCCTAAAAATATCTATGAAATTGAGGTAGTTCAGAACTTCAGGCCTGAGAGTTGGCCTCTCTTCTCTGGTTAAAATGATTAACCAAACTAGAAGGTCCTAGGTCACGGAGGTTACCAAGACCCCAGCAGTCATCCTAACACCTAACCTCTACAGAGGACAGCCGTCTCAGCGCCACCACTTCAATCAGCCTATTATTGTACTTTGGTATTTGTATGGTACTGTATCTAAAGGGCAAACATTATTTCTTGGCACCTTGCTAATACATCCCTATGAAATCTAAGGGAAAGATGAAGGTAGCCAAATATGGAGATGGTTCACCTTTTAGCTTGTCAATGACCATAGAACAAGGATAAGAGTCTACTAGTGCGGCTTCTGGATGAGTCTATAACCGTCCTTGACTGCCCAATCAAAGTTGACAGACACACTATCAAATTTGATGGCAGTTGAGAAGATCTGCCAGGTTGAACTAGATCAACTCCCCAAAGATTTAGAGGAATGCCCAAAAAAAGACTCTTAAGCTGTAACTGCTGCTGTAGGGCTGCCAAAAAGGTAGTGAATCAACAGTCTGAATGCTTCTGTAAAGGAATGAGTTCAACAGCAATTAAAGCTGTCAGGAAAATGGATTTCTAAAAGTTTACTGTAGACAGTGAGAAACTTCCTCCACAGCACACTGGACTTGGCCAGAGAGAGCATTAATCACAAGCCTTATCAGGTTTAATGGCTCTGAGTTGTGATCTACTCAGCAAACACCAGGAGAAACAGTATTACATTAGGATGTTGTCAAGCTTTAAATACTTAAGATGCAGACTCGGAATCTGTTGTATTTGTGTAGCAGATGAATAATTTTGATCATTTGTAAAATGATTAAACCCAAGCATCTGATGTGTGCCTTGTAGATGGTCTCAAACATTTGAAAGCTAGTGATTCCCTCTCTGCGTGATCTTTACATGCAGCTGTTTTCATATCTACTATATGTAAATGCAGTAATAGCTTTCACAACATGCGGTGTTGATAGCAGCATCTGCATGTGTGCATGCTGGTGCTTGTGAGTTCTGTCACCTGGTGTAAATTATATATGTATTAAATGTCAAAGATGTGAGGGATAGGACGTGTGTTGATACAGCCGTGTTCCCAACAACTACCGGCCTCTCTAATCCGACTCTCAGGGGTATATTCTTCTTCTTGTGCCACAGTGCAGCCTCAGTAGCGTGACTTTATAGGTTTGGTAGCATGGGGGGGCTCCTCAGTCAGCAGAAGCCTTTGGATAGAAATAATAACATTTTATATGGCGGTAACCTGCAGTATGAAAGGAAGGTTGCTGGATGGAGTGGAGTAGCAGTATGTTCATCTTCTGTGTCAACTGAAGCTGCTTTTTCTGCAGTGTCCTTTCATATAAAGGGCTTAATGTGCTTTTTTTTGTATTAGAAAGTCAATCAGGTAATCGCTTTACTTATTTATTGAAAATTTTATTTATTCATTTGTTTATATATATATATAATTATTATTATTTTATTTTTTTTTACAATTTTCCAACAGAGAGATTCACCAAGACAGTAGTGCTCAGGTCCAGGGCAAGTCAATGACATGAATTTGCTTTCCCATCTAGTTTTCTTCTGGCAGGTCACTGGATTTAACCTAGTCAGTTTATTTATGTTGTAAGGATCTGTCATGATGTGTAAAAATAAGCACTTGTACAAAAACATTAAATCCATTGCATGTTCCTGTGCTCACATATTGTGTGTGAAACTTGTGTAAGAGGCTCCCATGATCAGCCTGCGGCAGCATGTGTGAAGTCTGCTGTCTTCCTCTCGCTCCTTTCTTGTTCATCCCCTTCATTCCTTCCTACTTCCTTTCAGATTCTGTTCCCTGCCTCTCCTTAACTGTTACCCTTCTCCAAGGTGTGTGTGTGTGTGTGTGTGGCAGTGGTGGGGGGCGCACTAGAATGTAGAGAGAAACAAAAACAAAACAACTTAACGCGATTTCAGACAGAGGCAGGAATTAGTAAATAGGACAGGTTTATTTAAGTGCCGTGTTTGTAAAAAAGATTTTTTTTTCTTTTATCCTGACATTGTCATGTTTACTACAGCTTGTAAAACTAATAGGAACAGGCAGATATGAAATGGCCAACCTATTTTTCTTTGATCTCGCATCACATTTTCCCATCGTGGTCCTGTCACAGAGGAATGCACTCTTTCATTAGATTACAGGCTGACTTGGGCCTGCTGTTTCAGAGATAACACTCCGGTAAATGTTGCCCTCTCTCCCCTTTAAATGCCAATCATATCTTCATGTACACGACGCTCGATGATAGTCCCAGTCAAGGTTATCACCCGCACCCAATATCCCTTCTCTGTCTGTGTCACATGCTTCCCCGTGCTTCCTTTCTGCATCCCTGTTCTCTTAAAAACGTAACCACTTTTAAACCAGATAGAATACAGTGGTGCTGTTTTTAAAAGCACTTAGTACAGTCCAGTCACGCCATCCCTCCACCTCCACCTGTCAAAAGTGCTAGGGAATGGATGTCAACGCCGACATTAACACGTTAGCACTCTACAGAAGTCACTGGCTCAGATGGTAATTGTGCAGACATGGTTGAGTGATGCAAGTTGACATTTTCCTTCCATGCCAAGCAGGGATAATATGCTCATAGAGTGTATTTGAATGTACGAGCAGAAGTGTAGAAGTAATTGGAATTTTACAATATTATTTACAATATTACAAGCTCTCTGTTTGATTGCATTAGGGTGGGAGTGATCCAGGGAAGTGTGGCATGGCGGTACAGTGGAGTTTCTGGGTTCAAACCCTGGCTAAGGTTCTCTCTGTGTAAGTTTTTGTTCTCTCCCTGTATCTGTGCAGATTCTTTTTTGTTATTTTCTTCCCATAGCTCAAAAACTTGCACATCATGGATGAACGTGAATATTTTTGGCCATTTGTCAGCAATATGACAGACTGGTGACCTGCACAGGAATGAATGGATGTATGAAGATCCAGAAAACCATTGGCATATTCCTTCCCTTCCCTTTTTAAAAGTATGACCTTGAGCTGTGTGTAGGGCTCATGTACTCATGTAGTTTTCTTTAGCCACTATATGAAAGGCTGAAGCTCCTTCAGCTTCTTTAACTCTGGTGTGTTTAAATAGTCGTGACAGATTCAGACAGACAGACAGACAGACCTGTGTGTTTAGAATTGATTTCCACTAGAAGTCTCAGAGGAGCAGACAAAACCGACTTGTTATTAGTGTCAGTCAATTTTCTAAATAGCAAAATTATTAAGGTTTGTTTTGGAACCAGCCTCCAACCACCGCTTCCAGCGGTGAAACCAAAACTGACTTTTAGTTATTAATTAATGATGGTTTTTGAAGTGCAAATGGCCCCTCCCATGCTAAGTCTATTGAAAGCAGCTCCAGAATATTTTGTGCTTGGGTAAAAGTTTTGAAAATACTGTCAACACATAGTGCCTTGTGTTCTCTCGGGAGTTTAAATCAAGGACAACACTTTTAAGACTTGCATGAAGCATTCAATGACTGTGCGAAAACAGAGAGAGCTATGAGTAGCCATCCCTTAGCCAGCAGCTATGTTGTTAGTCTTTAAGCCTGTCTTACTAAGACCGAAATGGATTTTGGGGGTAGTATACACATCATTATATGTATTATGTATTATGCCTTTGCACACATCAGGAAATGCATAGGCTATTGTTCCTCATGCAATATGTCACTGCAAATGCTGTGGTTCCTGTAAGTGACATATGTGACAAATATGACAAAATATATGTGAAATGGAAACTCTCCACACAAATATAATTGTGAGTGAATGAGTGACACGAGGTTATAGCATATTAATATTTACGCAAATGTGCTCTGTGCATGTGTGTAGAGGTAATCTTCTGTAGGTTATTAGCAATATTTTTTATTTTTTAGAAGCGCTCAAGAAATAAATTAAAAAGTCAGACGGAAAAGAGAGATGAAGTGATTTCATGTCTGGTCTGATGGCTGAGTGATGCTCAATCAAATCATCCTGGCTACTGATGGTACTCAGAGTTCATCTTGGACACGGGCGTAAAGACTCAAGCCATTAAAGTACAGCAACATAAATGGATAAGGTGTTTCCCTAGAAAGAAAACCACTTCCCCCACAAACCCTGTCGCTTATTTGAACTATTCCTCATGTGAGATTTCCACTTCATTGAGTAAAATTTTTTTTTTTCCAGACATAGAAAGGACTGTTAATTTGGATCCTGCATGCATTTGTTTAGTTGGCATCATGCCGTTTATAAGGAGATTATCAGGTGCTCATTGTTCTGAGAGGTGTGAAGGAAGCCAGAGGGAGGTGTGAAACAAAAGAGAGAACTGAGACTGGGGAAAGAAAATGTCTGATTTCTTCCTGCCATCTTTCCCACTCTCTACATCGCCTTTGCCATTCATCCATCCTCCCTCCCTTCCTTTTAAGTCTTCCTCCCAGACTTTACTTCTTATCTCCTTGATCATTCTACCTCTTTAGCTTATATACCACTTTCTCCACATTGCATCGTCTCCATATTTGTTGCTGTGAGGGCTGTCTTACCATCATTCCCCGTCTGTCTCAGCTCTTTGGTTTCTGAGGTGACAGTAGAAACCATGGCTTGTGGGTTGCCTGCTGACAGCTCTGGCTTTGGGATGAAATAATAATAATAATAATAATAATAATATTGTTTTAGATGTGTTAATGAGCCACATTTTCTATTAGTATTCCAGTAAAGGTGTTGATGCTGTTTAAGAGCCACCATTCTTTACAGCCATGTCGGGTGAAAAGAACCTGAAATCACCAAAAATCTGATCACCAATTTGTGTCTTTTTCAAGGTTTGGATCAGAATCATTTCTATTTAATATATCAGCTGGGAGATGACTTTTGCCAACTTTTTATCTTTATATCAAAATCATTTTCAGACTGATCTTTTTTTTCCTCTAAATGTTTGTTCTGCTTGTCGCTTAAGAAGCTCATTACTAATAGAAGGAACTGGGATCAAATAACACTGTGTGGGCTGCTCAGTCTGTCCGCATGTCTGCTTCCTGTCTGCTTCCTGTCTGCTTCCTCTCTGTCTTTTGTCCACAGAGAAAAGTTTACATCATCTGCTTTCATTCATTCATTCATCTTCTACTGCTTATCTGTTTCCGGGTCACGGGGGGAGCTGGAGCCAATCCCAGCTCACACTGGGTGAGGGCGGGGTCACCCTGGACAGGTCGCCAGTCCATCACAGGGCCAACATTGAGAGACAGACAGAGACCAACAACCACTCACACTCACACTCAGACCAAGGGACAATTTAGAGTCACCAGTTAACCCAAACATAATGTCTTTGGACGGTGGGAGGAAACCCAAGTAGGCACGGGGAGAACATGCAAACTCAGCAAAGAGAGGCCCCAGGCCTGGAACCAGAACCGCGACCTTCTTAATGTGGGGCAATAGCACTTACCACTATGCTGGCGTGCTGCTCCGTCATTCCGTTCATTCAAGGTAAAGGTTGGAAATATTTCCGTCTCTCTCTTTGGGTTTCTCTGACATTTTTGGAAGAGATTTCTAACTTTGTATGCAGATGGTTTCTCCTGCATGTCTTCGAGCCCAGCACCCAATCTAGGTCAACCATCTCACTGCCTCCCAGCTGCCTGACTGAGCTGTGTGTGTATGTGGGTGTGCACAGTATTTTTAGTGCTCAAGGCTAAACTAACAATAACACCACCAATTAAATATATACAGTATTGGCTGTTTTTTCTTCTAAGAGAAATCTATTAAATCTACACCTTTGCTTTAGAGTACCAAATAATTGGAGTGACAGGAGAACATATCATAGAAATGCCACAGTAGCAATCGCTGGGGTTATTGATTAAAATAATCAGTGTTTCTGTCTCTCTACACTGCTTGCTCTTGGGCTTTTGATGGTGAGCAAAACAGGCCTCAGGCATCAGATCACAGATGTCTGTGACCAGCCTCCTGAATTACTGAGGCTGCTGGAGCCACGAGCCACACCCATTTCCAGTGATGCCCTGTGTTCTGGTACGGGCTCTACAGTTTTCAGAGCCTGCTCTTATCTTTGGGTGCACTAGGAATTTGACAGACCACCAACACACATTTTCAATCTGTGCATAATATGGAAGTTCACACTTGTCATCACATTATTGCATATTATCACATAGCTCTAGGGGTCTGGGACTACAGAAGCAGAAAACGCTTCATGCATCAGTTTGCATTAAGTCGTGTGTTTGTCCATTTTGTTGCGAAGTTTTTGCATGTGCACACAATTGTGTGAGAATATATGTTCACTCTCCTGAGAAGGTGACCCCACAGATAAGATTATGATGATGATTCATAATGAGAATTATAGATCTCCTCTGATGTTTTAAATTTTTTGATATGCACCGTCAGAATATACACTTTGATATTTTTCAGTTTGTGCAGAATGTGACCTGCTCAGTTTTACTGTGTTATAATAAGGTTTGTTTCAAATATTGTGTGTACTTCATTTATATGCATGAGCCTCCCTGTGTTGGGTTTTTGGGCTTTGAATAATTGCAGAAGTTTTACCATTAATCCCCCCACCCTAAACATGCATCAATTTTGCCCGGTAGGGTTTTTTTTTTTTTTTTTTTTTTTTGTTCTGTATAAAACCAGACAGGAGATAGACTCATGTCTGAAGTCCAAAAAGTAATTGAACGCATGCTTGTTTAAGGCTCAGTCCCTTTTAGTTAATATCTATACATAAATCTGTTTTGAGCTGTGGGTGTATTTGCATGCTGCATTTTGAATTGTCTTGTGTTTTGTGCATGTGCATTTGTCTACATGCATGTAGTGTGCACTCTCCATCTCTCACCATTGCTAACTGAATTATGCATTATTCAGAGTTTAATATTAGATGCCACATGGAGGTAAATTGGACACATCAATCATACAAGACATAACTGTGCACCAGACTTTGGGAATCATTTTTGAAAGGCAAAATTGGATGTGGGAATTCTAATTCATCTTTCTTAATATCCCCAGGTTCGCCTCACTTTGATGACATTAGCATTGTTAGCAGTATGTTCGGGCTGATTTCTATTCACATGCTATCCAAGTGCTCCCAGCCAATGATACATAAGGTAACAGTTGTTTTCTGATACACACAAGATGTTAAAAACTCCCAAGTCAAATTTCTTTTAAGTCTGTCATTCTCAGTCTGATATAGAGGTTCCTCCTTTTTTTGTATAGAAAATGAAAAACGTTAAATATATATAAAAAAACATTTTATGTGGAACTATAAAGGTTCGATAACTGTATTTGAAATTCAAATTAAATCAAAAGGTTAGCATATGTCAGTTTTAATAAAGCTGACCGGCATCACAGCAAGAAACATACTACACTTAAGCCCAGTGGAATATGTCATTAACGGCTGCCTGCAAGTGTGTGTGTGTGTGTGTGTGTGTGTTAAAATGTGCATGTCTCACCTTAAATCGTTGTGGGTTCAAGAGAGTCCCCATCAGAAACTATCATTTTCAGAGTGCTTTTGAGTTATCAAAAATGTAGTCTAATGTGCATGAATAGCTCTGTCATGCTGAGCCATTTTAGAAACATTTGTCTTTGAAATGTATACAGTGCATTAGTGCCTCTTAAGCCAATTAAACCATGTCAAAGGAAGCAGTGACTGAATACTAACTGTATAAAGAGGACTGTAGTACGACTTTTTTATGGCAAGACAAAGAACATTTATACTTTGGAGTATTTTAAATTAAGTAGAAACAATCACTCCCAAAAACTGTCACCCTGCAACCATCTTATTCTCTTTATTCTTTCCCCCTTTCTCTCTAATAGGATTGATACATTTCCAACAACTCACACTTTAATACAAAATTCATCGCATGCTGTCCGTCCACAGGCCATGTTTATGAATCAGGGAGTGCTTCTATCAAACGCAAACAGAGCAAACAGAAATAAAAGAGTTATTATTATTAAAATCATTATATACATCATATTTATGGAGCCAAGTAAGTTCAATGATACCATGGATTTTTGATGTCCAAAAATTGTGTGGTACAATTTTCAAAACCCTTTTCATCCCTTTAGAGTGTAGAACGGATACTATTATTATTATTATTATTATTATATCAAGGTGCAGATTTATGTAACATCTATCACACAATTAGATCTGGTAACCCAGCCATAACCTTTGGCGTAAATGTAATTGTGTGTGTGTTATTGTATGTAAGGTTTGCAATATCACACATTTTTAGTGTCATCAATCATTTCAACTTATAGCAACAACCTGAGTTTGCCTTGACAATGCACTTCACCAAAGTCTCCTTTAAATAATATCGGGTCCTTGCGCCGACCTGTATTCTATATCTTTTTTCATTATTTCACTGCAGCACTGCAAAGTTCACCATACATCATTTCCCCAGCAAGGCTCCCGCCATCATCACCGGGGTTCTTTTGAATGATTTATTGGAAAATGGCGAAGGAGGATGTTCTTGATTCTTGTTATTTTGGAGGAGGTGTAGGGAGGCTTCATTGGGAAGCCGTCGTAGCGCCTGTGCAATTGCAAACCCCCGGAATATCTCATGAAAGAGGAAAACTGGAAATGGGGTGGGGGGAGCTGCTGCTGAATACAAGACCAAAGGCGGGCAGAGGGTTTGATATGTATAAAAAGAGGTGTGGTACTGCTCCAGAGATTTATCACAGATGGGTGATGTGTGCTTGAACATCTGGATGTGATTGTGATGGCTTTTTTTGTGGGTTTGTTTTGGTAGCCTTTTAGGTTTCAGCAAGGAGTAAGAAAAACTAAGTAAAAAAAAAAAGGGGGTGGGGGAAGGAAGCAGCAACATATTAAGAGAGAGACACCATACAAGGGATAATAATTTACCCACAGGCTTTATTTAAAGAACCTAGTGTTCAGATCAACAACTCAACAAAGATGAAACCAAAAAGAACCGGAGACAGTCGGCATAAAGAACAAAAGATGAGAGGACGCTGGGTGCTCCCAGTGCTCCCCTAGCCTAAAAAGGAAGTTAAAACCTAATCCAAAAAAAAAAAAAAAGATAAAATAACGGACCACCTAGTCTCCAGCCCAAACTAAAACAGTAAATGAAAATAGCAGAACCTCCAGCTGTAATATAAGCATGGAGAGGGAAATGCCTGGGAAAAAAAGGAAGAGGAAAAACATCTCCTCACCAGGTGCGCCTGCTGTCCATGTGTGTCAGCGGCTTCCCCCTCCCTGTAGTATCTCTGCCCTTCTTACCCCCCCCCCCTTAACTCCAGCCACAGTAGGAGGGAGGAGGGAGACAGAAGCGACAGGGTCAGAGGGCAGGACACCACATATGCTGGCCCCCATTAGCTACTCTGATATAATAATAATATAATGTTTAAGTTTGTGGTGGGGAAAAGCAAATGTAGTAATAACACTATCAAGGGCTTTACCTTGCTCAAGTGTGCCAGTAAGCCACGTAAATGTGACAGTGTCAGCATTCACAATGTAAAAACACTAAAACTGAAACAGCTAAGTGGAATTAATTTAAAATCTTCCACTCTGCTACGTCAATGTGCTTTCGGTGATAAACACGTACTGTGTGTTACTATAGATCCACAGGAGGATTTAAACTCTCTTCTCACGGCAACTTCCTTTCTTTTCCTTTTTTTTTTTTTTATTTTATGGCCATCACACTCAGGCTGCATTTCAAATCTCTGTAAATATTTCAGCAGTGCCATTTCATGTGACAGGGAAAGAGCATGCTTCTGATTATATTCCTTAGAGGAACCAGCCAGTCAAACATGCAGAGGACAGTTGCTTCCTGATCACGCAATACTTGGGACTTGGCCTGGGGATGGAACTGGAGACTGAATCCCCAACTTCAATGCATTTTCTGAATATCACAATGTTGGTGACATAAAAATAAAGTCACTGGTATATTCTCTAAAACAAAAATTTCGACCAATATAAGGATTTTAGACTGGGCGATAATTCGTTGAGCTATTTTAGCATTTGTCTCCATAGTTTCCATTACAAGGAGTAACAGTATTGATTGATTCTTTAGGTTTCCATTTTCCTAGATCTTAAAATGGAAACCCAGAGGAAAATACAATGTACACACGTACCGCTTTTGTGTGTCTGTATGTGTTTGTGTGAGCACTCTTGTGGTTCTATAAGGTTTCGCTGCTTTAAGGCCAGAGTAGATAGGAGCTAAATTAATCTCAATATGGTAATATTTTAATTGTTAACCTAAGGATCTAATGAACCCTAATAGGAAAACAGTTCTCTTGAAAAATGATGTAGAATATAAAATGGAAAGTTAGACAAAGCCAAATGTATTGCAGTATTGATGCACAAGGTGGATAGCAGATTAAACGTAAAGGAAACAGACCTGTGGATCAAACAATAGTCTCAGCCATCCTTAGACACTTTCACTGGCAGAGGCTCAAAGTGCTTTCCCTCTGTGGTTTGGTTGCAGCTCCTCTGCGGTGTAGTTTCCGTTTCCTCCGACTCAGCTCCAGCCTCGTAAAATCCAACATAGTGCTTTTCCTTTCTACCGCCAGGTGTTGTAAAGTTGCTCCTCCATCGCTTGCTGCTTTATATTGAAGCGGAGTGCAGATCCCAAGCAGCTTGTGAATTGTCTCAGCAGATTTTTATCTCGTACGGGGATGGCACTTTGGTTTAATGATGGGGAAAGATTGTGATCTTGTTTCATCCAGAAAGAAACTTCACAGCGATTTGAAACATGACACATTTTTAAACATTTAATCGTCATTTCAGTGTTTTTCTTGTCCGTCTCAACAGTCATTCATTTAACAATTACGTCGCCTTTGAGATTACTTTTGTCATCAGGATGCGATCGGTAAAATAATATTTTACTATAGCTATAAAGATCATTTCTTGAAGACAGCGCTGTTGTTTCACAGCAACCAACTTTAGAGTAACTGCAGGAAGAAGAGGGAGCTGACTCTAAGTATCTTCATATTGCGAGCTGCTAGCTAGCGTATATTTTCCATAGATTGGTTATGCAAAAGTAGTGGTTAGACGTTGCCCCACAACAAAAAGGTTGCGGGTTCGATTCCCGGCCTGGGGCCTTTCTGTGCGGACTTTGCATGTTCTCCCCGTGTTTGCGTGGGTTTTTTTCTCTGGGTACTCCGGTTTTCTCCCACCATCCTGTCGTGATTCATGACTCCTCTCGCGGTAACTTGTTTGGAGTCAAACAAGTGATTCATGACTCATTCGGGGGTAATCTGTTTAGATTCGAACTCACACACTCAGCCCTGGGAGAGCCCCTCCCCTACCCGAGTTGAAAGTCTACTGCCCACTCTGGTAGAACTCCAGTGAAAGGAAATTATTCACTACATCAATCAACCAATCAATCATCCAATCAAAATCATTTATTTATACAGCACTTTTCAAACAAAGAACAACGTTGCACAAGGTGCTTTACACATTAAAAAATAAAAATAAACAAGACAATATCCCCCACCCTTGCCACATCATGATTCACGCACACACACATCCCCTCACACAGACACTCAGATTAAAACAGGACATCATATTTAACAGTGTGAAATCAGTGCGGCCTGGGACTGTGTGCATACTTCTCAGTGGCTTAAATGACTCAAATGACCAATTCACTTTGGTGAGGGATTCATATAAACTCGAGTCAGCGAAAAAAATCGAGTTTCCCATCACCACTGCACACAGCTCATATTAGCCACATTGTGCTACAGTTAAATGCATCCCCAGAGCTACAAAAAGCCATCTCTGTAAACTTGAGGTTCCTGCTACATTTTATCCTGCAAGACATAACACATCTATTCAATAGCAGCTTAACTGTGCCTGCTGACAATAGTCTGAGAAGAATATTGGGGTGATGGATTATTGTGACATTTGATGGCGAATGTGTTGGTGCTGGGATTATCTTTGAGGCAGCCAATATACTGTGGGCCAATTTTGCAATTTTCTCAGCACAACACCTGCCTGGACACTAATCACAAAGGGTTGGTGCCTTCTCTATCCACGATCACTGGTTTCCTCAGAAAATAAAAGGCTCACAATCATGTGTATTGTTGTATTCTGGGGCTCCAAAATTGCATTTGTGCAGGGTTTGGATTTAGGTTTTTCTCTTTTTTTTGTAAGTGATTCAGATGATCCGGTCTACAAGAATACACTTTTGCTTTGTTTGCTGAATGCTATTGTTGACATTCTATTTGCTGCTTAATTCCTCAATTAACTCAATATTGTGAATATTGCATGAGAAAACAGTTGGATAATAAGGTCTACAATCATTCAGAGTCAAACTGATAAGATTTGTGAATTGCAAGGAAAAAAGCACACACCCGGCGGTTTCAGATTTGTGTCTTGTCAAAAGTGGTCTGATAATGGCTACATTTTACACCAGTGATCAAATTCCAGGGCTGTGGTATTGTGTAGGCTGTCATGCTGGCTTGACGTATTGGCACAGTTGAATTGAGTGAAGCCGCCATTAATGTCATTAGTCACACATTTAATTTTCCTGCCACGAGAAAGATCCACCTGTTGGCCGATTTCGAAAAAAGAAAAAAAAAAAAAAACGTTGGCTTTTTCGTGCTGCACGTGAGGCTGGGTGGTTTATGGACTCAAAGCACAAAACTGTTGCCACAGAATCACAGATTAAATTATCGATAGCTCAAACGCACACATTTGTTCACTCGGTTGTGGCAGGTTGGGGTTCAAGTTCATTGCCAGAGGTGCTTACTGTAGAAAACAATTGTGAGTCTTTCTTCTACCCACTCACTTGCACATAAGGCCGTCCTGTTCAAGAGTATTGCGGCAGTTGGCCAGATGGCGTAATATGCCTTTGCTGGTGTTCTGGTTGCTCAGGAGCCAAACTCTGGTGACTCATCCTCACTCAGGAGGGGAGATGCCAGACAGAGAAGTGGTGTTTGTCAGTGAGAGTGAAAATAACCATATGCAGGCCGTCTCACTAGCATCTTTTATTTACCGACACCACCCTGCCTGGCCTGCAGTCTGTCTGCTGGCTAGCTAAGTGGCTGATATACCTGATGTTTGATTTTTAAGCTCTCTGGAACCTTGCTGACTTGTTTACTGTCTGTGTGAGCCGAACTACTTGCCTGACGCTAATGGCTCACTTATCCTCAATGTCTGTCTGATTAGCTCCCTTCAATGATATTACTGTAAATAAATATTTGCTCTCCAAAACCTGCTTAAGAATTTAAGAACACTAACTAAATCTGTGGCTGATTTGGCACTGCAGAAGTGCTCATGCACCCCTGTGTGTACAGAGCAAGTTTAACCGAAGCTACGAACAGATTTAGTTCTTTACATCAAATATTAAAAGTGAAAGGTTGAGATTAGGAGCAAATTGTACTGAGAGACGCTGTGATGAAATCCTAAACTCAATCAGTTCATTATTTAGACTTTTATTGTAGTTGGGGCTGCTGTATTGACAAAATCCGGTCCCTATGGACGTCTTACTAAAACCCACAGAGCAATTTCTTGATTTCTCAGACTCTTTACCTCTCTCTCTGTAGGCTCTTGGCTCAGGCAGGAAAGAGGCGCAGAGGCTTTTATTAATTATTTAAAGCAATTCCAATTAATGCTACGGAAGTAAAGTAAAATTAAGTTGTGTTCTCTTATGTTTTGTAATTACAGTCAACGTACCTTTTTTGTGGCACAGCAGCAGTGGTAAAATGATGTAGGCACATAAGTGAGTGTGTGTCATCTGCTTTGACCCTTTAAAGAAATCCTGATTACCACTGGACCATGGATGCAGAAAAAAGTCCTTAAAGAGATTTGCTGCATCTTATTTTCAACTAGTGATTGTGTGTGAAGTGGCATTTCAGACCAGTCCAACCTGTCCTCAGCCAAAACTGGACTGCAAAAGGGGTTTGTGGAACTTAGCTCAGCCTAAACCTGCAGAATATTTTAGGTTGTTTTCAACTGCTGCCTCTTCTAGAATTAACCTACAGGCAGTTGAGTCACGTATGGAAATGTCATTTCACACCACAAATGACTTTGTTACATATGAATGAATAATTTATTGTGACAGATGATTGTTTCAAGTTTTTGTGTAGCATGTGATGTCTGCCATGTCTTCATCACATCAGCCATGGGACACAACAGAAGATTTGGTGCAGAGTAGTATAGATGATTTGATTTTGATGTGTCAGATGGCACATATCTATTATCATTCCCCGTGTATCCAGACCTTCAAATGAAAAAAAGAAAGATGACGAATCTATCCACACGGGACTGCCCAAACATTATGGGTTTTCTTTGTGGTGAATCATTAGACTCATCTTTTTGAGATGAACTGTCAGGTGACTAATTGCTGTTTGCAAATGGACTCCAGGGTTTGGCACTCATTAATGTCCCACAAGCACCCGCAGTCTCCAGCGACAGGTTTACAAGATCGGTTTTGACCTTATATGAACTGTCATAAATGTCATACACCCTTTTTAGTTAGAGGAGTGTAAATGAGAAAAATAACTTTGCAATTCACATCCACGACTTCATTAGACTGTTCGAGCATTGATTTATAACAGCACTAGTTTTCATAGCATTTATAGCAACACATCAGAACAGCATTGCAACTGGCATGGAATAGAAGGAATACAAATAAATGTGTTGGTTGTCAAAATCTGGATTTTTTTTTTTTTTTGCAAAATGCAATCATTTATTTCGGACCAGCTTTATCTAACAACAACTATCAATTTGTCATAGCATAATGTAGAACACTCTCTCTCCATTTCAAATGTTGATGGCAAAACATTAAAAATAGGGTGATATTACTGAATTTTGATTTATGTTTCTTCCTTCACCTAGACAATCACCTAGATTGTTGTTGAGCTGAATCTCAGTAATAGTTCTCAAAGAACGACCCTTCCCAGAGTGCACCAGCAGCAGCAAACCAGCTGCTTCTCACCTGACCAGTCATTGTTACTGATTTAAAGCACCTGAGGAGGAATGGAGGCTCTCAGTCATTCAAACAAATAATCTTCAGAGAGAAGAAGCTCCAAGTCCACTCGATAGATTCAGTCCAAAGATGCCAATGGTTGGTAAAAATGTTTTATTTACTTTCATGGTGTTTCCAATGGTGCTTAATATGTTTAAGTTTATGTTTAATGCCTGTACAGATTGGTTAAGGACCACATTGAAAATATAGAGTTAAAAATGTTAAAATTCTGTTAAATGCTAAAACTTTACTAAAGTTCATGAAATTATATTTTTCTTTATTCCATTTAAAAGGCTTAAGTAGTTAATTTAAAATGCTTTAATTGTTAATTCATTTAAAATGTCTAATTAAAATGTTAACTTTTGTTTCTCGGTCTTTAAAGGTTTGCAACCTAATTTGCTGAACAGCAAACAAAACCAAAAGAAAATAAAAATTATTGAAGTGGAAATTTGAGTTGTCCTTGTGTCTTTTGGATGGTGAACAAGAGGAGGGTTTGACAATTTTCATGGTCTATGTTTTTTTTTTTGTTTTTTTTTTAACTACAGTTCCCATAATGCTTTAGGGGGGGGCAATAAGAGACATGATCCTGTTGGAATGGAATGCATGTTCTTTGTAGACTTGCAGAAAGTTCTTTGCAATTCTTCTGGGCTTAAATTATAAACATGTAAAGTGTTACTCAAACTGAATTCAAAAATATACCTCAAGTTTTTGCTGAGGTGAATAGAATGTCTGAGTGATGATGCTGCAAACGAATTGGGATGCATAATTTAAAATAACAATATGGCCAAGTGCAATACCACAGTTTGCAGGAGCTGCAATTTTTTTGCATATTGGGAGCATATCATGCAGCCCTAAAAAAAGGGATGATGCCAAATGGCAATGTGCTTCTAATTGGCTCTCATCCTGATGTTTTTACAAAAACCGCATGCCACTCTTCCTTATTTCTTATACAGCATTTTTTCCTCTCATGTCTCTTTCCTTTTCCCCCATGGACCTCCCCTGGCTCACAGTTTGGAAACCTGTGGTTTACAGACTCCATGCCAGACTTCCTTTTAAATTGAGATAACAAATTGCATTTTTAATGAGAAACACCTTAACTGTATCAGAGAGGGGAACATTTGAAGAAATTTTTTGTGACCAAGAACAGTGCAAATAATGATGAACCTTGGCTGTTTCATTCAGAACATTATGATCTTCCATAGAGCAGTTTCCAAATAATTCAGTTTCTCTGTTGTGGCTGTAATACTGCTTCTGTGAATCAATGTGTAATTGATACGATAATCTGGCACAGAGGCAGAATGGCAGGGGAGATCTCCTTTTTAAAGTAGATTTCTTCAGCTTACTGTGACTTTTAAAACTAGATTGACATTGATATTACCCTTTTTTTTTTTTTTTTTTTTCTCTCAACGCTGAACTTTTAAAACTGGATCAGGAACACTTCTCTTCTTGTATTCATGTTAGCAATGCCAGTGCCAGACCAGCCTGCGGAGCAAGAGAAGGGGGCCATGGTTCCCCCTGTGATGCCGGCAGCCAATGGAGACAGATCTGAGTCAGAGACGACCTCTTCCATCCTTGCATCTGTGAAAGAGCAGGTAGGAAGACACCTATGTTCATATGTCAAACCTGAATGGTATTTACTTTCTTTCCCTCGTTCTTTTCACCTGTCTCCGGTCATAGCCCCTGAACAGCTTTCTTTGGCAGGTCAAGAGGTTGTCACAGTTATGCAGGTGAAAAAGATCCTCTGCTTTTTTAAAAGTGTTTAAATAGAAACTAGAGATTGATTGCTGCCATGGGAATGCAAGAGTTTAATGGATGGAAATGATGGAGATTAAGGGGTGAAGGCTCTAGCCAAGAAGTCATTAAAATCAAGGCCATTACTCGATGGGGAGCAGGACAGCGCTAAGACATTGGATAGTTTTATTTAAGCATAAGGATTCAGGAAGGATTGAAGGACAGGAAGGACAGTTGAATGCGAAAAGGAAAAACGATGGATGCAGGACAGTAAGACTTGACGTGTTCTCTGCTTGAAGTAATTGAGATACTGAGAAGAAGAAGGAGGGACAACAAAGGAAGGAGACAGAACAAGGCAGCTGTTTTGCTTTGATTACTATAGCCTGTGCGTGAAAGTGGCACGTCGGGACCGAAACGTTGCATTGAGCATTTGAGTGTATTAAAGTATATGGTAACACAAAGAAAGACTTGAAAAGACATTCCAAGTCCCGTTGAAACAGACCTCAGGTTCACACAGTTTTCCTTTGGTGCTTTGTGTTTAGTCCAGGACTTATTCCCCGGTGTAATGCGGTGCTGTTTGATTTGGATTTAGTGGTGACTGCAATTCCCTATAGATTTATCATTTAGCCTATCTACACTACAATGCTCTCTCTCAACCACAAAATATTCCATGTACCCTTACAGAGTGAAGGGCAAGTGCTGATGGCAATTTTACCCCCACCCACCCACCCCACCTTTTGCGAATGACATTCATTAGTTTTTCTTCCATCAGAAAACCTCTGTGTTCTCACATTACTGAACCTGTGAGGTAAACAGGTCCATGCACTGGACCAGATTTAAACAAACATCTCTGCCATCATGTTGGGAGAGCAAACATATGGATGGAGATACATTACAGATATGTAGCCGTTGTTGAAATCTTATTTTCTTCTGCAGAGCCACAGCTCTGCAATCTCCTCCCCTGAGGTGGGGAAAATCTATTAATTAGTTTCTTGTCCAATCACCAGGAGGAAACCAGAATGGCTTCATATTCATGTTCTCGACTGACATCAGATGGATGTTACAATAAGCTTAATCAGCTTCACATAGCAATGCAGCGGAAGAAACAGGACTACAGTGACTGTTGGATTTTTTTTTCAGATAATATCTCAGTGATTCACTCTTTACTTTACTATTTATTTATTTATTTATTTAAAATCCATGCAGCTTTTCAAATCCACACCCTAATGCAACACTGATTTAAGGTAGCAAGTTGGGGGAAAAAAATAACCACTGCTGTACAATTTCCTCTATTGCTGTTGGGATTATCATTGATTCCCCTGAACCGAACATTTTATCTACAGTTTACAAAAATTAAGAAGAAATTTTTTTCCCACTTATTTCCCCTTCGAAGACATTTGTGATGCAATGGTACTGAGAGGAAGCGAGCTACATCTTCTGGCATAGAGCTCATCACCTCCACATGTGACACTGAGCGATTCTTGCTGGGGTATCAGAAAGAAGGGATGGTATGATTACCCGGTTTTACTGTTAACTGCTATTTAAAACTCTGCAGTTATCAAGGAGGATGAGTGATGCCAAGATTAAAAAGAAGGAGAAAGACAGGCATTAATGGTAAATTACTGATAAGGAACCTGCAGCTGGAACAAATCTTTATCCAATATGTGGGAGTATTTCAAGGATAAGAAGGAGGCTTATTCTACCCGATCGCCAACCAGAGTTACTCAAAATCAAAGGTAAACAGTAGTTTAAGGACACTACAGCACTGCGTGGCTGGTTTACAACTCGTGTTTGTGTGTGCACGTGTTGAATCGTACCATCAAAAACCATAATCGTCCCATCATATTAGAGCACGATGTTTGATTTTTGATCAAGACTGTGAGCTGACTTGTGGCCAGTATTCGAGGACAGAGGCTAGAGTGGACAGTTGTCTAACTACTGAACTGGACTTTCAGAAAATCACCTCTCTCCACCATCGCTCATTTCATAGTATTTACTCAATCGGCAGTTGTTATTCCTCGACAAACCTATAATATTAAGGTCTCTCCCCCCATCTCACCAAAATACATTTATTTTCTGTGTATACTTGTCGATAAGCTAGTGTGAATATATGTGATAGACTTGCCTTCAGCAGGTCTGTTTGCACAGCACCACGATATTTCACAAATAATCCATTTCCCCAGCAGGCATACATTGATGTCTGCAACTAATAACTTACGGTATGTACAACACAGAAGCCTGTATGTGATAGTTATGATGTGGCTCCATGCCTGCACATCTTGTATATAGAACACTGATATTCTGGCTTTTTATGTGCACTGCAGGTACATGTGTACCTGTGACTGTGTAAGAGATGTGTGATTTATGTGATTAATGTGTTAGAAAAAGGGTTAACTCTGAATATAGCCATACAGACTTCCTCTCCACGGGTATGTATCTCTGTGTGTGGCCCTGCATCTGAGCAATAATGTTGATAATAATGATAATATATAATCATTATTTGTAGGGCACTTTTTTGTGACTCAAGTCAAGTTGTTTCACATAGCGCAGCAAATTAAAAGGAAAATTAAGGTACTGCGCGGAAAAACAGAGCAGAAAAATCACAATATTTAAGATAAAGCAATGTAAGATGAGCAGCACAGCAGTATAGTAGTTACTGTAGCGCTGTTTCCCCACAATAAGAGGGTCACAGATTTGGTACCGGGCTGGGGGGGCTTTCTGTGGGGAGTCTCCATGTTCTCCCCGTGTCTGTGTGATTCTTCCGGGTACTCCGGTTTCCTCCCACCGTCCAAAGACATCATGTTTGGGTTAATTGATGACTCTAAATTGTCCGTAGGTCTGAGTGTGAGTGGTTGTTGGTCTCTGTCTGTCTCTGTGTGGTGGACCTGTGATGGACTGGTGACCTGTCCAGGGTGTATCCCGCCGTCACCCAGTGTGAGCTGGGATTGGCTCCAGCACCCCCTGCAACCCGGAAACAGATAAAGCGGTTGAAGATGAATGAATGAATGAATGAATGAATGAATGAATAATGTAAGATGAAATAAATTTGAGAAAGGGAATTGAAAGAGAACAAAGAGACAAATAGAATGATGTAAAAACTCAAATAAAATCAGGAAAGGCTCTGTGATAAAATTATGTTTTAGGAAGGGATTTATAAAGATGTCACCGACTCGGCCAACCTGATTCCCTCAGGTAGGGTGCTCTTCACTCTGTGTGTGTTGGGGGGGGGAGGTGTTCAGGAAAAAGTGATGTGGGACGTTCATGTTCATCATGAAAAAATGATTTCCCATCGCCGTTAGCCCTGGGGATTTTTAAAGGGTGTGACGAATGGAACACGATTATAAACTGGACTCATAAGCTCACAGTGTTTCAAGGCTCTGAAATACTCAATTATTTTTCCTGTTGCTCTCTTTGCCAGTTTGTGGGCCAGAAAATCTACATTTGTGAAACTAGATGCATCCTAAATATAGTTGACGTGGTAAAAGCATGTTGATGCTTCCTTAGTCCTGCATGTTTTCTTCCCTTCCTCAGCAGAAAAACATCAATTCCTCTATAAAATCCATTGCTGGGCTATATTTCATATAATATACCTGAACGTTTTCTTGTATGTAAAATTTATAAGCTTTATAATTTGAGTGACCTGTAATTACTTTGAAACTTACTGGATTAAAATGAATGGATAAAAGGATTTAGTGCCCGAAGTGTAGTCGAGGGACCTCTGACATTTTCTTCTCTGTAGTATCTGTTCATTCTGTGGTTTTAGGAGAAACTACTGGTGGTTTTCTTTTTCTTTTTTTTTTTTTTTTTTGCTGTTTTGGGGTTGGAGGGGGGGCTCACAGTTTGGGCCACATGAGAGGGGGACCCATTAGAACAGCTACAGAGGTGACTTGCTATTGGATGCTGAAGTGCTACAATGCCCAGATCACTGTAATATAACAAAGATTCATGGCATTGAAAAGTATACAGCCTGTAGTCCTGTTAGTTTTGTTGAGGTGTACACAGCACTCAGAGTCCAGGGACCCCAGGCTCCCTTTAACACCAGGTCTGGAACTTTAAAATGACCAAGTCTCTGTACACTGCGCTCATTATCACAGCTAACTCCCCGTGTTGCCCTGAGCTTGCCGAAGTTGCACTGTGTGTCCCCACCAAAAGCCTATCAGGTCCCCAGCTAGTTTTTTTTTTTTTTTTTTTTTCCGCAGCTGTCAGTGAGGACCTTTACCAGGAAGGCACACAGATGTCCACATCATCCCTGCAGTTGTACTGGGATTTGAAAACTTGCAAAAGCAGTATTATGTAGTGCTGTATAGTAGTATAGTGCATACAAAATCTCCACTCTTTCTCGGATGGATGTCAGCTGGCTATCTCGCCTGTTCAAGTTTTCTGAGTTAATGACTCCTCTGCTACTGCAGTTGGAGCCAGTTGAGTTTTTCAAGACGCTTTGCACCACGTTGCATCATGTCTCGACTTGCCTCAGGAGAGCTCCATGGAGACCAATTTAACCAGTGTTGATTTGTTCTTGAATCTATCACTTTTTGGCTTGGTTTTTTTTTTTTTTTCAGCTGGCTTCTGTGTTTTGGTCTCAATTACATAAGTAATTCAACCATAAGTAATATAATCTGCACCTTTTCTTGTGTATCCCTGATTTTTACTGATTCCAGTTATGAGTTTAAAGAAAGATGTCACCGTTTATCAACACTGCACGGCCAGGTCATCTTTCATGAGAAACATAATTTTGGCTTAAAAGAGGATGTTCCCCATCATCACATATTAGCATCTAGATATTTGAATGTTTTCAAACTAATCTGTATAAGTGACAGATTGAGGTCATTTACTTTGATGGGTCAGTATGCTCCCTTTAAAGCCAGAAAAACACAAGAAAATGAGATAACAAAGGCTGCAGGGTAAGAATTATTTGAAATTATTGAGTTGACAGAAAAAAAAAAACTTTTGGTACAATACTTTAGGGTGTTTAAAAAATTCTATTAGATCCTCCTGCATGCTTGACTTAACATAGGACTAGAGCTTTTTATGCCTGGATGCTTTCTTTTAAATAAAATGAAAATGAAATGAGAGCTTCCTTTAACATCGGTTATGTAATTATCTTGTGCTGTTATTAGTCTGTACTTATTATTGCAGCAGAGGGCTCCGACTGTTCGTTACATTTTGAGTGCTTTGTGTCGATCCGTTTTGCACCTTTTCCTACACAGAAATGAAAGACTCTCACCAGTGATAATACCTACAAGTACCTTTTAAATGTTGCTATGGCTATATGACGACAGCCAGAGGAGGAGTCGTGTTTTCGGGTCGTCCATCAGTCCTCCTGTGCCGTTCTCATGAATGTGGAGTCTCAGTTACAGTGAAAAGGGAGCCAAAGTCACGGTGACCTCCCACTCTTGTAGATGCGATGTGTCGGGAATGGGCTGAGGGAATTACCTTTTCTGACACAAATATATATGTTGACAAAGGTTAAGGAGCGAGATCATCATGATCATTGTGGCAAAAACACACAACTGACCAGCAATGATTCTAGTTTAACTTTGCTTTGACATCTGTAGAGACACATCTTTTATCTTTCCACATTTCTTCAAGGGCATGCAGGAAAAAATGGGATATATTTTGAGACACCGAGTAACAAAAATGTTATAGTTGTGAAAAAGTAAATCATGTAACAATTTGTGTAAAACCCCACTGCCTTCGATCTCCAATGCTGCACTTTCCTTTGCCATATGTAATCATATCATTGTCAGTAGCATTTTCACTACTGTCACATTCAGAGCTGTAACTGTGGCCATCACTGTCATCTTTATTGTCATCTGTGTTGTGTGTTTCCTCTTCTGCAGACAAAAGCAGCTGTTCTTCCTGCCTGTTGTTGTTGAACTACATTGTGCTCGAGTTTGTTGCATGTTAGCTGACAGTGTCCATTAACCACTGACGCATTCAAGGTTTCACAACCGTTGGGTGCCGTCAGTTTGTGTATTTGAAAGGAGCAAGGCCTTTTTTTTTTTTTTTTTTCCAGAGCTTATTAATGTATTCTATCCTCTAGAATACCAGACAGCTATTCTTTCCTCGGGTTTGAGTGCATTTCCTTGGTCTTTAGAGTGAGCTGAAAACGTAATACGTTAATATGCTCTCATTGAGCTTGAATAGCGATCGGGTAATTGATCGTGCATATTGTCAACATCTCTTCAACCGTTCTAGAAGCTACTTTTTAGTGAATTTGTGTAGGTGTGTGTCTTTCGATTATGAGTTTTTCTGTAGGTAAATTTGTATCTGTATGTGTACATGTGTCTGTCATTTGTGTACGTATCCTGCTCCTCTGCCTCACCATCCATCTCTGCCTCTGCTATTCTCTCCCCTTTATTGATGCCCTGTCTATTGCCCGGGTTGACAGCTGTGTTTTGTAGCTGGAATAAATTAACTCTGTCTCAGAGTCAGAATGATGAAAAAATGAATTCCCCCACACACCTATGGCTATCAAATACGACAGCTGATGACGAGGGGGAAAAAAAAAAAAACATTCAAAAAACCCTGTTTGCTGAAATTCTAACATGTCATAAATGACAAAAACAAATTCTTTTTGTTATCTTTTGAAAGGGGTTCAGCTTAGTTGAAACCAAAATCTATGGCAGGCAGGAGCATGTAAACACTGAGTGTGAGACGTCACTCTAACAATATTTATTCCTGCTCTGGCAGAAGTTAACCATGCAGTAACACCTTCAGCTTGAACATAAAGAGAGTGGATGCTCTGGTTCAAAGCATTTTGTGCTTTGAACTGATACCACAGCTCCTGCCAATGGTTTCAAGCCTGAAAATTGGGTTTGGCACTTCTCTCACTCTGTGTGTATCCTCAGCGTCCTTCAGCATTTGTCTCTTTCACTGTGCCAGAATGGAAACGGCTTCTTTAGCCATGGGCCATACATGCTATGTGTGTACGCCACCGTGTGTGATCAGATTAGCTGCACATGTGTATGCAGTATATGAACAGCACATGGTCATCTGTGCATGCGGAATGGCTGGGTATAGGGCCCGTTGCTCGCCTCCCCGCCTCCGTGTGCCTGCGTAAAAGTGTGTAAGTCATGTGGACACATACGCTGTAATCTTAGAGCAATGATGTCTTTCAGGTAGAGAGAAATCACTCAACCGCCGAGAGGAATTCTCCTGGCTCTGCCCAGTCGAGGCACTCAGCAGAGAAGAGCAGGCAACATGGATGCTTTTTACGCATCCTTTTTACACACCCCCTGCACACACACAAACACTGATATGTGAGCCGAGCATTCTGTACTGTATTGAAGCACTTTGCCGGACATTGCCTTTTCAGTCCTACATTGAATAGAGGACGGAGCTGGATGTGTTATCCAGTCTGATGGTGTGTTTCGGTGGCCCTCAAAACACAAGTCACTCACAAATGCTGCGTGCAGTTTTAATGCATGAAGCCCTCCAGTGACAAGTACCTGTGGCTTTTAGATTAAGCTGACAGAAACTGAGGTGATGATTTTTATGCAACCTTGAGTTGGAGGTATGTCCCAATGGCATTATCCCTCTCCAATTTAACTCACTCAGAGAGCATCTCTGGGAGACGGAGGCAGAAAAGGGTGGCGTTCAACTGCATTAGCTGGCCCGAAGGCTCTTGTACTCCTTGGCACTGTTGTTTGTGTGTGTGTGTGTAGTTGAGTGTGTGGATGTGCTGAAATTTGGGTCCGTCAGTGGTCCTGCAATGTTCCATTTAGTCAACATCACC
Source organism: Remorina albescens (assembly GCA_034769265.1). Classification (NCBI taxonomy): domain Eukaryota; kingdom Metazoa; phylum Chordata; class Actinopteri; order Carangiformes; family Echeneidae; genus Remorina; species Remorina albescens. The sequence continues at coordinate 11,596,861 of CM068476.1, read as the reverse complement.
CAGCCAGCAACCCCCACTGTTCTGTCACAAACATCATAACTGGCAGCTGGCAGGCTACATGCTACTGCAGCTGTCATGCCTTAAGCCAAAGACAGTGAAAGCAACAAGAGACACAAAGCACGCAGGAGGGTTGACACATTCAAACTATATAAATGTGTGTGTGAAGGTGGTTTAGAAACAGTAAGAAGATGGGAGGGCAAAGGTAGAAGCTGCAGAAGACGGGAAAATTTGAAGAACGTTAAAACGTCGAGGAAAATTTAATGAAAAGCTAAAGTAAAAAAGAGGGAGAGAGGGAGGGAGGGAGAGAGAGAGAGAGAGAGAGAGCTGAGCGTCCGTGGCAGCCATCCAATACCCAGCACTCTAAGACAACTACCAATCTAGACTTGCCAATTACTGTCTGAAGGTCAATCAGTGAAAGTGGAATCACAGTACAATGCTGTTTGTATACTCTCTGTGGCAGGGATAAATGATCCAATACAGACACTGTAAAACTGCTGGAAAGCTGGCAAAAAAAAAAGACAGGAAAAAACAAAAAAACTTTCTTGGCTAAATGGGCAGAAAGTGAAAACTTTGACATCAAAGCTCAGGAAAAAGAATTAGGGTGTGCTTACAGCACAGACCTCTCTAAAAACAATGTTACTGCAGCCACAGATTGAGCCGGTAATTTAAAAATTGGACATGATCTTTGCTTCTGTAATGACCAGCTGCAGGTGCTGCTGTCAGCTGTCAGGAGTTAAGAACGACTCCTACAAACCTAGTGGGAGCTCCCTAACTGAATGAATATACTCAGTCTTGATCCCTTACTGTATTATCTGAGTAACAACTGCAGTCAATGGACACATCATTTTCATGTTTTTATAGGAAGCTTACAACGTCAAGCGCTGTATACAAGGCACTGTTATGCAATACCAATGTTACTTGAGGAGCGTTTGCATCCACCTTGCTGCTGCATGGCACATTTTTCATTTTTTTATATAAATTAAGGCGTCATTAGTGACTTATACAATCATTGCTATGTAACTGATACACAGCCTCGAAGTCAATTTATGTAGAAGAACTTCCACTGCACTGACTACTTTGAAAGATTATGTTCTGCCGCGAGCACGGACAGTGTCGATAGTACATGCAAAAACTGAGAACTGGGTCAAAAGTCTGCATCCTGCCAAGGTTTCCCCCATGACTCTCTCAGGAGCCCAGACTCAATATTAATGTGTTCATTTGTTATGTGTCCGCCTTCCCTTACCAGATTTATACCTGGTCATTTTCTGAAAGATGCAAAATCCTGTAAAACCAGGAAGAACGATGACATTGTTAGACAGGAAGTCTAATGAGGCATGAAATCAATATGTACAATCCTGCCTAACCCGGAGCATGCTGGGTAATGGAGTGTCAGGAGTGCTTTGGAGCCGTTTTAATCACAGGGACCTTGGAATATCCACTTGTAAACAGACTGCTTGTTCTGCCAAACTACCACAAACCCCAGAGATGCGTGTGTGGATGTGAATGCATATCTGTGATTACTTTTTACAAAATTGAAGGAAACTGTGTGCCCATATGCCTGTAGCTGCGTGAAACAAAAACCCAGCAGCGTGTTGTGAGTGAATTTAGTGTGACTATGAGGTCCGCATCATAAATGTGGGATCAGAGCTCTGCTGTAAGGATCACAGTGACCCCTCCCAGATCTTCTTTCTCCCCCTCTGCTTCTTGCTGCTCGCTCACTTGGGCTCTGTTTCATTAGCCTTTAGCACCGTGGCAGAGCTCAGTACTAATCCTGCATGTGAAGTAAGAGCTCTTCCTGCTAATCACTTAGCCTCCATCCACCTGCATCCCCGCCTCACTCAGTCCCACCGTCATCTGCATGCTGATGGTACCTTAGCCTCAAATCTAGCTTAGGCTTGCATTTGCGTGCATGTTGATGAACTTGTTAGCAAAATCTTGAATGCTAATATTGCGATAGCCAAAGGGCTAATGTGCATCCTGAATGCTAATAACATATTGAAGTGGAATACCTACTGTTGGCACCGTAACATCAATGCCAACGAAAGGAATTTGCTGATAGCCTTTATTAAATTCTCATCCCTTGAACAATAATGATGTGTTATTTACCTGCCAATATTAGGAAGTAGATAAGATTTTTCCAGGATGACTCTGTCAAACTTTCCCTCCACTAACAAAGTGAGTGGTAAGATTGACTGGAGATTAGTTTCACTGCTGCATCTCTCATTTATTTTTGCCGCTGCTCTGCCTGCATGCGCTGTGAGGAGCTCTCCAGGGCTTAGCAGGTGTAAAGTGGTGCAGCCATGCACTGTGGTAATGTTGGAGCGAGCTTGTGCCTTGTGGCTACGAACATGCCTTGGAAAACTGCATGGTGATGTGTGAGAATAGCACTGATTAATTGAATGTCTCTATCAGGGCCTCTTTTTTTTGAGGCAAATACCAGGGGAGATATTCCTGTTGGATATAAAGTGGAGAAACATTAATGCAAAGTCCCTATTACACAAAAACTAGCACAGACACAGCAGATGTTGTTGAGTGGGTGTTTGAAAGGTACCTTTCCCATACAGGCTTCACACTACTTTAACTTTTCAAGCTCCATTGTTGGTGGTGGATACTACTTCACCGGAACTCACCGTCTCTCCCACTCTGCTTTTAAAATTCCCCTACACTTATAATACAATTTTATTTTTATCAATTTAACAAGTTCTTCTTGTTTTAGCTAACTGAAATCATTATTACTTTTTGTATATGTAAGTTCAAACATCGACTTGTCATTTACACCTGGTGCCACTTCATTTGGTCCTGTAGTCTGGCTGACATGATTAGAAAACATGAGATGGCCCCGTGTGGTTAAGCTTTATCCCTATTTGAGTGGAAATAGGCCTTTTATTCTCCCTGACTCCATATCGATCTGAAAATGAGAAAATGGAAAGATTACTATGTGATGGAAAGAGCCATTAAAGAGCTGGGGAGGCAAAGAGCTCAGAAAATGTCCACGTATTTATCAGTTGACTGGCATTTTGTATTCAGCGAATGCTTGCCGATTGTGTGTGTGTGTGTGTGTGTGTGTGTGCTGTTAAACAGGCTCCACAATAGAGTCACTGTTTTTGATTTCAGAGACTGGATCCTACAAAACCTGCAATTTTATTGCCCAAATATGTCACCTGAACTGACAAGGCCTCAAAAAAAATGTGTGAAGTTTGCAGATCTGCCTAACTTTGTAGCACCTTCCTTATTGTGCATTGTATAGCTATTGTACAGAGTTGGACAACGTAACTGAATAGAGTTGTATTTACTGTCAGATTGTGAATAGACATAGTGCATGTTCCACTGCATTTAGATCAATTAAAAAGCCACTGCGGGGCGTAAATAATGGTGGCCAGGCATAAATGCCACTGCTCTTGTTAATACCGTGAACATGTTGTTAATCACAGGGTGCTCCAGAGAGATGGAAGTTTCAGTATATGGGCACATTTACCATTAGCCTTGTATGCTATTTGTCACCTATCGTCTGTTTAAATGAGGCATTGCAACTCATACTGTAATCAGGGACATTATTCATTCTCCTGCACTTTCCAAATGGTGTTACCTTTTCAGTGAGTATTTAAGGATAATATAGTTACACAGACTCAGGCAGCCAATATTTGAGGTCCTATCAAGGACCCCTGTTTATAGGCCATGTCCTTCAGAGAAAACAGCCTCTAAACTGGGACACCGAATCACACCTGACAGCTCTACAGTACAAACAGTCCCCTACTACTGGACACCGAGCAGTTCCATCGGGGTAGATTGCGGTCAAGTGTTTTGCTTAAGGCACTTTTTTTCATAATTGTTGAGGGAGCGCAGAGCCCTACTCATTTGCTTTCTCCCATCATGCTCATTTTTGCTAACTGTTACGCCCCAGCTTAGTGGAAACCAGGGCAAAACATAAAAGTGTGACTCCCCTCTTTCCCAATCCCCAAGGAAGACCCACGTCAGAGCTGCTGCAGTCCAAAAAGTGCTTTTATTTACAACAAGTAACCAGGGAGAAAAGCGTCAGGGAGGGCACAGTCAAAATTGCAAACATAATCAACTAATGAAAAAAAAAAAAAAGAAAAAGAAAGACAACCAGCTTTCCTCTTAACCAAGAAACGAGAGAAAAAGTCAATGAACATAAATGGCTTCCCTCCCTTACAGCTACCAGGTTCACTGTTATAACAAAAATAGAACAAATGAAACTACATATGTTGTAAAGCCAAAATCAGGTGTAGTTCTATGTCAGAAATGCAGCACAGCCCAGCATGGTTCAGTGTTGCGCGTAGGAAGGAGGAGGAGCCATCCCCAGCTCAGGTGAACTTCCTTTTTAAAGGGAAAACCAGCCATCTTCAGCTGATCCCACCTCTCCACCTGGAAAAGGAAATGGGGCACATCCCTACACATACATACACAGGGAGGACTCAAGCCAAACAACAATATGTAAATGACCAAAGGAGATAACACTAACCCTTTGTTGACTACTGTGCCAGGTCTCAACTGACTGCTTTTACTGCCACACACATTCCCCTCAAGGACACACTTAAGGGAATGTGCGCTCCCTCCTGTGTATCTGCAGTAAAATGTTACTGACTGGCCATTTAAATTCAGTCCTAAAACCTGACTGTAAAGAGATGTGTTCCCCCACAGCTGAAAGGAAACACACCCAGGCAGTTATTGCTGCACAACATTCGTGCTGACTACTGAGTCTTGCTGAGTCTTGCTGAAATTTCTTCACCCCTTTTGCATCAAGTTCTGCAGGCCAGATCAGATTAAGTTTATCGGTCTTTCTTGTCTTTGTCTCATTTTCCAGTCCCGTATTGAATGATAAAATAGATCAGCACAGACACAAATGACAGAGGCAAAAAAAAAATAAAAAAAAATAGAAGTGATTATTTTTATCTAGGAGTCGTATTATTGTAGTGTTTTTAATTCAGCTCTATATCGAATCATGTCAGAGTTTTTGTCAGAGCTTTGCTTATCTATTTCCTGTCTACCTCTCCAGTTTGATCAAAAGAGTGAAACTTGAATAAAAGCTCTAACACATTAACATTCCCTTACAGCATTATTGTGGGAGAGAGCAAGATTAAAAGAAAGTATCTTTAAAAAATTGTTTTAAAGAGGCAGTGGTAGTTGAGGACAGTTATTTTCACCGCAGCAGTATTACTCTTCCACTGGTAGATTTCTTTTTATGAGACATATACACACCCATATTCCCGGCATATTGTATAGCATTATGTCCCCAGCACATGGTGTATGGCCGCGTGCATACTTTATGCAACATTACGTCTCCATAGGCTGTTCAGCAGTGTTTATTTTTGACTTCCGTCATCTCCATAGTCCTATTCAGTATAATATGTCAATGCACTACGCTGCACAACTCAGCAGGAATGCTCAGCCACTTTGCACGGCATCGTAGCGTTCTCCCCTCAGCATTATAAATAGATAAATTATGATCACACTCCTGCAGTTGTCTGGCCGCCAGGGTTGACATATCCACTGTAAAGAGACTGGCTAATGAAGGATGGCTCTGTCATTGGCATTGTCTTAGAGATAAGGTAAATCACTCCATCTCTCTTTTGCTCTCCCTTTCTCTCAGTCCTTTCTGTTGTTTTCTCACTCTTCTCCCTTTCTCCCCTTATTGCTCCATTGCGCTCCCACTCATCATTCACTCCCATGTTCCAGTCTCTCACTGCATTCTCTCTGTATGGAATAAATGAGATTTTGGTCTTGCAAATGCATCATACTCCTTCGCCCAACCCGTGCCTCCGTACCCATAGTGCTCTGCGACAATTGGAGATGTGCATCAAACCATTTCTAATGAGCTCACTTGGTCCTGATGCTGTTGTTGTTTACGGTGAAGTAATTTGTGGTTGCCATTGAAATTGTCTCCACTTAATGTGATGATCATTACTTAATGCTTAAGTCTATCATTGCCTGTATATTGAATGCAGGCAAGTGAATAAAATTTGATTAATTTGATTTTATATCATTTTTCCATTAACAGTTCTTGAAGAAAGTTGGTGCTGGATATCTCTGTTGTTTCTGTTTGTACACGCCATAATTCAATCAAAGTCATCTGATGGCAGAAGATCCCAGTTGGATAGCTAATAGCCTTTCTTCATGCACAAACCTTCATCCTGCTAGCTGCCATTTTCCATCGCTGTCGGTAAATCCTGTATGATTCTGGCCCTGAAGACCTTAAGCAGTACTCTATTCTTGGTACTCCTTTCACTCAGGACCAGGGGTCCTATCTTGGGGTCAGAGCCCCAAGAAGAAAGCATGTGGCTTTTGCAATGGGGGTCCATGCTGACATCTTGTCTGTCTCTAAGTTGGTTCCTGAGCTGGGAGACATCAACACCGTTCCTGAGTCCCCAACCTAAATACATCAGCCTAACTGTGTGTCTGAATTTATTCCTGTCTGTGTTGTTATCAGCAACTGTGACACAGTTTCACTTGTTTCACAAAGTGTCACCAAGTACACATTTACTGAACTGCAATCAAGTGATCGTGAGTCTTGTGTAATACATTTAACAATTTTAATAAAGCCAAGGTAGGAATTATCCAAGAGGGGGGGTGGTTATTTCTCGGCTCTTTTCCCTTGTGAGTGATCAACTGAGTTTCGACAAGCTGTGCCATCATACATTACAGGAATTCCCTTTAAACCATGTTTGGACTGGCTCTTGAATATTTTAGTGGTGGTGTGGGGTGGAAACTCATTTGTTCCCCCCCCACCTCCTCCTTCCTGCCACTTTAGGGTAGAAATGTCATTGTCAGTGGGATATGCCCATGGTAACGATTCTACCCAGTCTGGCCTAAATGTAAATGTCAGTGGAGATGTTCTAAAAATGTGCTTCGGTCTTTTCCATTTCATTTTCTTTCTTCTTTCCCTCTTGACACTCCCAGATTTTTTTTTCTCCTCTTTTTATCTCCCCACTCTAACTTTTTATCTTCCTATTTTAACTTCTGCTTGCGTTTCTTTCTAGCCTGTTTGTTTCATCTTATCATCCTTCCATTGTTTTCCACCCTCTTAGGACTCTATATTCTGTATTGTTTGAGAATCTTTGAGACCCTTATTTACCTTTTTATTCCCACTTTTCTTTGCTTACTCTCTATTTTGTATTGTCACCACTGTACCCATCTTTTACTTCCTTTTCTGCTTGCTCTTTCTCATCCCTTCCCTTGTTGCTCCTCCTCATTCGTATGTCTTTGTAGACCTGTACACCTCATGTTGAGAAAGATGCCAGTAACTTGTTTGTCACCTGTCAGTTCAGTTGCTTCTAAACTGAGTCTCATTTTTATTTGCCTCATCTCATGACCTTCTAGGAGCTCTTTCATCTGTCTCAGCCTTCCTTTTACCGTTCACTGGTTTCTTTTTCTTCACTAGCTCAACCTACCACAGTGCTGTCATTTTACCTTCCCAAGTTGCTATGCACTTCTCCCCCTCAGGTGGCCCGGCTCACACCAACTTTGCCCCTTCACCTCCACTGCGCTATGGAGTGTAAAGGCTAACACAATCTTCCTGTCAGGGGAGATTTATTCCCTCGCCTTTTGGAGCTCTTGATCAGGGTCTGTGTGCGTCTGTAATCTGCCTCTGAAAGGTGGAGCGTTCACCCTGCACCAGCCTGCCTTGGCCTGCTGGATAGATGGATCGGAACTGGCTCTGTCAACGTGGCATTAAACATTTAAAACTTCGTCTGCGGATCACTTGAAGCATAGCAATGGAGCCAGCAGTCTGGAAGTCTCAAAACCGCAAAAGGAAGCAGTCGAAGCAAAGAGAGAACAAGAGAGCGAGAGAGAGAGCTGGACTATCAGGGGACACTGATAAGGAGAGGGAGAGGGGAGAAAAAAAATCTCCTGTTGTTTCCTGTCATTTTCTCAGAGACAGTGAGACATAAGACTCAGTAACTATCACTGTAGAAGAGGCAAACAGAACACAGGCAATACCCTCTATTGCTGCTCTGGCCCAAGCCATTTCAAACAGGAGTGACTGCCTACTGTGGCAATACCTCTGTTTCCATCTCAATAACCACGAGTGGAAAACATATTCAAAGAGTTATCTGCCAGGTGCCACTTGTTGCTTTGTTTTCATGGACAAAGACAAAAATATATCCCTGAAATACTGTGGCCCATTCGACAGTCTTGCTTTAATCCAAAAGATTGTGCCCTTTTGCAGCATTGCTGATGCTGAGCTGGAGAGGCTTGATAGTGATGCCAAAGTCAATTATAAGACAGGAGACACCTGCATAAACAAGTTAAATGAGGAACAATGTCTCTGGACAGTATCGTAATAATACATTGCAGTAATTCTTACTGTTGCTTTGTATGCTTTGATGCACATGTAAGAGATGTTAAGCCCAAACTTAATAAACAAAGCTGAATCCACAATACAGATTACAAAAAAACCAAAGAGTCCAAGGGTGAGAGGAGAGGAGAGGGGAGGGGAGAACCACAGGGCTGGTGAAACTTCCAGGGAGGAACACAGGCGGCTGGCAGTGTGTGGCAAAAAACAGACAATGGATATTGCAGGCCACTGAGGACAAAGAAGCGGAGACACAGGTTAGCAAGAGGTAAGGCAAACAGGGTCCAATGAACAAGACTTTGAGCAGTGCAGAAAAAAGGCAGAGCTGGTTACCACTGGAGGATAATCAACCAACTTGCGACGAGTGGTGGATGAGACCCGGTATTTGAGCTGCAGCCGAGGTGAGTGCTACATCTCCTCCTCTGTATCACCGCTGATTGCCAGAGAAGTAGGTCAGCCACGCCTAGCCAGTCACAGACAGGAAAGACCAAAACGAACCAGAGAACACACAGGATCCTGACAAGAGATGTATCATTTCTTTCAACCTGAGTCCTGCAGTTGGTGGGGTTCAACAGGTGTCCTCCAACAGCTGTGCTAGACATACAACTGGTCCCAGTTTGGACGGGCAGAGTATGTTAATTGGTGTCAGCGCCACCCGTGACTGATGATTTCAACAAGCTGTTAAAACTATGGCTGTACGACCATGCAGCTGGCTCCCAGGTCAAGCACGGTCTGTTAACAGGAGGAGCTACATCTCAAGACGTTTCTCACATTTTGTTTCTATTTTACTTACAGCGTTGAGCTTTTTAGTCAGATGGCATACCCGCTGATGAAGCAGCTGTAATTGGAGGTCTCTCACTGATCAGTCCATGATAATTAACTCCAATCTACAATTTCCCTTGCCATTTGCTCCTTGAAACAGCCAATTAGGCCATGTTGAGAAAGTAGAGCAGCCAATAGAAGGCGCATTCCCCAACTACATGCGTCAGATGCAAAAACACATGAATGCACATGGAGTGTTGCCTGACCAGCTTGACAAAGAGACTTTACACAAAGTGTTGATTCTAAATCGAGCTGAGGTTCTGGAGAGGTGCAACAGCACTGTCACACCTGAGCTCCATGTCAGCACTCTTTGCCTTCTCCTCACTTCCCTTCACCTGTCCTCACCTTTCCTCAGCTCTGATCCCATTGCTTCTCCTTTTCTTTGCTCTCACACAACTGGCCCTTGCCCTCTTCCCTTCATCATATCCTTCCCTTCCTTCCAGTCGCTGTTTTTGTCAGTGTCTCTGTGCCTTTGTTGTGGCACAAACACAGGAATGCCATGCTGGTATATAAGATAAATACAGAAGTATTCTTTTTTTCACAAAAAAGACAGACATAAAGAGTGCTGGAGCAAAAAAGTATAAGAGAAAATGGAGATAGAATACAAGAGAAAAAAAATTTAACACCCTGTGTCATAGAATGAAAGTGTGACACTGTGACAAAGTAGAGAAAATGACACAGTTAAGCATGTTGTGATAACTCTGACCTGAAGAGAAATGGCACGGAAAGAAAGATGCAAAGGGAGAAAGGGAGGAACTGAGGAGAAGGAACGATGGCATGTGACTCAGAAACAGAGACAGAGAGATGGGGCTGAGGTGCAGAATGAGTGCTTGCCCCGGGGGCCTTGTTGGCCAAAGGTAAGCAAGCACAGTGCACAATGTGTCACTCTACATTTTTATCAACAGCATAGCAAGTTATTTCTGGAGGATGTGAGCTTCAACCTTAGTGACTTGATTTAGTTTTTCTTCTTTTTGTTGTTGTTGTTGTTGTTGTTGTTGCAGCACTTGTACTTGTACTTGTGTGTGTGTGTGTGTGTGTGTGTGTGTGTGTGTGTGTGTGTGTGTGTATATCTGAGTCAATGGGTGCACTCAGCTGAATTGCATATGTATCTCCCAGATGCCCCTTGTTGACATTTCCCTCTTCCTCTCTAGTCTCACTATTGGGCACATTGGGTTTGTTTGTATGTGTGTGACTGAGAGAGGGATTAAATATATTCCATGTCATCGTTCTTTGTGCTACAACCTAATGGAGACCGTTAAGGTTCACACGCTCTCCTGAGAGTCCTGGCTAACATCCACACTTACAGCATAGCTCCATTTCTTTGTTTGTGCTTACATATCGATAATCCCCAACACAAACGATGAGGAAAACCTTTCAAGGACTGTAGTGTATCTGTTGCAGCGATGCAACATGCAACAACTTAAACATATTTTATCACATTGTAATGGATCTTACTAAAAAGTAATCGCTTAACACTGAAGAAACAAAAGGAGAACAGTCTGATCTGATTTTGCTGCGGTTTCTTAGGAAAGCCGAGAGCCGAGGACGGTGTTTGGGTGGAAGAATGAAAGTGTGAAACGGAAGGAAGAAGACCAAGAAAGGTTCAGGAAGGAAACGGGTGGTCAGAAGGAAAGGAAGGCAAGGTAGTCTCGAGGAAGCAGCTCAGGACTAAAGATGGATAAGACGGAGAAAGAAATGTGACCAAAATAGAACACAGTTCAGGGGAGAACAAACTATCTGAAAACAAGGGATGACAGAAGAAAGATGGAACCCAGAAAAAGGCAAAGCTTTTGGTAGAATCTACTAATAATTATCATTGTATTTGTTGCATTTACCACAGAAATACACAAGACAATATACAATATACAGGACAAATGTGTAATAATGGCTAATAGAAAATGTGTCAGACAGAAAGACAGTGGTAAAGGAGTCAAATAGGGAAACAATTAAGCAAATGAGGGAAAATTAGGACAAAGGAGTTTGTCTTCTGTATAATGTACAAAGACACGCACGTGTGTGTCATTGCCATCACCTGCATCTCCAGCCTGTATTTTCTCCTCAGGTCTTCTTACATCATGGAGCACATGCAAAAGCTAATGGACTTTGCATCCAACTCTCAGTTAGATAACATCGGCCCTGAAAGGCTGCTCCTTGCACCTGACACCACCTAACATGAAACCAGGAGCCACTGGGTGTCCTTAATCATTCAGCTCTATAATCACATTTAATTCTTCATTGTGCATCATACAGCTATTACCTGGGAAATGCAGCTTTTTGACCCTCACACCATAGACGATTTTCACTCTAAAAACGTGACCAAGAAATCAAATTTCATTCCACTGTTCTGTTAATGTAAAACTGGATTGTAATAAACAATGGTTCTATATTCATGTAAATACAAGTCAGATATAAATACTAAATACGTCTTGGCAGCTTATTTCTGTGTAAAACCACCAAAGGTGTACATACTAGCACAGTATCATAGAGCCGCGGGATCATTACATGGTGCTGTCAATTTTTGCAGCTTAAATAGTCTCTTTTCTTATATTTGCACTGCAAACATTATGTGCAGCTAAATTTACCCAAGCAAGACTGAGTGAATGTAACTTCTTAATCACTTTAGTGAACAAAACCACGGTTAATAGACGGTCATAATGGAACAAACATTGTGTAAAGCAAGATAATAATTGTTCCCTTGGAGCACAGATACTTTCGTCTTCTAAAATAACTTGTAGATAATAAACAGGAGTGATAATGTCTCCTGACGTGTGTAGTCGTTTAAAGAACAGACATCATTTGCTCATTCAAGCACATTGGGAGTGCTTTATGTTAAAGTATGTTGTGATCTGCGAGATCAGTTTCCTCTGTTTCCCGCTGCTCTACCACTTTTAACTGGGGTAAGAAAAACTGATTTAATTGACCATTTTCACCAACACAGTTGTATTGTCCCTGAACCAACAATATATTCATCCTGTTTTTGCCTCTTCTGACGGCTGTGCTGGGATAGGATTTAGCTATCATCTCTGTAACTACTTTTCCTAACAACAACAACAAAACAACAACAAAAAAAGCTAAAGATAAAAAAAAAAACCAAAACACAATAGGACACAGTACAAATAGGAAGGTGTCTGCAGGAGGCACGATTGTCTCCAAAACAATGTGGCTGAGTATTAAATTCTTCTTGCTTGGTGTTTTCCTTGCTATCATCCACAGTACCTATGAGATATAAAGTTTATGATATCCATTGAGAAATATTCCCTTCAACTAAAGGGAACTGACCGTGGTTCAGTGTAAACATTAGGAGAAGGAAGTGGATATACTTTTCTCCGGGGCAGCATAAACAGTTGTGTTGTTTCCAACAAAGAAAACAGTGGCACACCAGGGTGTGAGTGTGTAGCAAAAATACAGTTACCCTGTGATAGACACGGCACTTTCATAGCCCAGGTATCCTAATTCTGTAAAACCATCACAATCAATTATGTGCACAAAAATATACACCACAGACACACACACACGTGTATGTGTGTGTGTGTTGTACATGTATAACACACTGAAGTTGTGATGGGGTAGTGAGGAGAGTGTCACAGTGACATTTCAATAAAACCATCAATGGCCTCACTCTATCTCCACCTATTCCATATATCAGCTGCATGGGTTTGCAAAGCAATAACCCTGCACTGAGTCAGCCATCCACTCAGAATAAAACAGATTTATTGCATCGCCTTTTGTTTGTTTACTTTTTTTTTTTCTCATGCAGCTGTCATATGCTTGAAAGTCATTTATTGGCTCATGAATGTTATGCTGCATTTATAGACCTTTAGGACAGGACATTTTAAAGAGAAGAATAAGGGAGACAATAGAGTGGGGGGGGGGGGGGGGGGATCACATAAGAAAGCTTTTTAGATATAGAGTGCATGTGCATGTGTCTCTCTCTGTTTATGCAAGTTTAAACAAACACATTACTAATAGCTATGTACAAATTCCAAAGGTTATTTTATCTCTGCACCATATTGATTGACATCTGTGTATATAGATGGCTAAGTGTGTTTTTCTATGTGTGCTCGTATCTGCTGTATGCTTTTGGCTCACTGTGTATTCAGTGGACTGAGTCTCAATTCTGCAATATTACTTATATGTTTCCAAAGCTCACTTCTGTCTCAGCAGGATTAACTCTCTCCCATCAATACCCATTCCTTCGTGTTTTTAATTTAGAGAGGATTTATGAAATTATATTTCCCCCCGTCACAGGTTGAACTGTTTGAACAAACTAGATTTCAAAGAGATTACTAAAGATATTAAATGTCTTTTGCAGCTCACCTGCCCACAAGGGCCTGTCGGTTCAGGAAGTGTTCAAACACTAGTTTTCCTGTGGGCTTTTGACAGGTCTGATCAATAATGCCATAGTCACCAACAGGCAGTCATGTGACATATTACAAGTTGTAAAACTTTATTTCTTGGAGGAGCAGAAATGATATTTCTTTACATGAAACTGCAAATATTTTGAAGGATACATGAGCGTATTGCTGACTGGATTGTGGTCAAAAGCAATTTTTCTCTTTTTAATTGTTGGCAAAATTTTATCTGTGAATGTTTTACGGATAAGGTCAGAATGAACATCTTAACAAAATGTCCAACTTACCTAATAAGATGTCTTCATAATGTTAATGGAAAACCTTGTTCAACAGAAATAATTTAATTTTCCTTCAAAAATGGATTTGCTCTGGACAGATTTTAACAGACAGGGGTGATGAGGGATGAAACCACAAGACTATTTCATATATTTTGTCATCTCTGACAGCTTATATCAGCTTGTATCCAGCCGATTGTGATTTTTTTATTTATTTTTTTCCCCTGCTTGTTTTTGTCCTCCTCTAGAGAGCCATTTAAGGACGCTGGTTTGATTTCAGATGCTTTATGTTTTGTTTTGGCAGAAAAAAAATCTAACTTGACTGCTTCGATTGGCAAATTTTGCCCGCCTCATTTTGGTGTACTTGCGCTCTCACCAATAATTAAACACTTAATGAGAAAGACATTTCATTTTGGGGTTTTATTTGCATTTAATTATGTAATTAATGGGTTGCTATACTGACATTTAGGTCTCATTCGTAAATGCTGCTTCTTGAAACTTTCCATCAGCATTATGGAGGTGGTTCCTGTTTGTGTGTGTGCGTCTCTGTGTGTATGTGCTGTCCTCACCTCTCTGGAGGGAAGCACACAGCAGTCCCTCTCCACTAAAAGTGCTGAGTGTGAGGGATTGTGTCAGATGACAAATCTAAGGGAAAAACTGCATCTAAATCAGACATTCTCCGTAGTCCGTCCTTCCCCCGCCTTCCAAATATCTCCCCTCATCCTTCTCTTCATCTGTTTCTCTCGTCCTCATCTCTCAAATTCCTTGTGCATGCTGGGTAGTGAAATGTGGAGCATTTTTATTGCACCTTTTTGTCGTTTTTCTCTCAGCTCGTCTCTCCTTGTTTATCCACAGCTTTACTGTTTTTCATTGGTAATGGAAAGACAAAAGAAATATGCTGCCGTAGATCAAAGCGGCAGTGATTACTGACATTTTACTTTGGGTAACCATCACCATAAACATCACTCTCAGTGGGTGACGGCATTAGTAAAGGATGCTACACACAGGAGTACACATGCATGTTTAAATGTGTATACATGCGAAGATTGGCAGCATGTTAGTGTTGATGACTGATGCGAAATCAAGAAGAAACAAACTACTTGAAAACTGCTAAATCTTTTGGCTAATCTTGTAAACAGATGGTAATAAAGCTATGAACAGGGTTTACTGGAGTGGATTAGAGTAGAAAAAAAATTGCTCACCGTTAATAGATAGATAAATAAAGATTTGATATAAGCTATTTATTTTGTCGTTTCCCCCCCGTCCTCCTTCCCCCATCCCTCCCTCATAGCCTTCATCTCATTTAGAGGGGGGCTGGGAACCATCACTCTACCTACTGATCCTTTTCTGAAAGAAGAGAAAAGTCTGACAGCCAACAATCTTCTTAGGCTCATGGACACATAAATGTTGGTCTAGCTATAGTTGTGAGGACACTTGCAATGCTTTCAAAAACTTAATACATAAAACCAGGTGTACACCATCAAGCCGAGCTTTGAAGTTGTTTAGCCACACTTTACTATGTTTCCACCAACCACAAAGTCCTCACAAGACCACAATGTCCTTCACGGATGGTTTATACTCAGTGCTGGTCTCTGCAAGTCATTTAATCCCATTTTTAAAAAGCTAGCTTCAGGTGACACACGAGACCAATAATGTCAGCATGCGGTCACAAACATGATTACAGATACAACTCATACATGACCACATTCTCATTGGTGCATACACACCCACGACAAACACTGAGACGAGAGAAAGGCTTATGTAACACATCCTGGCTCTCTGCTTTATTAGATTCTGTACAGTACATCAGAACAAAAGTCAGTATCAACAATGGCCTCCACGTGGAAATAAAATCCTTAAAAAACTTTTCTTGGTTATTGTATCTTGGTTCAAACTGTGCTTTTTGAACCCATAAACTTGGTAGTTGGCAGAAACTTTAAAGCAATCACAATTTCTCAGTCAGAAATTGTCTGTAGAATGTAAACTCACAGAAATTGACTCAAATCAAATCAGATTTATTTGTATGGCGCCAAATCATAACAAAGTTACATCAAGGCACTTTACATATAGAGCAGGTCTAGACCAAACTGTTTGTGGAGTTGTTAAAGAGATCCAACATATCCCTCCAAGAGAAAGCACTTGGTGACAGTGTCAAGGAAAAACTTCCTTTAAAAGGCAGAAGCCTCAAGCCACCTACCACGACTAGTTGGGTTGAGAGAGGGAGAGATGGGGGAGGGGGGCAGAGAGAGTAGAGGCAGTGAGAGAGACACAGTGAGAGCGAGAGAGGTGCTCAGTGCAACTTCCAGCAGTCAAGGCCAATATATCCGCACAGCTAAAAGAAAGAGTGACTGTAGGCTTTGTCATAAAGGAAGGTTTTAAGGCTGATTGTGAAAGCTGTGACAGAGTCGGTCCCCCGGACTGATACTGGGAGTTGGTTCCATAGAAGAGGAGCCTGATAGCTGAAAGGTCTGCCTTCTGATTTACTGTTGGAGACTTGAGGAACCACAAGTAAACGTACATCCAGAGAGCGAAGTGACTTCCTGGGACAATAAGGTACTATGAGCTCTCTGAGATATGATGGAGCTTGGTCATTAAGAGCTTTGTACGTTAGGAGAAGGATTTTAAATTCTATTCTGAATTTTAAAAAGAAGGCAGACTAAAAGACAAGTTGATGGTTTAGATGATGAGACTACTGAAACGAGCTCATAGAGATTTAAAGGTGATTGAGAAGCTGTTGCATTTGATAGTGGACTACTGCCAGTTCTTGGTAAAAGCTGTTGAATTTTGGCTCAGATTGTTACGATATTATTAGTAAAAAAAATCCCATACAATCATCGCTGCTAAGAGCTAGACAAACCAATGGTTCCACTAAGCTATGACTCTGTCAGCCTGGCTACAGCTCTGAAGACAAACCTGGGCTTGCTCTTGTTTTCTTCTATCAACGCTGAATAGTAGGAGCTTCTGGCAATGTGAAAAGCTCTTTTATATGTTTTTAAGCATCTTTCCAGGCTAAGTAGAATTTATCTGCATTACCGGACCGCCACTTCCTTTCCAATTTTCATGACGTTTGCTTTAAGGCACGAACTTGAGGCTTACACCAAGGTGCCAGCCTCCTCTGTTTCATTACTTTCTTTCCCAGAGGAGCCACACAATCAAGATTTCAACACAGTGAGGCCATTGTGCTATTCACAAGGTCATCAATCTGTGTAGCGGAAAAGTCCTCAATTGACTTCTCCCCTCAGTTTAGCAAATGATGTCTGAATATTCTCCTTAAATTTGGCCACAGCATTTTCAGATAAACATCAATCATAGCTGAATTCATTCCCAGATGCTTTGCAGCCATTTATTGTAAACTCACATGTTATTAAGTAGCGGTCAGAGAGAAGAGAGTTGTGGGGAAATATTATTAATTGGTCAATTTCAATGCCATATGTTATCACCAGATCAAGGGTGTGATTGAAACAGTGAGGAGGTTCATTCATTTTCACACTGGGAAAATCCTTTTGAGTCCGGTAATGACTTAAATGCAGAATAAGGCTGTCATCGACATCTACATGAATATTGAAATCACCCACTATAAAGATTTTATCTCTACTAAGTATTCATTCTGATAGGAACTCCGAGAACTCCGATAGAGACTCTGATTAAGGACCAAGTGGACGATATACTTTATCTCACTTGTTTGTTTTCGATAGGTTTAGTCTTATGATCTTAATATTAAAATTCTTGAAGCGAACTTGCGTAGAGATTATGCTGAGAAAATGGAGACAAGGCTGAGGCACAGCAACAATCCTATATAATCCAAGTGTTACTAGATTTAGTAAAGCAGAAGATGTTTGAATATCTTGCAGTTTACAAAGTTTGCCCTTCTTTTAGTCTTTATTCCATGCTTTTGTACAGCTTACAGCATACATCGTACGTTGATATATTATGATTTGTATTACCTTGGATACTTGACAGCTGTGGTTACAGCCTAGTTTGCCACCTTTGCTGATTCAGGGCTTCAGTTTATACATGCATGCGTGAAATATAATAATCACTAAGAACTTAATTAAAAATAGTCCCCAGACTAATTCAAATCATGCCTGATTGTGAATAAATAGCGTCTATGGATTCATACTGTTGATGCCAAAATCAGGTCCTACCATCTGTTGCCTCAGCAGAAATTGAAATTCATCAGACTGGGCTACATTTTTCTGGTCTTCAGCTGTCCAGTGTTGGGGAGCCTGTGTCCACTAACGCCTCAGATTCCTGCTCTTGGCTGACAGGAGCCCAGCAATGCTATTGTAGCGCATCCAAGTCAACGTTGGACCTGTGCATTTTTAGATGCTTTCTGCTCACCACTTTTTGCAGAGAGTGGTTATCTGAGTCACTGCAGCCTTTCTGAAGACTCCAAAAAGTCACGACATTCTCCATCATCCCCATGTTGATGTTTGATGGGACTATCAGCTGAAACTCCTAAACTCTGTGTGCAAGATTTTATGCACTGCAGTGCTGCATTGTTGGATAACTGCTTGAATAAGAAGGTGCGCTGTTCTTCCTCAGAATGCACTCACAAAACATTGCCTATGCCCGACCAACAAACAGCAACATTAAATTTGATGTGATATCTCACTCTGGTATTGCATGTCTCTTACTTAAATGTATTTCCTCACAACATCAGCATGCAGGTGCTGAGGTACTCAAGGATGGTGTTATATTGGTTTAATTAGCATTATACTTTAGTATTTAACCTTAACAGTTTTTTTTTTTTTTTTTTTAAATCACTGAAACAAGAGTAAAAGCTGGGAGATAAAAATCTTCAATATGTGATGCAGGGAACTGATTTGGATTGGAAACAGTATGGAGCAAGAAGAACACTTGCCACTGGTGGCTGATGCATATTCCTTTGACGGACTCAAACACATGCAAAAGCACTGATTTACCGCCTAATTATATTTTTATATGCTGGGCTTCAATGCGAATGCATGCATATATTTACGCACTTGTGATTGTTTGTTTGCCTTTAATTTGCATACAGATTTTCCCAGCTTTCATTCGAGCTTAACTACCCCCTCTCTTTCTGCACTATCTCTCCCTCTCTCTTGCTTAACCCTCCTCTTTTTCTTTTTCCTCCTTCTCCCCCTGTATATTTCTATGTCTACTAAAAAGACATGGCTACAGTGTTGTTCTGACACTCCATGACAGCCTCTCTATTGCCAATTAGTGTTGTAGTGTACACAGATAACCCACAAGTGAGACGCTCCACATTAAGGCCAGAAATGTAGGGAACAAATATGACTTAAAAAAAACTGGGGAGGAAGAAAATAAGCCCAGGGTGTCCCGTTATTTTACTCTAGTTGGCTACTTATCTCTACTTTCTTATGTTCAATGAAAAGTTAAGCAGTAAAACAGTTGTTTACAATATTTCTCAAGAATTATCACTCTGGGCCCTGAATGGGAATTAATGTTGTGTGTATGTAATGCATCACTAGAAGCCTGTCAGTCAAGGGAGGGATGCCGTCAACCCTTGAGAAATCTAAGAAATCTGGAATTATTAAAGCAAAGCAAGAAATGTGTGTGCTCTGAGTTCTGTCTGTGGGAGTGTTTTCACTTCACATGGTGGGAGATTATCTTCATATAGCTGCTGTGAGGCTAGTTTTTGGATCCTGCCCTCTAATGAAGCAGCAAGTAAAGGCTGGCTGTCTTCTTTGGATCTTGTAAGGCTCCCTTGACTCATTTGCAGTCTGTGCAGGAGTTTGTTGCCCATGCTGGGATCCAGTCCCAGGATCCAGTGAGTGGAGTGCATGTGACTGCAGCCCTCCCATTGGTCCAGCTTGAACAGCTGAGGCATCAAGACCTGAAGCTAAATATGGTATTCTGGTTGGCAACTACAGTGTCGTCTTGGTCAAACATATTAGCGTGAAAAAATGAAGTAGATTAAGTGATAGAAGAGCTCCAATCCTTCAGGACGGCAACAGGAGCCTACACTGCCTCCCACCACCACTTCACAGGGGCTGTCCCGTCCTTTCCTGCTTGCAGGTGCAATTGAAGTGTTGTAATCCAAATTGAATTAATAGATGTACTGTATTTCATAAATGATGTTGAGATTTGGTAATGGTTTTGTTCAACCCGTTTTATATATATATATATATTGATTTTCCTTTTCTATTTAAAATACAAGGCAAGGACTCTGCCTCTGTGGACTTGCCTCCTCTGAAATACGTACCAACAAGCCACAACATTGAAACCATCTGCCTGATGTTGTGTAGGTCCCTCCTGACTCTGCAATGCAGCCGATCCATCAAAGCATAAACTCCACAAGATGTCTGATGGTGTCCTTCACTATCTGACACTAAGGTGTTAGCAAGAGATCTTTTAAGTTCTCCCAGTTGCGTAGACCCTCCATGGGTTGGACTTGGTTCTTTTAACATGCCTCAGTCTCTGGGGAGTTTGGAGACCAAGTCAACACTTTGAGCTCTTTGACATGTTCAATAAACTTCCTGAACACTTTTTGTAGTGCAGCAGTTCGCATTATGCTGCTGAAAGAGGCCATTGCTATCAGGGAATGTTGTTTTTTGTTTGTTTTTTTTTCATTAAGGAGTATACTTTGTACTTGCAACAGTGTTAAGGTAGATACAACATGCCGTGAATGCCAGAACTCAGTGTTTCCGTTTTTCTGACATTCTTCCAGTAGTGCCTGTGCTTGCTCCTTAGATAAAAGCACACACACATGGCTGTCCCTGTGCTGTAAAGACCAAACTTCTTCCAATTCTCTGTGGGATGCACATGGGTGTGATAGTGTTAAACTTAGATGACTAATGGTTATTATCTTATCCAATTTTGTCTTCCTAGAGCGATGCATCAATTTGTAGTTAGCCAATTTGAAAAATTTTACATCTTTCCCCCCCCTAAGCTTCATATTTTAATGCCAAAATAGAATCTGTACAGCCAAAGGTTGAATATAGCAGTTATTTTATTACCAGACTATATCTCACAGTCTTTCACATAAAGACATATTAATGGCTAAGCAACACATCATATAGTACACCTCACCTGTCTCTCCCTGCATCTTTTCTTTAGTAGCTCTAATGTCGTGTAAGGAAATTAGAGGAGGATTTTTCACCTCCTGCAAACGTATGCACCTTAAGTGTCAGTTAAAGTGCTTTGGGTTAAGAAACCTGTCATTCAAGCTGGTGTCAAGACAGGTGCCATTGTAATGAGATAATCAATGTTTGGTGCACTTTACTCGTCACAACTCTGAATACTGAGTTGATATGAACCTTGAGTATTCACGTTTATACTCAGGACCTGGCCGGCTCTCTTTTGTTTGTGCATTCATCTCACCATTGTTGATATTTACATGGAATTATTTTATTAGTTTGTATAGCACAGAACAAGTTTGTGTTTGTGTGTAAATGTCAGATGCCAAAAAAAGAAAAACTTCAGCGAATAAAACCGTTGTTTAAAATCTGAGGATATTTCCTCTTTGCCACACATCTTCTGCATTGGTGACGTTTGGTCTAACTGACTAACCAGGTGGTAGATTCAATTCCTTGTTCACATCCATATAGTGGCATGGCCTCAGAGATGAAGTGGTGTCCAGCTATAATGATGCACACAGAAACTGCTTAATTTACTGCCCTCCTTCCATTTCTGCATCCTTAGCAGTCCTAGCAGGATCAGCACCACAGACTGCACCACAGACTGACACATTTTGGTTCAAGGTTTAATGATCCATCTCTCTGCTTCCCAGCAGAGAGATGGAGACTGGCACCTAAAATTGTAAATATGCCGCCAACAGTAGCCCGACATGTGCAACAGAGACTTGAGAGTGACACATTTAGTGTGTGCAGCAGTTTCGTCTACTCTATTGCACTGAAATATTTTGGTTTATTTCAATATCAAAGCACAAACAGGCGCTGGCTTGCTCGCACACTTGCCACTTGGCCATAATTGTGTGAAGTAGGAGCAAAGTCTGTAGAGAGCTTGTGATTAGCAGCTTCTATTTCACAGCAATATCATTGGAACTTGCAAAGCAGATGGAGCACAAGTTTATTTGCATGCATGAGCTTTTACATTCATGTTGGCATTACTTTGTTTTCAAAATGCCGGGTCAGGATCCTGATTGCAGAATCCTTCACAGCTGGTAGAATGAGTGATGCACGCAGAGGAAGGCAGGAGCCACCTTAAAATACTCAGACCATCGACTTCATAACACCCCAGTAGTTAATCAGAGAAACTACAGCAGTGGATGGTTAATCCATCTATGAGGCAGGTCAGACAGATAAACGAAAATCATTCATTCCCACCGTCATCGGAACTTACAACACCTTAACTAGTAGAAGATTATCCATCAAACAGTAAAAATCCCCTTCGTGGATTAATAGTATTTCTGATTTGTATTCTGAATCATATCGCTGGGATTCCCAGGAAATTGGTGTTTACACTTAATGAATTACTCTTTTTTTTTTAATCAAACTTATTTGCTTTTTGTATCTATAAAAAAAATTTGGATTGTTTGTATAATCCATAATAAAGCCTTTAACTGCACAGAAGTAGTCAAATTCAGACAGTTGTATAATTTTTCTCACACCCACAACCTGCTTATGATATCACATGGCCCTAAAACATGCCCGTCACAGCCTGCGAGCTAGAACTAACAACAATAAATCTCTTGATATATTTAATTTGTTTGATTTAGAGATGTGTGAGGGCAGGGGCAGGCAGTTACAGATTTATGAGAGCCTGCTCACGTGGTGGCAAATGGCAATCTGTTTATTGCTGTGTCCCAGCAGAGAAATAACACCCCTCATAGCAATGAATCATCACACCTTCCAATTCCCTGAAAACAAGCAGTTAATCTGAGCCCCCCCCCCAGCTTCCGTTTCATAAAAGTTTGAAATTTCCATGGTTATGCTGCTGTTGCGACAGCCAGGCAAACATTGTGTGTGGATAATGTTTCATATAGGGTTTTAAACTCTGATGTGCATACATCAGGTTGAACAATCATCGGTATGTTTGAGTTTGAGTTTTCAGGATAATTTGACAAATTGATAATTTGAACTAAATGATTTTGTAAATATGTGATATGCAACATCACAAAAGCTTTGACTGCAGTTGAAATGACAGCTAGATGTAACCCCATGCCACTGTTAGCAAAGGCGACAAAATAACTCATCAAATGGATGCTCAAGAGGATTAAACCTTGATATAAGTGACATTTAGGTTGACTCTAATGCAACTGCTGCTACCTTTAAATGAAAATGACCACTTGATATTAAACTATGATGATTAGGAGCACATGCGGTTAACACGTTATCTGCCTGAGTCAGGTGGTACGGACAAAACGGCAAAGGATTCAGAGGAAGTACCAAATCAGCCTGGTTTTATAGCTGCTTCCTGCTTATCTCATACAAAAGTTCGTATACAATACACTGGATTTGTCAATTCTCTTCATATTAAATGGGCCACACATTTGTGCCTTGTTGGAATTGTGAATGATTTATTTTAATGGTGTGAATGAACTCCAAAGAAAGGAGCTGGCAGCGACGCTTGTTAAGCCATCACAGAAAACTGTGCCGAAGGGCCTGTCTGTGATTTTATCGTTGTCATGCTTGTCACTTGGGTTTAGGCTTAGGGACTCACGCATTGTATCTGTCATACACACAGCCACATGCATAAATGCTCACATGTACCTGCACCCAAATGCACTGTACACTTGGTCACATGCACGTGTGCACAGTGCAAACAATTTATCGACACCGAAGAACCCAGACAGAAACGCACGCACAAACACACACAGGCACACTACATACACAAAGATTGCATACAAGCCAAATCCATTATTCAGTATGCAGTAACATGCTCCCCTTCTTCATGTAGGAGAGATCCACGGTGCTTTTAGGAGAGCTTGTGTGCGTCTGCGCTTTAACTCCCAACCTCTTTAAAACAGTAAGGTCAACATCTTTCTTTGTTCCATATACATGCTAAAAAAAGCTTTTCTTTGGCTGCAGCCACCTCTTACTTTGATTCTCTTTTCATCTATTCAAATCCCTTAAAGAGAAGAGTGGTTGACTGCTGTCTTTTACGTCTTGACTTCTTAGTTGATTTGGATGCTTTGTCAATTTCATCATTTCAAGTGGCTCTTATTTAGCCCTCCCCACTTCAAACCATCTTGGTGTGTTTTCCCTAAGACACACCAAAATAGTGTATGTGTGTGTGTGTGTGTGTGTGTGTGTGTGTTGGATGAAGCAAGCACAAGACGCCTGTGTGTGTGGATATGTCGACCTGGGTCTGTGTGAGCATGCAAAGGTTTGTTTGCACTTCCACCAACTAATCTATCAAAACAAGTGTTTGTGATTGCCAGTGAATCGATAACCTTTAGGGTTTCTGTGGATTCCCCTGTCACATTGTTTGTTGGAGATAGAGGACAGGAGCTGAAAGAGCTGACAAAGAAGCCACTTGCTAGGTGAATGAGTTTTGTTTTGTTTTTGTTTTTTTTCTTCTTGGGTTTTGGGTTTTGCTGAGCATGTTTGTTTCCTTTTTTCAGCACCCCTGCTGCCTTCATATTCATGCCCAGCGCGGCCAAAGTCTCATACTATACACTGAGCAGCACCACTGGAACAGAGAGTGAGTGCCCTGCTTAAAAGCAAACTGGCAGTATGTGCTGAGACAAAGCTAACCTCTTCCACTATCACGTTACTTGCCCAGAATTTCATAGCAGTTCTATGCAGTTCAAAATTGCAACTTCCTGGTCACGAGTCATTTCTTAAATGTGGAGGCCACTACTGGCCTTAGCTGAGTGAATAAACTCTTTTTCTTGAATTTTTTTTTTTTTTTTTTAGAATTACACACTTAAAGTACCATACCATTTACTATATTTTTCAGTTTGATTATTGTTACAGCACAAGCATTTTGGAACCTCTCAAAGACAAATTACAAAATCTTTCTGAGTGCTTATTTAAAATGCATATTAAAATGCAGTACATTAGCTCAAGAAGACACCAAATGGAGCCAGCTGTTGTGTTTTTCTGCCAACATACACAGCACAGCGGATTCATCAGTGAAGTTGGGTGAACAATTTGCCATGAGAACACTGATGCATTGGCTGAGGTGATGCTGCCAACTGAGCACACCCAAGTTTGTAGATACCTTGCAGACATCTGGTGCAAGGAGGCCACATGTGACCATTCCCACCCATTTCTCCACAAACATACACACACAGGCGCACAGGCACATGGAGCTGCAATGGCATTTAGACAGTGACATTTTCCAAGTGACATTTTGTCTGTGGCCAAACCCCATCGTCAGTGAGTGTGAATCTAATCATGCTATCATCTACACTGTCATAGAGCCAACAGTTCCCCATGTAACCGACCTTGCACACAAGTACATGTGAACAAACACAGCAAAAATGTTTTTCCTCTCATCACCTTCCATTTAAATCACTTTTTACGATATAAATCCCTTCACATTAATGAAAGACAATATATAGATGAATGTGTAGCAATTTGCATGTAAAAATCCCTTTTTAGTGCCGATGTGCAAACTGGCTGTTAGAAATGTGGCCTTCCCAACTTTTTCCAGGAATATTTCAAGGAAGTGTTTCTGTCTCTCTTATATTCCTACAGTGGCAACACTGTGCAACAATAACTGATATTATTATGGAAATGGAGATGTTTGTTATGATCAAACTGCTGCCTTCCAGCACAAAACAAACTCAGTGTAAGCAGGAGAAAATAGGTTTTAGCAGTCATATTGAACTGTCTGACCAAAAGGGAATGTGACCAAGATCAGGGGAAAGCTGTGGTCAACATCCATTTGTAAAGATATTTCTCTATATATATCCACTTTCAAAAATGTTAGTCAATGTGTAGTTTTGCACAGGCAGAGTTTGTTTTAGCACTGTGCCAATGTTCGAGATTCAAATATAGTCAAACCATCATGACAGTGTCAATGAAAATGATGTCTTGTGTAGCCAACTGGCTATCACATATCCTGGTGGACTGGAAAAACAACCCATAAGGTTTTTACCGGCCCTGATAGTCCCTTCACTGGGCCTCTTTTTGTGCACGTTAATCTGGGTTCACATGAAATTGTGGTATTTGCTTGTTTCAAAGTCCAGGGATAAGTCTAGGATAAGTCCTGGGCCCAATTAATCCAATTCAAAGCTCCTCCGGCGGCAACAGAAGATGTACACTAAAGCACCATACAGTTTCTTTCCCAGTCTGGCCATCATGTCCTGTTGTGACAAATGCTCAAGGTGCTTGCTCATATCTACCTTGGAGCTGAGTCCATTTCACTGGTGTCAGTTTTCAGAATATTACAAACAGGCCCTTTAAGTTCTGAATTTGGCTAAGCCGGACTCCTCATCTGAGTCTGGGTCGAAGGCCTTAACATGTTTTGAATCTCTATGTTTTCTCTAAAACTAACCATCTTTATGCATGCTACTGCTTCACTGGTCACCAAAACATTGTTAGTACAGAGATTATGGGTGGGTCTAATGGAAAAGGATGGAAAAGTCTTAAACTGACTCCTTATCCCATCTAAAATTTCCTAAAGTTTTGCTGTTATCAAAAAATTATTTTTGCTCTTCATGTGACGGGGCTAAGTTTATGTTAGTCATAAAAAAATAGGTTTTAGGTCCTGACTTTGGATTCTTTTTATTTTTTCTCTCATCCTGATTGGATTAAAGAATGTCATGATAAAAAAAGGATATCAGGCTGTCAGACTGAGAGGTTAAAGGCTTTTTTTGGGGGGTCTCTCACTGTTGACATTTATTCACTCTACCAATAACTGTTGCCTCAATAAATGTCACACATATAAAAGAAGTTTTTTTTTTTATCAGTACAGTACTACTTTTTTAATCATTACTATATAATCAATCCTGACTCTAGCAGAATGGACTCTTCATAATAAAAACAGTTTCATAAATGCCAGGCAAATAAAAAAATTGCTTCTATATAATCCAATTTATTTGTCACTAGACAATGATATTTTGTAGTTTCACAGAGCTGCATTTTTAACACCAAAAAATGTGTGCTGCTTTTTTCCATCGTTGTGTCTTATTGCATGTTTGTGTATGTCCATCCATCCATCTTCTATCACTTTTCCTTTTCTGGGTCGTGGGGGGTGCTGGAGCCAATCCCAGCTCCCATTGGGCAAGGGCAGGGTACACCCTGGACAGGTCACCAGTCAATCACAGGAACAACACACATAGACAGAGACAAACAACCACTCACACTCACACTCAGACCTACGGACAATTCAGAGTCACCAGTTAACCCAAACATGATGTCTTTGGACGGTGGGAGGAAACCGCAGTACCTGGAGGAATGTTTGTGTATGTGTAGGTTGCCAAATACATAGTGTTTTTTGTCAAGGGACTAAAATATGTTGTTGTTTTTAAGTCTGCTTACCTATGAGGTTATTGTTGAATTGGCCATTAAACAAAGAGCAAGAGCGAAGAAGAATGAGAGTACTTAGAGTGGGAACTGTGTAGAATAACTCCCCTTATATAACGCATACTAATTAGACAATTCATCACAAGTTACATACAGTAGAATTTCTCCAAAGTATTCATACAGAAAGTGTTGGAGGTTGGCTTGCAGACCTCATATGAAGGCTGGGGTTGGGGTTACTGACAGTTACTCTGCATTGTTAATCACAAAGGACTTAATCAATGTTTCACTTCAACAACAGGCTTACAAGCCTTCCATCAAACACGCACCAGTGAGCACACACAGACATGCAGGAGATGGGCCTGAACAAACGCTTCACCCCTGGGGCTTTTCAAAACGGCTCAAGACATGCCGTTTTGAAGTTTTCTAAGTGAACAACAGGTGCACACAGCTGAGGGAGTAAACACATATTTGGTGTGACAGCACTGCAATAAGTTCAGCAAAGTATGTACTTACATAAATAAAGTATTATTTTGGGATTATTCTAATCTGAAAATATAAAGAAACTATTTCCTTTTATTTGTAAATGGTGCCTTCGTCTTCTCTTCTCTGTTATTCCCTTCTATTTTGTTATGAGCTTATGTAACTTTGACAGACCAAAGCTTTGTTAATATGTAGCCAGGCCAAAATTAGGACCAAAAGAGCTGTGTGTTGTCTGTGTGCATGTCTGCATGTATGTCTAACCAGGCTGACATCCCACTTAGTTTGTTTTGAATCCAAACTGCTATTTTCAAGCTGTTTTCTATTTGCAGCATGAGCCCAAACTCGCGCGCACACACACACACACGCACACGCGCGCACACACACACACACACACACGCACACGCGCGCACACACACACACACACACACACACACACACACACAAAAGGAAACAGAAGGAGACATACTAGAACAAGAAAGGGAGAGTGTGACAGTGATGGAGTGAACAGAGTGAAATTGGAGACTGAGAGATGATTTTATTTTGCTCACTGAGCTCTTAAATAATTTAATGAGGGAAAGATCTGTATAGCTGTTTGTGTGTTGAATATTTATAATGCATATAAAACTGTTATAGGCAGGCTGTTGGGAGGCATATGTCTCAGGTTTGTGGAGTTTTTCAAAGGAGCATTTGAAATCCAAAATTCAAATAGATACAGCTGCTGCTTCTGGTCATCACTCGTGATTTATTAGTACAGTATCAGGACCAGAGTTTGGAGATTTTACAGAGAAAAATGCAGCAAATATTTTCAGTATTCCTCAACTAGTGACAAACAATTAGCCACAGCTAATGTAAAAGTTTTGCTTTTGCTGCCCTTGAAGCTGTTTTCCTGAATTCCTCCTTGCGTTACGTTTATCATATCATCATATCATATCACAAAGAACTCTGAGGACTCACAATGAACTAAAACACTCCAGAGCACATCATGCGAGGTGTTACCGAAATGACAAATTTATTCACTTTTTTATTTTTAATTAAATATTAGAAATAACACATTCAAACATTTCAAACCTGTCTGCAAAGATTTCTGGGCCAATTCGTACAGAAAACTGACATAAAAAAAAAAAAAAAAAGAAAGTTGTAGTTATGTTATCAGCTACTTTGGAAAAAATTTGTTAAAGCCTATACTTTTCAGAGTAGCTGTCAGCTGCACTCCCAATGTTGAAGTCACAAAAGTTAGATGGTTATAATTTGCTCTGAAGTTATGAAAGAATATGACTCAGCCAGTATTTGAATAAGAGAAAGGACTTCTCCATATATATCTGGGTGTACAATCAAATTTGTCCACCCCCGAAACAGAATTGACAGCCTCTATGATTTGAGCTAATTTAGTGTCTATGTATGTCATCGACTCCCTCCCCCTTTAAGGACAACACAGAGAGCTCGCTGTACTCACTGCTCTCATTACCAGTGACATAAACTGTTAACTGGAGGAATAAGATGGCAAGTTTGTCTTGGAGTGTGTTCTTTAATGTTTGCTCTACTTTCAAAAGCCTGTCATCCAAAAGTGTTAAAAATAATTCCAAGCTGAAATCAGACAGTTGCTTTTTTATGTGTGGCTGCTTCACTGTCACTGGTTTAAAGAGCCTTTAGTCACAGGTCAATGTTGTATTAAATGTCTATCCTAACGATTAAATTTGTATAATTTCCTGTCTTCAAACATTATGTCAATTTTTTTTGGATGCTTTAAATATTTCTGAAAGATGGATTTTTAGTTTTACTGTCTGTTTTCTGTTTCCAGCATCTTCCTCCTTTTCAATTTACTTTTAACCAAGTTCACAGGTTTTAATTCATGTTATTTTCTACTGCCTGTGAGTTCTCCAATTATTATTATTGTTATCATGATTTGTGGTTGTAATTGTAGTGGTATTGTTGGTATTTCTGTGTGTACATATTATTTTATTCTATTTGTGAATCATAGCTCTTTCAGAGGAAGCCTTAACTATCTACTATGATTACGGATGTGCCGTCCATTGCTTTAGAGTCGTACCCATAATCGCATTAAAGTACACCCCTCAGGTATTGCTGCTAATGTAAATTGCATTTTAGTTAGACAGGCTGATGTGGAAAGTGCCAGTCATCATTGTGATAGGAAGGACTTGTATTCCCATGCTACAACAGCAATGAATCTTGTCTTATTGAAAAAGATGGGTGTTAATAAGGAAAGTATGCAGAATGCAAAATGAGGCCAGACTGATCTGTGTAATACTTCTTTGTCTAGAACTACTCATGTTCCGGTGCCAGATGGCAAGAGCACCTGTGTACACACCTACACACAGATGTACACACTTCCCATATATTCCTCACATTACCATTAACCCTCACCAAGGACATGATCTAGCATCAGATCTCAATGGATAGCTCCTCTTTATTACAAATCATAGGATATTTCTTGATGAAATGATCAGTTACTCAAATTGTCAGTGGTAAGCATCCATCTTCATTTGGACATTTATCTCATTGGTTCAAACACTATACCTGCTGGAGTCATTTGACCTCACACTCTAATAGAATGCTATGTTTCCAGTTGTTATGTGAATCACAATTAATGATGTGGGGCTTGTTACCAAACAAATATCTTCCCTCAAACCCGTAGAAGACTAAAAGAAAAAAACTTGAGGAGAGCAGCAGTCTCTCTTGTTAAAGTCCTTTGTGTGTTGAACATCCATCTACCCCACCTTGCCTCTTAGGTTGACTTTATACTATGTCACTGCATTTTCTTGCTCCTGTCACAAGTACCACAAAGTTGTTTTTATGAAGTTGCTGTTTCCCCATATCTCAGTTATCATTTGTGAGCCTGCAGTGCAAACATACCCACTGAAAATAAGGAAGGAACAAACAAAAACCTTAAACATGATCCATGTGGGTCAGTGAATGGGAATCATCCCTCGAGCAAAATGTAATCAGAGTGAGTTCACATCAAAAAATTGTCCTGCTTTGAGGTCTACAGTTGGTGTTGCTTCTCCCAAACTATAAAATATAAGCACAAGATCATGCCCCATGTCATGCAACAGTATATAAACCCCAGTGTTTGGACTCAGACATACAATATCTACGTTGTTTGAGGAAAAAAAAGTCATTAAGGTACTCAGGCCAAAAGCCGCCTCTTCTTTTCTTATCCCCTTTTTGATGCAAGCACACAGAGACGCAGAGGCAGCGGATCGGATATCCCTCCCTCAGCCATCATATCATGTGACTTTCATCAACAGAGACATCAAAGCCTATTCTGTCTTTCTTTTTCCCCGCTCTCTCTCCCTCTGCGCTCTCTTTCCTGTCCTCAGGTGCTCATTCCTTTCCATTCTGCCCTGAATCATGGTTGACTTTTCTAACTTATTAAAGTGACAGACAAGATGAGCTAAGGAAGAAGAAAGAGGGGCATAAATGATCTAAGCTAAATTCAAACCATACCTTGATTACAGGAGCCACAGCTGTGATTTTAGAAAAGGGGGGGGTGATTGCTACTGTGTGGGGAATTTTAATATGCAACAGGAGTGACGGAGGAGAGGAGAGTGACCTTTTTACCAGCTCCCATTCACACTCCTCTTAGCTGATTGAGGAAGTGGGGGGGAAAGAATGAAAGAGGGAGAGAGAACGTTACTTCTCAACTAGAAGGTCATAGCGCTATTTGATAGCCTTTTGTCTCCCATCCAAAAACAGCACTGTTAATAGCTTCCCATAGGCCACTTAATAATGATCGGTCCTTATCTCTCAGAGCACAGTCACACAGAGACAACACACACTTTCTTTATGGTGATAAGCGGGTACATTTAGCTTAAACAGAAAAAGACCTATATTGATGTTAGTTACACTAACAGCAATGAAACAAAATATGGCTGTGGCTGCTGTTCATCCCATCTAAAGCTTTCTGAGCCACCTTTGTGTTATCCTGCATTCTGTTCCAACTCCTTATTTATTTCTTTGGAATATTGCATGTGGTCTTTGGATGACCCCTCCAAACAAAATCTGCTGGAAATAGATTAGTTGTGTTATTCCAACATAACATAAAGAAGAGTCAAACAAACAAGCAAAACAAAACAAAAACTAGAACACTTCATAGGACTGGATGCTGGTGTCCCTTTTTTCTGTATTTAGTTATGTTTTTGTTCAGAAGGAGGTCAGCTCAAGGGGGTTATTTATTGGATAATGTGATGCTCTCTGGATCCCAGTAGGAGAATGTATTTTTCTATTGCCCTCCTTCACAGGGAGGTCAGTTATGACCCGCTGTAGCTGGAGCTGTTGGGGTTTAATTCCTTGCTGAAGGACACCATAGAAAATACATGCACATATATACTGTTGTGGTACAACTTAAACTGGGCACCATTTCTTGGGTCGGTTGGTCGGTGATTGGCTATCAAAAACCGACAAAACTATTAATATGAAAGATATTAATGTTAAATGATAACTTTGTTTAATATCAAAGTTAACCTCAGGGCACCACCCTAAAAAGTGAAACAGTAGCCAAATCACTATTTCAGTCTCATAAAATATTGGGATCTCTGACTATAATCAATTTAGCAACTACAGCCAAATTACCATATTAAAGTAGAAGGATTCAGAGTTGTGCAGAGAAGAGGTTGGCAATACTCCTTCTTGTGCAACGTCAGATAAACCAGTGTTTATGTTTAAGAACATTTATTATAAAGTATCAAACAAACACACCGCTACTATTCTAATATGGGTTGTATACATGTATTTGTGCGTTTGTGTGTGTGTGGGTGTGAGACGGTGACCAAATGGCACACAATGAAACTACGAACAAGATGGCTGCTAGGGCCACATGTGTCATGTCGTCGTTTGTTAAGGCCAGCTGAAATAGTTCCAAGGTACCAAGGTAAAAAAGGGGGAGGGTTAGTTGCATGTAGGGCAAGTGATGTGCTAAAGCATGTGTGAACATACAACAATCACTATCAACTCCTGGTGTGGCTAACCAACAACCTAAACACATTCAACAGAGAAAGTAACCAAATCTACATTTGCGTGTACAAGGGTTAACAGTCCTGTCCTTTGCTGTGCTTGTTTTGTTGGTCTCAGTGAACATTACCCAATTCTTGGACAAGAAACTGTCCTTCCTTATGCTTTGTCCAGGTCCAGAGTCCAGAGTTGCAGGTCTGAGTGGTTGAATACCTCCTTGGTTGCTTTGCTGGTGTTGCAGTTAAGTTAGCAGTTGATGCTAACTTGAGGCTCGTTGCTTGCAGGAAACAGCAGGTAGATCTTGCATCAAGACTGCTGGCGTTCAGCTTGTCCACTCTTAGAAATCTTGGGCAGGATCTTGCATCGTTACCATAAGAAGCGTGAATAGTTGCTAAGGAGGTCAGGGCCGACCTCAGAGTCAGGAGAGCTAATCCAAGGGAGGCCTCAGGGGATCCAGGAACCGAGAGAGAGGGGCCCAAGAGGGCCTGAGGGAAACAAGAGCCTCAGGAGAAAAGAAGGAGAGGAGGACAGAAGTGTAGACCTGGGTCACATGTCCTAAAGTGACCAATAACAGCTGGACTTAGAGTTTGTGGTTGTCATCTCACATAGGTGAGAAAAGATTACTGTTGTGGGAGATCTGAGTTCAAAGGACCCTCCTTTGTCTGAGGAGCAAAGGATCATTTGTCTCTTCCCTTTCTTGAATGGACTGTTGCCAAACAATACACAAGTGCACAAACATACCTGTAGGTATTCAAGTTGGCATGAACAATGAGTTCGTAAATACACTACACTGCAATGTGCACATGTGGGAGTCACAGCTCATTTCCTCCGTTTCTTTCTCCAGTTTAAATTTGCAGCTGTGTTAGTATCACAGAAAGGGAGAGTTGAAGAAGCACAGAGCTGTAACATTGTTTTTGTTGCTGTGCAGCTGTCTAATTACCATTTATTGCCCACTGAAATGTTCTTAAAAATGAAATGGGTAAAGTAATGGTGAGGTTAAACTGAAAAGGAGGTGAGTCAAGTAAATCAGAAGAAGACTGATCAGTTTTCATTGGATGTTAGTACAGCTGCATCGTTATCTGATGTTGAGTTTGACGTCTAAACACCACCGCAAGACACTTTCAGACCAAACCATTGGAAGATAAAGACCAAAAGCTGTCTCTGCTAATATGTCAACACACTTATTTCAAAACACAGTTTTGTGCAGGTCCCGCTAATGCTGATTGTGTTAGGTATAAGATGATGATGAAATAAATGTATTTGGTGCAAATATTTGCATAAAACAATTTCTGGTACTGAGCCTATGTTACTGAATGATCATTGTTGGCATAGGTTGTTTTCTATGTTAGGTCTGTGTCAGTATGCCACACTGAGTACATTATGCCTATATTTAGGTACAACATACTTTTTTTTTTTTTTTTTTTTCTCCTAGAAACACTCACTCCCAGCCCCCCCCTTTTTTTTTTTCCAGGAGAGACTGAAAGTACATACGCATTCACCTCTGTGAAAGCGCTGCAGGTATGTGAAAAGGGCAGGGACGGTGTGTGGGAGGAGTCAGGACCTAATTTATAATCCTGAGGGGTGGATGGAGTTCTACAGTTGCCATAGAGACCTTTGTGGTTGAATGCGGCTGCTGCTTTTTGTCTCCTGCTCCTTCCTGAGAGGCAGCCAGTAGACGTGCGCGCACCACGGCACATGCGCTACATAGTGGAGTCCTACACCTTGTGCATTTTGATAGAAACGCAAGCGAAGCACAAAGAGCACCGTCTGAAAGTCCCAACTCATCAGTTTTTGGATCTGCTGGACTGTGGTCCATGCACGCATCAAGGTAAACCTGCATAGAAGACTGATTATTTATAATTACCCTGAAACTAGGAAAATGATGAGAATAGCTGCTTTCATCACTCCTACCCTTTGACTGACTGTTGTAGAAGAGATTGGACTGTAAAGTTTGTGTAGTGATTGTAGCTGTGGAGAGACAGCTTGGTTGCATTCTGCAGGAAAAAAAAAAAAGATAATGCTTGCATTGAAGTTTAAATCTCTGTGAATAAGCTTCAAGATGTTGCCCAAATAATGTTTTTAGCCTCTGTGTGGTTCAACCATAGCTTTTATATTTTTCCTGTTTTAATCCCTCTTTTCTTAGTCTTACCCTTCATTTTGACACCCCACCTTCCTTTTATACTCATTGAGATTATGTGAAATTTTTTTCACTATTTTGGAAAAGAAAAAAACACGTTAATCACTTTGTTGAGGAGGTATTTTCTTGCATTGCCGCTGTACAAGCCACTAGCTTTCCATTTTCCATTTTTAGGTTCTAATTTGGATTTCCTGTGCTAAAAATTCATTTGACAATAATAAGCATGAGCTTCTACGGGAGATTTTCTGACTATAAGTTGCTTACATTTGTTTCATACTTCTCCATTATGATGTTACAAAATTTAGCCAACTGTTCTTTTGCTCTTGCAGCAACCCTATCCATCTGAATTTACTGCTGTTCACAGTACAGTAGTGTGCAGTGGTAGTTATTCTTATACATAGACAAATAGGTGTGGTCTTTAATTCACTCCAATTAATGTTTAAACAAAGGATAATGAGAGAACGAAATGAAAACTACCAACTGCAGAATCCCCTATTCCTATAGAAATACCTGCTGCTTTTCATATTATTTATTATTTTTATCATTATCAGTGGTAGTAGTTGTAGAAGGAGCATTTTGATCACATTATTATTAATATCATTAGTTTTCGATGGCCATTTTTGTTGCTTTGTTGTCTCATGGGACAGCATTTAGAGACAGAAAACTGAGAATGAGAAAAGGAGTGACACGAAGGAAAGTGTCAGGTCTGTGTCGAAATGCTCAAAGCATTTATGGCCCACCACTTGGCTATGAGGTCACCCTATTAGTTACATTATTACCACTTCTGTTGCACAACAGTGCTTTTCCTCTTCCTTTCTCTTTCCCTCTCTGAACCCGACCAGTCAAGGCAGATGTTGTTTAATGGAGTCTGGTTGGGCTTGAGAAGGAAGCTTGGCCTCACCACTAATGCAAAGTGTTTCCTCATGGTGGGATTTGTTTTGTCTTGGTGTAGATTGCTGTCAATGAAAAGCACCTTGAGTGGACTTCTGTTGGTGTTTGGTAATGTAAACATTAAACTGACCAGACTTCATGCTTTTACTGCCTTGTAGTTGCAGAGGATGAAAACACACAGAGGTGTTTAACTGTTAGTTAAACTCATGTCTGGTAGAAATGCTGATACTAACCCTGGCCACTTTGTGAACATACTTGTTTAAGAGCCTTTGTCAGTAGCAGTTAATCTATAGACACATAATTTATTGTTAGGCAGCAACACTGTAGCTCTTCCTAAGGGAACGGGGTTGAACGAAGGAAAGGTGTGACAAAGGTTTATGCATAATTTAACAAATTTCACCCTGATGTAGACCTGGCCTAACAGGTTTTCCATCTGTTTTGGCATTTAGGCATTTACCATGTTACCTTAGAAGGCATTTAAGGGACTTTACTGTTGAGGCATTATACATCATCAATTAGCATAATGGGTGCAGGGATTTGCATTTTTACACCTTGAGGATTTAAAACAGTTGCAGCTATAACAAAAACAAGGTGACCAAGGAGTCTGCAGTGCGAACTGAGCAGGCTTTTGTAAATGAGGCAGCTCACTGTAAAGCAAAACTGTAATTCAAAATTACAGGTCCAGGGGGTTTAATAGACCCTGTTCAAATTTCCCAAGCCTCACCTGACTTTGCAAATCATAAAGATGTCTGAACTAGCTTAGTTTGTTGTTCACATGCACACATAGAAATGAAAAATCTGGAGGGGATTCTGGAGCAACCAATGAAGGGAAGCAAGGAGAGTGAATGAACACAAGATTAAAAGAGATAGATAAATGCATAATCAGTCCAGAAGCTAATGGTATGAGTTGTTTCTTATTAACAATATCTATGTGAACCTACAGCATATGAGTGTACCAAACAATATGAAATGATGCATCACAGATAAAGGGATTTCCCAAAGTGACATCAATTCTATTAGTACTACATATGTATGTGTTGGGGGAGTTACTTTGGGCACTTAAGAAAGTGCTTATTTACTTGTATATGTGTTATTGTTAAAGAGAGAGAATGTGGAGGGAGAAAGCACATAAATGTATATTTGGGAGAGAGGGAATGAGTGTGCATAGTTAGGAGTAAATGGTAGCTGTAGGCGTGTGTGAATAAGAGGAGATGAATTGCATTGTGCTCTGTCGTGTTTGGGGACGAGAGGGGATTGAGGTTGGAGACTTGAGATAGACTGGGGATCAACTCATTCAGAGCTTCAAATGGCTTTGAGAAAACCAATCAAACCAGCATACACTCTCTTTACATCTCGCTTGCGCACTCTTTCTTGGACCCTCATACACATGCACTCTCTACACAATACCTTCTGAGGGATGGAATTCACTCCGCTATTGATTTGCTCCAATGTGGTAACACATACACATACATGCACATACTTATGCATGCTGACTTCTGGTTTGAAATCTCATCTCTCTGGTTCATTATAACTGTCAGTAATCCACTTAAGTTGCTAATGCATCAGCAAACACACACACACACACACACACACACACACACACACACACACACACGAACACACAAACAGGGCAGGGTTCAGAAGGGTGCATTCATGGGGTAGAGAGTGTGACAGGCTCATACTCACACCTCCCCCAGAGTTACCATCTATGCAGCCTTAAAGGAAGCAGCTCACAGTTAAAGCCATGCCAGCACAGCAAGTGTTGGCATGGCTTTAACTGTGAACATGCAACTTGCCAGACTGTAGCCAAACACAAAAGACTGTGTATGGACTAAAAGCAGCCCAGGTTTGGAAAAAAAATCAACATTTTTATTAAACCCAATTTGAATAATAATATTCCCATGAGTTTTAGGGTTTATCACGTAACTGTACAGCAGTTTGTAACACAATAAGAGGGATTTTACAACTCTGAAAAGTTTTCACACCCATGGTCATGTTTCCTTGCAGGGTAAACAATGGAATTGGTTTTGCATTGCAGAGTAATCTGAGCTATTGTTGATTTATTGATTTTCAGTATATTTGAGCTGCTTTTTTGGAGCCCTCTCTCAGGATCTGCACTTTTAAAACACACACACACATACACACACGCACGCACGCACGCACGCGCGCGTTCTCCAAACACAGTGGTTTAGTGTGTAGGGGGCGGGGTCCCTTCTTCTTCTCCTTGCTCCTTAAGGTTAATGGCAGCAGCTGCAACATGCTATGTGGATTTTAAGGATATCAGGGAAAAATGAAACTTGGTTACGAGCATATGCACTTATGTCTGTGACCGCAACAGCCATCACAGCAGAGCGTCTATCCGTTGTCATGGTGACGGCCACTTCCGGGTTCCGGTGGCGTGTAAGGGGCGTCCCCTCCTTCATTAGGAGTCACATCCTCAGCTGCGAAGGAAACCTCATTTGGAGCAGCACTCCGCAGTGAAGTGGTCTTGGGCCGAATGTGGGATCGGGCCTGTTTCACTCCGCCATGTTCGTTCTGATCTGGTATCAGACCTGTAAAGCAAAACGGGCGCAAAGCATGATGGTGCTCATCTCCCCTAAGGAGTATCAATGTAAGTTTTCTTTACTCTTTTTGACCACAGAAGAAACTAAAAACTACAGAAGTCGCCGGGAAGCCGTCATATCTCCGCGACGGAAGACACTTTTGATATCACGAAATTGATAACACGTCATCCCCATGAGTATTATATTGTCTCAGGCAGATTTAACAGATAAAAAAAAAAGTCCCACTTTAATGAGAATTAGTTGACCCCAACCTTAATGCAGCCCTTCAGCCTGTGTTTGTGCTCCACTCACATGTGATGCCTGTTGTGGCCTCAGATCCAAACTCAGATGAGGAATCTGTTGGGATAGCAATCAGGCATAGCAGGCCAGTTTGTGTAGTTAATATCTTTTATTGTTGTTGTTGATGGGCTCATTATGTCTTGTGTTGTATCAAAAACAAACAAACAAAACATTAACAACTTTAAAATATAAAGACGTCTTTGTTGAACCAAACAATAAAACAATATCTTTTGGAGTGATTGAACCACTCCAGATACGCTGACTCCTGCACTGACGCAGTAGTTGGGATTAAAGGGCTTGAACGCTTTCAACCAGTCTCACCCTGTCTGACGCCTCCTCTTACCTGTCAATCACGTTTGTTTCATTGAAGACAATTTATTTGACTATCGCACAGCTGTCTTTCAGCTCTAAGCTGTTTCCCTGACCTGTAGCTGATGATGTTTCACTTCCCCCACAAGTAGTCCTCAGTCCCAGCGCAACTTATTATTCACAATAATAAAGACTGTTTCGCTGCTGCTGATTGGTTTTAAAAGGCTAATATCTCACGTTTAAAAAGAATATAATGGTTAATATCCCCATCTTCCTCTCACTAATGATCAATCAAATGTTAAAGAAAAACTTCTTTAACTCACCCACTCACACTTTTTTTTACTTGGTATCCCCAGGAGCTTCAGTTTGAACGCCTGACCAGGGAACTTGAGGCTGAGCGTCAGATTGTCGCCACCCAGCTGGAGAGATGCAAATTGGGATCAGAAGCAGGAAGCATGAGCAGTATCAGGTAACATCCAAACTCGGTTTCTCTCTCTCTCTCTCTCCCTCTATGTGATGGTTGTTTTTTTTTTTTTTTTTTCTCAAACATGTGTGTACATTTAGAGCATGATGGAAGAGCTTCTGTGTTCTTGATGACACTAACACTGACTGCACCATTATACACGTTAACTCCACACACATACACATGCACACAAACACACCCAGGGTGTTTCCTCCTCAGATCTGTGGAGTGATGTTAGTGGAAAAGAACAATGTTTCCCCTGCTCCGGAGTACATTTATCAGCAGGATGGATTGGGACAACACTGAGGCTGCAGACAAAAATGCACACCCAGATAAATACACACACAAGAGATACACACAGTGGTGGTGCTACAGGGTTTAAAACAATACCAAGCTTGTGGGAACTTTAACACATTCTGTACAAACAGTTGAATGACATAACAATGTTAAGAGTAGAAAGATACACTTCACAAATGCACAAATGCGGTCACTCTCAAATACTGCACTGACAAACACTCAGAGGCCATGACATTTTCTGAGGGTTTTATATTACAAATTCAGCGACACAAACATTGGCGGTGTTGCTGAGGGTAAACGCACACCTCCACCCGCACATACAATGCACATGGTCACAAATTGTCCTTTGTTTTGCAACTCAAACTCAGATCAAGCTATAGTGATGCACTTCCTGTAGTCCCTTTCCTCATATTGCAGTATTAATTAGGGATATTAGCCATAACCGCGAAACCCTTCAGAATACTTCAATACATTCTCCAGTTATTAAGTCTGACCTTTCCGCTGCGAAAACTATTTTCAGATGAAGAAAAGAGAGCTCTCAACAGAAAGAGGGAGTCAAGATGAAGGAATGATGTCTTGTGGCAAGCATGCAAATTTAGAATTTTATGTTAACAGCTAAAAACCTTGAACTTAATATCTTCCAAAATGACTGTTTCCTCACATTTTCTCTCCTAGAGTGTATTTACACGCACAAAAATATTGTAATGGTTTTTGGAGAATCCTGATTATGTTTTGTGCCTATAAACAGCTTATTCCAGTGTTCGATGAATAAGACCATATCCTGATTTTGAGAAACGTGGACGTACTTCCTGGAATTCTTAGATAGAAACTGAGATACTTTGGCATATAAAGACTTTATCCAGATTTCTGAGCCATCTCAGAAATGGAAACGTGTTAATGCAGATAGGGTGAAAACCAGCATACTAATGCACATGAAAATACTCAGAGACCTTGCCTCCCCTTAATTAAAATCCAGTTGTGACAAGATATTTACAGTGTAGCAGTTTAAGGTTTTTTCTGTGTGTATGTGTTTGCATGCCTACATTTGCATGCATGTATGTTTCGGTGTTAACGCCATGTCGAAGAGTCAGGTTCATAAAAATTCAGCAGCCCTCCGACTCCCTCAGGCAGATGTGTTTACGTTACGTATGTTTATGTTTTCAATAAGCCCTGTGCAAATCCCACCATGAAACACTAACATGCTTACACAAAATGACATAGGTCTGAATAAATTAATCATAAATTAATTAAACAAACACACACAGTATAACTCAAACACACTACTGACGTTTATTTCCACATATTTATACAAATAATTAGAAGACATGACAGTCAAACAATAAATAGGGTTAGTTATTGTCACCTTAAATAGCCACACATATGTATTTGTTTTTTAATGTTTTCTAATGTGACTTACAATTTATATTGTTTAAGACGAATTCAAATATATTTACTTTTTTACTGTGTACTGTGTTTTAAGCTAATGTGGAACACAATTAATTTGTTATTAGTTATTTGGTTAGCTCTAAGTAAACTACATAACACCAATCAATGTTTTTTAATGAGGCAGCTAAGAAAGGAACAAACCAAGACTCATCCATCTTGATTTGTTGCCTACAGCTACTTAAATATTCACTCACAGAAGTTTTGTCTTTTCATAGATCTTTGACCAAAAGAAGATCTTGATCTTTCACTTAAACCCAACACATAGCCTGTAACTTTCAAACATATATTTGTGTACATCTTTTTTAGCAGCAAGTCTTCCTGTGCTACCCTGCAGCACGTTGGTGCGAATATCTGCTTGTGCATGTGTCTATGCTGCCAATAGCGTGTCTGCTGTCTCAAAGTTACATCATCTAATGATTATCACATCAGATAGAGAGGATTGTCTTAGCTAATATTTGTCTGCTGACAGCTCACTATATGCCACCAAGTCCACCTCCATCCCTCTGTGCGTTCTAATTTGCCAATGTCAACTGAAAGGTGTGATGTGCATTTGTTTATGCATACACACATGCCAACTCACCTCTGAGTTTGCTTTTTTCTTTTTACATGTACTTCAATAGTTTTATTAATCCATTATGATTGACATAACCTTTTTTGCAGATTCAAATTTTTCTTTCTTTTTTTTTTATTTTTTTAATCAAAGTCTAAGTATAGATATCAGAATCTGCAATATAACTGTGAATGATCAGAGACGGTCTGATGCTATTCAAAGAGACAGCACTAACCTTTCCCATGGTCTCCAACATCACCACTCATATTCCTCTCCTTCATCAGGGTCTCGGTGACAGGCAGCAGCTAAATATAGAGTGCAGTGGCTGGCTCTGAGTGGAAAAAGTGTAATAAACGAGCCGAGGTTAGAAATGTAGAAAAGCAGATGCCATACTTGGATTGGAATGACAACGTATATCCCATGCTCTATTTTGACATTTCATATAAAAAAACTACTCTTATATTATCCTTTCATGGTTATATTTCTCCTTAGATGACAATCCATATTCTCACAGACAAGGTTTCCTGTGGGCTCAAAGTGCCAGCCAGCATGTTAATGCAGCAGTGGGTCTATTACTCTGTTAGAAGCCTGTCAGACTGAAAGTGAACTCAAGCGCACATGCCACCTGCTACCCTGTAGTTTTGTGTGTATGTGTGTCTGTGTTTATCATCATTCCAAATGTGTGTGATCTTGTTCCCCTTGTTGGTTTGTGGATATATATTGCACGTGGTCGGAGTGAGCACTGTGTTTGTGTTTGCTATATGGATATGCTGTGGGTAGCCACTGCATGCCTGCATGTCCTTAGTTGAGTTCTGCTTGATAAAGCAATTCAGGCATCTCCATGGACGACTCCTCAGAGCTGAGGACCCTAAAAAAATACTTGACTGTGGCGCAGAAACCCAGGGCATTACTGGCTAACATCTGTTCACACTGTGAACTGCTGGCATGCGACACAACACGTTACAAGGAGGAAACACGCAGGCACAAACACACACCCTCGTGCAAACATGTTTACTCCAAACACCATGCCGAGACTAATTTATCATTTTTCT
This sequence comes from Remorina albescens, assembly GCA_034769265.1. Lineage (NCBI taxonomy): Eukaryota > Metazoa > Chordata > Actinopteri > Carangiformes > Echeneidae > Remorina > Remorina albescens. Next base: position 11,554,280 of record CM068476.1, on the reverse strand, counting down.
AGCATCATCATGGTAAGTGGCAACCAGTGGGAAAAGTTTGTTCTTGCTGTCTTTTCTGCCTGACTGGCTGTGCAGCTCAAGCTTTCAGTTCTCCTTTAAAGTGGTAAACCACTGAATTTATGGTTGAAGGATTTCATTCATTCATTCATCTTCTACTGCTTATCCATTTCCGGGTTGCGGGGGGGGGGGGGGGGGGGGCAATCCCAGCTCACATTGTGTGAGGGCAGAATACACCCTGGACAGGTCGCCAGTCCATCACAGGGCCAACATTCAGAGACAGACAGAGACGAACAACCACTAAATTGTCCTATGGGCAATTTAGAGTCACCAGTCAACCTAAACATGCATGCATGTCTTTGGACGGTGGGAGGAAACCGGAGTACCCGGAGGAAACCCACACAGGCACGGGGAGAACATGCAAACTCCTCACAGAAAGGCCCCAGCCTGGGAACTGAACCCGCGACCTTCTTCTTGTGGGGCAACAGTGCTAACCACTATGCCGCTGTGCTTCCCTGATGGATTTCAATTTGTTCAAATCTATTTTCACCATTATGAATTATCTAAACAAAGAGTGTAATAGAAACACCAAATCATGTGAAGATGAAAACAACATTGGACACTATGACAATGCAATTATATGGAGGGTGTGATTCTAGCACAGTAATTTGCTGTGCTGTATTGTTTACCTGCGATAGACTATAGATCGATTAATAACTGATGTATCATCCAAGACTGGTGGAGCTCTCATGGAGCTGTTGAGAAGGTTTTAAATTGCATAGAAGTAAGGGTAAAACTTAAAAAAACAAAAAAACTTTAATGTCAACTAAATAAAATTTGTATTATTGTTATGCCTTAAATTCCAGGATGTTCCCTGATGGAAAGTTGAGCTAATTCGATTGTAAACTGATTGGCTCCAGCTTTGAATGGCTGTTGTACACTAATACAATGAAATCCTCTTTTAACAGCATATGATACTAAGTGGATAATAACATAGTACAATAATGTACTTGTATACAGATTATTAATATAATTTTAAAGAAATTTAAGATAATTTAAAGTATATTGAAGTAAATTGTTCATAAAAGCCAAGTACATCTCTCAGTTTCACATACTGGTACAGAACTTCCTCTTTTTGGAGTAATTTTTTGGGGCTATTTAGTCTTTATTTTTCAAGAGAGTAGAAGAAAGACAGACTTGCAGCGAAGGGCCTTGGATGGCTTTGAACCTGGGCTTCTGCGCACAGGACCAAGCCCTTAAAGGTACAGAGCGATTTACTGAGGTGCCCCTGAACTTGAATCTTGCCAGACTGCTTCTGCAGCCCACTGAGATATAAGGCAGATAAATGATAGTTTATGGACAGATTCAGATCATTAGGTCCCCCTGGCCATTGTCTGCCTTGCAGTGACCTTGTTGGGTATTTTAGGACACTTTATTGGTGCACTAACCTGTTTGGAAAATAAATAGAATTAGGTAGCTGCTAAGATAATCATGACTCAGGGCATGAGATTATCAGCGCTGCACATGAGATGTCTGACAAACTCATGGATTCACTGCCTAAAATTAATTATGCAGTCATCATAATCCACTGGCTACAAAGAACAAAGTGGAGGCTTGATGTCTAATGGGGAAGGTATTAAGGCGAAAGTATTAATGTGTTAAGATATTATAAATTAAGAATTGTGTAAATTATTGCAATCATTTATACTTTATAGCAAATAATGTAGATTTAGAAAGGGCGCTAATGTGTTGTAAAATCGTTTTATTAGTTAAAAAGTTCATAGCATGTGGAAGTCTGTTGTAAGTAGCCAAATATTTTAAAGCAGAAACGTCAAATCAGATAACAAGAATTCAAGCAAAGGTAGGCAGCTGCTCAATTGGTATGCAGATGAAACTGGAAGTTGACTGAACCGAACGTGGCCTCTAAGTGGGTGTTTTTGTTGTTCATAATGGAATTATTAAGCATTTAGTTGAGAGATGGGAGTTCCACTGGTGTAGGTGTGAGAAAGAAATGCAGGAGCGAGGAGAAAGGGGGGGGAAAAAAGGGTGCGGATGGGAGGGGCACAGAGAGGGGAGGAAAGAGACAGAGAAAGCGAGCGATAGCTAATAAATAGCTTTCATTACTCTGTGGCAGCCGGAGAATAGGTTCATTGATTTATTATCTTTCATTTTCCTTTTCTGTTCTTTCTCTTTGTCGTTTTGCTCCTTCTCATTGTATTTTTTTTTTCACTCACATTTCTCTTGCTTTTCATGTCTGTCTCTCTATCCTCATCCATATGTTTTACAGAAGTAATCTTACTGTACTGTCACTGTGCTAATAAACTCCATGTAGTCACTTCAGTGTTGCCAATATGAAGCATGGGGATTGCGTATATTTGGTAAACAGACAGATCACTGCTTCAGCATTTTTCTTTTTTTTTTCTGAGAGTTGGTGGTTTATGCTTGTAATATGCTTGAAACTACGAGTCACAGGGCACAGAGAAGGACACCAAGTGATACTGGTTTGAAATGGACAAAAGCATGTTATATTTGTGTGAGTGCCAGGGATATAATAACAAAGGGAAAAATGGGTGCTCGGGAACTCAAATCCCAGGTTAATAAAGTTTTGCGGCACAATTGCAGATACACGCAGTATTTGAAATGATGTTTGCATGCCCTGCTGTAAATGCGTGTGTGTGTGTGTGTGTGTGTGTGTGTGTGTGTGTGTGTGTGTGTGTGTGTGTGTGTGTGTGTGTGTGTGTGTGTGTGTGTGTGTGTGTGTGTGTGTGTGTGTGTGTGAGAGAGAGAGAGCGCAAAAGGGACAGAGAGTGAGGTGTGAAGTTCATGCCTTGAAGCAGTAACAGCTTTCTGATTGTGTTGTTTGGACTTGCACGTCTGCCAGAAGACCCCTTGGGTAGGTCAGAGAAAGGTAAAGCCTGAGTGTCCAAGAGCGGAGGGAGACAGTGGGAGAGGTTTCGGGGACGGGGGGGGCCATAAGTCACCACACACAAATGCTTGCCCTACTGTATGTTGGTGCCTAGTCCCAAAGCCTATATAAGACTATTTATTCTAATCAAGCTGTGACATTTAGTTCCACGCCAGTGGGGACCAGCTCCACTCTTTGTGCTGTTTGTGTGAACAAACACACACAGGAACACATTTCCTCCTGCCTGTGGCCAAGACTGTTCTCAGGGGCAAACGCGTTCACCAGACTACAAAGTTGTCCTACCCTGAGCATCAGGCATTCACACCCTTGGTAAAGGCTTAGTCTTCACACACTTTAGAGTTGATCACAGCAACTAATAGATCCAGTGCACACGGGGAATGCCAGAAACCTTTAGAGGAAGTCCCGTGTCTGTCTGTCATTGAATCTGGTTTTTTCTAACTTAGTCTACCTTCGACTATTGTATTGTATGGTATTGTTTCTTATCACTTTTCTTTTCTTTTATATTTATCAATCTTTTCTGCCCTTGTTTGTTTCTTCACATGAATCTGAAACAGCTTTACAGATATGTTTGTTTGAATAAATTTATAAGACAGACCATCACACTCGGACAGCTCTTAAACTTCATCATGCAGATAGGATTTTACAGCTTTTTTACGTGTGCTCGTTCTGCTCCTGACCACCATCTTGTTTTTGCCATGGCTAAAATACTGTCCAATTACATTCCTTTATCTCACTACACCCCACTCTCGTCTCCTGCGTTGAGTGATAATAGAGGGATCCATCACGCCATTAGCCGCAGGCGGTTTTATAAGCTCAGCAAAATGCTGCATAGAGGGAACTCAAATTATAGGGCTGCTGCATTACACCTTAAAATACACTTTGTGTTTGGGCGTGTGTGAGTGATGATACCAGGAGTCATGCTACCCCTAATGACTGATGATGCATTTCCAAGAGGAGACGAGAAAAATGGTGGCAGGTGGCAACATCTCTCACGCGGCTCTTGTCCCGACTGTCTATCTTTCTGTCTACCTCTTCTGTGTTGTTTCATCCACCCCCCCACCCCCATCTATCAGTCTTTCCCCTTAAATTACTTCTTGTCTTTTCACGTTTCAAGGAGTGCTTTTTTTTCTTTTTTTTCAGTCCAACAAGACACTAATCACTATAAAGGGAGAAACCTTACCATACATACAATGGCCTGAAAGCATTGCTAGCAGCCAGGTTCGCTGCTTCAATTTCAGTGAAAAGCATAAAGACTTTAATATGTTTATAAAACTTTCATTTTATTATTGTGCTAATTGAAGAATGCTATTTTATCTCACCTCACTGAACAGTGAAGTTAGATGTCACAGACTTAGCAATTTATAGCTACGCACAGAAATGTGGTACACTGTATAGAAAAATCCTTTTTTTCCAGTCGATGACTGAGCTCTGGCTCTGTCATTCCACAGAGAAACACTCTGCTTCAGCATGAAAACAAATGGAGTGCTTATGCAAGTCTTTGCCCATTAAAGTTTGTCATTTTGATGGGTGGCTCAATCTGGCCAATTTCTGTGGTCCTTCTTCCTGATGGTGAACACAGAGCCCACTTTTTTTTTTTTCCTGTCTTATCTCATTCATTGCGAAGGACGAGTCTAAATTTGTTAATATTGAAATAAACCCCCTTTTTTTGCCAAAGACTGTTGGACCAATCATATCTTGCAGACAGCTGTCAGATTTATCCCAGGGCGACAATATGTTTGACAGATGCACATAGAATGATTGAAAGGCTTTAATGAATAAATATAGTTTCGATTTTTTAAATTCACAACACTTTGCTTATTGAATTCCTCTGTCTCTGGTGCCTGTTATTGTTAGTCTCTTTCTGTAATTGCTATACAACAAAGGTTGCACTGTATTATGATTAAAGCAGATAATTGCACTGTGCGAGTGGACGCCTACCATGACGTCACCCCTTTGACTTGTGAACCGCTGCTGAGTAGGTAAATTTGACTGTTGCCATCTTGGATTTTTGAAATCATTAGAAAAAGTATTTGGAGGACAAAGTGGAGCTGAAGTAGAGTGAGGGGTGGACCTAAACTTCTCTCTGGCAGGACGCCACACCTTAATGCATATGCTCTATTATCATTTGAATAGAACCATGTTTTAAAAAAATTAGCATAATATTATGAAGAAGAATCGTACGAGTGATTAAGACTATAAACTCATTAGGAAACCATTACTAAGGTAATAAATCAAGTATGTAGGTATGTATAGCCATTCTCACATATACTTCAATACAGTATTACTTCTTTATGTGACTCATGGCGTTCCCACATGATCATTACAGAGTATAGAATACAGAATAAAGGTTTAAGACACTTCAAAAGTCTATTTTTATATGCAGGTTATGGCTTAGAGACATGTATTGCACGTAGATATGGGACATTTTCAGTCTCTGAGACTGAGACTGAGGATATTTCTGTTTATTGCACACTTGCTATAAATTGCTAGAGAGCCTGTTACATCTGGTGTATACCCTATCCAGGATTTTGTTAGCTCATTATTAGTATTGGTCACGTAAAGTATCCATAATCTTCCAATTTAATTTGCAAACTAAGTTGTGTCATGCCAATATGTGAGATAATTTCTATTTTGTTTTGAAACTTTAATTGGGTCCAGCAATGCCCACTGCATGTGATTCCAGGTAGAAATCATGAAGGTGGAGATAGGCTATGTTTATTCCTTTAGGAGTCAGCAGCTGGTGACTCCATGTCAGTTGCAAGGAGGTGGAGGCCTGCAGGGCCAACAACAACAGTAGCGGCAGCACTGTGTGCGCGTGTGTGCATGTGTATGTCCGTACAGCCGTATGTGTGTCCTCACACTGACGGGAAAACAGGGATGTTTGGTTCATTAAACATGCAAATGCATGCTTATCTTCCCTCAACACTAGATAGTGGGGAGAATAGATAAGAACCAATGCAACCATGCCAGAGTGGCAGACGGAGAAGGAAAAGCAGTGTGTGTGTGTGTGTGTGTGTGTGTGATGGGAAGAAACAGAGAGAAAGCACAGAAAGAGAGAGATGATAAAAAGAGAGAGCAAGAAAGAGATTGATTTAAAAAAGCAAGGTGTGAGGGCAAAAGAGGGAGAGAGGCACAAAGAGATGGATGAGAAATTAAATTATTAAGGAAGATCCTGGAAGGTAATGTCAGGTCAGATGTTATATAACAGGACACCTGATGGCTATTTGAAACATGTCGTGTTTCCCTTTTGTTTTTGACAGTAAGAGCCCTAATAGCACCCCATGATCCCCCTGGGATTGTGTGACAGCTGTGTTTATCCATGTCACATATTTATTAGAGACCTCTGATCATATTTTAACAAAACATGGAAATATGATGCATATAATGATCTCACTGCTACCTGAGGCATTTTTCCTGCAAGGGGTGAAGCAGCATTAGTTTTTATTTGTGTTTGCTTCTTTTTAAACCAAAGAAGCAGTGAGTTTTCTTGCGGTGTGTGATCAGTGCTCAAGGGGCAACAGTTTTGTTTTTTTTTTGTTTTGTTTTGTTTTTTTTGTTCACCCTGAGCTAATTATGTAAACTTTAAGTGTGTGTGACTGCAACATTTGATTTTCCACCGTTTTTGACTTTGGTGCATGGAATTGTTCTTGGAGAGTGTGTGTGTGTGTGTGTGTGTGTGTGTGTGTGTGTGTGTGTGTGTGTGTGTGTGTGTGTGTGTGTGTGTGTGTGTGTGTGTTGGGTCAGTCAAGGCAGTTATAAGCATGCATTTAAGTGAGATTGCTGTATCTGCTTTGCTCCAAATTGGACAGGAATAGCTGAAAAAAAGTGTGTGTATGCATTCATCCGCACGCTGGGATGCTTTATAGATTGCACACTCAAAACGCTTGAAAGACTATTAACGTGCCTTTTAATATGCCGCATTTTTGTGATGTGTGTGTGATTAATTTCACTGCTTGCCATCTCTTAGGTTTGTATTCCTCTGTATTTTAGTGTGTGTGGTAACAGCGCCCTCAGTGCTGGGGAGAAAAGGTTTCCATCTAACAGGATTAAAGTAAGCCGGTTTCAAAAAAATGCCAGCTGTAATTTATAACACTTCATTAGTACAAAACGCAGTGATCACAGTGGAGATGACTTACAGAAAGTGATTGCTTGTAATGTTACTTATGATTCAGTCAATATTATAATTCGATTTGACAGTTTAAGCCCAGAGCTGAATAGTCTTCCGTCCCAGATGTGGAATGTCTATGCACAGGATATCTTAGGAATTGATCAACGTTTTTATTCAGTTAGCTCAACTCACCATCTCACCATCACCAGCTGAAATCCACTGAATATATTTTATATCCACTTCTGCACATGATACTGTTAGTAGTAATGCCCAGAGTGTGGTTGGGGTTTCACATTAGCCCACATTTGGCCTGCTTCAGCTGTATCGCTCCGATGAGATGCGCTTCAACTGTAGCCTCACAGCAGGGCACAGCTCTGTCAAGCCAATAGTGTGTTAAGTTATTTCTAATACAAACTGAGCCTTTTCCTACCAAGGCTGCTTTGCACTAAAAGCGCTCCACAGACAACCACTTTTAGGAGATGTTTTTTTTTTTTTTTTTTTTTCTTGGATGCTTTTATTGTGAAGAAGGAAGTGCAATGTGTGTGAGGTAAATGGTTTTAATGTGCCCCAGAGAAACTCTTAAAGAATATCAACTGAATATACTGCTGAATATACTCCCACTGCTATTTTACCTGTTATTCTTTTTTTTTTTTTATAACTAGTTATCGTATTGCTGCCTGGCTAGAGCTGCCAAACTGTTTTTCACTGTGTTCAAACAATGACAGTAAACCTTTCTTGTCTCCTAATCTATCTATCTATACATCCCTACCTCCTTACATATACATCATTGATGCAAAGACAATAAAATATATATTTTGCCAGTAAATATTTATGATGGACACACGAGACTTAGAAGCCTGGCTGCTTTCAAGTTTTTGTCCCTTTACTGATGTCCTCAAAAGAATCTGTGCCTGAAGGCCTCAAAAAGCTCACGGTTGCATGTGTATGTCTGTGTGTGTAAAAGAGCCACAGTGAGGCTGAGAGAAAAAATAAGAGAGAGGTGGAGTAGATGAGTGAGTTTTCCTCTTGAGGTAGCGTACTCTGAGGCTGAAGATATCAACAACTGAAGAAGTTTGAGGAGAAGCTTTTTACTTGAGGATTTAGGCTGAGCTGATGACAGAGCACATAGGAGTTCTAGGGACAGACTGGTTCGTAGTTTTCCTGTATTCACAAAACTGTGCCTGGCCTCCTCTTTTCACAAGCTGCAGTTTGTCAGTTTATCTTTGTAAACCTCAGTAACACCGTTCCATTGATACATAATGAAAATGTGGAGGGGCAGCACGGCGGCATAAAGGTTAGTGCTGTTGCCTCACAACAACAAGGTTGCGGGTTCGGTTCCCGGCCTGGGGCCTTTCTGTTCAGAGTTTGCATGTTCCCCCGTGCCTGTGTGGGTTTCCTCCGGGTACTCCGGTTTCCTCCCACCATCCAAAGACATTGGGTTTGGGTTAACTCTAAATTGTCCATAGTTCTGAGTGCAAGTGGTTGTCTGTCTCTGTATGTTGGCCCTGTGATGGACTGGCGACCTGTCCAGGGTGTACCCCACCCCACCCAATGTGAGCTGGGATTGGCTCCAGCACCCCCCCTGCAACTTGGGAACAGATAAGCGGTAGAAGATGAATGTAAATGTGGAGAGGACAAAAATCAACAAAAAGACAAACTGTCTGTTTAGATTTTTTCCGCAATGTTACCTCTGGTGACTACGTGAGCAGGCTTTTAAGCCTTCTGAAGCCTGAAACCACACAAAGACAGGACAAATGATTGATTGGATTCATTAATTGAAACAAAGCAGTGCATGTTCTATACCATGCTGAAAAAAGCATCATATACCCACAAAGACTTCTTAGAGGAATGAGAACACAAGGAAGTGAGTAGGTTTGTTCCAGTAGACCAGGGGTGGGTAGTGTGGGCAGGATCCTCCCAGGAGCCATAACTGGATGATTTGATTACACTTTTCATTGTGACTTTTATCACCATCTTTGGATGCTCCTAAATTGATTTTTGTTTGCATTGTAACCCAATGAATCAGACAGCAGTCTGGGTGTTGGGATAACCCAATGAATCAAAACTAGCATAATTCAGATAAAGTTCTGTGGAGAGTCATAGTTTTCAGGTTTCAACTTGAATGTGAGCAGAGTACAGTTTACAAATCAAGAATTTTTGAAAGAATGATAGTAAGTCAAACTGTTTTTTATATTTAAGATTAGATATTGATTAGCAGCAACTAACGATATATTTTGTTTTTTTCTCAGTCCGCTGAGACTTGCTCATGACAAAGTTTCAAAACTTAAACTTCCAATGTAACATGTAAATGTGTACTGTAAAACTGCATTTGTTATTATCGTTCCACCTGTGTCATAGCTAGTTTAAATGTGCTAAGTTTGCATTCTACTCTGTGGTTCGAGCCCTCAGGTACCTCTAGTGGCTATTTTCCATGCAAAAAAGAGGGTTTTTCTGTGCCCCCCTCTCCAGATGAGATGAATCAAGATGAAATGACAGCAGAGGAAGTGATTGTAGTGTAAAATGATGAAGGATATTTTCAAAGAAGCAGAGGTACTAAGAACTGTCACACTACAGGTCTTTTTGATTTTTGTTGAAAGAGCTTTGATCACTGAATATAGAGACAGACGTTATCTTCAGCAGTAAAATGAAAGCTCTGAATCACCAATGTCCATAGTGTACAGCATCAGAAAGACTAAAGCAGTATGGGTTTGTTTGGATGCTTAAAGTGGAATTTGACTTCACTTGCTGGAAGTTGTTACTCTTTATCATTCCCACCCACAGTGCAGAAGCTTCTAGGTAGAATATAAATTCACACATTTATTGTCCTCCCCTACCACTATGATTACCGCATTCTTTTTAAAAATATTTTCTCCCATTTTCTCAACTGGAACAGTTTATGACAAAAAAAATTATATGGAAAATATAGAGGGACAGAAAATTGTATTCAAATTTGTATTAGATTTTTTTTTTTTTTTTTAACCACACAACTGAAATGTGGACTGAATGAAAATTTTCAACCTCTAATAAAAACACCACAATCAGAACAGTAAAACAACCAAACACCGATTAGCGGATTTAGCACTGATTTGTGTTGTTTGTGTGTATAGTACGGAAAGCCGTAACAAACACACACCAAATTGCTAAATCAAATGTCGCTGAATTTTCAAGCCAATGTTGACTTGTGTACATTTTGTGCCTCATGAGGATAAAAATAAACAAAGGCAGACAAAGAGAGAGACATCAAACCACATCACTCACAAGATGCCTACGCCCTGCAATAGCCAGATGGCTTTTGTGTGCGTGTCATGTGTGTGCTTGTGTGTGTGTGTGTGTGTGTGTGTGTGTGTGTGTGTGTGCGTGCGCGCGCTCCTGGAGTCACTGTGGATAGGTCAATATGATATATTGCAATAGCTGGACCAGCCAGTTCTCCACCTACCAGTTAATTAAAACCTCAGGCTCAGGGCTCCAGTTCATGTCACATCATATCACTCTCATCAATCAATCATATATATGCATAAGTTCCTCCATGCTGTATGTATGTATTCATGCAGGCTGCGTGAACAACCTTATCGTCATATACGCCGACACACACGCAACTACATCCTGTATTTATGTACTAGATCATGAATACTATTCACTTGACAGGTCCAGCAAAGCATTAGTAGACATTATTGTTTTCCGTCACGACTTGAGTGAATGTGTAGGAATAGATTCAAAGGAAATTATTTGTTATATCCAAGAGGTTTGCTGTTGTGGGAGTATAATGTGTCCCAACTTCTTTTGAACAAACATTGCATTGAACAAGTGAATCAGCCGGAAGTATCAGTAAATGAATGTTGCCCTGGAGAGTTATTCTAAGTGACCAGAAGAAACCCTTAAGATTGAGCTTCGTAACAAACAAGGATCTAAAGCTTCGGTGAAACAAGATTTGTGACTTTTCTGCTGTCAGGAGGCTTTGAGCTGATTTGTTTGTTCATCACGCTGACCGTTGCGAGTCTACACAGCATGAGTGGTATCAAACTCTTGGCTAACAATCGTTCCTTTTCCACATTGAATATTGTGAAATCTTCAGCTTCAAGCTGTCAGCTTTCAGTAATGAAAGACATTGATGTAAGGAGCGCATATTGAGCTCTTACGTTGATCAGACTCAGGCAGCAGCTGCTCATATGGAGTGTACAGTGTGTGTGTGTGTGTGTGTGTGTGTGTGTGTGTGTGTGTGTGTGTGTTTGAGGCCACAAGGTAATGGTTAATGAACTTCTGGGAGCCTTAAAGAGAGACACAGATACACACATGGTCAGGAGGACACTTGTTGACATTCTTTTGTCCCATACCGTACCCATGCTGTCTAACCTAAACACCTAACTCTAAACCTTACACAAAGCACAAAACCACACATTCACATACATACACACACACTAATATATCCCTCCACTGGAGTGGAAGCTGCCGAGAGTGACTTGATGACTCCCACTAAATCATTGGTTAGATTATCCTCCAAGGGATGAATGATTTACACCGTTGCCTGCTTCACCACCCCAAAGCTCTGAGGTGTCCTCATCGCCTGTGACATCACACTACTGCCCTTGAGTGTGAGTTTGTGTGTGAGTCTGTGTTATATTGATGTGTGTGTAAGGGTTTCGCAGTGCTTGACGGGCTGTGGGAGATTACAATTTATTCAGCAGACAAGATAGAGACAGTGGGGTGATTTTGCTTGTTGTCGAAAAGAAATATGACTTTGGCAAACACAGAGTGTCCACTGGCATAAATGGACTCTTAAAGCACAAGAAGTGCCCCCTTCCACTCATCTCAAGGAAGAGATTTAGTGTTGATGGGAGGAGGGAAGTGTGGGATTGCCACAAAACTGCAGAAAAAGCCATGCTGCTTGCATCAAATGATACATCAAACAGAAGGATCAGATATATGGCACCTTTTTCCTCTAAGTCAACTGAAATATTGGAGTATAAAACTGGGATTGAAACTCAACATCTGTCATGCATTCATTTTTGGGCACAACCCACTTTATTGAAGTCACAGCTATTCAGTCACACTCACTCATCTTCTACCACTTATCCGTTTCTGGGTTGGGGGGATGCTGCTGCCAATCCCAGCCTACATTGGGCGAGGGCTGGGTACACCCTGGACAAGTCACCAGTCCATTGCTGGGCCAAAACACAGAGACAGACACCAACAAGCACTCACAGTCAGACCTACGGACAATTTAGAGCCACCAGTTAACCTAAACATTCATGTCTTCAGATGGTGGGAGGAAACTGGAGCACCTGACAGAAACCCATGCGGGCACGGGGCAACATGCAAACTCGGAAAAGAAAGGCCCCAGTCCCCAGAACCAAACCTGCAACCATCTTATTGTAGGGCAACAGCACTAGTCAATAGTTTAAAAAAATATTCCAGAGATTGACTTGCACGCTGTCCGGACCTCAGTTAGTGACAATGACAGCTCTTCATGTGAAATCAATCTGACTGGGTGAGGCCTAACTGTTTCTGACTGCGAGCCAGCAACACAGTTGGCAAATTATGATGGGTGTTGCAGCCAAGTGTTCACTTTGGCTTCTGTAATCTTGGTTAATCCTCTGCTGTTTGGCCAATAATTTTCTATCAGTAATACAGTGGTGTGTGAGCATGCTTACTGGGGTCAACATCACATTGGATTTTAGTTTTTGCTCTCTCATCTCCTCATCCCCAGATAGAAAATGCATTTTCTACTGAAAAACAGAATTTTCATAACGCCACTCAAAACTTGGAATGGGGATGGATTAAAATTGTATTGATATCAGTACCATTATCAATGCTGCCTCTTAGTTTATTTCTTTATTGACTTCCTTAATAAATCCTGATCAATTCTGTTTTAAAAAAGTAGGCCAACACAGGTTTTTGCCACACAGTCACACCTGACTTAGCCATAGTTAAACAATGTAAACCTATCCCATAAACCTATAGCCTGTGGCTGCAACTTTATTATTTCATTTTAAAGGCTGCGTTGGGGCAGTGCAAATAAACTTCTTCAGATTTCCTTTAATAAATGTTAAAATATAACATTTATACTTTAGTGAATACGCCGTGATTATTGTCAACATTTCAAATTAAATATTCAATCAATAGTTAATGTCAGTCCATTCTGCCTCAGTCTAGAGCAATTACCAATTGGGACACAAAGTCATTGCTGTATTGTTTGGACATGTCCCTGCAGATGTTTTATTTGTTGTGTGCACAAATGTATGTGCGTTCATACATTATGAGGTTCCTGTTGCCAGCCTACAGTATGTATACAATGTTGCCCAGTAGCATTAACAAAGCTATTGAAGAGTTGTATTTCACTCTGTCACAGAACAGCCCTGCAAGTGGCTAATACAAAACAGAGAGCTCTGCCTGGCTGCAAGCTAGTGCTTATAGTAAGGCAGCAGTTATGTGCTGGCATCAACCTTTACCTGAGTGCTGTTCCAGTAATTCACTGTGCCGTTTTTGTGTTTCTCTTCTACTTCTAGTGTGTAGAGCCTTGCTCCACTTGTGTAAGCATTTGATCAACAGATTGGGGTCATACAATTCTGATGGTTCAGACAATTTGGAACCAGACTCTCAGTACAGTTGATTTGCTGTCTGTTAGCCGACTGTTTCCTGAGTTTTGTGGGCCAGCAATGAGTTGATACATCATCGGTCCTTTTGAATTTGTTGCAGTAATTAGTAGCCTGTGGTATTATTATTCATATGTAAATTTGTATCGTTATGCCAATTTTGCTGCAACTCTGTCACTTGCAATCATGATTCAGTCACGGAGGGGTTAATTGAGCCAACACTGCATATCTTTCAGTCATCACTCATGGTTTTGTCTAATGGTCTGTTTTACATCACTTTATAACTAAAGGGTGAATACTATTTTGGACACAAATAGAAAAATTTGAAAAGGAATCCTATGAGAAGCTCATTCTACAACTGAAGGAATAGAAGTTGCTTTCAGGTAGAGAGCTATATACAGTTTGTCTGTGTATGGAATCACCACTGACCTTGAGAAGTCATAGTGCAGCAAAGTGTTGGGGGAACTGAATCAGCATCACATTTCTTTGAATCCTTGCTGTTGCCATTTCATCAGAAAGTCAGCAGTCTATTCCTGGCGTATGGATGCCTGGCAGCAGCCTCCAACTCTTGAATGGTTGCTTTACTTACCATTGAGTAGCTTGTATTTTATTTACTTTCTGCTAAACTGTCTGCTGTGCACAGTCCTACACATATTACATTTCTCCTGGGTGTCTGCATGCATTACACTGCATAGTAAATGGTTATGCACAAACCAGCGTTGCTCTGTGTGATACAACAAAAAAGTCAATATGTCCTGGTTAAATAATGATGGACAGGCAGATATCAGGCTCATAGTTTATTGATGTCAAGTTTAACGGCATTCACAGATCAATGATACAGATCGTGTTCAGATTTTATCCAATTGTTCATTAATTTACCAAAAGTAAAACTTTTGTTTGGACATTATGTTTTGAGTAGAGCTTTTAATCTCCAGTTGAGTAAGATGTCGTAACAGTCTTGCTACAGTGAGCCCTGTTAGATGAGTATAATGCTGAGTATAATACAGGGCACACCCAGTGTCAGGCCACCCGTCCCTGGTGAATTATGCATGGATGTATCATCTGTGCTGGTGCAAAACAGCGATAGCCCACCTATCATAATAACTATAATAGCTTGGTGATTTAGACACACACAGCAGATGTTCCTGAGCTGAAATAGTGCAATTAGCAGGTGCTGCTCATAGTGCAAACCCACAAATGTGCATGCGTAGGCACACTCAAGTAACTGAATGAATGTATGTTAGAGCATGCGTGCAAGCGCACACGTTTGTGTATGGTTGTGTGTGTCTTTGTTTGTGTGGAAAGCATGTCTGGTAAGGTTGCATGACAACAGATTACTTCTATTTGTTACTTCCATTCATGCACATAATTGACTCACAAATAAACACAAAATACAAAGTATTTAAACACAAAGAACATGCAGACACACATGCTGGTTGGCTAAACATCTGCATGTGAGTGTGTAAGACTTTAATGGGGACAGATGGGAAAGGAGAAAGTTTTTGTTGCAGCTGTCAGTAGTCAGGCATAAAAAATCATTCCTGTGACTAGACAATTCTCTTCTAGCCCCGCTGTTGAACTGTCAGTCAGCTGTCATATGCACAAAGGTTTTCCTTAGCCTTGTTGTGAGCATAATAGACTTGGTTTTTGAATAGAGTATCGGAGAGCTCACACTTGGATATATAAATACCCGCGCGTGTGCACACACATGCATGCTCTTACATACTGCATATAGTCAAAGCAGACAAGCCATACATGCACCCACATAAACAAAGACACATTTTGTTTTTCAGCTTCGATGTTTTGACTTTTTAACATTTTGTCTTAGTCTGAGTTGAGTGACTGATATGGTTTTATGTTGATCTCGTTCTTTTACTCACATTGTCATATCGCCCACTCCCAACACAAAGGCAATTTAAAATCTCTCTCAAACACACACACACACACACACCCCACCCCCACACCCTATACTGAGCATTAAAAGCCCACTCCAGATTGACAGATTACCGTTATGGTGTCGCACAATGATGAAGTAAAATGCTGTTGTTATGACAACTACCAGCGGGAAAGTTTGTATCCATTCAACAGACAGATCCTCAAAAAGAGAGTGGTTCCCAAATCCGAAAAGTGAGTAAGCATAATTTTGCCTTACATTTGCTGGCATTTTCACACTGAAATGAATCAGCTGTGCCACATGGAGATACCTCAAGTTCTCCTACCATGTGAGGGTGAGGCTCTGCCTCCGAATTGGCCAACAGATCACTTATTTGTTTTTCAGTCCATAACTGAAAATACTCACATCAATCACATCATCTATCCGAACGTCTTATAAGGTTTTTGGTTGATTGTTTGTGAACTTTTGGATAAATCCCACGGGACAGATTTTGCCAATATGGTAAATTCCGTGATTGATTGATCACAGCCAACCAAAGCCTCTCAGCACTCTCAACAGTTTAATAATCAAAAAAAAAAAGAAAAAAGAAAAAGGAAAACAGCTAATATTACTGCTACTGCTGTTACATGCAATCAGGATTCAGTCCAGGGTGTCTTGAATATTGAAATATTGATATTTTGATTAATTTTTCAATTGATGTATAAATCCCAAATGCGTCTGAATCCATATGCTTTGAATGATCCTGAGTGGCATGGTGTTCTGTTTGTCTATAACGATTCACACATTGTAATTTACAAATGGCCATCTATTGAACCCTAATGCCACTGAACATATGCACAATTATTAGATAAAATCTACGAATGCACGTGTAATTGATCTTAGTGATTTGGGGGAATTTATCTAAATGCAGCAGGGTGAGTGTGTCCTCTATCAAGCCTCCCATCACCTTTCTCCAACTTTTTCTCAAATGGCCACATGGTTACATAAATGTTTTAGGGAGGAATCCAGTCATTGACAGTCATTCAGACCGAATTAGTACTGTGGGTTTATATATGGTGTAATGAAGGCGGACAATTAAATAGACAGTATCAGTTTAATTTCAACCCCAGTGAACAGCATCTCATTTTACAATTGTTGAAAAACATGGTGGCTGTTAGTTAGGATGGATCCCCACCTCCTCCTCCAATGAAAAACCTGAGATTATGCTGACATGTCCAAGGCCGTCAATCCTGCTGGTTCAGCTGTCCCTGAACAGACACTGAATCCCTCCCAGTGTGCTTCAGCTGACCTTGACATCAGACCTTTTTTCAGGGAGTATTATTATGGAGGTCCATAGAGATCAAGTAGCACTTTTTCAATTCTTACTCGGTGGTCAGTGATTAAAGGAGGAAATACCACCTTCTGCGTCTTGATGTTATGACAATTGAAAGGCTAAATGAAAGTATTTATTGAAAACTGCAGCCCAATCAAGAATAGAAATACTTTTTCTTTCAGCTCTACAAAAAATATTTTCCGCAGTTGCTGTTAAATATTTTCAATGATTGTGTGTGCTTTTGTCATTCCTCCAAAAATCTGTCGAACTATTAAACAGTGAGGAAAGACAAGCAATGCTCCAATCTTAGTGACATGTTGTCTTTGGTGACAGTCAGACAGCCAAAGGCATGATGTTTTCGGGTTGTGCTTGTGCATTTGTACATCAGCTTCTTCTTAATAAGATATTTCGGCCACGTTATGAGGGAATTTCTTCAGATTTGGTTCAAACCTTCACTTGGATTAAGGATGACCTCATATGATCAGAAGTTAAGGTCATTGTCACTTCTTTAAACACAATTTTGTCTGACTCATTTTGTTTCCACTAAATATCACACAATTGACACAGAGGTTTTTCTAGTTTGTTCTTGTTGTCTTAAACTTGTACACAAACGCAAACTAAGTAGTTTACTATGTCTTTGAAGATAGATATAAAGTGATGTTAAAATCACATAAATGTCATCTGTCAACTCTGATCCTCACCTGCACTGATTCCAGATGACTTTGAGACCTGACAAATTTGGCACATCTCTTCAGTAACATGAATTATTACCTTTTTAATTGCCTGTAATAATCAAGGGACGTCTGTTCTGTATCACCTGCCCTCATAACAGGCTCCGCTGCGTGTTATGAGGGTGTGCCTGACAAACTCTGGAGGGAATGAACAGATGCTCTTTGGGAGGAAATTCCTTGAGGGAAGATGCAGCTTTTTTTTTTTCCCCTCTTCTGCAGTTTTGGCAGCGCCTCTCCAGATGCCCCTTGCTTATGATATGAATGTGGCCATTGTAGTTACAAATGAGAGAAATTCAGAGTGTCATGCTTGTGGAAATAGTGTTTTCGATAAATAGACCTTTTTCCTCTCTCTACTGCTGTTTTTGTGAGTCCAATGCAAACCTAAATATTTTTAAACAGAAAATTGTGGAACTGGAAGATTATTGAAGACATTAAGTACTTTGAGTTCAGTGTTTTTGTAAATTTGACACCTTGCATATGTAGTTTAAAAAAAGGTGTTTAAGGATGTGTAAATCTGTGCACATATGCACCAACAAATGTGGCACTGGTGCACTTCACAACCCAAATCTTTTCTTAAAATGACTGAACCATAGCGTTATCCAAGATGGAAGTAGGAGTCAGTGAGGGAAACAGAATGCTGGACTTGCAGGGCAACCCGACTCATTTCTCTTTACTAATCTGATACTCTCAACTCGGTGTCTGGCTGAGAGCGCTGTCAGCAGCACACAGAGGAGACACTCAAAAGTGCAGACGCATTTCAAAATGGAGGTTCAACCAAAACACTAACCCTGATGTGGGATTCCCGGGTTATACTTTAATTTGAGTTCACTGGTAAAGCAAAGTCAAAGAACTGTGGGGCAGATGCTCAGCAGCAGAGATAACTGTTACCACATATGCATGGGAGTGGATGAACTGAATTTATATTTGCTCTCCTTGTAGATGCAGCGTTACGTTGCAAACTACTCACCAGTGATGCTAATTGTTATTAAAATTATATAAGGAAAAGCATTAAGCTATTATTTTTGGTTAGGTTGGGGTTAAGCGTGTTGTTAGCAGAGTTTGCTGCTGAATGCTTAACCTGTAGAGTGCACTTTTCTGTGGATGCCCTGTGTCATGTGGGAACAAGCTGTGACCGTGAGCATGTGTGTTTGCTTGCTGAGCATGCTCACATTGAGGCTGACAGCCTTATCAGAGCAGGCAAGTGTTCTTAAGTCCCACTATCTGTGAAAGGAAGCAGCTGGAGGATTTGAGCAGAACCTTGTGTGACAGTGTGTAACTCTCTCAGAGTAATGCTCTCCATGCTGTGGACTAATAACTCATAAAGGATGTGGCTGCTGGGATTCCTGGGTTAAGTCCCTCGGTCTTTGTACCCCCGTGAGACAAATGCACAAACACACACAAACAAACACTCACCAAAGCACAAATTAGGCTGACAGGAGCAAAACATATATTTCTCCCAGCCTTAGTGAATGCTAAGTAGCGTGTGCGCACACGTGTGGATTTCACAGGGAACGGTAGAGGACGCTGTCTGTTGATTTAAGCGTGTGAAGGTTAAGAGTGGAGTTGTGAATTTAAGAAGTTTCTCTGATATAGACTCACTCATAAAAGAGATGCACTGCTTTGCTGGGTGTAGTGCCGTGCCATTGTTGGTGAGAGTGTTCAGTGCTGTGGAATAATGCTTATTAAATCACTCTTTCCTGTCAACCAGCTCTCAGAGTGCCTCATGCTAATTTTTCTTTCTCTGTTTTGCCCCCTCTCCCTCTCGAACCCAACTACAGTGTAACATACTGACATATTGTTTGCTGCTGTTACCCTCTTGTCTTTTTTTCTCAGTCACGACAAAAGCACAGTTCTGCCATCACTTAGTTTTTAATCTGCTGTAGTGTTTTTCTCTACCTGGGATGTGTGCTTTAATGCCGTTCTGGCAAGGGACATTGGCGATACAGCAAATCCAAAATCCATCTGACGTGATGATGTATTTTCTGCATTTTTGTCTCTCTCAATAATGGCCAGTGTGTCAAGCACGTGTAAAATAGGAGATGATGAAAAATCAGAACCACAATTCAATTAAAAGAAAAATCTAACAAACTGTAATTAAAATGCATAATTAAAGATAAAAACAAAATCAAAAATGATCTGTAATTAAGGGACCATGACAGGCCAATCAGTGAGAATTGAATGTAGCAGCATAAAGGCAATGGTCATCCTGAAAAGTATGTTCTTTAACCTTCCTCTGCCATTTACTGAGTAATCCTAATTCATATTCAGACTTTAAAAAAAAATCACTAAAGTAAGTCACACTTTTCTCAACATTAACGACTGTACAGCAACTGGAGTGTAATTAAAATTATTTAAATTATTATTATTTATTTAAAATTTCTTCCCCAGTAAAAGCATTTGATCCAAAGACTTTTTGGACATAATCCCACTTCAGTGACCTTCAGGTCCAGCAAGCTGCAAATATGATTTTTTTAATTTTAATATATTTGAGCTGACCTTGACTTATATCAGTCAGTCCCAGCAGGACAGTAATTGTTAAGTTTAAACAATAAACAGGAATGTGCCGGATGCACAAATCAGCAAATTTGGCCATTGGGATGTTAAAACAGTTAAAGTTTTCTCGAAAAGCCTAGTCAAAAGATAGTTCAACCCAAGTTCAACCGTCTCCCACACTGCTGTGATTTGATGATTAGGTGATTAAATTTCTGCTTAGCTAATTTGTAACTGATCCAACTCTTCCTGCATTCATGCGCACTCCGTCGGTGTGATTAGCAGTGGTTAGCGGTTGCATAATAATTACTTTCAACTGAAAGGAAAAGCAGGACAAGCTGCATCCGGAGGGCAGAATAAGCAGAATCATGCAGATGCAGACAAAATCTTCTGAGACAGAAAAACAATTGACTTGAAGCTAAAAGTTAATATTGACTCCTGAAACTATTTGGTAGAGTAGTTTTCC
The DNA here is from genome assembly GCA_034769265.1 of Remorina albescens. Lineage (NCBI taxonomy): Eukaryota > Metazoa > Chordata > Actinopteri > Carangiformes > Echeneidae > Remorina > Remorina albescens. The sequence goes on along the minus strand of CM068476.1, from coordinate 11,533,766 downwards.
TGTTTTTCTTTCTTTCCTTTTTTGAGCCAGCCATCTGCTGTACAGCCTTATAGCATATAGCCTGTCATTTTAATGGTAAGCAGCTGGTCTTCCTATGTATTATAGAAAATGTAAATGAAAATTTTTGCCCTATGAATCTTTGGTCTCCGCAAGTTTCACTAGTCAAATTGATACATTCAGGTTACAGATGGTTATGGTTTCGTTCTGGACCCAGAGGTTGTGCTGTGCCGCTGTCTGCAGGCTAACTTAATCATTTATACAAGAAGTGAGATTTCAGCGGCTAATAAGCACTACTGAAGCATCCATCTGTTTAGTCCACGTGAACTTTGACCTCTTGTCTGGTTATCACGCTTCAGAACCAGCTGGCCTGTCAGCAGCATAGGTCCTGAAGTTCTACAAGGACAGAAGCCAAATGTCTGACAGGCTGACTGATATCAGAAGTCATTCAATGAGATTCAAATAAAAAAATGGACAGACTTCAAAATAACATTTTCAGTTCTCTTCTTTTGTTCTTTATTCATGCTGACATTAATGGCCTCTCCCCTTGTCTGTATTAAGAACCGGCTTTATAACAAGGCAATGTGCATTAAAATTGACTGCTTTGTTTACATTCAAAACAGTTTCAGCTGGTTCAATCATATGAGCAGAAAATGCCCTTCTCCGGAGCTCCAATACTTTCTGAGCCAACCAGAGACATAGAGAGATGCACACAAATAAATGCATTAAGTCATTCTCATATACCTCTACAAACTTGTATACACACAAGAAGGCGCACAAGCACTTTTTGTAGGATGACACCCAAGGCACACACTTTGACAGAAATTCAATTAGAAAGTTGGGCATGTGGAATACTGAACAGTCATAATATAAGAACTGCAGAAACAAGCCAAGTAATCTAAATAATTAGTTTAATGGTGTAGATGAAGTCAGATGAATCTGTCTGCATTTATCAGTCAGTCTGTCCATGTGTGGATTGATCACACAGTTGGCAACTCTTACCCATCTTTAAGTTCCTCTCTCTGCCTGTCTGTTTACCTCCACTTGTCTTTATTTTCACCTCTGTATTCCCCCACCAGCATCAATCACAGATCAATTGGTGGTGATCAAAAGAATGGAAAAGATCAGACCCTGTGTATGTGTTTGCATGCGTAGTTGTAGAAGTCCACAGCCTTATAAGGAAATGACCCGAAATGACATTTCAGAGCAAGTTTTTACATTTCTTCAGCAGAATAGAACATTAAAGAATGCAACTTATTGACTTGGTTGGCTGCTTTTAGTGCCGCATATATTAAACATTTGACACAGGTAAAAGTGGTAGCTGAATCTTTCATCTATAAATAAGAAATCAAAGGTGACTGAACCATGTCTCCATTCCAAGGTTTGGTCTTCACTGTACAAATACTTTCCAAATACTTTTTATTGTGTTATCATTTTAAAATGTGGCCATTACTCTACTGCCTTCTTATGTGTTATTGCTGTCTTTCCCCCTTATTATTATTTTTATTAGTAAACGCCTTCTTTTGCAGCTCGACAGATGAGCAGTTTCGCTGGAACGCTCAAGGTAAAGTTCACCATGAATATTTGTGCAAACACACAGATCCTGCTCGGCTGGGCATGTAAAGGCATCATTTCATGAATTGACCTACATAAACCCTTTTCAATACTGTTTTTAAAGGCTACATACATATTTATATATACACAAATTCCCCTATTTACTTACACATATTTAACATTCATGCAGGTCTTGATGGGGACCAAGCAGGGTCCTTTCCAGCATATAATATAAATGTTCTAAAGCTCATAAGTGCGAGCTTTATGGACTGTGGGAGTAGATAACTGCAGTTATAATTCAGAGATGGCATTCATTTCTCTGCCTCCTTGTTTTCTGACCTTTGTCTTTTCCTGCCTTACAGCGGATGGACAGAAGGATATTGAGGATGAGTTGACCACAGGTTTGGAGTTGGTGGATTCCTGCATTCGTTCCCTTCAGGAATCTGGAATACTTGACAGCGGAGAACGTGAGTGTGCTTATCAACCTCATTCCTGAGAAGTCCCTGTCCCACCTGCCTTATCTGAGTCCAAATAGATGGCACTCTCATTGTGTGCGCTCATATTGTGGGTGCTCCATACCCAGCTGTTTTCCTATTTTCCAAATGGGCTTCTACCAAAACCATAAATATGCGTGGGCGCAGATAAATTCAGTATGGCACTCAGTCTGTGTGTGTGTGTGTGTGTGTGTGTGTGTGTGTGTGTGTGTGTGTGTGTATGTGTGTGTGTGTGTGTCTTTTTACCCTCAAAAGAGAGCACCGCAAGAAGCTACTGGTTAAACACACAGAAAAGTGACATGTTGCTGTCTTCAGTGAAAGCCTGCAAAACCAAGAATGTTTTTTGCTTTCAGGAGATACTGTAGTTGGTGAGGTGTCACAGCAAAGCTATACAAACATTTTTACACATAACGAAGTTTACAGAAACACAGTTACTCCCCCCAAAAAAGAACTAATGTTACAAAATGACAGTGTCAATTTAAATTTCAATTATTTCAATCCATTTTGAGACCCGACTCAGGGCAAAGCAAAATTGCTACACAAATGGAATGCAATTTGACTCTAAGAGCATAAAGGTGCAGACCAAATTGAATTTCAGTTCATAATTATTTTTCTTTATTTGTATCCACCTTTTTTCCTTAGAGAGTTTTCTGAAGTCTGACAAAACCATGGTGTGGGTTACTGTAGCACTGTAGCACCCACTACAAGCAAACCTGTTACTCACTAAAAGGGAATACAAATCTAATTATTAATTTCAATGCGCAGTCACAAAAAAAAAACATAACAACAAAACAAACCCCAAAAAACTGGAACTGGGGTGGCAAAAATATCCATGCAACCTTGATAAAGACCTGTGGATGGATTAAATATAAAAGTAAAAGAGTGTGGTGTGTATTGTTTGGTAATAATTTTTGTTTTGCTGAAAGAGAAGAAGGAAAAATGTTCTTGTTTTAGTCCCTTTAGGATATTAGATATCTGGCCTGAGTGCATCAGTTTCCTGTGTTCATATTAAGTTGTCAGATTTATACTTAAAGTAAGCAACTTGAGTCGAGGGGGAATTTTGTTCAAAATTAGATACTGCACATATAGTTGGATATTTCAATATTTTAAATAAACACATATCCCTTCCACTCGATGTATTTGGCACCCATAGTCTAAAAAAGGACTTTAATGAGCAAAACTGACACCTAAAAAAAGCATTAAGAGGTCCTTTTAATGGAAATGATTTAAAAGGTAATCTCTTTTGATGTGCAGACACACAAACGCATTGTTCCCCTCCTGGATTTAGACAAACAAATATCAATGTCCAAGCAGCTTTCTCTATCTCGTGAGCCTTGGATTCTGATGAACAAATTCAAAGAGTGATAGAGAGAGGGAGAGTATGTGGGAGGTCTTGCTAAATGTACTTGGCATTTTCTTTTCAGGTCATTGGTTTTGGAACACTGCGTTCCCATTTCACTTATTGTCTGGTGACCTTTTTGATAGTTGATATTGCTTTAATGGATGGCATTTTAAGATGCGTTGCTTGGTTAGTAGTTTATTCACATACAGTAGGCTTTTACCATGTATAATTGCTGGTACTACATAGATGGGTTGGCCTGTGTGGGACACCACCGTAATATCTCTGTATGCGAGCGCACGCACCGGGTTACACGAGGCTTAGAAGTCTTGTGTTATTTATGTAGGGTAAAATAGGATAAAACTTAGAAATATTGTTTGGATGATTCACATCAAAACTACTGTGGCTGTGTCGAGATGAGATGGAACTCTCATTGCAAGTACTCTTATTGTGGGTGCTCCATATGCAACTGTGTTTCCCCATTTTGCAAATTGGCCTCTACCAAAAGCCTCACAATGTGGGGGTGCAGATTACACACAGCATAGCAGCTGTGTGGCATGTTGCTCTTTTCACTGACTAGCAAGAAGCCTTTTTTTTGTTTTTTTTTGGTGATACAGCACATGGTGAGGCATCAAAGCAGAAATACACAAATGCTTATACACACAGATAAGTTTACAGAGACACAGAAACTCAAAAAAGTTAATGAAATGCACATCCCAAACCAACTATTATTTGGGCTTTTTTCTATTGTGCTATTTTAAAACATCATTTTAAAAAAAAGTAGAACCATTGTGTGTCTTTGTATCTGGGTGTGTATGCCTGAGTGTGTGAACATTTCATAGGCTGGTAAAAATTACTTTCATAATTTTACTGAGCTGCTAAAAAATTCATATTTTTCATGCGAGGCTGCAGACTCTGAGACTCCACAGAGACATGAAAAGACTTAAAGCCCTACAAGTGACAGTGTTTTTCATCTTGGCCTCTCGACACACACACAGACACGCACTTGTATTTCTTTTTACAGCGCTTACATGTGCATACTTAGTGTCACATGCTAACACATACTAATTCCTAAAAACACTCAAACAGAATTACAATCTGACTATCCAACGCACTTTATGTAACACACGTGAAGACCAAAACAAACATGCACAGTTTTTGTCACATGACACACACAATGTGGCAAAAACCAAGGCTGAGTGATGACGAGTTTGGGAGCTCCCACTCACTCTGTGTAACACAAAGTGCTGTTTAATAATTCATAAAAAGCGAAGAATGAATCGAGATGAGAAAAGACATTTCTTTTGTGAAGAGGAGAAGCAGAGGAGTTGGTCTTAGTTCACAGCACACAGACTCATAGGGAGAAAGGGATTCTGGGGGAATGTATGAGAGAAGGGCTGAAAGAGATAGATTAGGAGGGAAGAATTATAAGGGGTCTCTGTTATTTTGAGTAAGAAACCAACACATTAGTGAACTCAGAAAGAGTTTACTGTAGACTTTATAGGGACATGATATTTAGCAATCTGGAAAAAAGGAAAAGTGAGAAAGATCCTAGTTTAACCTCCTCCCACTACAACCTTTAATTACATACATTTTATCCTCTGTAAGTTTGTATTCAGAGAGACAAGGAGCATAAAAATAGCAACTTAATGAAATATTTACCAACTGCAATGTTAAGAGGTCAAAAGCCTAACTGCTCTCAATAAATTCAAACCACACAAGTAAACACACACATGTAGATAACCTATATAACCACTCATGCACCAGCACATTCTATTGAGTGATTGGTCATTTTTCCCTTCATTTCCTCCATTTCCCTTCAGCTGAACTCATCACTCTATACAGAGTGCAGACTAGAGTCCACTTTAAAAATCTTATGATGTTTTTATTCCCAACCAACAGCTTTATATGGCCCTAAACCAGGGGATTCAGAGTGTGTGTGTGTGTGTGTGTGTGTGTGTGTGTGTGTGTGTGTGTGTGTGTGTGTGTGTGTGTGTGTGTGTGTGTGTGTGTGTGTGTGTGTGTGTGTGTGTGTGTTATTGCAGCCTTACTCAACAATGACTAAAGCAAGTTTCATATAGATCTCTCCATCAACCCTGACGTGGTGCTGAGGTTGTTAAAGTGTGAAGTGTAAAGCATATGGCTCTTTCCAAAGTAAAACTTGCTTGTCAGGGGGTCAAGTGAAGTTTTTGTTTAAGCTGACAGCACGGGCTAAAATTAACATGTTAGGGGAGGTAAAGTTTGAAGTTTTTAGGTGTCGTTTCTTATTTTCAGCCCTCCTCCTCCTGTCCTCCAGATCTCCCTGCTCCTCCTCCTCCTCCATTCTCTCTGTTCCTCTGTTTTTCTTTCCCTCTGCTAATAAATTATGTATGCCATCTCCAACTCACGGAGTGCTGCACTGCTGCACTATCTGCTCTAAATTGCTGCTCTCTCTCATCCCCATTTCACTCTATGCCTCTCAATCTCTCACCTTCATGCCCCCTTTCCTTCTCACTCTTAATCTCCCTCTCTCCTCACTCTCTCACTCCCTCTTTCTCTCGACACATACCAACTCAACGCAACCCCTCACTTCCCACCCAACCATACACCACTCCTGTCTCTATCGGTAGGACCGGCTCTTCTTTCCCAGAGTTCCTTGCAGCTCAACTCCACCCCGGAGGCTTCGCTCCAGTACTCTGCCAGCTACCATAGCAACCAGACCCTCGCCCTTAGCGACAGCATCTCCGCAGCAACTCCTCAGCGCAGTGGGCAGGTTGGAGGAGCTGTGCACAGCTACAACCAGGTAGGAAATGCCTCTGTATGCAGATGATGAAGAGGATGCTGGTGCTGATGATGAGGAAAGGGACGGATAAAGATTCTTAGTACTGGCAGTTTGGGTTAACTTTTCTTGAAAACACGCCAGAAGCCACCAGAGAATTTTAATTATTGACATCTGAGGATTTTGACTGTGAAGGGAACTCACCTGAAGTGAGCTTCCCACAGTCTAAGCTCAACTGCATTTACTTTTTTCCTTTTTTTTGCTCACTGAGGGGATGCAACGTAGGACTGCATATGCTTGCTTTCAGATTCCTTGCAGCTCAGAATTTTCCATCACAGAAAAATGAATATCAGCCTTCCTTTTCCCCAACCTCCATACACAGTGCTTCTTCACCGACATGTAACTCCAGCTCTTATTGCTCTTACTGACTGTGGATTTCTTTCAACATCACTGGGTCTGTTGATCAGAGTGGAACTGCAAATTCGTACAGAATCACACTTCAGTAGCACTACTGAAGTGCTTTAAGTCCAGCCACTGCTCAACTGGCTTATGTAAAGTATAACATAACAAAATTTGTCTGTATTTGGCAGGAAGTGAGAGGCGGGGTTAGACGAAATTCCTGAAAGCTCTTTAGGAGGAGATGAGTAATCAGATTCTCACAGAGACTATTAAATGCACGCGGAGGTATCCCAGTGAATATCTTGTTTCTAAGGACTAGGGAAATAAAGTAAGAGAAAAGTCGCATATTAATCACAGCAGTGTGAGAGAAATTTACTTTTCAGCCTGCAGGAGCCAATTATTTTTAATTTTCATGTCCTTAACATATAAATTGGGATACACATTTTGCTTACACGCCTGTAGTTAAACACAGCATACAAGCACATGCATACTTTCAGACAGACACACACACATCTGCTAAATCAGTAAGCTGCTGCAGTGCTTCATTCAGAGATATTCCCAGTTTCTGGGGAAAATATTCTATTTGTGATTAGATGGATACGAATCCAAAAAAAGATACAATAATTATAAGTGGGAGCATGTTGTCAGGGCTTTGAGGCTATGTGTTTTATCTTCTCAAATACCTGCACATTTTTTCTTAACCTCGAGCGAAGGAGTGTTTTTTTCTGTGCAGTGTCAGTTTCTTATTTGTTGTGTGTGTGTGTGTGTGTGTGTGTGCGAAGCTGCTTGTGTGTGTGTGTGTGTGTGTGCGAAGCTGCTTGTGTGTGTATATATATATATATATATATATATATGCATGTTTCTATGCACATGTACATCTTTAGTGGGAGGAAGGTGAAGGAGTTGATATCTTTCTTTGTAAACACCTTTATTAATTCAAACCCCCCGCCCCCCTGCCTCCAGTCATACCACAGCTCATTTCAGAGTGCTCATTCCTTGGCTTATTAAATAAGAAACATGAGAGGCAAAGACAAAAAGACAGAACAACTGATAGACGGACTTAGAGACATAATAAAAATAAGAACTCATTTTGTTTCATCTGTCCATCCATCTAAGAATGCTGTGAAATTTTGTGTTCTTGTTGCCGTGTTTCTGTCCTCCTTTCCCTCCTCCCCTGTTCCCACCCTTCCCTTTCTGCTCACCATCTCTGTCTATGTGAGCAGAAGTGTGTGAGTGTGTGCATGTGTGCGTGCATTCTCCTCTCTGATGTTTTTGGCTTGTCAGTGTAATGGGGCCAGTGTTGTCAGCAAGGCTTGTTGCCCATGAATAGCTTTACACATGCCAGTGCAGCTTGATAGGCAGATGCAACTTGCGTGCATGTGGAGTACATGCATGTTTTTTGTTTGGGGTGTTTGCAGACGTGGGTATACATGTGTGCATACAAACATGAAGGTGTTTTATATGCACACCCTGGACCTAGTGTGTATATATGAGTGCATCGGTTTAAAGTTCTTACAAGTGACTGTTTCAGGGAGAGTGGGGGGGAATAAAGGTCCCGCATGTTGCTGCTCCTCTGTAGAGTATTTATAACTCTGAGAGGCCCTGCTTTAATAATTCATGGATACATGGCACCTCAAACATCCCAGTGTTTTACTGGAGGAAAAAGAAGCAGCATTTGCGAGATGAGACGGTGCAATTGAGAAAGTGCTCTCAACTCACACAGCGCGTCAGGCTTTCTGTCTATTAGTTAACTCAGCCAGCAATTCATCTATACTCTTGATCCATAATTTATTTATTTAGTGAATCACACATCCATCTATCAGTCTGTTTATCCATCCACTCAAACCTTCATCCTAAGATCATTTCCGTCTGAATCTGTGTTTTGACTGTAGCAAATAAGAAGTGTTCAACAACTGACATAACCATTAGCAGGGTGCTTAAATTCCGTTTTGTGGCCTTCATCTCATCAGCCTCACATCGTTCACTTGGCTTCATAACCAACTACACTAACACAAAGGGCTTGTAAAAGATTTTTTCCTTTTACCCATTAAGAGTCCCTCTCTGTTTATAGGCACTCTCTAAAAATCTCTTTGTCATTGTGCACTCAAACAAACAGATCATGTCACATCATATACTTAAATGTGTGCTCAGCTTAGGTTGCATGAACCCCTCAAATAACAAGAAGACTAAGTGCAGAAACGCATGTTGAAGTGTAATTTTAGCTATAGGAAAGGGTAGGATTCCTTGCCTTAGTAAAGTTATGGGTAATAGGATAATGGCTTTACGCACACAATCCTGTTAATTCTTTTATTTTTTGCAGCTGGAAATTTCCCAATTACACCAGCAATAGTCAGCTTACTTGTATAAACACAGTCGAGGCAGGTTCATTTACATCTTCCACCATGATTAACTGTATCAGTGCAGAGATCAGAGTGGATCAAATCAAGGTGGAACATTTCCACATTAGAGCATGTGTCACAAACTTGTTAGAAAATATGTGGAAGCACCATAGCTTACTACATATTGTATATTTTATTATATGCCTGCTCCTCATTTTAGATTTTGCATTTTCCCCTAATTTGCCTTTTTTGAAGAAAGATGACACTAATCCACTCAGCCAGAGATAAATTTATTTCCATGACCCCTGTGCAAACAAAGCAGGGCTACAGTCAAAGGCCTGTTGTCTTAAGCAGACACGCTTTGGCTCATTTCAAAAGCAGGAAAATCTAACGAGAGACTGCCATTGAGAATGGGAAGAACGGGAGACAGTGCATGTGTGTTGCTATATTTATCAAGGAAGGGTTTGCTGAGCAGGCATGCCTTTTTATTTATTTATTTTTCTTTCAGGGTTTCTCTGCACGATTGTCTTAAAATATTCACATCTACTAATGGTGGTGTGCAAATATAGCCTATGAATAGAACCCCAGATGTGTTACGATGTGTGTTTTCATGTAATGACCTACTAGCTATTGGACAATTACATGTGTGTTGTCATTATATTTCCATGTGTTTATAGATAAGTCTGGAAGCACACATACAGATTCAGGTACTTAAATGGCAGGTGAATATGGCTATACTGTAGCCATGGTTTTACGCTCATGTCAAGTGGAGATCAAGTAATGGAAATATAGAAAATCTCAAATATAAAGGAGAGTAACTTTTATTGCAGAGAAAGATACAAGTTTTGAGTGCAGCTGCTGTGTAGCTACTGTTAAAGTACTCACAGTTTTCCAAGGTGACTCAGTGACTGTGTGCTTGCATAATGTACGTCTCGCACAATTGCAGCCATGTCAGTCTAGAAATTACATATTTGAATCACGTCTACAGCTTTAACCATCAACACAAGGCTATATAAGGCGCAGTGGAGCGCTAGCATATGCTCCCCCTACTGTGTCTGGAGGCTAAGGAGAATATATTACGACAGACCTGCATGTAATGCAAGGTAGAAAAGCCTCTCACACTTTGCCTCGCTGGATGGCACATGACTGCTTTTGTTTGTTTGTGAGGAATTTTGCTTTATACCAGTGTAGATACCAGGACACTGTCCATTTACATTTGGCTCGAAATTAAGACAATACTCCTCTTCTACATCATCTGATATTCAGATTTCATTTCCATACAAGATCAATGTGAGTAATTTAACAATTATTTCAAATAACTGTGAATATTGTGTGTTGTTATGTTTATGTGACAGCAGATGATTTTGAGTGGGAGGTCCAACACAGCTTTATTAGAAATAATTTCAGTCATCTGAGTTCTATGGGTCCGTATTCTGCCTCCATTAGTCTGTTTGAATCACCCCTCTGTTTTCTGTGGGGACTTCATTACTAGCTGCTCTGGGTTCATTTTGGATCCTCAAAGGCTTGACTGATCTCATTGTGCATAAGTTTTTGCAGTTTTTGATGGTCACAACTCTTTTGAATTCTCTTTTATCCCATTTTTTTTTTTTTTAATTCACTGTCTACCACCCAACCTCCCCCTCTCCCTATTTGTCCCCTCCATCCTGTCATGGTGTGTCATCTTCCCTCCCTTGCTCCGTGTTCCCCCAACATCCCCTCAGGTGACATCTAGTCGTGCAGCCCAGCAACAGCAATCACAAACTGGGGCAGGGTCAGGTAAGAACTCACCTCCTTCTGGTATACCCCACTCTTTCTCTGTCTCTCCTCGTGGAGATGCATTTCTTTAGAATAAATTAATCTGACATAGAATGATGCTCTGTGGACACACAAAGATGACATTTGGAGACACTGATAGACATTCACAAGAATTGGAATAAAAACGTTGCTAGCGGTAGAATGTTTCCATTGCCTGCAGCATAAATAATTTTCTTGCATGTTAGTATCCTCCATAATTTCTGAACAAGCAATATCAACTCCCATGGGGTCAAAGATTTGAGCCATATGTGTGTCATAATTTTATATATTTCCTGTTTTTATCCACGCTTTTTATTTGAAGATTAATTTTGTTGATGCACAGAATTTTACACCTATAGCACAGCATATACTTTATAATGCAAAATGAGCTGAGATACAACTTTCCATAAACAGAGTCCTTCTGGTTTCTCCCAAATGGCATTTATTGATAAACAGAGTTTTAGCTAAGGCTTTAACACCATAATAGCAGACCGTGAAATTAAAACAACCTTTTATTTAAACCCTGAATTTTGCCTCCATTGGTGAGCCAGTTTTTATACTCTGGCCTGTCCAAGCCTTGTAGCTTTTTAAATATATTTCTTTCCTGTTATCAGCTCATTATAAAATACCAGACCTTTGCTCCATGAGCTGCCTGTATCTGTACTCCCAATCATTAAAAAAAAAACCTCACTCATCCCCCTACCTCCCATCTTCATTGATTTTTCTTTCATTTTCCTCGGTTTCAAGGTATCTACTACTCCAGCTCCACCTTGCCTGCCCAGCGTGTCAGTTCCCCTCTATCTGGAGGAGGAGGTGGCTCAGGTTCCAGTTCACCTAGTAAGCTCCAACGCCTGGGATCAGCCTCCGACACACCAGGGTACTCTACTACTCAACGGCTGCCTTCCTCCTCCTCCTCCTCTCCCAAACAGTCCCCTGCTAATCGACTGGCCAAGTCATACAGGTAGAGTGCCCCGGTGGCTGTGACACTGATATTGATTTTGATACATAAAGGTTTGATACTGATATATAATCGAATCTGAAGATGGATAAAAGGTGCTGACATTTGAGAGAATTGCTATAAAAGTAAGGTTACAAAAGAATAAAAGAGTAAATTGAACAAGAAAATTGCCCTCGTTGATTGTGGTTGATTGTCCTCCAGTCCATGCAGACATGCCGTGTATATAAATTAAACACATTTCAAAAAAGATGGAGGAAGCAGTTGACTGTTTTTAAAAGAGAAATGGGATTCATGTTTTAAAGTCATTATTTCTCTGACAAAATAGTTGACTTCTCCCATTTTTCTTTCAGCACCACAGTTGCTGTGACAACAGCAGGAGGAGGCGGGTCCCCCCTGAGGGTGGCATCTCCACCTAACTCCACAGCAGCAGGGGGAGGGGCCAGCTCATCATCATCCCCTCTTCACCAGGTACAGGATGTTACGGTTTTAGGGATATTGTCATGTGAAACGGGTACTCGAATGGCATCAGAAATGTGATTTGTTACAAACCACTGAAACAAACACAATCTGACATACTCGATTTATTGCAATATCAAACCGTTGATTGAAAAAATCATGTGATCAGAAAAACTTCTCCCTTTTTCAATGAAATCAGTGGATTTTTTTTTTTAATGTGGTTAGTATTATTCTGTCTTTTATTATCATGTTTTGTTTTGTTTTTTTACACCAGAATGGATTTGTTTTAGGGACGGGCAACATTTATATTATCTATACATTTTCATTACAGAGCAAGTCACTCAATGTCAACATTTAATTCTGGAGATGTAGAAAGTGATTGAACACTGTTATGTCATTTGTATTACTACAAGGATTATTACATAAAATCCAGTATTTACAGTGATATATCCCCGGTCTTAGTAGTTCTTTAACAGTGCTGTACTTGTGAGTCAAGTCATTCTAATAAAAAACAAAACTATTTCTAGTATCATATAGCTCTAATATTGATGCCATGTGGCTGAGTGTTAACTTTGACAGAGAGAGAGATTATGACAGAAAATGCATTCTGCAGTCTGAGTGTAATTCGAGATTGTTTTCCAACAACTATGCAAGTCAGGTTTCAATCTTTTGAACAGGCAAATGTTTGAAATATCACAACAATAAGATTCTGACATGGCCTTTGGATACCCTGATAGTTGCTGCATCTCATTTAAATCCTTTTAATTAAATTTGTTGGAAGCTCAAATCCAATATCCCACACTTTGACCTGATGTCATGACACTCTAAGTGGTTTAGACATAGTTTACTCACGCTTTTAACTTTTATTGCACAGTACAAGTTTTAAGCTTCTCATTTGGATATTGACAGAGATGCAAATCCTACTGGCCAAGTCAGTCTATTCCTTTTGACTGCCAAAGCATTGTAATCTAATGTGAAGTAAATGCACCAGTACATTTTCTGTACTTATGTATAATATTTGAATCATGAGAGAAGAAAACCTTTCGACTTTTCAGATGAGTTCGGGCATAGGGAGCTATGCCACTCTGTCTCCCAAAAGGCTGGCATCTCACCACACCTCTGACCAGTACAAGATCTCCCACGAGCTGTACGCTACCGCTACGCTGCAAAGGCCTGGGAGTCTGGCAGGTGGGAGTTCACACACTCATGCTGTTTCAGATGCACATAAACATAAACCCAAACAGATGTTTAACTCTTCATATAAATAACCACCTGCGCCACAAGTAGTAAAGAGCTATAAGGGGATCTCTCAAGACATCAGTATATCTTTGAGTCTCTGTGCCTGTTGATGAACGTGACCAGATAAACCCAGTCTTAGCCTCTCTTCTCTGTGCACTATTCTCTTCAGTATTAAATTTAAGACTGTGCTGATTATAGCTCTACATGACCTGGTCCGACTTTACAACACAGCCCTTATCCATTGGCACTCAGCTCCTAGATCTCCTATATCTGAAAGCTTATCCTTCTTATGTGCCACTAAAACCAAAAGGTGGCAAAGCTTTTGCGGATACTGCTCCAAAATTATTGCCCTTGGATGTAGGAAGTGCTTCTTCCAGCTCTATTTTTAAATCTATTATATTTCTGTATACACTACATTTAGTATTGTTTTTTTTTTTTTTATGTTTTCCTTGTTTTATTTTTAAGGTTGTGTTGAAATATGCTTTAGAAATAAAATTGTGTTTTTCAGAGCAAAAGCCACTTGCACGTTAAAATAAAACTTGCAGGCCACCTAACTTCCAAACATCCTGAAAACCAACTGGGCCTCTACTTCAGTAGTATTGTGGAAAGCTTCAGTGAAAACTATCATGGAGTCACTTTATTGGAGGGATCAGTGAACACAACAGGCAATGTGAGATTAGGCCAGAAACTGACAGGGGTCTCGAAATAACAAAGCATTCACCTTATCCCCTCAGCCATCTGCACGGTTTGATCTTCAGCAACTGCAAGACAGTAAGTTGTGCTTAAGTCTCAGTCATGGTCACGCAATTGTAGGTAAAGTTGACACTTGTGTGTTGTCTCTGAAGTTTCAGTTTATTCTCTTTGAATTGACCTAGGCTTAAGCCTCCGCTCAATGGTTTTGCCTATTTTCAGTGTTTGATAGTTAACAGGCGACTGGAGAAATTTCGTATATCCGCAGGTTAACCCACATCTCCATTCAAATGTTAGATATCAGGTATATAGTAAATAATGAAATGTAGACTGGTGAAGCTACATCCCAGCAACACAGTTGTGTTTTACAGTGTGAAATGGCTGCATGAAAACAGGAGACATTTAACTGTGACTTCTTTATTTGTTGTACAATCTCACAGCATCAGGAAAGAAGCTGTTTCTAAGCGTGGTGGTTCTGGCTCTGATGCTGTGCAGCCTTCTACCCAAGGGAAGGGAGACAAACAGGCTGTGCGCAGAGTGGGTGGGGTCGTTCATGATGCAGGAGGTCCTCCTTCATGGATGACAGGAAGTGTTTTTGCTCTAGGCAAGGCAGACGGTGATGCGGACTCCCAGATATTGAAGCTGGAGACCACCTCAACAGCCGCTCTTTCAGTGGAAGGGAGGGAGGGGGGAAAGTTCTGACCCTCCTAATATCCTTTGTTTCCTCCACGTTGATGCAGAGGTTGTTATGTCTGCACCAACCAGCCAGGTGCTCCACTTCCTGCCTGCACTCTGACTCGTCGTTGTGAAAGATTAGTTCCACCACAGCTGTGTTGTTTAGGGTAGCTGAGGTGTATGCCAGAGCACTTGTGCGTACAGAAGGTGGCTTAGAGTTCATCCCTGTGGTGTTGACTGACTGGGGTCTGTTTGTTAAAAAGTCAAGCAGCCAGTTGCCGTGGGATGTGCTTAGACCCAGAGTGACCAGTTTATTGATAAGAGTCCGTAGGACCATTGTGTTATATGCTGAGGTGGAATCCAACAACAGCAATGTGGCGTATGAGTCTGTCCTCATGGTGGATGAACAACAGAGGAAATGGTTTCTCTTGCCTGTGTACTGGTTACAGTCTACACAGGTGCCTACATTGTCCTTTATGTGTGCCATGACCAGCTGCTCAAAGCACATCATGATTATCAGGTAATTCAGGTCCTTCCGGCCTTAAACCGTTGAACAAAATATATCACGGTCTTGTAGTTTGTGATTTTGGGTTATCTGTTGTATGTCACAATAATTGCACATATTTCTTTACTTGTTCTTCAGAACATTGTCGTGGTTGTTCTTTCTAAAGCAGAGCTTAAACATGAAGGCACGAGCTATTTGTCGAGTATGAGCTGTTCGTGAACGGTTCTGCTGTGACTACCACACAATAACCTGCTTTAAGGAGATTAAAATGATTCTAATTTGAATTGTGTCCTTGAATAAGATCTGTTCACTGTGTCTGGAAGCTGAATGTATCAGAATGACACCAGTTGTCGTGGTGGCAGCATTCAGGATAACTGAAGGCTTTTGTTAGCTCGTGCAGTTCCATTGACTAGTTAATGGCTTTCTCTCTTGACTCTACAAAATTGAGTTGGCTGAATGTCAAACCCAGATTGAAAATGTGTTTTGCCAACTGTTTATGGTCCATAGTAAGTTAGTGTAAAATTTTATTTGAGGTTGGCTGTTTGTCACTGTTCAAATAATACTGACACAGATAGGCACAGTTTCCAGGGTTATACAGACTAAAAGTAGTTTTGTGCAGCTGTACTTTTTTCTCTGAGCTGTTCTTTAGAACATGAGGTGTGGCATCAAGTCACTGCAAACCCTGAAGCACTATTTTGTGAGGGGCTCTGTCTCTGTGTGTTGGCCTTGTGATGGACTGGCGACCTGTCCAGTGTGTACCCAAACCTCGCCCAATGTGAGTTGGGATTGGCTCCAGCACCCCCTGCGACCCTGGAATGGATAAGCGTTAGAAGATGAATGAATGAATGAATGAATGGATGCATTTAGGCTGAGCCCTGGTAGACAGCAAATTAGTGGCTTTGTTGTGGTGCTCTTTGACGCAGCTTGAACGATTTAATATTTTTCTGCAACAGAAACAGAATGTTGGACAAGATTAATATTGATTGCAGACAGCAGGGTTTTGAAGCTCTGGGTTAAGTTTAATTGATCAGTCCTTTAAACTTGGAAATATATGGATGAAGAATACAACCTTCATGCTTTATCCTGAGGGCATGAAGCAATCTTGAAGCAATGCCTGGAGTTTCAGCTCCTCTGAAGACTTAAAATGAGGAGGAAAAGAAAAGGAATAAGCAGGAATGAATCCCAATGGAAATGAGATATAAGACTGTCACTATAATTAGCAGACCTGGGTCATGTGACTATCAGTGTGCCTTTCATGAGCTTGGACTTGATTGTATCAGGACAATTTAAAAGCACCTAAAAATGTAAGAAACTGGCTTTCAAGGATTTTCCTGCAGTTGTCCGTAATTTCTGATTCTCACCATGTTTCCAAAATGACCAACAGAGAATTATTTCTAGATGCTGCTCATTAGAGGTTTGCTTTTTTCCCAGCCGATGACACCCTCCTGGAAAAAGCAGGGTTTATGTGAGTAGCCTGTTTGAAGAGGTACTTAGCAGCTCTATAGCACCTACTCTACGGTGGAGTTAAGTTAGGTAAAAAAAAAACAAAAAACAGAAATCGTCTAAAAAAAAAAAAAAAAGACATCCCCTCTTCTGACATGAAGGGCCTGAGTGGTGCAGTCCAGTGCATATAAATATTAACATTGTGCCACAATAGCTTAACAATGAGCTGAAGAAAATAAATGAATTGGATGTACAAGCAAATAGAGGTAATTAAATGCTACTAGTATATACAATGGAGATATGGTCTTATATATGGAGAGTTTCATTTGCATTGGCACTGAGTTGAACCTCAGACCTCGGATCTCGTTTAAATAATTAGTCCTTTTCAATTTTTTATTTGACTGGCCTGATTATTTTGGTATTCAATCACTTATTACAGGAAATTAAAGTACAGAAGCTGAATGTTTAAATATCAGAGAACCACAAAAAGAAACAGTTGTCGGCTGTAAGCAATTTTTAGATATTTAATTTTCTTTCTTTTTTAACTACACACAAAGTACTGTGTAACATCAAGTACAGAGTTTTTTTTTGTTGTTGTTTTTTTTAAAACCATTTAGTTATCCTTTTAAAATATTTTATTGGATGAAACATCATGGGAAAGCCTTTTCCCCCCACTTCTTCTCTCTCTGTGTCTTTCTGCCTTCCCCTCTTAAACTGTCCTCTCACTTTTGAAGAAAGAGGTCAGTATTTCCACAACTGGGCCCCTTTCAGAGTGAAATAAAAATGAATTAAATAAAAGCAACTCTCCAAGACTTCAAAGACAAACGGCATGGGAGGAAGAGAGGGGAGTTGGGATGTCTCATGCCATTAATGGGTATGTCCATGAATGTAATTAGCAGTCCCTCATGCATATTCCTTGCGTCTATCTGTATCTAAAGTCACCTTATTTCAGTTGAACTCCAGGGGGGCTGTGATGTCCAAACATGAAGCACCCATTTTCACTCACTTTCTGAATTTCTTTCAAATTTATTTTTTACTATCCACACTCCCTGGATGTAATTCCCTCTTTTTCTTTGTGCTGGTTCTCTCTATCTGCCTGCAGAGTGTGACTGAATGTAGCTAACGTTTTTGGTGAGGTAGGTAAACAGGCCATTCAGTCAACCACACTGTTGAGAAGAGGACACAGTTGCACTGAGTGTAATAGCCTCTTTGCCACAGTCATGCTAAAAGCCGGCATGATCAGGCAGACAGGGTTTTTTTTTAATCACATGGTGTGCTGTAGTTGGGGAAGAGCAGGCAGACTCTTCTTCATACCCCAGGCTGCGTGCATCATCCTCACCTGCAGACTATACAATAACGTCAAACTGTAAAGTTTGAATATTCCCTCCGATTCATCTTTAAAACGCCTTCTTTGGCTTGTCTTTTTTTGTCGGACAGAAAAGAGGAGAAATAGACTGATACTAAACTGCAACAAAACCTGCTTCTACATGGCTTCAAGCTACTGTGCGCTCAATTCAGCTGACATGGTCGAATGCCACACATGCATTGATTTCTGATATGATCTGAAAGCTTTGGGGGCTTTGTCTGCATGAAGTTCACGGTGGATACACATAGAGGTTTGAATCTGGATCTGAGCACTCGACTTTTTCCCCCGTTCTTTCATCCGACAGCAAATCCTTGGCACACAACTAACGCGATATGATACCACATTAGCTCCGCTGGACTGTCTCTCCTTCTCTCCGTCACTCATAGCTTTTTTGTCTGCATATATGAATGCGAGCACGTCCTATCACTTTATCTTCTGTCATGTCATCAAAGCCCTGCTGACTTGCTTTCATATTCCCCCGATCTCGTCCTTTTCTCCTCTTTCTTTATTTTACTTTTGCTCTGTGTGTTTTCAGAGGGAGGCCCTTGCCTTACATTCGTTCTGCTGTGTAATTAACAAATGCCTTCTGTCAGTGACTTCCCTGCCCTGTGTCTGTGGGATGCTTGCCAAACACAGAGCAAGAAGGGGGACACTGCATCTCATTATTTTATAGCTGACGACCAGCAATGTGTTCCACAGAGATTAAAGAAATAAAATACAGAGGATTTCTTGCTTTCTTTTTTCCCTCTATGTCTCTATGGATCTGTCAACTTGCTGCTATCTCATGTGACACAGTTCATGTCTCTCTTTATTCTTTTCTCTTTTTTTTTTTCTCTGTAGCTTTGATTTGGGTGCAACTCACCCTTTCCTCTGCCATACGTAAACACACCCACAACATCACCTTTATCTCTCTACTACATAAAGGGTGTGCTGTTTGTCAGTTGGCCCTCCGTAGCATGTTGGGAAAAAAAAAAAAAACGGTCCAGGGTAGAAATGGACAGTCACTGGTCAGCATGGCAGCCTAGTGATTAGCGCTGTTGCCCCACAATAAGAAGGTCGCAGGTTTGGTTCCCGGGCCTGGGGCCTTTCTGTGGGGAGTTTGCATGTTCTCCCTATGTCTGCCCTCCGAGTACTCTGGTTTCCTCCCACCGTCCAAAGATATCATGTTTGGGTTAATTGGTGACTCTAAATTGTCCGTAGGTCTTATTGTCAGTGTGAGTGGTTGTTGGTCTCTGTCTGTCTCTGTGTATTGGCCCTGTGATGGACTGGTGACCTGTCGAGGGTGTACCCTGTCCTCGCCCAATGTGAGCTGGAATTGGCTCCAGCAACCCCCGCAACCCGGGGGTTGCATGAATGAATGAATGTCTTGTCACTGCTTTCTGTCTTTCTCTCTTCATCTCCACACCTGCTTCTTTTCTTTCATTTTTCCTGGGTAGGCCAACCACATTCATTTGCCCATATTTATTCATTTAACCTGTCTTCCTTTCAGATTCTCTATATTTCTTCCTTAACACTACAGTTTCACCTGAAATTATTCTCCATCTTCCGTCCCTCCTTTCGGTTCCTTAGTCCGTACCTGATTAAAAACTATCTTGATTAATCTCTGTGCTGCCTTTCCTTCCTAGCTGCACTTAGTCTCATATTTGCCTCTCTCCCTCTGTCCTCCCTACATCTTTTTTCTTCCCCTTTATTTTTTCTCCAGGCTCACGTGGCTCCTACAGTAGTCAGCATAGTCAGGAGGCCCTTCGGCCCTTGGGATCCCCAGAGCACCACATAGATCCCATCTATGAAGAACGTGTCTACCACAACAAGGGCCCCATGAGGAGCCTCAGCCAGAGCCAAGGGCCAGATACAGGCCCCTATCGCAACAACACCGGTAAGGCACTTGATGTATTTGTAAGATGAGTTAAAGCTGTGTAGTTTGATTTCAGCATTTTTGTGCTTTTTTTCCCACTTAGTATATTTTGCATTGCAGTGTGTTTTTAAGTTTTTGTGTGTGCGGCCTTCATTTCCAATTAGTAGTTGAAATGCTAAAGTAGTACTTACAACTTTTCATTATTTTGAAGACTTTGGTGGACTGGTGGAATGTTCTTGAATATTTTACATAAGCTCTGACAAAGGCCCCCCCCTCCCCTTGCTTATCGTGCGGACAGCCACCAGTATGGACAAGCTCTGCCTTGATTTAAACATAGCGCTGGGAGTAAGATGTGTTCATCAGAAGTTAAACTTACACGGGTTTGCATCATCAGTCACACAGCATCATTCATGTCATGTTGATCTTCTCATTATTCTGTGTGAGGTATACGTAGTACAGCCCCAATTCCAAAAAAGTTGGCGCACTGTGTAAAACGTAAATAAAAACAGGAAACACTGATTTGCAAATCTCAAAAACCCCATATTTTATTCCCAATAGAACATAAACAACATGTCAGACGTTACCATTTTTTACCATTATGGAAAAATATTAGCTAATTTTGACTTGGATGGCAGCAACACATCTCAAAAAAGTTGGATCATTTTCTCATGTTTTCTCAATTGGAATGAATCACAGTTGGGCACACTTTCGATCAAATGCTGCACAGTCTCACCCACTCACACCATAACGCCATTGTTGCCAGCAATGTGTTTTTAATAGGGTCTCATTGAGCTTATCTGAATGTGGGTTTAGGTACACCATGTTAATCCGATTACCGTATCATGAAAACACCCAAGTTGGTCACGCCACATCCACAGCTCCCTCGATGTCATTAACCAGCCTAGCCTTAATAGCTATCATTAGCATTTGGGTCAGAATCATAGCAGTAAATATCGCGCTCTAGACCAGCAGTTGAGTTGATCAGTTTGACTCACTTGAAAGGACTGAGAATTGCCTTAGCATTTGAAGCACATTTCAGTGTTAAAGGGGACGCTCGGTTTTGCTTTTATGTTTGTGAGATATTTCTTTGATTCCTGTCAGTGAAATTCTGAACAGAGGAAACTGTGTTAGGATTGTTTTTGCAAGCAGGAATTAATTAAATAAGTGCTGCTTCAAAAGTGTGCTGAGAGGATCCACTGTTATCTATAATTTACTGCGCCTTGTATTTGTAGTTTCAATAGATGGGTATAGGAAAACTCACAAAGGAAATTTGTACTGCAGCTACAAAAATCAATAGACTGTGGATTAGACTGTGTACATTTAATTGCAACACTTGAGGTTTACAATACGCTTCTGCTATGATACAATATTTTAATAGATTGTCTCGTGTTATTTGAACTAAATCCTCCGCGAGAGTAGATCAGCATGAGCCCCTTTCACCGTGTACACACATTTACCCCTACTGTGATTGGCACATATGACTAAATCAACACATCAAGAATGAGCAGCACCTTGAAGTCACCGGTCCGTTAAAGTAAGGCCTGGCCTTGGCGCACCGTGTTTTAAAACCCACGTGAGCAGCATGTGCATTGAGAAGTCTGTAATAAGGATTCCGACTGCACAGAGTGATAGCTCATAATGAACTGATAAGGGCTGTGCTGACACAGTGAGCGATAAGTTATTAATTATGTCATAGTGCCTTTTCTTGGCAATGGCAGGCTCACATTATTGGTTCATTAAGCTCGCATGGATCAATGTAATTAATGCTATAAGTCATTTGGTGGAAAGAAAGGGAAGATATTGCAAAGAAATTTGCAAGGTTGTAGTCAGTTGGTCATTATATGGTGCACAATGCAAAGGCTAATTCAAGGGCAGTATTCATTGAGTGTACGGGCCATTGCATTATTTAACTGGACACTTAACTATGTAAAGTGGCAGCAAGATACAACAAAAGCAATTTAAGTGACTAGAACTGGAGTCATTGTGGCTGGTTTGTGACCTATTTAAGGCCAGATAGTCAAGTGCAGAGAGATGGGGACAGGGAGAGAACAGGACATGAGGAGGCAGCATGTAAAGCATGCACAGGAGGTCAGGACAATACTCCATGTTTGTAGAGGCAAATCGTCTGGTTTATTAACAAATAGTAAATATACGTAAAAAGTATATACACTCACAACACTGGTTGTGTGTTAACAGTGGTGGTATTAGCTGAGGATTTAAGCTCCAGGCTTACACTTTATATATGGAACTGTGAATTGAAACTTTATCTATCTTGTCAGAGCACCAATCAACCAACCAACCAACAAGCAGACCCGGGGTCTCGAAAAGCCTGTGGCAGTTTCTTGTAGCACAGTGGACAGCGGTTTGTCAACACACTTGACAACATATACACATCAGTCAAGTCCAGTTCACACAGCTTTCAGTGGATTAACCTGTCTGGCTGCTCAGCTTCCATTACGTCCTCCTCTTCACAGCTCAGTTCAATTCTGAATTCATCATTGGAGCGTTACATTAACAGCATTGTCACCACATGGCAAAGAGACATCCATTCATCTATCGGTCTACTTATCCATCCACAACACAAATAGGAGTCCGTAGCTTTGCGTTTTTGCTGGGTGTGTGTGTGTGTGTGTGTGCGTGTGTAGGCAGTGACACACAGCACTTTGGGTCGCTGGCCTGGTTTAATCCAAAAACAGAGGACTGCAGGTTAATGTGGCCTATTTCAAGCGATAATTTCTACATGGTCACAACGTCTCCCGAGCATGGAGGCATTCTGGTACAAAGAAGAGTTGTAGCAAGAAGAAGCCTCCAGGACGTAGTTTACACATTTGTTTGTTTTTCCAAAACGAGACTGTGTGTTTTTGAAATTAGCCTATACTTAAATCATTGTGCTTCTCGCCGTTTTTAGCATAAACTCCAGTTATTTCCATCCTCTATTCCTTCGAGCTTCTTTGCTTCTTAAGTTTTTCTTTAATTTTCAATTGTATTGCTGTTTTCATTCATTTTACCCCGATCTCATCAGTGACCAGTAATTCATTGGTTGATTTCATATCAGTGAAATCTTTTGCTTTCTGCCTGACCTTCCCCACCCCTCCTTGTTCTATTCCTTTTTTCTTCCCTCTCTTTCTGCCTTTGCTCTTACAGTTTGCCTTTTTACCTTCTGTCTTTATGCCATTAAAGCTAACTTGGCCTGTATTAATAACTCTGACCACTGGGAATAACACTGACTCTAAATGGATGTGGCGCTTTTTCTCCTTAATAGCTTAACTTCAGGCCTGTATGTCTTTCAGGCGGTGACAGTGAGAATGGGTGGACTTACTGCCACAGCTATTTGTGAAGTGCATCTAGTAACCTGGTTGAGCTATTGCTGCTGATAAGGGTTTTTATGTAGTTTAACATTGCTCTTTGCAGTAGACAGCCATTGTTTCTTCAGCAATTGGTAGTCACAAAGCCAAGGTTATAATTTCACCAAGCTATAACAGAATCAAACAATACCATTTCTGTGACAAAACATGGCAAAATGGAGAAAAAGGTTGAAATTGTGTTGATTTTTTTGGGGGGGGGGCATAAGATGAACAACACATTTTTAACACATTTTTCATCATTATAAAAAGACCCCTGCAGTTTTATTGGAATTATTCAGGGTTATCACCTGCCACCCAGGCAGGACCGGGGACATTACTTTATTCTGCACCTTCTCCAGAAGCTTAGCCAAAAAATGGTAATCTTAAGCCTTCCCAAACTTTTAGCAGGTGAGTGTTGCTGAAGGGTTTTTTTTTTTTTTTTTTCTCTTCAGGCGCAGTGAAGTGATTAGCACTGTTGTGTTCTGGGGTCTGGGTTCGAACCTGGGTAGATCTGAGGCGTTTGTCCCTCTGTGGCTTCCTTCCACTGCCTTAAGACATGAACATTTGATCAATTGACATTTCTACCCATAGGTGTGCATGTCAGTCTGAATAGCTGTTTGTCTCTAAAAGTCAGCTCTGCAATGGAAGAGAAACCTGTCCAGGGTGTAACCCAATGACAGCTGCACAGTGGAGTACTAGCAGTATAGTATAATGGATGAATGGGGTTTTTTTTCTAGGGTGCACATTCACATATGGAGACATCGTCATTAAGTGTGTCCTGAGAAGGACTTTATTTTTAATGTCATGTTTTATAACAGAGTTTTTTTTGTTTTGTTTTGTTTTTTCTTTTTCTTTTTAATCCTCTCTCATTTTAGGAGAGTGGAGCAAAGTCTAGATAAGAATCATAGAAAAATCAAACACACCTTGATGTGCACACTTTGTCATTAGGTTTCTGCAATTAGATGTATGGAGTTCCCAGGACAAGGGATCAACTCAGTTACATAAATGAGTGAGTGAGCAAGTGAAAGAGAGACAGTGTTTGTGTGTTGTGATCTTTCTCAAAACCAGTGTTATCCTTTTTTATTGAAGTTGCAGCTCCACAGCACGGCTTCCTTTTGCCAGTGTGAATGTGCACAGATACACATGCACAGTAAAGAGGAGAGAAAGGAATATGAAGAAGGCTTTGCATCAAACCATTAAACCAATCTGCTTTCTCCTTTAAATTTGCTGTGCACCCTCTTTAATGAGATCTGATATCCTAATGAGGGGGAAAGAACGGAGAGAGTAATGGGGGAGAGAGATGAGAGAGCAAAAACAAGCTCAGCAGAGGTGTGAGGAATGGTAGAGATGGAGCACTAGAGAGAAAGAAAGAGAGAGCAGTTGCTCTGCGTCTTTTAACCAGAAGGCAGGGAAAGTTCAGGGCACCTCCTAAGTAGAGAAAGTGACAGATCTATGAAAAGAAAAAAAGAAACAACTCACTTTCATCTGGCACATGTCTTCAAGTGACCAAATGTGGTTTATAATGCAAAGCGAAGGCACTTGGGCTGTGTGTGTATATTTCATGCAGCTATATTGATGGCGGTTTAAAAATTAAACGTCTTTATATTATTTTTTGGCATCTTGCATCCATATAAACACACATGTATAGATTCTTGTGTAGCTTTTTTGCAACGTGCCACAAGACATTTAGACTTTTTGTCAGACTTTTTTACTGTCATTGATTAAATGTTTTAAGAATATCAGTGTTACTCTATGGCATTAACCTGCTAATCCGCTGTGTTATCTGATGTCTAAATGAATTTGCATGCAAACATGATAATTTAACAGACAGGTGCTACTCGTTTTAATTTGTTAAATAGTCGTGAGTGAATAACAGGTTTGATTTATCTTGGTTTCATGGTTTCTGGATATAGAAGACAGGCATATTAAAGACTTGCTTTGATGCATGGTTAGAGGTTCTATATTCATTGCTGCACAAGTCACCCATTAAAATGAGTGGAAATGTGAAGGAAATGCACTGAAATATGGTATTGATAAGATTTGAGTGAAACGCGTTGATTATTCAAATTTATTTTCCAACCAGTAAAAACATTTAGGCTCACATTAACTGTTATTTACTAATTACAAACCATAAAAATGGCACTATCATTGGCTGATTGTTTTCAGCCTGGAAATCACCTGGTATGAGTCAACATAGATCATTATAAATTGGCTAATCTCAGTAGATCTGAATTTCTTTCTTTCTTTTTCTTTCTTTCTCTATTTCTTTTTCAATTGAAGTCTGGTTAAAAAAAATAATAATTTTTTATAATATAATCATAGAAAAGCCCACAGTGCAGGATCCTAAAGCACCACAGCATTGTTAGAACTTTTGACTGGGCTTGCATCTCCCCCCAGTCACTTTAGTGTGTCACTCACCAGACTCCCTCTGTTGCAGGGTTAGATTAGGTTTGTTTGGCCAGGATCAATTTCAGTTTGGCCTCTGATCCTGCTGGTCCTTTAATGAACCTGCCGTCTGTTTAAAAACCAGCAAAGACAGAATGAAGAATTAATTTAAACTTAATTAAATGGTGTTGTTTACTCCACTATGAAAACACTTATTCTGATTAAATGTCTAGTTTATATCTGTCATTCAGCAACCAGCTTTCAATTGAGAAACAATGTTTACTTGCAGTTTAATTTGGGAAGCATGCAAAAATTGACTAAGGAAAGAGGGGAGAAAATGGATATAAACCCATCATTTCTTTGCAGTTTCAGATGAAAACCTTCTGCAGTCACTTGCAGTCTGCAGGTCACTGCAGTCAAACAGAGCTGAGCAGTCGCATGAAATGCAACCATGCCCAGTAGCACTATTCAGTTCATTGTAGTGGGCAGCAACTTAGTATACAAGTTGAGTCATTGTGGTTTTCATTGTGGTTTGACAGCTGTAGAGTATTTAAAGTGAGTTTTTGCTGAAGGCCCGGAAATCTTTAATTACCAGCTAAAATTTGACTTACTCTGCAGATCAGCACAAAGTTTTTAACACTGTGAGCCCATATGGCATTTCCTAAATGTTTTCTTGTTACTGTAAGATGATGTTAGTCTCTAACACAACTCTGTTACAAACATACACTATACACCTTATGAGAAAGTTCATAGGTATACACACACTACAGACCGCAAACACTGTTCATACCCGTGTGGTGAGTACATGCACATAAACAGAGAGAGACACACATTCACATACACAAAACATGTGTCCTGTGCTGTCTGTTTACATTATTATCATATTATCTGTTTTATCAGCAATAATGAATTCGCAGCTGTAGAAAGAACAGTTTATTTGTTTTTGTCCTGAGAGAGCATGCACATAAACTCAACAAAACAACAGGGCTGACTCTCTCCCTCAAATGAAAAGTTACATCCATAGCTCCTGTATAAAATGTCTTTATTCTCTTGTTTATTCCTCTGTGGTGGTGAGAAGCGAGGATGGAACGATTATAATCTCAGGTTGCCCATCCCATTCACGCGGGCATGCTATCTCAGGAACACCGAGAGGGAATTTCTTTAAATCTGGCACAAATGGAAGTGATCAAGTAAGATGAAATAATGAGTTTTCTGGTTAAAGGTCAAAGGTCACTCATCAAACGCATTTTGGCCATAAATCTCCAATCTAGAAACATTACAGTTGAGATTGTGACCATATTTCACATTTGGTCAGATATTGAAGTGGTGACACTAATCTCGGATGACTACTTTGACATATTTATTACCGCTGTATTTGTGCCTTGTCTCCACATTGTTTTTATCATACCATAAATGCATGTAAGTAACTGGGCTTTATCATGAGCTTTTCCTTAGTAATATGTTTCATTGTTCTTACATTATTGAGACCGCATCAAACTCACCGTATGTTTATTTAAATCAGTAAGTTGTTATCAGTGTAAGTGTAATACCCGTCCATTTTCTGATCCACTTATCTTATTCAAGATTGTGGTGAGCTTGAGCTTATTTCAGCACACAGTGAGCCAGATGCAGAACGCACATGGGAAATCAAATTCACATCTTATCAGGGTAATAAACAGTGTCTAATTCACCTAAAGTGCATAAAAAAAGGAGCCCTGGGGGGAGCAAACATAAACACACAGGGAATGCAGACTCCATGGAGAAAACTTCTCACTGTCAGCTTTGAATTCTTTCTTTCAGATCTTAGTACTAAGAACTGAGGTACTATGTTTTGTTTTCCGCAATTCTACCACTTCTGGATATTGTGAGTCTCAAATATAGTATACTGTCTCGTTCATCCTCTCAGGCTCAGATATCTGACAATATAATGAACACCAAAGAATAGTGTATTAGGTCTCTATTCTGCAGGGTTTATGTCAAAACAAAGTTATTCGAAGTTTGACTCTAGATATCAGACAGCAACAAGATAAGATATGAAAGATACCGGAGCCAGTTTCAATAAACACGTGACTATGGTATCTAACACTGTTACTCAAATGGAGGCTGTGTGCTACGTAGAAGAGAAAATACAAGCAATATTCTTTCATGTATAACTTTTTTCCCGAGTGATTATTTTGCAAATAAATATAACCAAAATCACAGCACAATCTTTGCCTTTGACTGATGTGTTTGGTGAAGCACTGCAGAGTTGCAACTGGAAAGCTCCTTGCGGTCTTAAAGGTTTGGGTTTCATACTTGTTCTGTTGTCTGACAACATAAACATTTAAACATTTGTTTTAATAATTATGTAGTGAGCACAGAGGCAAAGATAAAGGGCTTGGAAGAGCCGACACTAAGTAAAATGCAAATATGATGCAACAATGTCACACAACATTTTTCATCTATGTCCTCAATTTTGTCCAGTCATATACCCCTGACCTACATATCATGCATGCATGAGTGTGCCGTATGCAGTGGGTCTTGTTTAAATGGAGCACCTTTACTTCAGGAAGAGAAGAAGTCAGTCTTTTTGAGACTTTCTTTATTTTCTCTCAACAACATGAACATTCAGCAGCAGCCACTGACCTGCAGGGCCTGCTGTGTATTCTTGAAGACTGAACACCTTGAGACGACTGTCTTACAGCTTCCACATTGTAAAATGCTGTAGACTTGATACTGAAAGTGTAAAAAGGGGCATTTGTTTGTTTGTGTGTGTGTGTGTGTGTGTGTGTGTGTGTGTGTGTGTGTGTGTGTGTGTGTGTGTGTGTGTGTGTGTGTGTGTGTGTGTGTCCTCGAGAGTTTCCAGCTCAGGAACATCAAGAGCTGTCTGTGTTGGCCAGAAGGCTCTCCCAGGGATCAACAGAGGGAGAAACTAATCCTTACTCTCCTCCACATCCAAACGGTGTGTGTGTGTTGTGGGACTGTGTGTTTGTACATGCATTTCTCATTCATGGCCGCTTTAGGCAAGGTTGTGTGTGTTTGCTGTTGACCTTAAAGCATTAAGAAAAAGATGTGTGTTACAGGCATGCATGTCTAGTCCATGTCTATCACTTGCATATTTAGAAATCCATGTTTCTGTGCTCGTGCATGTCTATGAGAGTAAAGTCTCTATCTCTCACACATACACACACTGAGGGGGTTTTGTGTAATCGTTCTGAGCGCTGAAGCATGTCGGGGGAAAGGACATGTCCTCAGCACTGATCACATAGTCTACTACAACCACAATAGACGAGTGGGGGGGTGATAGGGAGGATGTTAGGGGACGAGAGGAAGAGAAAAACATGAAATGAATGAATGGATGATGGAGGAAGGATGGCTGATGAAAAGATGGAAGCAGAGAGTGAGTGAGCAGAAATGAGGGAGGGAGGGCAAAACAAAGGTATTGCTTAGGTGAGAAAAAAGATCTAGAGCACAATAGAAAAAAGAGTAAACGAGGGATAGAAAAGAAGAAAAGGGGTAGAAACACAAGGAGGCAGAAATGAAAAAATGAAACAGGAGGATGGACATGTGATGCTCAGAGGATTGTTTGATCCCCCTCTAGTTTTTCCTCATTCTTTCCCTTCCTACCTGTTTTTCTCTACCTCAGCTGGGGCTTCCTTGCCTCAGCAACAAAAAGAAAAAAAGAAAAGTGGGCTCCACTGTAAGCTAGCTGGCCCCTGAACTGGCTGACTAATTGCAGAGGTATCACTGTGTCAAATGACTAATAGAGTTTCCTTTCCCGTCGCTAATCTGCCAGCAGGAGCACAGCCGTGATTTGTTTACTCTACGCTGAAGCAAGGGAATACAAAGACACACCCGCCCCTTTTATTTCCTCCCAAACACAATTTCACGCCAACCGTGCGTTAGGTGAGAGAGGTGTTGGTGGAGTGTGCGTTTGTATGTGTGTGTATGTCGTGTGTTTGTTCGCACATGGCACATTTTGTAATTTGTTGAATATTCCATGAAACAACACAGTGAGTTTGTCTTGTGCTGCACTGTACACCCTCCCACACTGCATGAGTTTGTCTTTCTGTACTTTGGGGGGGCCTTCTATTTCCATGTATATTCTATAACCCCAAACCCTAAAGCTTGTTGTCTGTGAAACCAGATTCAAGATTCATTTATTTTGCCTGCATATATGCAAGCACAGTGGCAGTGAAATGATTGGTGACGGATCCAACTGTGCAAATAAAGAAAACAACAAAAAATAAGAATACAAAATATGCATAGATACATATCTAAATTACTAAGGTGCGGGAGAAGGAGAGGTAGAGCAATATATGTTGTTATCTTATATACAGGAGGTATAAATGTGTACATTTACACAACAATTCACGCTTGCAAGCAATTTGAAGTCACCATTTAATGGTGCATGTGTTTGGACCGTGGAAGAAAGCTGGCAGACCTGGAGGGAACCCACACAAGCTCAGGGAAACTCCAAAAAGATTGGGCCATTGATTTAAACCCAGTACCTTATTGTAATTAATGTAATCTAATGAATCTAATGTAATCAAACTAATTTAAACTTCAAATATTCATCATCGCTCCAAATGTCTGAAACATAGTTCTCCCAAAGACAGGATCACACACACACATACACGCTCCTGCATAAAGAGGAATCCATGTTTTGATTTATTTTTTCAGGTAATGTTTGCCCCAAAGGTTAAGTCATCAGTCAGAGCCTTCCATTAGCAGAACAAATATTCAGAAAGATTGAGTGATGGAGAAAATACAATGCATAAAGAGACACAAGGGAAGCAGAAAACAAAAGACGGGATAAAACTCTTATTTGGCAGGACACTCTTTGGGGATTTCTCTTTCTTTATATTTCTGACCAGCTGTCTCCATATGCGTTTTTTCATCCCTTTTCCCTCCCCTTTTTCAGCCTTTGGTCAATAGCTTATTCATTCGCCTCAGTGCTGGCTGTAAAATAATTTTGGGTTTTCCTTTTCTCTACCATTCGGTCTTCTCCCACCACCTCCTTTGCAGCAAGGTTTATCCTATTTGGGTGCCTTTCAGTGAGTGCCCATTGATATTGCTGAAGTGCAGTAGTAGCCTGTAGCTTCAGCTGCTAATGAGACATTCAGAAAGACAGACACACCACAGACACCATTTAAAGAGTAGAGGAAAGACTTGGATTTGCTTCTGATGAGAGTAACTCTGCTTCATTACCCTCCCATACTCTGTTCTACATGGTTGTACTCTCTCCCCCCCTTCAACGCCCCTTTCTTCTCCCTCCTTCTCCTCTTTGGTTTGGCTTTCCTCTAAACTGAAGCCGGGGCCCTCATCCCTCAGCTGTTTCCCCAAACTCACTCACTGTTTCTCTTTCCCTGCCTAATTCTTTGGATCTTTGTCAAATTTGGGGCATCAGCAGAAGAGTTCACACAGCCGTTCGCCCATGGGCATTGCATGGCAGTCTGAATCTTGAATTTTTCACTGTCTGTCTGGCAAAGGATTTTTGTTAACCTGATTTAAGAGTTAGGAAATAAGAATATGCTAATGAGGTTACATCATCCAAAAGGGTCGTCATGCCTCCGGTGGGCCAACTAATGTAGTTTATCAGACTTGGTGAAAAGAATTTCAATAAAAGCTTCATGCCTCATACACAAATGCGCATGTGTGTATGTGTGTGAGAGTGGAAGGAAGACAGTGAGAAAGAGAGGAGGAGAAAGGTGAAAAAAGAGATTACAGGGTTGTGAAGGTCAAGTAAATGCTACCACTCAAGACAGCGCTAAAGAGCAAGTTTTTTGATCACATAACAGTGAGAGACTCAACCTCAGCACACGCGCACACTTACAATCACACAACCTTGATGGCCTCATTCATATAGTGGAGGGGCTTATATAGTGTAAATGTGTGTGGTTAAATATATATATACACATATACTACATATATAAAAGACAATTTGGGCAGTTTGCATCCTTGCCTGTACTGAGTGTGTGTTGTGGTGTGTGTGCATTTCCCCATCCAGACACCATTTTTAAAGGTTAATTCTATTTTTAGGAGGTGGTTCACTGGCCTGTGTTAAAGCTCTAGTCAATCACATGGTCACATATTGATCTGAAGACCCTGAGATTTATTGCATACTCTCTGAAGAACACATTTATGGTGTGTATGTGTGTGTGTATTTTGGTTGTTTTTTTTAACATGTGTACACATACCTTGGTGATAATGACACACGTGAACCCCCCCCCACCCAACATCACCCAACATCACACAACATCTCTCTCAGTGTTTTTACAGCCAGAGAGAAATTGGGCTCCCAGACTCACATTAACATCTTGATATATCACTAATCTACCACTCCAAACACGTTGGGGAGGGAGGGTGACAGCTACTGTGCCCCTGTGGGCTGCTCATATCTAAGAGCAAATCCCCATTCAATTTCCATCTCACTCAAAAAGGAAATATCCTGGTGTTTTCTTTTATTTCTTTCTTTCTTTATTTTTTGTATTTGTCCTTGCTTACTAGACAGACTGTACAGAAACAATTGTTTAGTGGCTACCTCCAAATAGGCTTAAAAGCAGAGTTTCCCTTTCTCACTGCAGGGGAATGACAGGTTAATGAGTCACTGGGTTAATGCTGTTTACACACAACAGTGTTGTTGAAGTACTTTTTTTTTTGTTGTGTAATCTTATTATTGTTCGAATAGAATTTAGTTCACATGAAGACACATTTTTTCATTTATTTGTTTGTGTTATCACAACAATGGGTATACACACTTTTTGCATTGTCAGTACATTTTCAATGTTAGTCGTTGACAGTAGTTGTTTCTCTTTATTTTATTTCCAGATCTTCTCAGTAGTCATTAATGTGATCTCAAAGTGTCTGCACAACTTTCGTCAATATTTTTTTCCTCTTTCCTCTCTTCTATCATTCCCTCTTGAACATTCTTCCTGCTGTTAATCCCGCGCATGCGGCCAATATTTATCCATCCATATGGAGAAATGTTCGTCTTTTTCCAACAACCTGTTCCTCTGATTCTGCCTCTCCTTTCCTTTCCTCTCGTCTCCTCTCCCCTCCTCTTTTCGCTTCTTCTCTCTTCTTTCCTCTCCCCTTCTCCCTCTCCTTTCCTCTCCTCTCCACCACTTCCCATTTCTGTTTGTCTGCTCCCTCTTCTCCTCTGCCTTGCAGACCTGACCCAGTGTCTCCATGACCAGGTCCTAAGTTATGTCCTCTGTCCCTACTTTCCTACCATAGCTCCCTCCTCCCCTGGTGTCGACTCCGCCCCTTTGCAGCGCACAGGAAGTCACGGCACAGCGACAGGAAACTACGGCCGTGGCGGGACCAACAACTATGCCACAGTGGGGCCAGGCTACACCTCCAGTGGAGGTGGTGGAGGCGGAGATGTGTACGGCTCAGACCCCTACGTGGCGGATCCCTACCGCACCCTGCAGTACTGCCCCTCGGTGGTGGAATCGCCTTACAGCAAATCTGGACCAGCCCTGCCACCTGAAGGCAGCCTACAGCGTTCACCCTCTATTGACTCCATTCAGAAAGACCCAAGGTAAAATGAAGGGGCTGTGTGTGTTGTGTGTGCACATGAGTGTTGTGGGATTCATTGGACAACAATTTGTAAGAGATCATAGGCTATAGGATGTTTAAGGGCACTTTGAAAGGATAAGTATGAGAGACAATCCATGTGTTGGTAAACGAGTGTGCAAAGACAGACATCTTGTTTTTGTGAGTACGCTGCATTGGTAGTACTAGTGATATTTCTGTATACTATAGAGTAGTATACAGATTGCTTATAAAAAACTGGTGTTAGTGAGCACAGCCACAGATTACCAGTCAACCATACCACAATCCACCAGTTCCACCAAAACAGGCAGCTGCGTTGGTTTGGGACTGTTGCTTTGTATACAGGTGTGAGGATCAAATCCAACCCCAATTCCCAAAAAGTTGGGATGCTGTGTAAAATGTAAATAAAAACTGAATGCATTGATTTGCAAATTTCATAAACCTGTATTTTATTCCTAATAGAACATAAACAACATATCAGATGTTGAAACTGAAACATTTTACCATTTCATGGAAAATATTTTGAATTTGATGGCAGCAACGCATCTCAAAAAAATTGGAACAGAGGCAACAAAAGGCTGGAATAGTAATTGGCACAAATTAAAAAAAATTGTAGGAGCATTTGACAACTAATTAGGTTAACTGGTAACAGGTCAGTAACATGACTGGGTATAAAGTAGCATTTCAGAGAGGCAGAGCCTCTCAGATGGAAAGCTGGCCAGAGGTTCACCTATCTGCGACAAACTGTGTCTAAAAATTGTGGAACAATTTCAGAAAAATGTTCTTCAATGTAAAATTGCAGACTTTGAAGATCCCAGCATCTACAGCGCATAAAATTATCAAAAGATTCAGCGAGTCAGGAGGAATCTCTGTGCGCAAGGGACAAGGCTGAAGGTCAAAACTGGATGCTCGTGATCTTCATGCACTGCATTAAAAACAGGCCTGATTCTCTCCTGGATATCACTGCATGGGCTCAGGAACACTTCCAGAAATCACTGTCTGTGAACACGCCCTACAATGCATTTATGCAGGTTAATGCTGTATCATGCAAAAAAGAAGCAATAGTTGTAATGTTTTGTATGTAATATTTTTTGAGATGTGTTGCTGCCATCAAAGTCAAAATTAGCTAATATTTTCCATGAAATGGTAATATATCTCAGTTTCAACATCTGATACTGTTTATGTTCTATTGGGAATAAAATATGGGGTTTTTGAGTTTTGAAAATCACTGTATCCTGTTTTTATCTACATTTTACACACTGTCCCAACTTTTTTGGAATTGGGGCTGTAAGACACAGGAAAGCATTTACCAGGAAAGCATCATTACACAGATTTTGCTGGTCAATTTCATAGTTAAGCAGATAATGTTTTATTGCTTTGTGAGAAAAATTGAGCCAGGTTCCACTATTTTGCTCGATGACTGTCTCTTTTTGTCTGAGTCATCTGCTTTGGAGCGCTGCTGAGACAATACAGTGGCTCACTGAAAGAAATGAGGTGGAATGAGTTTGGCTTTCTTCTTTTTTTTTTCTTTTTTTTGCAATGTCACGGTTGAGCATAACATAACGCAGCCTTATTCCAGTGACCACAAGTCTTACATCATGTGTGTAAAGACCAAACAAGTATAAAACAGTGTTACTCCAGTGACATCGCAGTTGCTTCAGAACCTCTGTTTCACCTCCCTCTGTGTAAGCTGTGTGTTTAAAAAGAGTCCTACTGGGCTGTGATCACTTCCATCCTCTTGTCTCTGCAATTAAGCAAAGCTCACTCCTCCTCTTCATTTATATATATTTCACAGGACTCTTGATGTATAATTCCTTTAATTACAGAGCACGAGGGACTGAGACGTGTGTAAATCATGTCCCAGCAGTAGCTGTCAATCACAGAAGTGGGAGAGCGAGAGAGAGAGAAAGAGAGAAAGAATGGTATGGTAATAACCATAGAGGGAGGGAGACATTTGAATTACAAAAAGAAAGATCAAAGTTCAGCGCAAGAAGGAATAAGCAAATGACATATGCATTCGGATCAATGTAAAAGGAGAAAATGGTCACTGGACTTAACATAAAGAATACTTTTATCAAATACTCCAAGTGCCTACTGCATACTGCATGCTGATGACACCTAGCCTCCCAAAGAAGTATGTTGTACTGATAATGAGGCCCCGTTGGTTTATTTCTAATGTGCAATGATTGATGGAGCCAAGACACAAAATCAAGAGATCCCTAATGTTTCCAAGCTCTAAAATAATTCTATAAATAGTAATAATTTATAGAGTGGATCTTTTGTAATTGAACACAGATTTCCAGAATGTATATTTTATGTTATTTGTGAATGTGTAAAACGGTGACTCCGAATTACAGAGCTTAATATACTGTATGTGCATATAAGCAGAAATATTTCTTGTTTCTCTTAAGTTTTTAAATAATTAAAATATTGGAACCCAGTCTCGCTCCAACATCTTGAGAGCCTTTTAGTGTGTAGGATGCCCCATGGAGAGTTCAATTCAACCTTATTTGATTAAAGTAAATAACTGTATCAGCTGGACCCCAATGGTGTTAAAGAGCTTTAGAGTGTAGAAGATATGAGAAGTGAGTAAACAGAATTTCTTTTAAACATTGCGAATGTTAAATAAATATAAAAATAACTAACTTCTTGACAACATAAACTATTATTGTGTTTTAGTGACTTGAAATGATGTAGAAGATCAGAGCAGGAATCACTTTCCTTCGTGTTGCTGTTACCTGCTTTTATCCTGCCCATTTATTGATTGAGACAAAAAGATGACACGAAAAGATGTCTATTCAGAAATATAACTTTAGGTAAAGTTGACACTTAAGG
The DNA here is from genome assembly GCA_034769265.1 of Remorina albescens. Lineage (NCBI taxonomy): Eukaryota > Metazoa > Chordata > Actinopteri > Carangiformes > Echeneidae > Remorina > Remorina albescens. The sequence continues at coordinate 11,497,802 of CM068476.1, read as the reverse complement.
TTAAATGTCATTTCATCCTTAAATTCCCATTTCTTTATTTGTGTCTCTCTTCCTCTATTTCATCTCATTGAATTGTTACACTCAAAGTGTTACATTTGTCTTTGTCATGAGGTCAAATAGCCTCCTACTCAAACTTCTCTCTCTCTTGCTGTAATTGGATCTAGCTGAGCTAACATGAAGTGCTAAATGAGTTAGCAGTGGGGGCAGGGGTGTGTGTGCATGTGTTATTGGGTATGTGGGAGTGTGCAATATGAGCTTAGGAGGAGACTGTGTTTTTGTAATATAAATCATTAGTATATTCTACTATAACTTCAGTATATCACGATACTGTGTGAGTGTGTGGGAGGGTTTGTGGCTGTTTGGGTGGGTGTTTGCGTGTCTTTTACACAGTCACAACTGCAGTAAGAGTAAGCGTGATTGAGCAGAGGTGAGGACAGTGAGACAAAGAGAAAACTCAATAACTGCTAATGAAGGGGCGAGAGAGAGAAATGGAGATGGGGGGAGATCGTGGAGGAGGGATGGAAGGAGGGAACAGTTTTAAGGAGTGGAAGAGGGAGGAAGTGAATAGAAATGGCGGGAGGCAAAAAAAAAAAGAATAGAAATCTGGTGGAGGACAAGGCATAATGATGAGTGTCACCTTTAATTGTTTTGTGTGTGCGCTTTCCTCAAAGATCTCTGTCAACCCCAGTGAGTTTCTGACTTAAATTGAATATCAAAAACAATGCAGGGGGCGAAATTAATATAAAGATATTGAGACTTAGAGAGCCAATAAAGGAGGTGAGAGGTTGGGCAGCGGTGAGAAGGAAAGACAAAAGCCAATAAAAAAGGAAATGAAAAGGAAACAAATAAAGGGGATAAGGGGAATCTTAAGCAAGGGTAGAAAGCACAGGGAGACATTTCTGTATGGAGTAAGGGTGACATACCTTGATAGGAAAGAGGAGGGAAAGAAGCAGGGGTCACATAGTGCAGGTTGGTGAGTGAGAACTGAAGGGAGACGAAAATGAAAACAGTCCCAGAGAAGATAGGAGATTGAGAATGAGGAGTTGGGTTATTGTTACAAAGCAAGCGGGGGGGAAGACACATCCTGTAAGAGGAGTTACAGGGAATGAAGAGAATTTACAGGGAGGATTGACAAGAAGAGAAAGGGAGGGGAATTGTAACATTGTGATCAAAAAGTACAATTAGACTGCAGCGTTGTTACAAGTGTGGGGGTGTATTCAATTTATCACCGAATCAGCCTGAAAGGGAGACACAGCACTTAATTCTAAATAAAATAAATCAAAGTCCCCTCGTTTTTATGTTTTGCACCACACCCATATTTAGTCACCCAACAATAGTGAGTTTGTTTTTGTTTGTGTGTGTGTGTGTGTGTGTGTGTGTGTGTCTGTGTGTTTTGTTAAAATTCTTTTGTTACAAGTGAATGAAATGTTTTTGCATTTATACTTTAACCAGAGACACACTGGAAGCTCAGCACAAAGACCTGGCATTTCAGACCAATCAGGATCTGCAAGCCAGGGGTTAACGTCCCATCGCTGCCACAGCAGATTTAAAAAAAAACCAAAAACAAAACAAAACCCAAAAACAACGATCATATGAGGAAAGATGAAAGAAATGCACCCTGTTCCACCATGTGTTCGCTGGACACAATAGAGCTGCTGACGTGAAATTGCTGTTTACAGTAACTTGATCTGATGTGATGTGGTGTGACATGTCATTGTCAGCATTTGTTGGCTCACAGCCTGAATTATGCTCCATTGAATTATGCTGTATTTATTGCAAATCTGTGGTGGTCAGCGGTGTGCACTTTTGTGTGGGATGGGTGTGTATTTACATTTTCAAGCCTGTGCCGAAGGCAGGGAGATGGAGACAGTAGGTGTGTGTGTATTTGGATGCATGTGAGGGTGTGTGTCTGACACTCGTTTGTGAGAGCAAAGCATTCCCAAGCGTTGCGCTGTCTAAAGTGCAATGATGTGTGTTTGTATGCTAAAGAAACATAAAGAAGGAGTTATTATTAGATTACAAGTTGGTCAGTGGTGTGTTTGTGCGTTTGTGTTACTTGACAATAGGATTATATTCAGACAGGGGATCCTATACTCACTGAAGCAAAAGTAAGACCCACACACATCCACAGTATTCAGTTCGCTGTACAGTATATGTAGGGATTTATATTTTGTAAACTGGGTTTTGTAAACAGAGATTATGTTCACTTGGAGTGTGTCCCTGCTGTGCCCACTGGGGAAGTCCAGCACTTAATACAGCGCTCTCCATTTTCGGTACTGTTCTTGCTGGCCAGTATACACAATTATGTTACATATAACTCTTTGTTTCTTGTGAAACTTTCTTGCGGGATTGCTGCAGTTTTGTCATCAATTGCATGTGACAAAATCTGCAGCCCAATGTCAGCTCCTGTGCTTTTGCTTTTGGCAGCAACCCAACATACCGTATCCAGTTCACTTGAAGCAAAGTACCCATTCATTGCAAATGGTTTCAAAGTGGGATCTGGCAGAAAAACTCTGTTTGGGAGAGCTCTCAACAAATCCGAGCATTCTTGAGAAGTCTACTGAGAGACAAAATCTGCCAATAGTGCGGAGAAAAAAACAACTGAAGATGCTCATTCTCTTATACAAGTGATGCTTGAAATTTTAAGGAAATTTAAACTTGCATAATGAGAAAGCTGTGATTCTTTTCTACCCAACCCTCCATTGGTTTTATGGGAAAATAAATTGCACAGTCTATCAAATATTTTTAAATAGAATTCCATTGCTAAAGTTTTGTGCAATAAAAGTAAATCTAGAACACTTTCAAAAATGATTCCATAAACATTTGTATCTATTGATTAACGTCATACAACTCATAGGAAAGAGAGGAACAGTTGAGTCTGTCTTGGCAAGCAGCTTTTTGAGGTAGGTTTCAAATATTTTGAGGAACTTGCCACAATCATTTGATGGATTTAGGCTGTCTCAGTAGATTTTATCTCAGTAATCCACACTGACCCAAGATGTCGTTACTAGGGCTCCTCTATTGCAGGACTTCCTGTTACCAAAGGTAGCTCTTAAAGGCACTGGCTGTATGTTTGGGGTCATTGTCATGTGGTCTGAACAAATGAAACATTTACTCAGTATTATATGTCAGATTGATCTACAGTCAGGGTCAATGAGTTAGTGCAGTTCATCTTTTACTCAGTGACAAGTGTCAAGAAAAGGGAAGAAAAAAGTAGAATAACAGCTTGATTTGATCATGTCTTAATTTAGTCAATATTAAACACATTTTGATATGAATATAAAATGTTGTTATAAGATGTCGTACAAACAATGGTCAGTTAGCTTGAAAGTAATCAAAGCAGAGAAAAAAGACATTGGGGGTTTTAAGTACTTCAGCACCATGGAGAGAGTCTCTCAGTGCTATAAAATGACTGCTGCTGCGGGGGCCACTTATTCTTACTCTCTATTTACTTATCTTTCCTAAACATTTAACAAAATAGAGGATCAAACTTGTAAAATATGGCACATAGAAAACATGGATCTAGAATTTATTTATACCTCAGATTGCAGTAATAGCATTGACTGCTGTTTATCTATGGCCCAGAAGAAACATTCATCCCATTACTTATTAACCGCTCTCTCCAGAGGTGCAAAGGAATACCAATTATGACTCTGGAGCAGATTGGAGGCTCCTTTGATTTTCAGAACGGTAACTAGCTGGTTAGCATGCTAATTTCATGATGGAAACCAAAGACATAGTGCACCTCAGAGGGCATATTACAACCTCTTTTTTGTAAACATAACAATGGCTGAAATGACAATCACCGGCACCAAGTGCTCCAAGCAAGAATCAATGTTTGCTGGGGGCGACAGAACTTACATGTAGCACCTAAAATACTACTGGAAAAAAAATACTCAGATGAAAATTTTGTGATTTCTTTAATATGGCCACTATATTAAGAATCTTACCACCCCGTCCTTTGTAAATATTGTATTTATTTCTTTATGGTCATTGTGTCAGTATAATAAGACAGAGATTGAAATAATGAAGGATAGATGAGACAATGTGAGGTTTTCAGTCTGCGCTCTGCCTTTGGAGAATAACAAAGTCACTGCTTGACTCAAAGACTGATAGAGAAGGGCCAAAAGGGGAAGAGCCGCTCATTACTGTTTTGTGCTTTGTTATTAATCTGTGCTCTAGATCAGGCAAAAACGGGTAAGAGAAAAAAATGAATTGGCTTTGAGAAAAGGCAAAATGTGGGTTAGTAAATGAGTGAGTCAGGGGGACAAGAGAGGTCGGGCAATGAGGGTATGACATACACAGTCATGGGATGAGCAAAGGATTTAAAGAAAGAGAGAGGAAGGAACAGAGAGAGAAAGACAGAGGAGACAGGACACACTTTATTGGCTCTCAGCACGGCCCAGGGGTAATTTCCTCTCCGCATGAGAAATGCATGCTGGGATATGGAATCACCTCCAAGGGAGGGTAATGATGCATTGCCAGAGCCTTGGCCCTGAGGCTGTGTGTGTGTGTGTGTGTGTGTGTGTGTGTGTGTGTGTGTGTGTGTGTGTGTGTGTGTGTGTACGTACGTGTGTACATATGTGTGTGTGTACGTGTGTGCGTGTGTGCGAACGTGTGCGTGAACGTGTGCGTGCGTGCCCTGGCCATCATCCCTGCCTGTTCTGGGTAAATTGCCCATTGTAGTTATTTTCCTTTTCGGAGGTGGCCTATCTGTTTGTGCACGTGTGTATGTGTGTGTGACCTTGAGATGATAACAACACTCATCTGCTTTCTTCTCTGCAATGGTGAGCTGCACCCTAAATCTGAGGCCAGGGCGATAAAAGGATAGACCAAAGACAGACAGATAAATATGAATCACGTGGCTATTGCTTTGTTGCATAGATGTAAACTTACACAAACGTTAACATTTAAATATTTAGGCAAAGATAAATTAATTGAATGACTCACAAATACAAAGACATTGAGGTTAAGACTTACAATTACACATATTTGCCTACAAAGCTTTAAAAATGTAATCACAATACAGTGCATGGACTCATGCAGTCTTCACTATTTCAGTGGTTGAACCAGGTTTTCTCATTTTGTGGGTGTTTGTGTGTGTTTGTGGGTATGTGATGTGGACAGACAGTAAAGAATTTGTCATGTTTTGTTTCGTTTTTTTGATCCAATCATTGCATTATTGTTTTTTATGGTAATTACTGTCACTAATCTTTCTTTGGTTGAACGTCCATCAAAGCTTTTATACACATACACAGGAACGACCACAAACGCACACAGACACCCATTTTCAGTAAAGCTGATCTACGGGCTGCGAGAAATAGAATATATGATGTTTGAGCTGCTTCATACTTAACAAAAGTATGATAATATATGCTTCCCATCTCTCCTCCTCCCACCACCTCCCTGCTTCTCCTGACACTGGTGGCATTTCAGAGGGATTATGGGAGATTGTCACACCAGCAAAATGACTGCATATCCTCTACCCTCCCCAAGCCTCACTTCACCTCTCCGCTGGCTCATATATGACAGCAAAGCTGAGCTGTGCTTCATCAACAGACTTAAGCACATATAAGACCATGAATATAAGTTTCAGAAGATTGTTAGACTCTGTCTTTATCTTAATTTGTACTGAAATTACTCTAAAAACGTTATATTACATTTTTCTTACAATGAGATTTTAAACAGTTCAGACTATACATTTATGTTTTTTCCAATCAGTGGTGATTTTATTTCCATTGTAGTATGTAGTATTTTTCAGTCTAGGTTTAAAGGAAAGTTCTTGTTTAATCAAAGCGGTTTAATAAAATCTTTAGCTACGAACCAAATAAGCATTTTTAGAGCACTATCTGTAAGTTATGAGTCTGTCTTACACTTTTCATCATGTGGACCTCTGGGGAGTGCTCACTGCGAGGTAGCATGCATCATACTTGAATGCAACCACAATTCAGTTACTGTTACAGTTACAGTTGTACTGAGCTACAGTATGCAGCTCAGTGCTATCAATGCAACTACCCTCATGAGACTGTGCTGATAAGATTTATTTCTTCTATTTGTTCCCCAGTGCAGTCTTGCATGAACTCAGCGCTATTGACTTTACACTTAGATTAGTGTATCTCTTCTTTAATTACCTTTTTGACTTGATAGCAACATTGGGACCAGCGTAACAAACATAAATGTCTGGCCTGACTGACTGCTTGTCTGCTTGAGTCATTGCTTGGCTGACCAAATGTTGGTGTTCCCCCATTGGCTGTTGCCCTTTCAAATAAATTGACACAAACTGTTTCTATAAAGCGGTTGGCTCCAGCTTCCAGTTTTGAGAATTAGCAAATTTGTTAGCAGATTTACCAATTTTTAAATCCTTTTAGTTACATTTGCCAGTCGCCAGTACTGCAGCTTGAGTTATGTTTAAGTGACTATTTCACACTTGCTTTGTCATCTGGCAACAGAAACTAACAAAAAAAGAAGAAAATGGAAAGGAGAACAGCTTCTTCAGAAAATTAGTGTTTCAAAATCCTGTATATTGTGAGCAACAAGAGTAGGAGAGAAGATAGAAATGACTCCAAGTGGAAAAGAGTCGTGATGATGTCACATATTTACAACGGTTGCCAACTGTGTCCTCAACCACTGATCATATACAATCTATGTATAATAGATTTTGAGCTCGTTTTGTTTATTACCATTCCCCACAGACATTAATGTGAAGCAGTATCTTGCCTGCCACAACTATATTCTTGTACAATCTTCGATTCTGCTCTTAAGGTCAGTGGAATTTAAAGTTCTTGTGCAGGAGAGGGATCTTGACCTTTAAGCTGAGTTCCTAGCCAGAAATCATGTGTCAGGTGCTTGTTATTGGGCCCAGTGGGATTCAGTAATGACCACAGAACTAAAATAAAGCTGAAGCTAGGAAAAAATAGATAGTGGAGGCATTATATGAAGGTTTGTAATTAGAATAATCGTTTCCTGTAGTAGGTGATCATATTAAGCCATTTTGCCATCTCCATATCCACCACCTGCTAAAGTACAAAACCGTGTCCATGTCATAAACCTCTCTCAGTGCACTCTTTTACACTTCCTAAAATAAAACCCTTACTGTATATGCCCACTCACATACACACTATAAAATTGCTATAAAATTAAAATTCTCTCTTATGTGTTAATCAGAGGACACACAGGTGTGTTGCCAAAAAACCACACAATAGGACAAAGATGCAGCAGCTAACTTGTTAAAAGAGGATTTTAAAGAAAAACTTTGATCTTTTTTCATCAGTCTGTACAGTAGCCTCTGAGGTGTGACCTAAATTCTCATCTGGGGAAAAAAAAAAAACAAAACAAAACAAAACAGTCATTGTCAATAGTATAGTTGAACAGAAATGTACAAAACACATATTGTTAGAAAGTCACCAAAATCTAAAAGCTGTACTCAAACTTGGCAGATGATGGGAGCTTTAAAGTAAATGCAGGTCAGCTGTTTGGGGCAGTATTGTAACCAGCCCACAAGCAGGTTGGTGACTGGAAGGTCATTGTTTTAATCCCCAGACGCTCAGGATGAATCTGGATGAGGAGGTAAAACAGCCCTCCTTACCAACCATCGCTGAAGAGCCCTTGACCCATCATCTGTTCCAGAGGGAGTCCTGTAGTCACCACTAAATTAACCTGTATCACTGTGCAGCATCCTCATGTTCACTCAGTCTAACCCTCCAGTTAAATAAAGATAAATCGTTGACATAGTGCTCATGGTAGCCATTGTCAAAACCCCTCACAGTAGTTATTTTACTGTGGGGAGAAACTCTGCTGTCTCCCATGTAAAAAAAAAAAAAATATTTCTTTGCCTGTCTCATTATTTATTTTCATCTCAGGAAACTTTTGATCGCAGACTGCCTGCTTGTGATCTGAAGAGTCAATCTGTTTTCATGTTTTGGTTTTTTTTTTCACTGAGTCATGATGAAACAACTCTGATGCTTTCCAGTGCTGCTGACTCAGTTCTGAAATACTTCTCAATTGTGCACCCATCACTCTATATCTCTCTGTCGCTACATCACACCTCAGTAGGTGCACATGACTTGACGATGCTGAGCAATAGGCACACATGTACCTGAAGTGTTCTTTCCTTTGTGCAGTTGAAACACACAGTAGCTGTTCTGACACTCCCCCCTGTTGTTCTTTGTGTCTATTAAAGACGTCTGTCTATTATTCTCTATTTTCAGCACTTGCACATCCTTCATTTGTGTCTTGCTTCCATTCTTCAAACTTTTTGCTAATTTTTCTCTTCAGGAGTACGAAATGGTTCCTGAGGATCTGTACACCTCGCTGACAGTCATCATGTGTCTATGTTTGCCTCCGACTGTGTATCTCTGTTCACACCTGTGTGTGTACATGTGATTTTAACTCATAATAAAGGCTGACAAAGTCATAAATCAGTGCAACTTCTTCACTCTGACAGCGAGTCAAGCGAAACGCAAATCTTGATGAATGATGTTAGGAAGAGAAGGAGTTTAAGATGATAAAGAGAGGGAGAGGAGGAGACATTTAGGGAGAGGGAAAGAGATCATGGTGAACAAGAAATAGATGCAGGCTTTGCTGTTGTATGACTCATTGGACAATGTTTGTTGGGTTGTCTTACCCCACTTAGAGAAAGTGTGTGGCACCAACAGCAATCTGCATTCATGCATGATCGTGTTTGCCTTTTCTCTGCGTACATTTTGTACCTTTTGTGTGTCTGCCTGAATTGCTTCACCGGTTCTGTACTCTTGAAATTGCATTTGTTAGTGCCAAAGCAAGAATCTTGTGAAATGCAAACCATGCATTTACATGAGGTCAAATCAATATGTGCAAATTTTTCTGAGGAAAATGAGCTTTAATCCAGTTGCCATGCTCCCAATGTAAATGAAAAATTAGAGTATTAATCTCAGATATTTGACACATACAAACACATCTTAAACACCAGGGAAAATACCTTTTTTGGGCAATTCCAGCAACAGTACATGTCTCAGATTAATTGCACATAGCTGTCACAGCACCCCCTGTCTCCAAATAATTAGAAGCTACACAGCCACAGCAAATATGTGGGTTATCTTTTCTGTTGAAACGATTGTAAAAGCTTGTAAGTGATGGAGATACTGACAGGTCAGTAACATGTTCATAGACAACATCTTTGCTTTTACCTGATCTTTCAGTGCAAAATCTGTTTCAATAACAACAGCTTTATCTGCCTTCTTTAGAGTTTTATCGTTATTTTTAAGTCCTTGGTTGAAATGAAGGAAACATTGATGCCCACTTTATATATATTACACCCTCTATCATGCTTATTTATTTTTAACCACAACCACCACCTTTTCCTGACTTCTTCCAAAGTGATATTGTTCCCAAAACCTCAGAACTCTGTTGTTAAGGTCAAATGCTTTTACAAACACCATCCAACCCATCAACTTCCTGGCAACTCTGCTGCTGTTTATACATTTTAGAGTTTATTGATCCAGAAAACAGATTATCCTTGAACATAATCCAGCCAATGATTCTGTTTCCCACAACTTGCTGCTACAGTTCAGTTGTATAGAACCATGATTCCTGCGAGGCAGGATCAGCGCCGTAACGCTCAAGGTAGAAGTAATTTATCTTCTTCTCCATCATGTGTTTTAACTTTCATGGCAGCAATCATTTCGCAAGGATGGGTGAAAAATACGCCACTTAAGTGAGTGCAGTCATCTGTATCATTGAATTTTTGTTAGTGAATATCAGACAGCAAATACACTCAAACCTCAGATCAAACTGATTAAAAGGGTGGAAAGCTAAATATCAGAGCTGTCGCATAGATTCGCCTAATGTGGTTTACATAATGCTGTAAGAGTTGTCATTTTATCCTGTCTGAAAGCAGTCTGTGCTGTGTATTCTATGACTCAGATGTTTCTATTTTACGACTCTGCTTCTTATTTCCGTCGTGCTTCCATCCACATCTTATATGAAATTTCAAAATGTATGGATTTTAGTCGCGCTTCATCGGCTTTTGGAGATGGTTTTTACATGTGACTTCATTATGCGCGCTCCCTCATTCATTTTCGTTTCGTTTCAACCGCTTATCTTTTTCCAGCTGACATCTGGAGCGAGGGCGGGGTACACCCTGGACAGGTCGCTGGTCAATCACAGGGCCGACGTACAGAGACAATCACTCACGCTCAAGTCTGCGGGCAATTTGGAGTCACCAACATGACATGACATTCATGGCTTTGGAATGTGGGAGGAAACCCACGCAGGCACAGGGAGAACATGGAAACTCCACACAAAAATGCCCCATTCCCGGGAATCAAACCCACAACCGTCTCGCTGTTGGGCAACGGTGCTAACACCCATGCCGCCGTGCTCCCAAGAGTGCATTCAAATACATATCATGACCACCTACATAACAATTTGTGTCCCAATCACATCATTATTGCACACTGTGATCCCTCCACTTCCTCCTTCATCACCTGCTTCTACACTCTGTAACGTCCTTTGCACAGTAGAGGGAGACGAAAAATAGCACTCAATTGTTTATTCATTTTACATCATGTTTTATCGTTTGATTCATATTCTGTCACTTCTTACTCCTTATGTCATCATATCCATACTCAGCATCATTATCAGCACGTTCTTTGTATTCTCTTTTAGCTAATACTGTACTGCTTCCATTTCTCTGTATTATTGTCCTGGTTCAAACTAATGAGAAAAGCAGGTGCATAAGCTAATCACGGCTTTATTAGTTTTTCCTCCCTCTTGCGTCACCCCGCTGATTGTACTTTCTCCCGTGAACACAGGCTGCTCATGAGGCAATGCTGAAATATGCATCCACAACCCAATTCACACAGTGCCCAATGAAAGTTAAGCCACCTCAAGGTGAATTGTAAGCTGAGTTCAAAATGACTCTGTAATGTTGAGCAGAAGCAAATCATGATGACTTATGGAGCCATGTGTAAGAGCTGCACAACTGCCTGTTCTTCAAAGAATGTCTTTGGTTGGTAGATGCAGGTTTGTTTAAAAAAAAAAAAAGAAAGAAAAAACTAGACCTAGAACTTATTTTTTGCAGATAAAAGTTCAGGCTCATTATTAGAAGGTAACAAAGAGCAAACCGAGCTCTTATGATTGGTATTTAAATCCCAGACAAGGACAGAACACTCAACTTCCGAGTCCAAGGGAGCCCTAAAACATAACCTCTTGTAAAGTTACTGTTTTCAACTTGTATGTGGGGTGCTTTGTTTTATGGTAAGCTGACAATCACAGAAAAATGTCCCTTTAAACACTTCATTACATATTGGTACCAATTTTTAATTTATTTATGTATTTTTTGGTTTGTTTTGGTTGCTCTTTGGTTATGCCTTTATTTTTTAGACAGATATTGGCAAAGACGGAGGAGCATATAGAGCATATGGAGCGTAGTTCCCAAGTTGGGTTCAAACCCGGGACACAGTCTAGTCTCTCACCACTCAGCCACCAACGTTGCACTATTGGTGCCATTTTATGTGTTGTTTGATATCCATCACATCCATAGAACAAACTGACCTTACACCAACAAAAGGAGAAATAAAGCTGAAGAGTTTCAGCAAAGCCCCGTAACTGAGACTCAACGTGAATTGGAACCTGGCACTGAACGTTTTCAGTGGAACAATACTGTCTGACTCGATGTGTGTGTGTGTGTGTGTATACACACGCGCGCATGCACACACACACACACACACACACACACACGCACACACGCACACATGTATTTTACATATAAGTTTATTTGGCAGGTCTCTGACCTTTACAGTAAATGTATGGGTCTGTAATGTGGATCTGACAGTTAAAGAATGCATTTCCCAAATGTGTACATGCACCCATTCACCCCCCCCACACACACACACACACACACACACACACATACACACACGCACACACAAACAGCATTAATATCCAGTTTGACCTTATCAGTGTGAGGTTCGGATGGCTGAATAATTTGTGATTACATGATGTACATGGAGGCTGAGGCATTGAGGTGCATCCGTTGGACAAAACAAACACACATACACACACTTGTGTATAGGCTAGCATTCCCTTTCTGTTTGTCATTTAGAGGCCAGGGCAGACTCATTGACATGACAGACACATGCATGCATGTATGGGCTTGCATCCCCATTAGCTTCATCACAGTAAAAATAGCTCACCTTCCTTGTTTGTCATTTAGGGGCCGGTGCAGTCTCATTGGCATGATTGCATCTCAGATTGCAAATCAAGAGACAATGGGGCAGTAATTTATGAGCAAGTTCTCCCCTTCATCCAGCAACTTAATCATCTGCCTGCATTTTGATTGACTGAGTGTCGCAGATGGGGCTTTGATTGGTCAACTGGTTCACTTGTGTAGTGACGTGACTGAAGCTAGAGTGGTTCTTCTTGGTCTTATTGGCCATCATCAACAGGCATTCTGCTGATAGTGGTTCACTTATGTCATGACCATTTTCCGTGAGTGGAGCACAAACTAGAGTTCCCTGTTGAGGTCCACTTATTTTCCGCTTTCCCTTGATGTGGAGGTGGAAATAGGAAAATAAAGAAAGCTGACATCACAATCAACCGTCAGCTCTCCTGGGTACAGAAAGCAACTCTAACCTAAGCCTCTCTTGCTTTGGACCAGGTTAGAGGACACAAATCATACCTAATGAGTGTAGGAACTGAGTTATATCATTTGTATTACACTGTATATATTACTACAACCAAATTGCACAGTTGGGTAGATGCTGAGGAGCTACTAAACGATGACTTATTCCTGCTTTGGATACAGAGAGATGCACAGCTCAATCTTAATCATGGAAATGTATGATACATTGTAATGGTCCAGGTCACCTCAGCTTCTATTGGCCCATCTAATGAAAGTTTGACTGAGTATATGTTCCTCTGGTCTATTGTTTGGCTGTGTAAACATCCAGTAATTGCACTGTGTAACATGGGAATAGTGCCACCGGGCTGAAAATTACTGATCAGCAAATATGGGATAATAGCTGTGTGTATTTTTGCCTCTTTGTAGATATGGAAGTATATGTTTGTGTGTCTTCAATGCATACGCAATGCGCAAGTGTGTGCACTTGTATGCTTATATATGTGTGTTGTCTATATGTTTATGTACATGTGAGTGTTGGAGCCTTTGCTAAGCTGCAGTGTTTGTGTTTATATGAAATTAGTTGTGTATGTGTATGTCTGCACGGCATTTGCTGGGTGTGTATTTGAATGAACACCTGTCTGTCAGTTTAATACCATATTCAATTAGGCCTCTGATGTTGTGTGTTCAGCTAATTGCAAGGACTAACGCCACTGTTTCTGTTTTCCTTACTCTGGCAAATCGCTCCATGGCCCTGAGCATTAATGTTCCCCTTCACTAGCCCCACCCATAACCCCCCCCCACACACACACATACATACACACACAAACACACACACTTAAAAGACATTTTCCACATTTTAAGTAGGCACACATAGCCAAAGCAAATTAGTCAAAGGGCAAAGGGTGAAAAGGACGAGTGATTGTAAATTGCTGTAAATTGCTGAGTATTTGAGCAGCCGACCAGTTAAATGAAGATCGAGATTGATACAGCGAAAGAGCAGGAACACTCAAAGAAAGATGTCCAAATATCCCTTTCCTGCAACAATGTGAATTCCTTCTCTGAATTCAAGAGTTTTCGCATAATCACTCTCCCAAATAACACTCAACCTGAGGTGTGCCGTCCAACTAAGAACCATTCTATGAAGTTAATTATTTTAAGTTAATTATTTTGCCAATCTGCTGGAATACATTTTCATAAATTAATAAATTTAAATAATTGCATTAATTGCGACCTCTGTTCATTTTTAAATGTAATTTTCTATTTTTGTCTTTATTTATTTTTTTAAATAACATGACCAGTATTTCATAATAACCTATTGTGATACTCCTAAAGGTGGTATATGCCATCTTTAATAGCACATAATGATATAGAATCAATTCATCATAGTTCTCTTTAAACCTGCTAATAATATGCAGTACATGTCATTACCAGCTCTTTTCCCACCATTCTCTATCTGTGTCCCATTCAGTATTAGTCAGTTCCATTCAATACGTCTCATTTCTCTCATTCAGTCCTTTGTTCACCTTTTTTCCAACCTTCTGAGCCCTCTATTCGCAACTGGAAGATGCCATTGAGAAAGTGTATTGATTTTTCTCCTCTTCTGTGTGGTCATTGCATGGGCCACGGATAAAGAAACTCCAGACTCATCCAAGATAGTAAGAGGAACGGAGGGGGAACAAAAGAGGGTGGAGTTATACAAAAACACAGAGGGGAAAAAAAACAGGGAGAAAGTCGTATGTACGGTCTCACACGGACAAAATGAGCCATAGAAGAGAGATGATCTACCCTTCCTCTGTCTACTTCATTCATAATTTTTCTCCTTTGAAATCTCTGCAACACATTATGTTGCTTTTATTCACGGCTTCTTCTTTTCTTCTCTCAGCAACATTTCCATTTGCCCATCAGTAAATGGGGAGGAGAATGGTGACAGAATATGAGGTGTTTTCGTCTCAGGTGACTCGCTGCAGAGTTTTTTTTTTTTGTTTATTTCTGCATGAATTTCATTCCAGGCTCCATCCAATCATCTCTATCTATCCATTTGTCTACCATCCTATGGCAAGCATCACCTTCTCTCTTTCTTTACCTTTTATTGATCCCCTTTACTCTGGCCGGAGATTTGTAAGTTCTTTCAGCCTCAATGGAGCGCCACACAGAAAAATCTTAGACAGAAGGGAAGGGTGTGTGCAAAACATAGAATAATTCCCAGGGTGTTAAGGCCAAGAAAAACAACTCAGAAAATCCAATGTGGTAAACAATCAATTCTGCAGTGGCTTGTCAAACTTGTAAACATTCCAAAAAAAGATATATTTAAAAATAATTTGAAACAAATAGGTTAGTAAATTGTGCCATTAAATAAGCTGAAGTCAACGACTTAGTTTTCACCCTTGAGAAATTAAAAACGTATATATGTATGTGTGTGTGTGTGTGTGTGGTGAGAGAAAAAGAGAAAGGTATCAGAGTCAGATTTAATGTTGAAAAATCTGACCATTTGACCATGAGTCATGAGATTGGTCAATAATGGCTGTTCTTTGAATGGCAAAAAAAATGTCTACCAGCGTATTTTTCCACTCTTGGGATGAATCCCTTTGCCCCAGATGTGTGCCAATGAAAAGCTTAAACTTTCTTTCAAGTATTTGTCAGTCTAGCATATCATCAGTGTTGACTACTTTCCAGGATAGCATCTTAATTATGTTTCACTTTTAATTAGAGAGAGCCAGGACAGCACCTAAAAGCAACGTTTGTGTGTCACTTATTTTTGATGCTGTTTCTTGGAGGAATTGCAGTAGTCTTTTATTTGTGTTAAAATTACTTTGCACTTACTTTTGCACTACTTGTGGGGGGAGGATGTTTTTCCTAGAGGAGAAGGATGTCCCTGCTCTGATAGCATTTGATAACGCACACGTCAAGTGCACTGGGTCACTGACTGACTCAATGAGCAGCAGAGTGACTTGTGCCCTTTCATGCATTATTAAAGAGCAGACAGGCTGCCGTATTCGGGACCAGATGGACTACTACGTGTGAAGGGAAGCACATCAAAAGTGCATCGCTGTTCTCATGGTAAGACCTAAGCAAGGTTTTTCAGCTTTTTCTTACATTGTACAGTGCCGGGTCATATGGACCTTGACTTGGGCAAGAAATGGAGAGGTTATTTTGACATTGTTAGTTACAATGGAATGACAGCTGCACAACAGGGCAGTGGTTATGGTCTGGATAATGGCCTTGGATGCCCAACAGTTCCCTGACATAGGTTTAGTTGAATGTGGTGTTCCTGTATCCACAGAGAAATGTCTAAAATACAAGCTGAGATCGAACAAAGACCATTAGGTTAGGTTAGGTTAGCTGGGAGGACAGCTATAGTCATCTGCAAAGCTATGACTTGAGAAGCCATGCTAGCAGATAGCTGGACCAAAGGAGGTGGTGTATATAGCAAAGAAGGAAATATTGGCCTGCTGCTTTAATTGCAGTTTGGATTTCTGTCACAGACATCAGTGTGGCTGTTCCTTAAACTCCGATGATTAGGATCAAGGAAGTAATTTCATGAGTGCGACCTTTCTACAAAACATCCTTAAACTTAAATAAGAATGAAAGGGATGTAACAAGTCAACAAGTCTCCACTTGAACGGGCTGGATGAAGGCTTTTTGAGCAAAGTGGTTACCTGGGCCTGTATTGCTTCCAAAATGGTCTAAGGAAATGGGCTCCAGTGCATGTTCGGCAGGATGACTATTGCACAGAAATTTTGACACATCGTCCTCAGTGGGGGGGGGGGAATGAGAAAGTGAGTAAGGATGTATCCTGGAGAAAAGATGTCTCTTTGTGGAGATAAAGCTGTCAAGCAGATGATCCTTTTTTCTGAGATTCGTGCCGTAGGCAGCACATATCGTCCCTTGATTGAGAGGAACCAGTTTTCAGGTAAACACTCTGATAAACAATATTGCAGCATTTAATGGTTGATGGCAATGAGTTGTACTGAGGGTGTAGCTATTTTGTTGTGACATCACAAAGTCATGGAAAGGCTAATGAGTCGTTGTGGGCTATAAACATGTCCACATGGGTTGAGCTCTTTAATACAATACTTATATTGTACCTAGACCTGTAAAGGAGCAGTATGAGACATTTAAATTGGGAGGACCTTTGTGCTCGTGTTCATAATGAACACATACTTAACGTTGTGGAACAGTCATGGCTAAAAGAAACACTTTGAACAATTAATTTCACTCTGGATAGAAACAGTGGTCTGCTCTGCAAAAGCCCTTTGGTTTATCACGCCATCCATCCACCCCAATATCCCTCGAATGGGGACTTTGTCACCTTAAATACTATGTCACCTAATTTACTCCTTTGCTCCCAATACATAATTACTTTGGCCACTGGAGGTTGCTTCACAATAAATTTTAACTACAGGGAGTAATAACCTGCTTGCACAGATGACCTATGGGCTCATTATCTCCTCCGAACTCCCCCAACACAATACACAGCCCTGCCCCCAACTGTCCACATCCCCTCTTCTTTCTCGCTGTCCTCCATCCATCCTAATACAGTGATGAAGATTGATGTTCAGGTCCAAATTAGCATCTGCTTTTGTATGCACACCGCCAGTCTTTCCATCACTGACCCTCTGACCAGTTAAGGGACACGAGAGGCGAAGTTCAATCACATTAAAGCCATTGGGGCAGGCTTCCTGTGTGGACCTGTCACTCCAGATGCATTGGGTGAGGAGATCCAATACATATATCCTTGAGTTTTCTAAATTGTCACTAAAATCATGCGCTCTATGGGGTGGTGAAGGCAGATAAGAGATCAGAAAAATGACACCAAATGACACAAAAATGAACGGAAATTCCTCTTTATAATTTCCAGTAGAACATGTAGTATTATTTTTCCATGAATCCATTGTGTCTGGGATTACTGTGATGATTGTGAAGTTAGTTTGACTGACTTATCTTTTTTTATCTTCCTTTTTTTAAGCTCTATCGTTATATGCCACATTCTGCATAACATAACTCATGCACCTAAACTTTGACAAAGAAGAATATGACGAAACATGACAAAGAATGATGCAGGAATTCATCACTGCAATCTGTGATAAATCAGAATTGTTATGACCAGAGTATCTCTTGGGTTGATTCAATCAGTGTTTTCTTCAGATTAGCTCAGTTTTGTTCTCTTGCTATATGTGTGTGTACGTGTACATGTACGTGTGTGTGTGTGTGTGTGTGTGTGTGTGTACATATCAGTGGCCATGTTGTGATTTTAGATTGGACATGAAAAGAGAGAGAGTGAGAGAGACAGCCATGAATCTTATGAAAAGAGAAGAAACCCTTTCATAACATTTTTACTTCCATGTGTTATGCTCAATCACATTTTTCCTCCCTTCTGTATATATGTGTGTGTGTGTGTGTGTGTGTGTGCGCGTGCGTGTGCGTGCCTGCATCAAAGCCCTACCATCACTCAGCTGTCTGTTCCTCTGCCCCATTTGCAACACTTTGCCTCCACCCTTTGTCCTCCACTGGCTTCGTCACCACCTAACTTTATTCACTGCATGTCAAACTGCTCTCCTGTGTTTCCACTGAGTGTTTCACTGTATCACATTTCTGCATGCCTCAAGAAAAAGTAGATTTCAAAAGTCACCAGTGTAGGCAGGAAAACAGAGCTCCATGCAGCAGCAGTGCCACCCAATTTATTCTCATACCCATCGGCATGTTGTGTCAGGAAATGTGGAGATCAGGTTGGTGGCTTTTTTTTTCCCCCGTTCAATCAGTCATATAATAACATAAAGTAACATAAAAAATATGGTATATGACCAGCAGCTGTCCTCAGAAGCTGTATGGGCATTTAGTGCGTATCCTGCATTTTTGCTGTCACCGCCACTTTGATCAGTTCTTTTGTTTACGGGCTGTATCTGTCTGTGTTTGCATCCCGCTGTTTCAAATCCTTGGCTTGTCACCTGGCAGAGCGTCTCCCAGAGCTGGAGCTCTCATTAGCACCTGTGTTGACATGACTGTCATCTTATTTGGGGTTTGTTTTTTTTCCTCTTTCTTTTTTTATTTATTTTTTTTGCACTCCCTAGCAGCTTCTTCCTGCCCAATACACCCACAGTTTCCTTCGAAGGTGCTGGTTTTTTGCCTCCGTTCTTCTTCCTCATTTTCACTCTCTCTGTTTTTCCCCTCATTCTCCCTCTCTCCCTCTCTGTTCATCTCACTCAGTCTCTCTCTCCCAACCAGGGGTTTTTAATTAATGGCGAACCATGATGCTTATCTTATCAGCAGATCACTCTGCTTTCTATTAACTACACTGGCAGAGCTGGGACGCTGCAGGGGATGGATGACACACACGCGAGCATGCTAAATACACACACATGCACACACACACACAAACAATCATGGACATTAGCAAGCTCACACAGTCATACATTGAAGTACGCACCAATGGATATGAAAACTGTTGTGCGCGAGCGCAGGGTGACAGACACAAACTCACACGCAGGCAAACAGGCACAGAGGCAATTGTGTTCATATAAAATCACGTCATGATCCTATCTTGATCTTGCCCCACACACACACACACACACACACACACACACACACACACCACAGGCACATACAGACACACACAAATAAACAAACAAACTGCCCTGATGGTATCTAGCTGTGTGATTTAAGGAACGTTGTTTGAGGGTCTCTCCTCCTAAATCCCCTAAATGCCTTGGGAATCCCTCCCTCTTCCTCCCTGTCTCTATCTCTCCTCTGCCTCCCTCCTTCAGTCCTGCTTTCTGGTTGAATGAACACTTATCATTCGGGAGATAAAGAGCCATCCACACCGGAGCTTGCTTTATCTTTCAGAGCCATGTTTACTCGCCATGAACGCGCTGCTTTTCACAGATGTTTCATAGACCGAATTTGCTAGATCTGACAGGGATGAGAGCCTTGTGTCAAGGCTTCATTTTCTGCTGTAAATATTTCACACACACAGAGAGAGTCCTTTCACCACATCAGTTTAACTCCCCAGGTTGGTCAATTGTCCCATATTTACCAAATTTTCCTGCTAAGTGCAACAGAGCCAGGAGGCAAAATAAATAAACATTTTTCACAATACCTTGATAGAGATTCCAGTGAGGCGCATTTTAGCGCAGAACAGTGAGCATGGGGGCAGAAACAACAAAATCAATCTTCAAACACCACAATCAATGACAGCCGCAAAATTTTCTTGAGATCACATTGAGAATCGACAGATTTTTTTAAACTATGGACAGACTGAGAAGGAGTGAAAGTAACAGTGAAACTGTTTACCAAGTGGTTGTTGGAGAAAATATCACCACATACTAGACTGTGGAGTCACACACAGAATTCCCTCATTTTGGGGAATGGAGCGAACCAATTATCGCGAGGGGATAATACAATAAAGAGGAGCATTTCCTGGGACAAACCATTTCTTTCCCTTTTTTGTGAGCTCCTAATGGTACAGAGTATGGAACATAACTCACAGCATTCGAGCTGCAGACAGTAATGCTGTAGTGTGCAATTCTTCAAACTTCTTAAGCCCTTCTTACGACATGTCAGCACAGTTTCTGGGTTTGAGTTATTTCATAGTTTCATAGTTAATTTGTTTGCTTTGCTTTGATGAAGGACATGATGAAGGTGTAAGCTGTTGCCCTTACCAATGTGATCAGCTTTACATTTACATTTTAACCCTCTTTTGAGCCTGACCTTGTATTCTATATTAAATCACAGTCAGGGTTATGGTTAGTCAACCAATGCAGATAATACACATCTTTCTTTCCTTTTTGACTCCTTGGAGTCATTAAAAAAGAACTTAGCTCACTGTATGTTGAATTATCTGCTTATAAAGAGTAGAAAAACTGACGATTCTGTTCCAAGGAAAACCAACAGCTCTTTAGTTACTTTTAAATACCATTTGAGCTTGATTTGTCCTCATTTACTTGTTGTTTGTTCATGGATGCTGTTTAACTTGATGGACTTATCTTTACTGGCCCTAATTTGCTGTGTCTGTGATGAATGGAACCGACAATGTGTTAGCAAACTGGGCATTCAGCGTGTGGTTGGCTTTAATTCCTGTCTCATTGTGTTGCTTACTTTATAAAAATAATTTGAATCTCCCTTTTCTTCACACTGTCACGCTGTCTGTTAGTCTGTAAATATTGTGTGGCCATTTAAGTGAACATTTGCATATCTGTAGCTCCAAGTATGTTGGAAACAGTTTGGTCTAGTTCCAGGTGATATCCTGTGTTTCAGTGAGATGCTTCGTTAAAGCTAAACTAAATGCCTGTCTGCCTCTCTGCAGAGAGTTTGGATGGAGAGATCCGGAGCTGCCAGAGGTAATCCAGATGTTACAGCACCAGTTCCCATCAGTGCAGTCCAATGCAGCAGCCTACCTACAACATCTCTGCTTTGGAGACAATAAGATCAAAGCTGAGGTTTGTATCTATGTGTGTGCGTGTTTCTGTTTTCAGTTTTGTGAAAGTGTCTGATTAGAATCAGAATATTTAAAACTGAATAATTTTAACTCAGCTGATGGAACGCCCTCAAAAAAGTTGTGTCAAGAACCAAGTGTGTCCTTTGTTATGCAGTGCAAGTAGTGCAACTCAGGTTGTTTTGCATTTTCTTGTTGTCGCTTTTGCATTAAATAAACAGCTCATGTTCAGCATGATAAAATCTGCTGCAATCTCCACCCTAAACTGTGCTTTTTACTGAATTGTATCTATTGTGGCAATAAAGTTCAATTAGATCCAAAGTCATAAGTTTGTCTCTCAAAAGCAATTTTGGAGGGAAACCCCTGAGGAGCTTTCTAATAAGGCCTTAATAAGGGTAGCAGCTCTCCAAAACAATGGCAGTGGCACGTGTAGATCTCATCACACCTGAACCCCCAAAAGTCTTTGTTTAACCGCCCAAACAAAGGCACATGTATACACGTAAAAAAAAATCTAATCAACCTTTGATAAAAATTAAAAAAAAAAAAAATTAATTTAAAAAAATCACATTTCTTTCCACCCCCACATCCTCATCCTTGTGGCTCTGAATGAACCCAGAGTGTTCAAGTCTTTTGTAATGGGTGTAATTATTGTATGAATAGAAGTGTCCAACAATGGAGCAACTGTGTATTGACAGTATATATTTTGGTCTGCCGACATCAATCTGTCTGATTGTCGCAGTCCGAGCCCAGAGTGTTGCTAAACTCAATTTGTCCAAATTAAATTGGCATAAGATATCAACCAGCCAAAACTGACACTGTGCATCCCATCAAATAAAGGCAAACATTCACATAAACATATGTACATGCACACGCTGCCACACTTGCATGTAACGGCAAAATTTTGGCTGTGTGTCATGATGCAATAATACACCCAAATGTTACCTCAGCCATAAATGATTTTTAATGAAAAATCAACTTGACAGATGATCAGTAAGGCAGATACTGGATGGATAAAGATCTCTTTGTTAGAATGAAGCAAGATAGTGTGAAACTAATAGTCCTGTTGTGCTTTTCTACTCTGATGATAAATAAGAATATTAGCCCATGGAACAAAGCACTGGAGCACTTACCGTCCCCTAATATGTTTACGTTGTTTTTCCTTTGTGATAATAATGCTCTCTCTTAAAGGGCTTATCACAGCGTTTCTGTTGTCACATTCAAAGGCAAAAACAATTCTTGAGCTTCCTCCCCCTTCTGGCTATTGGGTTTGAAAACTCAACACTACCTTTTTTCACATTATGTTTGATCACCCCAAGAGGCCATTACACAGCCGTTGAGACATCATATTAATGATGGAGGACATCCTGGAACATCTTGACTCTCACTGATGTCTTTTTCTCAGATCTTCTTTATATCTGTCAGCATTCATAAAATTTCAATCAAAGGAAATTTTGAAGAAAGTTTCAGAACAAAATAAACATTTCATGGCTTTCCTGGGAGACTCAGTGAAGGGTAGTTAACTCATTGTTGAAGTTTCCTCAACCTGTATGCTAAATGAAATAAAAATACCCTTTTTGTTTACTGTATAGCCCGAGTGTCTTAGTGGACACTCAGGACATGTCATATGTCTGTTGACATATTTTTCTTAATTATTCAACAAGTTTCAGTGTTGAAGAGTGTATACTTTTTGTTCTGTTACAGCAGCACACATACAGAAATATTAAAATGGAGGCAATATTGGTCTCTTAATCTTTGACACACTCAGCTAGTAAAGAAAATGATTTGTTTATCCTGATAGACATTCATGCATACATATATACATACACAAATATATAAATGTGACTAATCTACTCAGGCTAACACGCTATTATTAAGCTGAAATAATCAATCATGTGATTGCAGTTAAATGAGATAAGTGTGTTAGGAGCTTTGCCAGCACACCCTGAGCCACATGAAATTCAAGACATGTTCCAGCATTGATACTGGTGTCTTTTGTTTTGTATTGTGCCTCACGATGTGTCAATTGTTTCTACACTCTGTTGAATGATAAGATAGGACCAGTGAATATGGTTAAACTGTGGGTGATCTTTGGAGCATGACAGGTCAGATTCTACTGAATGAGCACAGAAGAGACAGGCAGCAATGACTAAAGAGAAGCTGTATCAGTTGAGGTTCTGTCTTTTTGGCTCATAGTATCACAAATTCTAGATAGTTTTTTTTTTTTTTTTTTTAAGTGTATAACCTTTTATTTAATTCTATCATTCACAGTGTGCACTGTGACAGTTGCACAATGCTTTCTCTATAGCCTCCATGCTCTCTTTTGTAATAATTACTATACCAGCATTTGTTTTTTTATGTCAAAGAAAATAAGCAATTTGTATTTGAGTTAATATTAAACATTCACCC
Organism: Remorina albescens; assembly: GCA_034769265.1. NCBI lineage: Eukaryota > Metazoa > Chordata > Actinopteri > Carangiformes > Echeneidae > Remorina > Remorina albescens. The sequence continues at coordinate 11,474,367 of CM068476.1, read as the reverse complement.
TAAATCTCTTGGTCACCATCCACAGAATTGTTATTAAGCTTTCACCTTCACAGTTTTGGGCTTAAGAATTTGTTACTCTGACGACAGCTTCAGATAGGTTTTAAATCAGCTTAGGGCAGTGTGACCACTCATTGATACTTTCTTCTCCTTACCAACCTACCGATTTCTCCGTCCTGGACCTCAGTTTTAAGAACACATTTTTTCAGTTAATTGTTTATGGTTGGATCAATACATCATCTTTTTATTGGTCACATAAAATATGCAGTTATTTTAACCCATAGGCAACTTCACAGTATTTGTCCATGAAGTGTCCCCACTGACTTCTGTGATAGTTTTGCAAGGAGGCTATGTTTAACTTAGTTTAGCACAGACATTACTCAAATCTGCCAATTGGGGCGTGTGAAGGGCAAAAGCGGAGAAGGGTGTAGTTTAATATAATTTCAAACATATTATTTTGTGTGAAGGAATTTATATTTCAAGCCTGCAGAGCAAGGTAGTAATTTATCCACAGAGTAATGATACGATTTATGCAGTATATAGCACTTTCTGTCTTTGTGTCTGTCTTTGTATATCCAACATTTAACAAATGCCAAAAGCAATATCAGAGTGCCATTCAGCCTTCTAGTGACTGTTAATGTTCATGCAGCTTTCAGAAAGTATTCAGATCCCCTCACATTTTACTGTGGTGTTGATTTCATATTAAATGGATGCTTTTCTTGGACTATAATAACAAAATGAAAACAGTATTCAGAAATTATTCAGGTCCTTTGCTGCTGCTAGCTTCAAATTATGATGAGGTTTGTTGCTTTGTTGCTTGTTTGCTTTGGTTATCTTTCTGATGTGTCTAAAACTGGAGGCCAGCTGGCACATTAAATTGATTTAACATACTCTAGCTTAAAATGACACATGTCAGAAAAACAAAACAACAACAACAACAAAAAAAACCCAAACACGGCATCCCGTCGAAGGAACTATTTCCAAAGCTTTGGATGTTCCCAGTGTCAGAGTGGCCTAAATCATTTTTGAAATGGAAGAAGGAATAATGTTACAGGCAAAACTAACATTTAGTGTGGTAGATGGCCAACAATTCAACAGTCACTCTAACAGAGCTGAAATTTTGGGGACACACGTCCTCTAAAGAAAGGACAACTACAATCAGCAGAGCTTTATCAAACAGGCCTTTAGAGTGGAGGGGCTTAATGGAAGCCTCTTTGTGTTAAAGGGTAACAGCTGTCGATCTGAGTTTGCTTACGTTGTTTCAAGGGGCACAAGAGACATATTCTCTGGACTGATGAGACAAAACATTTAACCCTTTGGGCAGTATTCATCTGTCTGACAAAAACTACTGCTCATCACTTTGCTAACACCATCCCTATGGTGATGCATGGCACTGGTACCATTATGCTGTACGGTGGCTTTTTAGCAGCAGGGACAAGGAGACCGTTCACAATTGAGGGAAGGATTAATCCACACACTGCATCAATCCCGGTCAAGCTTCAGACGATCTGCCAGCAAATTGACAAAATCCAGGTGAACTGTGCTTGACATTATTCAGAAAGACAAGAAGCTTCAATTGCTGCCAAACTGGCGAACACAACGTGATGAATTAAGGATCTGAATACCACTGTTAGTGGCAGACTCCAGAATCATTTTACCAAACAGCTCTTGAATTGTCGTAAAAAGAGATTTTTCATGAAAAAAGCAATGCAGTTTGAAAATACTGTACATTATGAATGGATGACAAATATTTGGTATGAGCTCTCACCTTAGGACTTTAGACAGTCGGATACAGATGGCAGGAAGCACACTAAATACAAGCACAACAAGACTGTCATTTGCTGCTAAAGAGAGATTCTGCAGGTTGAAATGGAAGAAACGTGTCAGGAGCAGAGACAGAGAGAGATTGAGGAAGAAATTGAGAAAGGGGAAAAGAAAAACCTCCGCTGTGCAACACTAATGCAGTTTGTCATTATGGATTACTTATACATTCATTTGTGTCTGTATTGCAAACGGGTTTACACATGCATATATTTACCTGTTTGATCACAGACGCATCAAAATGACTTTTGCACCTTTGCATTTTTCTATGTCAAACAGATGTATTTTCAGTGTCTGTGTGTGTTTGTGGTAGTGTAGTGTTATTATATACTGAATAACTGAGCATTAACCAGCCATATGAATTTTGACAGATTGATTCTACTAGTTGGTTAACTGTACAAATATCCCGGGGTATCATTTGACACAGATTGGTCATCCGATCTGTATCAAATGATACAGATTGGATGACCATCGGATGACTATTCTCCACCGCAGATCTCACAGTTAGCAGATTCTGCCTACAACATGTCGACAGGTTGCTATTTCTGAATAAGAGGCAGTAGGCTGTGAGCTCTGCTGAGAATGGGGGATCGGGGCTGTTCATTCGCTCTTGATGTTACCAGCATTAGTATTAACAGCTGCTTATTTATCAGTCTGGGAGAAATGTGGTAAATTCAGCATTAAACTTCATTCCCATACTGGCCAACAGCTGTCCTCAGCAGTGAAAAGCAACACCAATGTCAACTTTTGTCTCGGTGGCGTATTTCCTTCCAGAGAAGTGAGCAAAGCTGCTGACCAATGTCCTCACTTTCCACTGGCAGCTCACTGTAGCCTCCAATCTGCCACGAAGACATAGCGCTTTTGAGAAGCTCTATAATGGCCCTTTCTCTTGGAAAAGCAGCAATAGCTGATGCTCTTCCACCAGTAGCAGTCCAGAAATGATTCTGCTCCTTTGCTCTTTTTGCATCACACATAGAGCTGGTCTTTGTGATAATCTCGTGAATTTACAAAGAGCTTTTTTTGTGTTACTGGATACATCACTACTACATCACTACGACAAATTTCACACAGGGTGATGATCTCTCTGAAAGGGCTTTTCCAGCCAGCATGTTTGTACTCATCTATCTCACTCTCTGTTTAGAAACTCCCAATCATTCTGGCCCACTTTAAACTCTGTGTATTGGGATTTTTAAGGGTTATAGGCATTTTTCTATAGCATATAGTGTGTGTGAGTGAAAAAGTGAGGTGTGGTGTTGGATATAGAACACACACCTCACACAAACATCTGACTAAAGTTCAGTGGCATCAGTGATGCATTTTGGGTATCAACCTTGTTGATTTGTATCCCAGAGACCAGGTGAAAGTCTGTAGGATATGTGCCTGACCCATCCTTTGTTATATGTTAGTATCAAACTATTGAGGAATACCCACTCAACAATACTTAGACATGCACAGTCACAAATTGGGATGATTAAACACTCTCCCTACTCACTGCTGCATGGAGTAGTGGTTTGTGTTTTTATCTCTTGCCCTACTCTTCACACAACAGATTAAAGCCTCTAGTGTTTTTGTCACAGTGGATTCTCACCAGCTGTGAATGTGGTTTTTGATATTGTTGAAAAATTTGCTGTCCCTCTGCTGCATGAAACATGTTCGGTAACCATAGGTTAATGCCATGCTTGGCCTAATTCCGAGTACCCCGGAGGGAAAAGTTAGCCTGGGGCAATGCGCGCAATTTGCCCAAGGTTGAAAGGATTGAAAATGAAGTTGGCACTGGGCTAAGTGTCAGGTAAAAATTGAAAGCCCTTGTGTGTGTGTACCCCATTGAGAGTGCTCATGCAGCAAAGGCTGAAAGGTGTGATGTAGCCGTTCTGTTTCCCTTCTGACACCGAAGACGTCATGTCTGCACTGTGTTGCTGATTAATGCTGTCCCTAATGTGTTTACTTACTTGTTTTATCCACACTTGTTAGACTTCACATGCCCCCATAACAGATATGTGTCACCCATGTTGTGTTCACAAGAGGATGCGGCTGGTAACCTCTCCAAGCTGATGAAAATAATTCCAAACTACCTGAAATTGTTATTAAGCAATTTAAATTATTAACTGTTAAGTATGTTTTGGTAAGAATGTAAGAGTGTGTGTGTGTGTGGGGGGGGGGCACTGGACCCAAGATGGTTGTCCAAGGTAGCCAAAACCAATATTGCAGAAATCAAAATGGTGGACAGAAACTTCCAGAAGTGAATAATGACACCCAATTGAGTATAAACTCCTACACACGCTTTGTTAGCGGGCCCCCATGGTGGATAAGGCCTACGGGCCAACAATCCACTCAGAACCAGCGTGTGTGTATCCTTAGTCCTTCTGCAGGTTAATTTGAGATCAGCACAGCTGAGATGCTGTCTCCTTCGGATACAGAATAAAACCCATTACTCTTAAGTGGATGCAAAAGGTAGTCACAATGGACAAAAAGCATAAAAAGAAAAACCCTCTTTACCCGTCCCATGAGCTGAGGACTGGCTCAACAAACAAGAGAAAAAAAGACGACACTCTTGAGATGCTCCCTTGCAGCAGTCAAAGTAAACACTGGCGAGGTGTAGCTGCCTGGGTTCACTGGGGAAAAGCAGCGCTTCTCTGCTGGTGCTCGTGGTTACCTCTTTGGGGCGTCTACAGTCATGTGACCAGAATTTCTGGGGCCATTGACCAACGGAGGGGCCCCAATTTCCATTCAATCTGAACTTAACCACACCTTTACCTGCTAGTTGAGTTGCCATGGTATTTGAGCCCTTTGTTCCTTTTGTTTGGGCTCAACTTTCGTCAGGCTTAGACATTGTTGAAGGTCTCCTCTTTGTCCTCAGCACATGGGCAAGACCCCAACACCCATGTATCCCCACTGCCAGCTTTTTACGCCAGCAGCACCTCTGATTCCACACAATCCCAGCCTGTCACCACTGCTAACTGTTACCACGGCAATACTGTCGCTATGGGTTACCGATAGCCGTGGCCGTCGCGGAACAGCGGGAGACAAAGACAAATCAATCTGCGCTTCTAATCTTCTTTACATGGAATAGAGGAATAGGAGCGAAGGTATTGGCAAGGCTTGTAGGTAGCTCAGAGGCAATACGAAGTAATAGCACTATGGCTTTTATAGAATAACAGATTAACTGTGACATGAGCATAAAGAGGGAGCGGGGAGAAGAGCAGAGATCAGCACAGGAGAAGGGAAGGAGAACAGAGGGAGGAGAGGAGCAGAGGTGAGGACTGCCATAGGAGGGACAGCAAATCAGGGTGAGGGAATTGTGTGGCCAATGGAGCAAGGTTAGTTTGCCATTCATTGCATCCCTTAATCCATTTTAATTGAATAGATAAGCAAAGTCTTTTGCTCGATAAACTTCTGCTGTGTCATCAAACACCTCCACCCTCTCTCTGCCCTCCATCACTTTCTTATGATTTCTTTCACTCCTTTCAACCCCATTTCTCTCCACCTGACCAGAATCTGTATTCACTACAAAGAAATAAGTCTTTACTTACTCTAATTATCATTCATACTGAGGTGTGTGTCTGTGTGTGTTTTATGGCTGACTCATGTCAGATGTTTGAGGTTACCACAGGAGACGGCAACAAATGAGTGCCAACAATAATCACTGGAAAAGGGCTCTGAAGTCTATTTATTGTTCTTTACTGTTCATAACAACTGTTTGCGTGTTGAAATCCAGCTATCTGGTGCTGCACGATGAAACAGATACTCAGAATTATTTTCTAGCACTTACTGTCCCAGGCCTAGAGGAGAATGTGCAGAAAAATGTAAGAGGGTTTGAACTGGCTTGATTATGAAGGTAACTGTGAATAACTCACCTTTTATTTGAGTTATCTTGTTGCTCCATCCATGTTCCCACTAGTCTCCTGGTGATCACAGCATCCTGCTTCTGGTGATTAGTACTACACCCCTGTTGACTGGACTAAACCAGGCCTGCGTTAAGCTCCTTGGCCCCCAAGGGCTGATGAAAAACCCTGCCGTGGAGGATCAAAGTGGGTGGGATGTGTTTAAGGGTGGGACGGCAGGGGAGGGGGGGACTTTCACAGACAGAAGGCAATATGTGTTGCATCATGTGAAATGCCAAAGGTGTAAGACATAATGTGAAACACCAGAGTGTCCCCATTGTGAGCCCTACTGGGCCTTGTCTTCTCGCTGAATCGTTATATAATCATAAATCTCTGCTGATTAGCTGTTTTGTATTTGTTTGGGTTTGGGAAGCCACTGCTGTACTTTACAGAGCACATTTAACGTTCCTCCATTTAATTCCTCTGTAGCTGCTTGGCTTATGAGTTTTGAACAATACATATTTATTCAGTACATATTTATTCAAATTTGTGCAATGAAGTGGTCTGTGATTTTGAGGTCTGTTAAAATCTACGTTTCTTAATTCTACTGAGGGAAATGTTTTATAAATGCAGTCCACAGTGTATCATTATCTTTGATTATATGTTTAAATGACTCAGTAAAATGTCACGGACTGCAATTTAATAAGATGAAAAATATGTGGGTTCGCAATTAAATTTGCTGCCTGCATTGTTAAAGTAGTGTGAGAAAATGCTTAAAAGACAGGGTCTGTAAGTATCATCTTGTACTTTACAAATATTCCTAATTACCATACATATATTTGGGATGTAGTGTACAAACTTCTACGAGCTAATCACAAAAGACTGTCTGATTAATTTCAGTGCAGAAGTCAGTAAATATAAGTGCACATCACACAACTATGTTCACACTGCTAATTACTATAGCTCTCCAGTATCAGTGGATACTGTGTCAAAGGCAGCTTAACGTGCACACTTGTCCTTAGCTAGTGACCCATCGAAGATCACAGGATCATCCACTATGTGCATGTGAGAATGTCCAAAAAATGTTGTTCCTACTCTCAGACCAACATCATGGTTAGAATAAAAAAAAAAAACCTCTTGTAAAAGTTAATGACATTCAAGCACCAGCTGTTAATATTTTATATGTGGCAGACATCAGAAATGGAAAAAAATCATACAAGATTGTTATATAAAGTAATTGGATCCCAGCTCTCTATTTTAAGAAGAGGTGATGCCTCCTACATCAGTGATGCAATAATTGTGATATACTTATGAAGAAACTTGAACCAAAAAAAAAACAGAAATGCAAAGAAGATGCAGACACAGCATGAGACAGACATGCGGAAACACCTTAACATATAAGAATAGGTATGTGGAAGGAGAAATGTGTAAAAATAGGATTTGTTGAGATGCAGGGGGAGAGTTAGGTAAGCTTCGCACAGTAGAGGTCCAAAAATATTGAATTTGATATTAGATTATCAGCAGAGAATGTGTAACTGCTCTTTGTCATTCACTCCTCATTGGAAGTAGGTACAGTAGTGTTTGTGAAAGCACGGTCATTAGCTTTGTCGTAGTATCTTTAATTAACAAACATTAAGCTGTTAATCTATTTGATACAGTAAGCCACACAGTAAACACACACTGAAGAGACAATTAATCAGCTGCTGATGCTTTCTGATAGAAGATGCCGGTGTGCATCTGTGATGCGTTACGGTCAACACTGGCTTATTTATGATGTCATTTTTATTTTGTCAGTTGTTCATATAAGCAGAAAACAGGACCATATTTTTTATTTAATATTGTGTCTTTTCAGATCCGTAGACAGGGAGGCATCCAGCTTCTGGTTGACCTGCTGGACCACAGGATGAGTGAGGTTCACAGAAGCGCCTGCGGAGCCCTGAGGAACCTGGTGTACGGCAAAGCCAATGATGAGAACAAAGTGGCTTTGAAGAATTGCGGAGGGATTCCTGCCTTGGTCCGCCTCCTGCGGAAAACTGGAGACGTGGAAATCAGAGAGCTGGTTACAGGTACAGGATTTGGGACACTTTCATGTACCACGTGGTGTAGCTGCAGTCATTTTCCAGCATGTGTTTGCGTACTTGTAAAATGTGATACAGTGTATGGATATGTGAGGAATATTTGCAACGTTACACACACAGTGCATCTTTCTTTGTCTTCTTTCTTTTTTTCGTTTCGTTTTGTCAGCATCTTATTCGAATGAGATCATGGAATACTTTTAGACTCTTTGCTAATCTGAATTACCTTTGAATTGCATAGATTTTGTAAATCAAAGTCATTGAATTGGCTGTTGACCCTCTCTGACCCAAGGCATGACATATTCATAGAAATTATGTATACATAACCAGAGAATACGGCTCTTGACAGTCTCAAGTAGTGCTTTTATCTAAGTGATGAATTTTAGATAAAAATTTTCTCTGAAAGAATATCTTTCAAATAGAAGTTACTCTTCATTCTGCAGAAACCAAGGCTGCTGTTGAGTTATTCTTATTCAACATTCAGCTTTACTGATGTCTACGCACGGGTAATAGTGCAGTAGGTCTCTAAGTCATGATCTGAAGTAGCATGACGGCCAACAATGAACGTAAGGTCTTACAAGTGTTATGTTATATGTCCTCTCTTCACTTATTTTTCATATAGTCAAGGTTTTTTCTTGGAAAAAGCATGGTATGTGTCCATCTCGTATTCAAGAACTTAACAAGTGCCTCCCTCGCTGTTTAATATTGTTTTATCCTTCAGGCTATTAGCAGAGCAAGCTCACCAATACTATTGAGACAAAGCAGTGCACAAGCTTCCACAGACATATTTAGTAGGGCTGTACATCTTCCCAAATTCACATATTCATGGGCGATACATTTTTGAAATGAAACGATTGGGTTTGAATTCAGTAGGATTTGATGGGATACATTTCCTACTTTAAAGTAGACAATCATTTTACGTGTTGAACAACGTAAGTCAGTACTATGAACGTGGCGTTGCTTACCTTCAAATAGATTTAAGAAAGACCAGGGGACAAGTTTTGTTTTTGTTTTGTTTTTTTACTTTTGACACGTGAATTCAGAAACATGTCATGTTCATCAGGGCAATATATTGCATTTTAAGAACTTAACAAAGCCCTTCTGACAATGAAAACAAACTTAACGGTGCGCTGTGAATCGTGTTGGACATTTTGTCCTTCCCTCACAAACAGCGCAATCTGACGTTACTTTGACAAGTCTTGTGAGAGTTTTATGGGTGCATGTGTGTGTGTGTGTGTGTGTGTGTGTGAGAGAGAGAGAGAGCTACAGACACTGAGCACAAGGACAATTCAGCAGCACATGAACAACATAAAACCGATTTATAACTTTGCAATCGGACTGATGGCCAGTTCATGACTGATCTATGGATCCAAGTACCAATCCATTTGCTTTAGTCAAAATTCTAATTGATTATTTGTTACACCCCTAATATTTAAAAATTCACACTCTTACAAATGCACTAATAAAAAAATACTTAGACATAGAGACACACACACACACATATCTGTGTAGGCAAGAGATATATAGGTTAAGTTTTGGCACCCCCACACACAAATATAAATCACAAATACACACACATGCACACATTACATTTGGTGAGTTGAAACAGCTTGATCTCCATTTCAACTGAAATAATATTTCCAATGTGCTTCCCACTAAGAATTTAATAATGTACCGGAGCTCTCCGGTGGTGCAGAAAATGCTAACACATGCACTTATGCTTTTTTCTTAGTCACACATACACAGAGATGTTCACATTCACACACATAAGCCACTTCAAGCATATACGTAATTTCAGTGTCCAGCTAGTTACATTCCAGCATGACATTGGTTATACTATACAGCCTCAGGACAGGTAAATATGATCCACTCTGTGTGTGTGTGAGATTTATATGTGTGTGTCACAGAACTCAGTCTGTAAAGGTGAAAATTTGTAATACAAATCAAGTTTGGAAAGTAATGATCAGTGTCTCTCAAGCATTAGAACAGCTGAAGAATGTCTTGGCTGCAATTTCTATGAAGTAGGTGAGCTGTGACCTGCGATAGGAGACCTGAATAGCAGCACTCGAGCAGATCCAATGAGCAGTTCTCCCTGGTAGGCTAAAAACATGTGCTATGGCTCATGTGACAGAACATAAGAGAGTCATTCCATTTCCCTCCTCTTCTTTGCTCCCCATTAGTCATTTTATGTCTGCTACATTTCCTCTCTTATTCCCATGTTCTCATGTCAACCTCTCTCCTCCTCACACTTTTTTTTTCTTCTGCTTTATCGATATACGGTCCATTTTTCTATGCAGTTTAGTGTCTTACATTACCCTGAACTGGACTTTGTGTGCCCACACTGGTATACTTTTTGAGAGAGACGGCAAGCTCATACAAGAGGATTGGACACCTCTAAAGATAAAGTACAAACACCATAATTCACCCACTACATAGTTTCAGAAAGACACACAAATCCAACTACACATCACATCTGTGCACACGCACACGTTGGAATACTGAGACAAAGTGAATGGTAACCCGTCGTGTCCAATTTGACCTTTGATCCCATTGTTCCTCAGGAGGACAAACTAATCTTCAAGTGCACGCGCATTCAAACATCCATCTATAGACACATGCCCATCGGTCATTGGCTTGCAGAAGAGCACCACAACAGTAACAGCCAGCTATTAAGCAAGGAATTGTGTCTTTTCCTTCACAGAACCCCTCGAATACAACTAACGGGCCACTGGAGTGAGTAAGACAGAAAGTGTTATACTGTCCAGGCCTTTTTAGCCTTTTTTCAGGCTCAGTGGAGGAAATACAACATGGAATGGGCAATTAGAAAGATGCATGTGGATGGAGAGGATGGGACTGCTGAGCAGAAACAGGAAAAATGCGAGGAGGCAGCGTGTTGCTTTTGTCAAGCTTTTGATATTCCAGATACTGAAATGCAATTGGGGAAGAGAGATAAAAATAAATAGCAGAATCTGTCTGATTAGTGGGAAGGAAATGAGGACTGACTGACTAAATGAGGGAGGAAAGAAGAATATGTGAAGGGGAAACTATCAGGATGATGAAGGGAGGAAGGATTGCTAAAATCAAATGGAAGTAATTTTACCTAATCATTACCATGTCCTCCGTATAAAGACTCCTGCTGCTCTATAAACTAAGCTTTTACTCAAAATAATGAAGCAACAACGTGCACCAATCGACATTCACAGAACCAACATTTACTGTCAAGTCTAAGCTGCACATATTAGTGGTGACATTCATCACACTCACCACATGCCTAAAGGGACAACCTGGCACCTTTAGGTTTATCACCACAGAGCTGGAGAGACTAAAAAATTAAAAGCCTAGAGATGGAGAGTTGGAAGAGTGTGTATAATCTTTTGCAGACTGTAAGCAGATTAACAAATCCTGTGATGCATTTAATTCACCATACCCCATCACATTTGAGCTCTTATATTTATAACTAGTCATCTCAGATATACACAACTACACACACGCACACAAACATACAGAATTTGTCTTGCTCCCCAACTCTTCCTGTCATTGCCCTTCTCTGCCATCAGTGTCATGCATGACTTTACCCTGTTGTCTGTTTTCTCCGGTGCTTCGCGGTGAACTTTGCATTTCAATTTCTTTCACGCCAGCACAGCCATATCTTGAAATCTATCCTCATTTGCCTTGTGGGACACCGTGCTGGCTTTGAGATTCACCACTTTAAACTGTTATAATTACTTAGTAATTTAATTAGGTATGTGTTTCCAACTCATTATGAGTAGAAAAGGGGTGTAGAACGATTTAGCATAATGTTCTACACTGAATTGACCATTGACCCAGTTGCCCCAAATGTGTGCAGCAACATTTGTGTAGTTTGACTACCGAGGCACAGATTCTAAAATTAACACAACCATTACATTTGAAATTTTGAAAATGACCACTATCATTGCACACTTCTATTAACTATAGTCTATAGGTTGAATATATGAAGTATGAAGACAAATCTTCTGATAGTTAGGATTTGATTACTGGTTAATGTAACAAACTCAGACTATAGACCACTACCTTTGACCTTTTTGTGTTTACTTTGTATGATTATTGAAAAGGGACACCCAATGTGCAACAAAATTCATTTTCTTTAAAGAGAGAAAAGTCCCAGGTGGCAACATGGGATTTGAACTAGCAAGTATGGTGATTTCCATCTTTTTTCTGCCGGGAATATTTAAAGCAAGAACAATAAATCAAGTCGTCCTCTGGCAGCTATAGTCCAAGTGCTCTTGTACTGAACCCCTGAATGCTACGATTAAATGTGTTTAAATTTGTACAAAATCCTTTCTCTGGTCATTGCTACAAATACCATAATGTCTTTCAAAGGAGTTAACAAGAACTACAGAAAAATCCTTATTATCCTTATTATCTTTTCCGCACTGATGTGTAGCAACACAGCATTGAACATCTATTACTGTGCCAAATCACATTCTACTTGAAGGTTGACCTTCATTGCTAATTGGCAGTTAAATTATTTGAAAGCATGCAAATAGCATTTGGTGACCACCAGAGATCATCCAGGGCAGTGGTGCATAATCAATTGACATCAATAGACACAATCCCCAACTGCTTGACTCAACAGAAGTGGTTTCTCTAGAGTCATAACCAAACAGCCTTCGGTTACTGTCTCTCCGCTTTCAGCTTTTGTGCAAGTTTTCTGTACTTTAAGAGACTTAAAGAATATATATTTGTTTTTGTTTGTTTGTTTGTTTATTTGGTGACCGGAAAAACCTTCCCCCAACAATTTACTTCCCTGTCAGTTCTTAAGTTTAAATTTAGACAAACGTTATTGGTGTCCTGGGTCTCAACATGAGATAAAAAGGAAGGAGTCAAAGCTTACGTGCCTGTCAGTAAGAGTCAGGTCGATGGAGAGGCTTTGGGTGTCAATAAGAGATGCTATCCCTACTTGAGGGCTCACCTTGAGGCAGTGGACCATGACATAACCTGAGTGCAGTGCCTGCTGCTGCCTGGTCTGAAATGCTTGCCAAACAAAGATGCTACAACTGTGGCAAGTCGTGTGTACAAATCTTGGGGATAGTTGTTATTGTAGTGAATACATAAATGCGTGATGATCTTTGAGAATTTGAAAGATAAATATAAGGTGGCTGGCTGATATACAATAACCTTTGGAAAAAGAAAACAATACAAAGAGAAACCGTCTGAATGTGTATACAGATGTGACTGGTACTTGTCTGCTTTTGTAGGCTCTTGATGTTTGCAACAATCCCACCACTGTCAAATAATGCTGTCAACATCATTTATTAGAAAATCTGTCTTCTGTCACTGCCACTGTTAGAGTATTTGTCAAAGCCACATTAATTTTATGTCAAAGTTCAAAACATTCTTTCCAAAGTGCTTGAGGATAGGGCTCCATCAAAGTCATTACAGGGATTCCATTGAGCAAACAAGATACTTTCCCCAGTTGACTTTTTTTTTTTTATACTGCCTCTGTGGTATAAAATATTTCATGTCCTGGAAAAAATTCACTGCAGCATTTTTACTGTGGGAGGTCCTGCCTGAAATGAAACCCTCAGTAGAGGCAGTAACAATTTACCCACAACACATGGCTGTACCTCCTGCTGAAAAATGTATGTACCGAACCCAATGCAGGAAGAGAAGCTGCATGGCCCCGGGGCCAAATTCAGCAGTCGTTAACCTTTTCCTGTCACATATAATGTCGTCCAAAAATCAGCAGTTATTTTTTGATTTCCTGTCACCAGATGTTTGTAGACACATTAGCTGAGTAATTTGTTGTCTTTGACTTCACTCATCACCAGGTTTTGACCCCTCAGCTTACTAATTTACATTGCGTCACACAGATGAAGGCTGTTTAATAAAACATCGCCACTGGAGGCCTAACAGGCTTCACTCTCCCTTTACAAGTCATGCTCTCATTTATTCATGAATTCATGCAATCATCTCCCTGATTCACCAAACCACAATGCTCCTAGGAAGCTGTCTGTCAGGGATCTGAGGGGAACGAGGAAGAGATGAAGACGGAGAGAGGAGGAAAGAATATGAGCATGCGTACACACTCACACTCACACACACAGGCTCACAAACAAAGGCTCAAGTATGATGTCATTGGTGGTCACCTGATGTTATACCCATAAGGACACTGTGCTTGGCAAGGCATTATAGATATTCCAAGAGCAAATAGGTGTGTCTAAATCTTCTATTTAGTGTTTGCTGTACAGAAGAAAACATACCATTTTCACTTCAGAAAACACGCAGGGGTCTATTGTTCATTTGTCATGACAGTTAATCTTTGTTTCTATCTCTCATTTTGGCGAGAGGAGCCAAAGCCAAGCAGGTCAATGATTTTTCTTTGTAATCCAGCAGATAGTTTGTTGTGGACTTATCAGAGACAACACTGTTTTAACGTGATTGCTATCACACCAACAACACTCTCCACTCGGGAAACAGACAGACAGAACTAACATAGGAAAGAAAGAACTAACAAAGGAAAAGGCAGCAAGAGATATTTGAAAGCACTGAAGTTTATAAGTGAAGTGTTTTGCCAAATGTGTGTCTTTACTCTTGCTGATTGAGCTACCAAGTATATCTGCGTTTGTGTGCACGCGTGCATGAGTGTGTATGGATGTTTGAGCTTTTTCTTTGGTTTGAAGAGAACCCACAAGAGGGGAGAGATTGAGAGGAGAGAGGAAAACAGATTTGAGATGTGAAACAAGCTGGTTGATTAGCGAAAGTGAAGGTGAATATTTCAATGTTCCCAAACACACACAGACACACACAGACACAGTGTGTGGAGAATGAACACTTGATTGTGACTGAACAGCATACAAGGTCATTGCCTCATTATTGCTCTCCTCTTCTTGTCCTCTCAGGTGCACAATTGTCATCTACTGTCACTGTTTCTTGACTCTTTTTTTTTCCTGTTTTTCTGTTTTCAACTTTTCTGACAAATCTTCTATGTCTCGGTGTTTCAGCTTCACCTTTGCCCAATCTGTTTTTTTTCTTGCATTTCTCTTTCTCGATTACTCTGTCTTTGTCACAATGTTACACTGTCATTCAGTTTGTTGATTGTTTCCACATAAAATACACCCATGAAAAAGGCAATATCTTGGATACTCTGTTGGGTATTATTAAATCAATTTGATAGTAACAGATTTCATCAGAAATCAGCCTTTTTGCTTTTTAGAATTAAGATTTTTTTTCTCCATCTGGTTTTGTAACCTTCTTTCTTCCTCCCACTGCAACTTCTGATGTTCTTTAATGTTGTTCATCACTTGCCTCAGCCTGGTTTTCCTCCCATCCTTTTGTCTGTCATTTGCAGATTGTCAGTATGACTGACACTTGTGCAGTACGTGGTGAGGCATCAACACTGTTATTGCTCTTGGTGACGCAAAACTGGCTGCCATTCAAGACCCTCTACCTCTGTGGCAGTTTGAATACTTTCTTATGGTGACAGTAAAGATCATGATGCTTACTTCATATCTATTAATAGTGACACAACTTACCCTTGCTCTTGTCTTCCTCTGCATATATTTAATGGAACGGCTTCTTTTTTAGGTGTGCAAATGCTGCAGAATTATTTTTAATGTACTCTTCTGGGTTGTTTATATTTCTGGAGGTTTTCACCACAGTGCAGTCCTCTCATAGCTTCAGTGTCTTGCCCAGCATCAATTCTGCTGTCATTTCAGATAACAGACCAAGCAACTGCACCTCCCAACACCCTTACATTTCATTTACATTCATACTTAATAAGACTGGACCAAAAAATTGGAATGTGTTAAATATAATGTGTAATCAAGGTGACATCTTTCATTTTTGTGGTGAGTGTATAGCATCTGATATCTGGCACCTGATACATCTGGAGCCTGAGGCTAAATATGGTAGAGATGGCGAACTTTTACGCTGCAGGTTTTTAATGGTTTAATGGTTAAAACTCCGGTCTCAATCTGTTCCCCTCTTTGGGGAAAAAAAAAAAACATCACTCAGCTTCTGGTGCTTTCTTCCCATCTGACTAGTTTCTATTTTTGAGTCTGGCGTTCTCTGTGACACTCAGTTTCACACGTGTGTGTCTTATTTTATCACTGTAACTGTTTTTTTATTTCTTGCTGTCTGTACGAATGACCAGCGCGAGCAGCAGGGACCAATTAACATATTTAGAATAATCTGTGTGTGTGTGTTCAAGTGCATTAATGGTGAATGGTTCGCATGTTGGTTCGCTGACCAACAGGACTAGTGCTGTCATCAGTCTGTGAAGAGGCATCTGGTATTCCATCTGATTGTGGGGGGGATTGTGTTTGTGTGTGTCTCTCTGTGTCTGTATACAGTATGTTTGCGAGCGCATTTGTGCACATACAAACCTGCATGTATTTCTGCAAGTTTTGGTATGCGTGCTTACCATTGTGCACATACACTGAATGTGACTGCATATGTTTGGAGGTATTTGTGTATGTACATGTACAGCTATGTGCTCATGTTCCGCACCACACAGTGTGTGATAAACGATACACTGTTTTTGACAGCTGGCTTTTCTCCCCCAACAACAAACTAATTAATTTCCTCAGATATTACAAGTACCACATAGATTGTATAGTTGAATTTCAAAATAAAAGCGGGATTGGCTTCTTCACAACTGATGAATAGAAGAGAACATGCATTGGCAAAACCTAAAATCTCATCTCACATTTCACAGTGATGTGCCAGTGTGTGCCATCTAAAAGTCTGTCTGAGCTTGGCCTCTGCAGTTAGTAGGTTAAAAATGTTTGAGGTTTTAATTTCTTGGACGAATGAAACCTGTCCCTGCCTGGCCTGAAAAAAATGCAAGAAAATGTATTTCCCGTGACATCTCTAAGAGGTTAATAAAAATAAAAGTGGGAAAGAGTGCTGTCCTCACGTAGCTGTGCTCAGTGAACAGAGATCTGACAGGCCCATTAACAGAGCGGTTGTTAAAAAGACATGAATCAAGCTGTGCCACTGAAGGAAAGGACAGTTGTTGCATAATTTGATTCGGCATAATGTATTTAACCGATCGTAAGTAAGTAACACACAGGCCTATCAGATGATTATCGTAACCGTTTATAATGTTTCCTTTCTTTAATATAATGATGAAAAAAGGCAGCGTTCTGTTGTTGATTTACTCTTATCGTTACAATGACTGTCATGACATTTTAAATGTTGTAGAGACGACAAAGATGGATTTCTAGAAATAAAGATCTGTATTATATCATTTAGAATTCTTTTTAGGATTGCAGTGAAAGATTCCATCTCCTATTAATCACACCATTTTTGTTTTCTCTGGGGATATTTACATATGTGTTTCTTTGTGTGTGCAGGCGTGTTGTGGAATCTGTCATCATGTGATGCTTTAAAGATGCCAATCATCCAGGATGCACTGGCCGTTTTGACCAATAGTGTCATCATACCGCACTCGAACTGGGACTCCTCCCCCAATCACCATGATGACCGCAAGCTCCACCTACACACCTCCCAAGTCCTACGCAATGCTACGGGCTGCCTCAGGTAAATGGAACACACATATCTATAAGCCTACTGAGATGGGAAATCCTGTCCAGGCATATGCACTGATTATTAAATTCTCTTTCTTGGCCAATCTCATGTTTTCATATAAATGTTCATTGCTAATCTTTCTCTGCTGTCTTTCATACAGCATAAATCAAAATGGTCCAGTTATTGATATTTTTTCGCTGACATACAATATGCATGATTTACTATTCTTATTATTTATTAAATTCCACAGAGAATGTTTGCCGTGTGTGTCCGTGTTTGCAAAAGCATAATTCACATATTATCTACTGAAATTTACCATAATGAGACAATTTCATTGTGCGTGACAGTGAATCTTGTCTGTTGAATCCTTCTGCTGTGATTGTAGATGTATATTTTCACAAATTATGAGCAATAACTGCAGAGTTGCCGCTTTCTCTCCCCCTCACTCATTCACTTACTAAATTGTGCCCGTAACTATAGTAACAACCCCCTCACTTGCATGAGGACATTGTGTGTCAGGACTTTCTTTTGGTGCATTGTGCTGATAAAATACTTTCTTTAGATGTTAAAGCTTGCAATAATGAAGGACCTTGAGCTTTGTGAATAACAGTGTGTATTTGGTTTCAGAAGTCTGAAAAGTGTAATCTTCCTTGATAAACTTGTAAACAATTGGATTTATCACATGAAAAAAGCTTATTTCCTTCATGAAAAGTTGCTTTATATCACTGAGTTCAGTACCTGCCCACAGTGGACTTTGCACTGGTACTAATGCAACATTTCCTAAAGTCATGCCAAAATTAGGATTGGACTGCTCGTGTATTCCTGTGTGTTTCAGCCACATCGGCAAGATGCACAGAAATATCTCCAAGCTAATCCTGCACATGCCTTCATAATCAGATAGATTCACACGTAAGAAATAGATGCCAGCAGTTTCATAAAGAACATACTAGAACTGGGCAGAGCCTTCCTTTGCTCTCCAGCTGGCTTCGATCCTCTGTAGCATGGATTTGGAGTGAACTTTACTCCAGCTTGATATAACCATATCTTAGAATTTCTGCTGCTAATACATGCTTAAAAAAAGAGAGACTATTGAAATTCATACAGCATTGTCATGTTCTTTAAAACCGTTTCCAGAGCTTTTTGCAACAAGACTTGAGGCCGTTATTCCTGCCAAAGTACTTTTTAATCACTTGACAGAAACTTCTAAACTTCTCTTTTCACCACTCTTTGTGAGTACAGATTGACAGATGGTTATAATAATAATATTGTTAACTAGAAATTGAATGTGTTGGTTTTTCAAGACCTAACTTGACAAATTTGAAGAAGAAGAAATCTATATTTATTGATTTGGAGCGCAGCCAATCATGCAAGGATTTCCTTAAGCACAAGCAGAAAATATATGCTATGTCTGCTGCTACGGTTGTGCGCTGTGGTGAAGCTACACATATAGACATACAGTGACAGCATTATCTCCTTTTTATTTGTAAAGGATGTCCCAGTGTATCCTCTGCTAAAGAAGGTGAGAGAGGTAGCACTGGAGCTCTTCTCCTCACCATTTAGACACTTCGATCAGCTTTTATCATGGCTGCCACTTAAACACTTCCAGGTCATTTAATTTGGTTTGGAACCTTCCTAAGCAACAAAAACTGTTTGACCGCAACCATTGATTGTTATTAAGGGGCCCAAATTGTGCCAAGAAAACATTCCCCACACCATTACACCTGCCTGGGCTGTTAACACCAGGCAAGTTGGGTCCGTGTGGTCATGATGTTGATGCCAGATTCTTGCCAAGCCATCTGCCTCAGGGGAAGCTGAGAGTCACAAAGCAAAGCTGTGTTTTTCCAGTCTTCAGTTGTCCAGTTTTGATGACACTGCGCCAGCTGAAACAGATTTCTGTTCTTGGCTGACAGGAGTGGAAGTGGTCTCTCTAGTTGAAGCCCATCCACCTTGTAGTTCACACACATGTGCATACTGACATACTTTTCCATTAACTACAACTGTAATGAGTGGTATACAAAACACAACCTGAACGCCAGCAAGATGTGTTATACATCTGTATGAATTTCAGAATTGAATTTCAGCAAGATGTGTTATACAAGATGTGTTATACATCTTGCTGGCAACAACAATAAATCCTCTTTAGTTTATGCTGTACAATTGAGTAACCAACAGAAGCTGCTGATGAACAATAAATTAATATGGTGCCATTAAAAAGCACGAATAGCACATGTAAACAGCCCTCAATGAGGCTAAACTCCTATCTGCCAACAATGTAGAAATGCTAACCCATAGCATCACACTACTGCCTTTAGCAGCTGGCTTAGAGCAGATTGTGTTCACATACTCTGTCTAACATTGCAGTTACATTTTAGTTATAGTGCATATTGGTTCTGTCACCTTGAAAGTGCAGAAAAAAATGCTGGATAGAATAATTTTTGATGACGACACTGCAAGTGAACAGTAAACTCGCCTTGTAGCATTGCTCTTGTGCAAAAATATATTGAGCAAATATAAACAGATGTGAACTTTTTTTTTTCCCCGATTAAGATTGATTTCTCTGAGGTATCTGAAGGAATCCTCATGTTATTCTGGATCACAATAAATCACTGTGCTCAGCTGACATTTCGATGATACAAGCAAGGTTTAGCTACTGCCTAGTTCATTTGCTGTCTCTAAAGCAATTAAATTCAGAGCGAAAAGTCTTTATTGTTTTCAATATCCTACTGCTGCTGTTTGAGCAGAAACTTTTGTTCATAGATTCACAGAAACTTTTTGTCAACATCCATTGTAATATTGGTAGATCCATTTTCAGGTTCACAACACATACCAGCTTTCATTATGTATAATGTTTGCAGTAGAATTGTTACATTTGACAATTTGCCATTTAACTTATTCCAATTTTAAAAATGATTGATGATGATGAAGTGCATTGACGATAGCAAAATCCCTCACATAAACACACCTTCCTGCTGGTGATTTTTAAATCTGGCTGTGGGGATTTGACTTATAATTTGTTAGCACAGAAAGGGAGCTCTGGTATTTGATCCCATAAACGGGATTTGTTCACCTAAACACACACACACACACACACACACACACACACACACACACACCTCCAGAGAGAGCTGAAGCGGGTAAGAATAGAAACTCCCTGTCCACTTGGCCATCTTTCTTTGAGCTGTGTACTCAATCAACCACCAGCAGCCTCTGGATTAAACCTCACCCCAGTCGCTCTGCAGAGCTCCTCTTGACTTGTTTTGAATGTTTATCCCCTGCTATTGAATGTCTCTCAAGCACATTTCAAAGCCATTCCTAAGATGTCACAAACAGCTTTTTGTGTGTAAGGTGTTGAATTGTGAATGTAATTAAATCACTGACGCAAAGGCTCCTGTTGCTTCAGCCATTTTTCCATTTGTGATCACTTGAACTGTAAATGCTGGTTTGCCTAAATATGATTTTTTTCTAGATATCTGAAGTGTGTTACTCCAATATTAACTTACTGCAAAATTAGCATGATTCACGTTATGTTAGTTTTCAGTCAAACTTTTCTGTCTGCTGGCTGAAGAAGCAAAAATGGAGCCAGTCAGTGGGAAGCTGCCAATGCTTTTTATTCCAACAGTAAAAATATCCTCAATGTGTACATTCCTCTATCTTTATCTGCACTCTTGTTGTCCCCCTCCTCCCAGCAGAATCTTCCACATGGCAAAATACACTCTTTGATTACAATTTAACTACAGCTGGAAGTACCAGGAATATTGGTTGTGTGAAATTACAGACAGCACCAACAACGGTGGTAAAATGCAATGTGGTGGTGGTTTTTTTTGTTGTTGTTGGGTTGTTTTTTTTTTTTCTTATAAACCTCAGTTGCTTTTGTTGTTGGCTTTCTTAATGGAACAGCTGTTCCATGGAGCTTCTGATACAGGAAAAGATGATTATGCACAATAACTCAATATCACAAACACCTGTACAAATCTTATTCAGTCCACTAATAGCTTTGCATTTGCAACAAATATTACATTTAGGGTTTTATAATGTTGCTGTGTGTGTGTGTGTGTGTGTGTGTGTGTGTCAGAGCAATGCTGATTTAATTCTGCTATTTTTTAAGGCTGTTTTGCGTTATTGCATTTCTGTTTGGATTCTATTCTATTTGTACTGCCACATATGTGTGGATAGAGATTAAGTGCACGGTCCAATATAGGTTATTACCACTGACATATCAGAAATATTTTTAATAACATCATCATTAAATGTATCGGAACTGCTATTGGTGTACATAATTAAAATCACACAAGTATACAGAATATAGGTTGTGGATGTGGTTATGAAGTTATTCCTCTGTGTAACATTGATGAAAATTAATCTCATTTGCAGTTAGAAGAGATAGCAGTTTGCTGATAATGGAATTTTTATGTTAGATGGGCAAGGTGATTTGTAAAAATCCAAAAAAGACTAATTGAATTTGGTATTTTAAAAGCCAAATGAGCAGTGGTGAGTCAAAGTACAAATCTTCCCGGTCAAATGTTACTCCATTGAAAGTGGCTAAGTTAATTTATGACTTGAGTAAAAGTACTGGAGTACTTGCTTTTAGAAATACTTTATAAAAATACTTTTTTTTTCCTCTCTTTTGGCTTTTCCCTTTTCACCAAAGAAAGTCAGCATTGATTTGGCTCCAATTTTAGTCTGGTCTGATCTGGTCTAATCTCTGGAGGGGTCCAGTCTCTGGTCTGGTCTAATCTCTACTCTCTGCATGGGTCCGGTCTCAGGTCCAGTCTCTGGTCTGGTCTAGTCTGGTCTGGTCTCTACACCCTGCAGGGTCCGGTCTCTGGTCTGGTCTAGTCTCTGGGGAGGTCCTGTCTCTGGTCTAGTCTGGTCTGGTCTAGTCTCTAGTTTCTGGAGGGGTCGGGTCTCTGGTTTTGTCTCTAATTTCTGCAGGGGTCCAGTCTCTGGTCTGGTTTAATCTCTTGGGAGGTCCCATCTCTGGTCTAGTCTCTGGAGGGGTCCCACCTCTGGTCTAGTCTCTATTCTCTGCACGGGTCCGGTCTCAGGTCTGGTGTAGTCTGGTCTGGTCCAGTCTAGTCTCTGGGGGTCCAACGTCTCATCTAGTCTGGTCTGATCTGGTCTAGTCTCTACTCTCTGCAGGGGTCCGGTCTCTGGTCTAGTCTGGTCCCCGTTCCTTGCTGTATCCTAGTCCATCACTCGTTACCAATTAACCAATTAACCTAGTCATGCTCAGGTGCCCCTACCGGGAATCCAACCGCGCCCACTGCGCTCAAGCCACCGCATTCATTCATTCATTCATTCATTTATTCATTTATTTATTTATTCATTCATGGGTAGGGGGTCATGCATTATTAGCGAACCCCGCGGAGCATTTTCCCCGACAGATATGTTCCTTTTTATTCCGGGAAAAAAAACAAAAATCAAAAACTTTTATGTAAAATGTCGGATACATACAAATAAGGATACTTATTTGGAAGGGATGGACTTAATGTTGTGCGTGATAAGACAACACATTGAATAACGCCTGAAGTTATTATTGTAGGACTCAGAGCAATTGTGGTGTTTCTTTTAGCTGTTTGTTTATCACAAAGAAAAACATATTGCCTTAAACTTTTCAGACTAAGTTATCAGTTTTTGCCTGTGATGTGTGCAGACTTTCAACTTTTATTTCAAGTTCCTAACTTGAGGTGTTTATAGGACGTTAGTGTGTCTGTGTGTATGTGCGTGCGTGTTCCTGTGTGGGGGGGGTGATCCTTTCAATGCACTTGCTCCACTCTGTGAAGTTAGAGATCAACCTGTAAGAGCTGGTAAAGGAGGAGGACAGGATGGCTAAGTTGGAGAGACGAGAACAGAGAGAATGCAGAAGTGGTTAACAATGAGAAGAGAAGGAGAGACTAACAGGTTTTCAGAGGGAAGAGGTGAGAGAAGGAGTAATGAAGGTGTTTCTGCTCTATTCTGGGTGGTTATAATGGCATGAGGCCACGGTGTTTATGCCCCAGTGTAAATTTCAAACTGGCTACCTCTCTCATTACCCTTTTGTTGTGAGTGTCCGTGTGTGCTACATGACTCTTTATATGTGGCTGTGTGAAAAGCATTCGCTGACGCCATGATAATGAAAATGAACTGGTGTCAGTGCATCAGTTGTTTTGATTATGGGTGTGTGAATGTGTGTATTTTTCATGCATGTGTGTATGCGACATATGTTTGCTTAATCGAGTGTTGGGGATTCTGGGCCAACTCCAGTTTATATAACCTACACACACACACACACACACACACACACACACACACACACACACACACACACACACACACACACACACACACACATACATGCTTCTCGTGTTTTTCAGCCTGACTCCTGTCTATTATAGAGGCATTTCCTTATCCACAACTCAGGTGCCTTTTGCCTCTCTGCAGGTTGTTCATTTCCAGCCACGCCAAAGACAAAAAGCTGCATGCTGCCTTGATGCTGTGTCCGCTGTTTGTATATGGATGTGTTTTTTTTTTTTTTTTCCTGTACTCATCAGGATCACATTTGTTTCTTTTCAGACACCTACAGATGTGGACGAGCAATCATATGAGCTATTAAACTAATCAAGAAAACGGAATGCGGGGCCACAAATGAGTTTGTTTCCATATTTATTCCATTGATATTAATTGGTTTGTATGCATGCGAGTGCCATCTGGTGATGACCCTCTGGTGCCTCGGCCTGCTGACACACACACACGCACACACCAGCTGTTTGAGACAAAGTCACTCAGTGGTCATTTGTTCCTTGAGCAACATTAGAAAGCCATCTGTCTGAGATTCACTCATGTTCACATCTTTCCTGTACATGTAGTATAAATCTTCAATCACCTGAAGTTATTAATAATGAAATGTGTGATTAGTGGCTCTCAGATGGTTTTATGAGGTCAGGTGAACAATATATAATCCATCGAATATTTTCATTATGTAAATCACTGATGAAAAACATCTTTGCCACGTTTTCATGACTCCTGGTATCTTCAGAAGTGAGGATACCAGGAATCTTGTTACTGCACTTGTTAAGTGCAGAGGCTACTTTTTGTTAACCATTTTACGTCAGTCGTGATACATTTAAAGTTTGTTACTGGAATGGCCCTTTCTGAACTGACCAGCAGGAAAGATACACATCATCAGCATCAACCATTGAAAAAGGGAGGGCTGGTGTCCACAAGTTCACCAGCTAGTCTATAACATATAAATTATGTTCAGTTGCTAATTGTATGTTTACATTGTTCTCCCAAAATCTCTCCACTCCATTCACCCAATATGAAAACCAGAGGCCTGTATTATGAAACAAGTTTAAAAGAGCTGGGATATGTTTTTGTTATCTGGCTTAAGTGAAACTAAGATTAGCTGTTCTGGATAACCTCAACAATGGAACGGGTTAATGCACCAAATAGCGACATAGAGACCATCCTTGGCAGCACACTAAGAACCATGAAGCAAAAAACAAATAATTGTGTGCATTTATGTATTAGGAAATATGCTTGTAGGAACCGTGCTCCTGTTGAGTAAGGTGGGGCCTGCAGTTTCTGCGCAGTGCGCATATAAAATATAAAATAATAAAAACAAAGCAATTCCACATTCGCTTTCTATTTTTGCTAACAGGTCCACTTCAATCAGTAAGTCGAACAAGATAGTTAATTAATAGCATGAAGGTTTAATCAAGGCTGCTTTATCTGTGTCACCTCCTATTATACTGTCTAATACAGGTACTGCGTTCACTCAACTTTTTCCAACTACAGTAGTTAATTCCCTTTATTTTTGTTTTCATTTGTTCTGAAAGACATTTTGTTTATATCTTTCTGTACTTTTAAT
The DNA here is from genome assembly GCA_034769265.1 of Remorina albescens. Lineage (NCBI taxonomy): Eukaryota > Metazoa > Chordata > Actinopteri > Carangiformes > Echeneidae > Remorina > Remorina albescens. The sequence goes on along the minus strand of CM068476.1, from coordinate 11,449,288 downwards.
GATGCTTGCTCAGCAGCACTCCAATAAATATTTTAATTTGTTTTTAATTAGTTTTCCCCGAAAGGGGGATCATGCCACATTTTTCTCCATACTTTCTCCCCAAATTTCCCATGAGCTTGAGCCGAATGAGTTTATTACGTTTCAGAAATACAGAATTTACTTAATATAACCATTAATGTCAGATCTTATTCTTATTGGATGAGAACACAGTTTATTTAACCAAACATTCTGACATAAATCGAGAAATGGCTTGCTCTTTAGCAGTGGCACCCATTGCACTTTTCCTGTACTTCTCTGCTGCAATAATACCAACAGTTAAATTGTGAAAGGAAAGCAACTCCTGGTCTGAGAGGATTATAACAAATACTTGAGCAGTTTCACCAGGACATACAGTAGTATACCCGAGTCTTAAAAAGTGGGCTTGCATGACAAGGTATGGCTATGCAAAAATTAGCCAATTATAAAATAAAAAAAAAAAAGTTCTGTGGAAGTCCTTAACTATCCCATAGGGGTTCATCATTATCCCCAGAAGGAGACAGCAAAGAATTAATTCCCAATTTAATTAAGGCTATGCGTGTGTCATACAGTGCTTGTCGGGAAGGAATATTTACATTAGAAAAACAGAAGGGTTTGCTAAAATCTTGGTCACTGTGACCTTTGTGATGCATCAGTATGTGAAAGAAAGTTCAATTCTACATGTTTAGTCAAAGCAGTATTAGATAACTTTGAACGAACTCCATCTATTTGTCAAATCTCTATTCAGCTTCACAGAGTTCCCACGTGTCCAGGCAAACCTTCTCATTTTATTTAACTTTGGCTCAGTTTCATTTCATTTTTGAAAAAAATTATCCATCCTCTCTCTCTCTCTCACCAACACACCTCCTGTCTTTGTTGATTAAACATTACTCAAGGTGAGGTGTTTTCACTGTTCTGTTGTTTCATATTGACTTGATGGAGAATCATGTCTCTGCTAAGCTGGTTTTCCATCGTACGCTAGTTTGCCCATCAGCATTCAAAGCAGGGGAAAGTGACTTGACCTTCTCTTGTAAGTGGGGAGCTGTGAACGTGAAGTTTTAATTGAGTTCTTGTGCCTTCCCCTCTGTCTCTCTTTTTCTCTCTTTCTCATCAGTACAATAAACGTTTAACCTCATCGCACAGACTCGTGAAACAGCTGCGATCTTTATTATGTCAGTGTGATGAATGAATGTATCCATTAATACCATCACATTGTCTCCTTGTTTAACCACCACTGACTGTCTCAACAGTTTCTTTGACATTTCACCTTCAAAAAAAGATGTTTCAACCCAAGTTTCTAACTTTCATTGATTTGGTTTTTCAATTCTTTTGCTTTGCTGCTCTCTGTTTTTGTCATTTGAATCTGGGTAAACCACATCCTCTCATCGGTGAGAAAGAATAATGGAGGTTCTGATTTAGTGTTTAACAACAGCCAATTATAAAGAGAAATAAAGTAGAAATTGAAAAGGCATGAATATTCAGACTCATTGTTCAGCAAGCTCACACATCACAAGAGTGCGCTCAAAGTTCAATTCACAAAAGTTAAAACTAGCTCATTCACATTCATGCTTAATAATGCTGGAGATCATTGGCCAAAAAAAATGAATGGCTTCACATCTCTCTGTTTATTTTCGTTCTTTTTCACTAAAACCGTCTGCTAATCATTCATCCATCCATCCATCTTCTACTGCACACAGAGACAGAGACCAACAACCACTCACACTCAGACCTACGGACAATTTAGAGTCCTAATCATTCAATTACATTTTAAAGATAAGAAAAAAAAAGCATGGATATACATTTGATGTGTATGTGCTAAAATCACAATAGGCTGCTGATGTGTATAGTTATAGCCCTTTAATATGACTTCATGAAGATAGAGTTAATAAACTTAAAACCTCTACACACTGCACAAAGAAGAGAAATATATCCCAACTAGCACTTCACTACACTGATGGTGACCATATTGTTTCATACAAGCGTTTTAGAGGACAATGGTGCCTCTTTCCATTGTCACAATTCAACTGAAAGGAGGAAAAACTGATTCTGCTGACTGTGACCATGTTGAAAAAAAAAAAAAACATTGAGTCCATGTGACAGTGAAATCTTAAGTCTGCAATTGTACCTCTGTGAATAGACGGACACACGTAGCACACTGTGCTTGTTATGGCTCCAACATTGATTTCCGTAATGGCTATCCACAGGATGAAGAACTATATGTACTAACAGACATTTCTCTGCTTTTATGTTTCATTGAATCCTATTGTTGAGCAGAAGATTGGCAGGGAAACTGCAGCCGTGTTTGGGATTTAAACTTGCAGAAAAATTGCTGCATCTGTTTTGTCACCAGGGAAATGCAAAGTATGTTTCATGTCAAAATGATATCTCCCCCTGTTAATTAACATAAATCATATGGCATCGTAATGTATCCCAGCAGAGTCACTCACTACAGTGTAATTGTTGATATGCTTTGGTTAATGGATAACTTCAATCACTTCATTTTTTTTCTAAGCTAGATAAACATTCAGGTGTATTTGTCTAGTCTTATCTTATGCAAGGTAATATAACGCGTCAGTAAACATTATGTCTCATATTCAGTATTCTAATAATACATTTTCATTTGTTACGTGTGTTTGTAGAATGTGTTTTCACTCTCACTCCACTTTTTTCCAGGCTTTTTCTTTAATTTCAATGGGAGGTCTAACTTGAGGGAAATCCAATATCCAGTTTAGCTCATGCTACACGTCCCAGCTTCATATCTGTTTTGTTGATGCAGACAAAGGAGTCAGTGTCTGGTACAGGGTGTATCTGCATTGTCGACGGCTCCGTGGAGAAACCCATACAAATCCAACACAACCACCACCCACCTGTACCTCCAGTTCAATTAAAATTCTTTTCTTGCATCATATTGGCAAAGCTGCTACTAATAAATGGAACAATATTGTCAAATTATCAAAGCAGCAGCGTTGGTGTGAGGGTTGGCTATGAAGCTCAGGCACCAACCGCCTCACTAAAGTGGCTTTTTATTTATTTGTTTGTTTTTTTTCCTTTATTTATTTATTTAATTTTTTCGAGTCAAGTCAAATGCTTTAAATTGAAGCAAGCCTTCGGGGCATAGATTGAAGTGTATCCAGCATTTTAATGCTCCCTTTTCAATTGTTTCGTTCAGGGAGAGCTGCCAGGTTTGCCAGTATCTCTCATTCTCTCTCTCGCTCTTTCCGTCTCTGTCTCTCTACATCTCTCATTACGAGCATTCGTTTTTTCTTTTCATCTGTTCTGTCTTATCTTTCCTCCTCACCAGCACTCTTTCTTTCTCTATTTGTTTCCTCTCTCCCTATTTGGCAAACACGCAGACATACTTAAGTAGACACACACATAAACACACACACACACACACACACATTGACTTGTAGTTTTGTTTTGTTTTTTTTTTCATGTCTGTGTTGCAGGAATGTAAGCTCCGCAGGTGAGGAGGCACGGCGAAGGATGCGGGAGTGTGATGGCCTGACAGATGCTCTGCTCTACGTCATCCAGACATCTCTGGGCAGCAGCGAGATTGACAGCAAGGTGTGTTTGTGTGTTTGTGTGTGTGTGTGTGTGTGTGTGTGTGAGTGAGTGAATGAGAAAGAGAGAATGTAAACATCTCGGCTTGTTTTCATCCATTTCGCATGACTGTGCCTGCCAAAATTCATTCATGCTTTACTTTTTATCGGCAAGGTAAAATTATCATACAGTAAATTTGTATTTTCACACTTAATCATGAAGCCAGGCTGCAACAGAGAAAAGTGTCTTCTTCCATCTTCTGTAGACACAGAAAAACCCAAAATCTCCTCAGTGCACAGGGGGTGCAAAAAAACAAAAGCAGAAACAAGAAAGAAGAATTTTAGTTTTCAAGAAGCATTTAAGAAGAAAATTAAACTCAAATTTAAAGTGTTGCGGCACTTCTTGCCTCCAATTTAGCTCAGTTAGTAGTCAAAGTTGAGTGGGTTTATGTTCACTTTGTGTTTCTCCGTGCGAGGACATGTTCGTGTAGCCGTGTAATGTGCGCATCACGTGTGTTCATGGCACAGTGCATGTGGGCCGGTCAATACTACATAAACAGTGTTATGGATGGCTGACTTCTCAAGGTCCCCCCTGTCTCCTAGCCTTTCTAAATGGCTGTCCTTAATCACTGTTTAACCGCGTGCCCCTCTCCACCATCTGACTGCAGTCACCAGAGGAGTGCTCCAGTAACAAAGACTGATTGGCAGGTGAACCAGCAAGTGGTCACAGCGGTGGTGATCGCATTAGCCACGTGCTCTTTTTATACTCTGTATGACTTTTTGCCTCCTTCTTCCTCTTCTTTTTTGGCTCTTCTACTTTGCCCAGACTTCTTCCTCCCTACTTTGTGTGCTCATCTGTTTAGTTGGCAGACTGATCTGGTCTATCATCAAAAGAAACTAGGAACTAGATACTTGGAAAATAAATCTTGAGTAATAAACAATATTTGATCCGATTTAGTAGTTCCACTTGTTCAATAGTTGTGCAGAATATTATAAAAGAGGTTCTTCGGACATTGGTCTCCTAGACACAATTAAGAAACACAAGCTGGAGTTGTTCAAATAGTATTATAGCTATAGATAGGTAATTACAGCATGTACCGGCGTAATTGTAATATTAGTTCTGTTTCTGCTTTTTTTCTCTCACAAAAGCATCATCACTTTTAAGATTTGTGTTTTAATCACTGACACCATCTCGGCTCTCTTCTCTTCTGCTTGTTATATTCACACATCCAGGCATAAATATAGGATGTCGGAGCAATATTCATCATATGTAATGTTACAATTATGTTTTATAGCCTATGATACAATTAAACACAATCTACAGATTACTGCTGTTGCTCTGTAAGGGATGTAGAGATGTGTGGAAGTTTTAAAGTATATAATACCACACAGCTTACAGCTAATTAAAGGATACAGTCATTTAAAATGATGGTCAGGGACCTAGTAGATTAAGCACATCATTTTACATACATACCCAATATAGCATTGACATTTCATAAATTATATGATATTGTTATTTAACAGCATTCATAATGGTGGTTGCTGCTGCAGCTGCAAAACATTTACTGCTCGTCCAGTGATGTACAGTATGTTGTGAAAAGCGTGGACATGCAGACAAAAACTTTCAGTGACTATTTGTGATTTTTTTATTTATTTATTTTTTTTTCCTTTGTACCTTATAAAGACCAATAATCCCTTTCTGGCTCTGGGGCTGCTGTAATGTAACTTTAACACCAACCTCTGACCTTTCTGTGCAGAAGAACCGTATAATCATTTTTAAACCGAAGCCAAGAACCTTTTTTATTCCCGAAACCATGCAACCGGAAAGAATGGGTTAGGAATAAGTGTGAAATAGCAGGTCGAAATACAAAATGTCACTGTAAATTGTAAATAAAAAGCAACTTCTCCTACATCATTCTATAATAGCACGTGAATATAATTTCAAACATGACTGCAGCTCACTGGAGTGAGACATTGTTTTGTTTGCTGCGACTGCTGAGGCTGTTCGATTCCACTCCTTAGTTGTTTTTGTGTACACTAACGGTCAGACAGAGAGATTGATGATTCGACTTTGTTAATTTCCACTCTGTTGACTCGATGACTCCCTCTTTTCAGTGATACTGCACACACAATTTAAGAATAGAAATTATGGACTATAAGAATCATTCAGACACACAAATATACACACTCAGATTTTTGTAGGCTGGTGGGTTCACCTCTAAACTTGGTGTTTAATGAGGTGTGATACGATACATTGGGCTTGTCATTTTTCCTCATTTATCTGCGCTTCTTCTAATCTCATTTCAAAGTCAGCGCTAACAAAATACAAAAGCGTATTACCTATGAGATTATCTTTCTCTTCTCCTCATTCTCTTTCTCTATCCTCCACTCTCTCCATCTGTCTGGCTCATGGGTGGGGGTGGAAGGCTCATAGTGTACAAGTGTGAGAGTGGGTGTTTTCATTAGCATGCTTTGACTTTGACTTTGTGCTGTGTTTTCAGGCGAGACTTTTCATTAAATGGCATCAAACACAAATCTCCTGCCTCCGCTTTCAAATTTTATTCATTTATATCTCGTTTTCTTATCTCCTCTTCCTTCTCCCCACCCTCTCGTCCTCCTACCTCACTTCATCTTTCATCTCTCCCGTCTCACTTCATTTCCAGACTGTAGAGAACTGTGTTTGCATTCTGAGGAACCTGTCGTACCGCTTAGCTGCCGAGACGTCCCATGGCCAGCAGGGGGGATTGGAAGAGCTGGATAGTCTGCTTTGTGATGCCAACGGTCGTGATGGAGAAAGCTCGGGTTGTTGGGGAAAGAAGAAGAAGAAAAAGAAGGGAGCCGAGCAGGTGAGAATGACAGAGGATGAGAAAAGGAGGTAGAACTCATGGATGGATGGATGCCATTCATCTAGAAGGGCTAATGTTTCCCAATTCAGACTCTCTAAATATGATTTGGTGGCAGTTATCACATGATATCATAAGCAAACTATTTAGTAAGCCTTTATCCCCTGCACAGATTCACATTATGCACATTATTTTTCTCCACTCATTTATTCAAATTATTACCTCCATTATCCCTCATCTGTATATATACACATGGTGGCAAAAAGCAAAGAGGACAGCTTTCATGATGGAGCATGAACACAGTGTGAGTGGATCAGGCAGCTCTGCCTCAACAGGGACATGCATGTGGTGAATAATGGGAAAACAGCAATGAAAATCCCAGATCACAGGAGCACTGTGAGTGCTGAGTTGAAAGGTATTGGCTTTATTTATAGCGTATTGGCTCATAAGCCATTTTTTGTCATCATTTTAAAGCTATGACATACCTTTTTAACCCCAACTTTGCTCATAAAAGTATCTTGAGTCAAAGTTGTTTTTTTCCTCTCTACTCCCTGTTTATTCTTTCATGCTTTTTCTGGAAGTTTAGAGTGGAGACAGACTTCACACTCCACATGGTTTCATGACGTCAAAAACACACCTCGCTGGCATGCACAAGTCAGGGGTGTGAGTGTGTACTTCAGAATTGCCCATGGGCCCAAAACTGAGACACGAACGCAGCCCGATGCAACTTTACCACACTAATAATTGATGTATTTTTGGTCCACAAGACTTAATCTCTCTTTTACGCTTCCCATTGGGCATTGTGTATTTTCTTGCAATACCTGCCATGCATGGTGCAGAACATTGGCACAGTCAGAGACGGAGAAAAAGAAATAGGAAATTCTTCCTTTGAAAATGATTTGAATTTGACCTGAAACCAAATGCTTTGTCAGAACCCATCAGCTTCAAATCAGATAGCATGTGCATCTTAACTACATTATGTGTTCTGTTTAGTCTGGATTGGAGGATAGACAGCATACCATGGCTGGATACAGACAGACAGCAGCCAGACAGCATGAAATATGAAATACAAATACAGGTGCAAGGAATGGTAATAACCACCAGACAGGCTGAAATATAGAAGCCATGCAGCCAACAGGCTGGTTCAAACACAGACAGGCAGACAAAGAAGTCGGAAACCAGGCAAGAAAGAGAGAGACGCAGATGGCCAGTGAGTGAAACAGACAGACTATAATTCAGGAATTATTAATAAAAGGTTCGGACAGCTAGGCCAGCCAATTGAACAGAAGACTGGAATGGACCTAAAACACTTTAAGGACTGGAAGACACAAAGATTTATACCCGTTTTGTCTCCATCAAGGATTCAATGAAGTTCTGTTTTACAGAAGCCCCAGAGGTACAATAAATATGGCAGAGCTCCTAATGCTGAGTGGGAGGCAACATGTACACCACTTGCTTGGTTTCCTTTGTTGTGCAGTCATTTCAGTCCAGCAATGGTTCATCTGAATGTCCAGGAAGCCCCCTACCTTCAATCCTGTCCTTTTAAGAGCTTTAAGAGATTTTGACACTGGAGGAAATCTTCATGGAATAAGCTGATGTGATTGTTGACACAACCCAAACACAGCTGTGACTTACCATCCAATTTGGAAACCACGTCCCTACATGTTGATAACTTGAGAAAAGTCCTTGTGGCCGAAGCTTAAACAAATCAACAGAGGTGATACCTGTGAGCAGATATTCTCCTTATTGTTGTATTATTTACTTCTTCAGCAGGGGTACAGTAGTAATACATTTTTTCATAGCGGGAAATATAATGCTTACACCATTGAAAATTTATCAGCTTCAGTGTTTTACAATTCTTAAGGTATAAAAAAAGACATGCTAAAGTGAGAAATTGGAATAAAATGATTGAAGGCTGCATATAAAGGAAATACAATAAAAAACGTTTGATTTATTTAATCTTTGGAGAATTTCACATATGCAAATGAACTTTATGCATTCGTATTTAGTATTTAGGATGTCTCCTGGAAACCAAAAGTACTCTGTCGTGAGAGAGCCGATGTCCCTTGTTGAAGTACCTCTGCAGACTTCAAACTGTAAAAATGCTTTGATTTTAGGATCAGAGAATCTATGTATAGATAAAAACATGCACACATGCGCACACATTCCTCAGCCCCTCTCTCAAGATGCGAACTACCCTAGTTTACCTTGAGACAAGGCAAGGAGGAGGGGAAGCAGCAGACTGAAAATGAGAGGGTCGATGGGGAAGAAGGAAAAAAAAAGAGAACTTGAGTGAGAAGGATAGAAATAGAATAAGTAAACAGGGAGAGAGGTGGGCAAATAGGAAAGGAAGGGAGAGACAAATCAAAAGGGAGGTAGAGAAAAAAGATATAAATGACAAGCAGCAGAGAAAAGGGAGAACACAGACATTAAAATAAAAGAGAGACATGGTGGTCATGGGTTTGTGCTTATGTGGACAAGGTGTAGACATGTCTTTCAACAAAGGGGTCAAACATCACGAATGGAGGTGGAGGATGAGAGTGGAGTTTTAGGTTTACCACTCAAAGCCAAAATAGGAGATAAATATAATGTCCATCCTTCCATGCACATCTCTTTTCTATCTACCATTCACCCTCTCCTCTCCATCAACAGTCCTTCCTGCATAACAGGCTTAGAGGGAGTGATTTTATTTTTTCTGATAATTTTTAATTGAGAGAACATGCATAAGTAACATCATACATGGATAGTTTCTGTTTTCTTCTCTCCCCACCACACACAAATATGTATTTCATATACAAAGGCTTTCACTAATTTGAAGGGCGCAGCCCATGCTCGGAGAGTCCTCAGGCTAGCTCCATGCATTTGGGCCACAGATGATTGTACAGGGAGTGATCTTCTGATGTTTTAATTGCATGGGGTGTTCAATATGGAGCTGCAGTTTGCTTTCTGACACACATGCAATCACTGTGACACAACACCAGCAATTAGACACAGGAATCTACATTACTCAGATATCTCTCCTTCGTGATTATCGCAGGTGTGGAATAGCATCAAATGCCAAATGCAAATGGTAAGCAAGGGGGGAATTAATGAATGCAGTTATCTTTCAAAACTTTGAACTTTGCCTTAATTGTCGTACACTATAGACGTCCATCACACAGTACAATTAAATTGTTACTCCGTCTAACAATGTCCTCTCATAAGTATGAGATGATTAGTAAAAACATTTTGACAGCAAAAGTAAAAAAAAAATATTTAAAGGCAGTGACAACAAGAACCGCAGAAGTAGGCACAAAAGTATAACAGACATCAAAATAGTTATGCAGAGGTAGCTCATTAAAATGAGGGCCATTGTGTTTGTGTCTGCTGCTTCAAAAGTGTTTTAAAAGTAACCGCTTCCATTTTTCACCTTTCTGCAGTAACGTACGGGTGTAACCCACGACCTTATGACATCTCAACCTGGTGTTAAGTGAAGCTATTTCAAAAAAAGGCTGGTTGACTACTCGGGCGTTTCACTTCGAGTAGTAGTAATAGTATCTGTCCCACTTTGTCTCCTCTTTCTCAGTGGGATGGTGTGGGCCCTTTTCCAGACACCGCAGAGCCTCCCAAAGGGGTTCAGATGCTGTGGCATCCCACCATCGTCAAGCCTTACCTCACCCTGCTGTCTGAATGCTCAAACCCCGACACCCTGGAGGGAGCAGCTGGGGCTCTGCAGAACTTGGCCGCAGGGAGTTGGAAGGTATCAGTGAGATTTCAAAAGTTTCCCAAACTGTTTACCTTCTTCTTTTCTTTCTTTCTTTTTTCTTCTATTCGTTTTTGCAATTTTGCAATGTTTATTTGTTGAATGAGTAATAAACAAACACAAGTCAGCATCTTGCACGACTCAAAATGTTCGTATTGTCGCAACTACAAAGTCCAATTTGAAAAGTAAAAGGTCCTGTTCCCATTCAGGTCAGTAATGAACAAGGGGAAGCACATTTAAAATGGAATAACTGTTTATCCTTGTGCAAATACGTTACGTTAAGATTGGCATGAGCCTTCAGGAGCTTTTCTGAAGCTAGATCCAAATTTATAAGGAATGACTGATAACGCTGGGGCCTTTTGGCACACCTGAGGCAAAGTTAAGAAAAGTGTTGCGGTCAGAATGACAGGTGATGATAATAGACTGCAAGCACTGGACTTTGCAGACATGAACATGAAAGTGCCTAAGATGGAGTGCTGGTAGTCGTGTGGTTTAGAGTGTGTGTCGTGTGATTACAGTGTCCCTGGTTTGAATCTGACCAGAAAATTTTGCTGCCGGTCATTCCCCTCTAAAAAATTTAATTTTGAAGTGCCAGAGATAAATGCACCTAGGAGGTGCAAAGCTCAAAGCAGTTGTGTATGTGCTGTGCCTGAGAACTTCCAGGTGCCCAGCGTCCACACAGATCAGGTTCTCCTTGGATCCTCTGTCCCATAAACTGTCCAAGCCTGGCTTCTGATCCAAAGCCAGTGTCTCTCCTGTCAGTCCCAGCCTCCTCTCTCCAGGTCCAGCATGCTACTGCACTGAAAGTGAGCAGGTGATAAGTTGCTGCCCCCCCCAGAAAATTTAGTATGTAGAATTAAAATCAGGGAGCTTAGAGAGAAAAGGTAGAGGCTTCCTGAAGAGCTTTAGAGAGATCATAATAAAACACCCTTTTTAAAAGTGAAAGTATTGGAGAATTTGAATTCAATGATGCCAGCACGGCGGCATAGTGCTTAGTGCTGTTGCCCCACAATAAGAAGGTTGTGGGTTCAGTTCCCAGGCCTGGGGCCTTTCTGTGCAGAGTTTGCATGTTCTCCCCGTGCCTGCGTGGTTTTCCTCCAGGTACTCCAGTTTCCTCCCACCGTCCAAAGACATCATGTTTGGGTTAACTGGTGACTCTAAATTGTCCGTAGGTCTGAGTGTGAGTGTGAGTGGTTGTTGGTCTCTGTCTGTCTCTGTGTGTTGGCCCTGTAATGGACTGGCGACCTGCCCTCGCCCAATGTGAGTGAACTGGGATTGGCTCCAGCAACCCCACGACCCGGAAACGGATAAGCGGTTGAAAATGAATGAATGAATGAATGAATGAATGATGCCATTAATATGAAGAGCTGTACCCAAAACCTTGGCTCCAAGTGAAAATGAAAAAGCTGCCCAGGCCAACAATTGCCGAGACACCACGGAGCAGTTTCACACATGTGGGACGCTTGAGAAAAGGCCAAATCATTCCTTCATTCCTTTTTACTAGATGATTTAGTCCCTTGACATTCTGGTTAATAAAATTGAGATTACCAGCCATAAGAAGTGAAAAGGCAGTAAAGCCTCTGTATGCTATTAACAGGAGATTAAACAAAGATAAACAATAGAACGGAATAAGCAAACAGCAAAGAAACCTAGAAGCAAGGACAAAGACAAACAGAAAAAACTATCCTCGAAAAGCCGATATAGTCAAAAACTAAAGCCCCAGATCAGCATTGCTCTAGAGGATTTACATGGGTCAAGATTAATCTCTGAACAGAGCAATTATTGGTGTAAAAAAATGAAATGAATAAGGTACCTTATTGTGCAGTTGTTCAGAAAGCATAAAAATATAAATACACTGTTAACCACTTTTCCCAAAAAGTTACAAAGTGCTATGAATTATTTCTCAGGCCTTGATGTTTTCAAGAGTGGGGCACAGATTTTGGTGCTCTTGTAAGCTACCTCTCTGGCAGGATGGGAAAACATAAATCAGAAATGTAATAAATGTACATTCATGGCAGGCAAATATCCATTGTAATGGCGTTAGATATCGACAAGCACATTAAGGTAGACTGGGTGTTTGCAAGCAAGCATTTTTTTTTTTTTTTTCATTACCCCAGATCACTTCAGATCAGGCTTTATACAAATTCAACAGCTTCTCCTGTTCCATTAAATGCCACCGTGCAGAGGATAAACAGCTCAAAGAGTCAGAATAATGACCTCCCTGCTCGCAGTCGCATCCTGCCTACTTCGGCATGTTTTGAGCACAAGTCCATATTTTTATATGTCCAGAAATAACATTCTGATGCTATGCAAATACTGCAATGATGTAAAGGCTCCAAGGCTGAACACTCCAGGGAGCACAGCAAGAGTTCAACAGCAGCTGACTGATGGAAGCACCTACGTAATAACGCATGAGTCACATGTTCATATTGGAAACCGAAGCGGCAAGGGCAGCTGTAGCCTTGAGGAAAGTGTACATAAGAATGAAAGGGAGACAGCATGAGGGCTTAACCTTAAATGATCTTGAAATTATAACACTGCATCTGACATTACTGGCTATGAATACACTACATGGGGATTGGTGGTGTTGGAAATGTGAATGTGATCACAGAATGATTTTTCGAAAGGTGATGCAAGTGCTCCTGTATATGAAAACAGACTGGAGGGATCGTTTGACATGCTACCACACTTTGAGAGGGACTCTGAGTTGATGTGTGCGGGAGTCGATGCATATCTGATTTTGGTTTTATGAGGGCTTCTATTGGTAGATGAAGAGGAAGAGAGAGCACTGCATTTGGGAGACAAAGGAAGAAGGAGGAAATGATGAGGGCAGGTGGTCTTGAGGAAATCATATTTTCTATTTTGGGACTCACTGCTTTTGTGTGTGTGTGTGTGTGAGTGTCTGTCTGTGTTAGTGTGTGTGTGCTTTGTTGTGTCTCCTCTAAGCAAGCTCCCTCTCCTGGCTTTGAGTTTATGGCTGCAGTTTCCAAAGAAGCTGTGTTGGCGGAGTGCTGGCACCGTCTACACTCTGCTCACTAAGCACTTGGCTAAGGCATGTGATCATTTCCCTCTTTGGGTGAATCATTTCCTAAAATGATTATATGAACCATAGTTTGCCCATTTGTTTGGTTTCAAAGAAAACAATACAGTGCTTTAACCATAAAATACCCTGGAAAGGTGAACTATTCCTTAAACCGAAATGCTGAGCTTCCCATTTCATTTACTGATATCCATGCTTTTGTGATGTTTAACACCTCCCTAGTTTTTCACAGTTGACCCACAAGGCGACACTACTTGAGCCGTTTAAGGTCAAGTGGACAGTTTAAGTGTTCCTTGATAGTTGTTGAGGGAGGACAGAGTGGTCTCCAAGCTCAAAACCTTTCTCTCTGGTTCATATAATTCTCCATCTCGCTGTATATCACTTGCGAGTCAGTGAAATGCCTCAGCTGCTCTCATATTGCCCCTGAATATAACATCTCCCTTTCAACCTCAACCATTGTGATTCATTTTTCTGTTTTTCCCATTTCCCCACCACAACCACTTTAAATCGGTCAGTCTCTGGTGGAAAAGAAAGAAAGGAGTGGTCAACATGCTGACAGCGGAAGAAAGAAAGGAGATTGATTGAAAATTAGATTTGGCCAAAGTGTGTTCATAGTAAGGTGAGCCAAATGCGCATGGTGTCCCTAGAAGGAGGGAAATACTGTTGTAATTGGTGCAGGGCCTCTCCTTCTGTTTGCCATACCTTGTGGAGACAAATTAGTTGTTGGCTCAAGTGGATGTCTCCCATCCCCATAATCTCATTCAAGAAGTAAAATGGTATCACTTTCAGAATGATGAACAAGACTGGAAAATAAAAACCTCATGTTTTTTTGTTTTTTTGCTTTTTGTCCAATTATAATTCTTATGGCTTTGCTGTGAATACTCTAAAAAACTCCTACAGTTTTTGTAATGAACAAAATGGCAACTATTTTTTGAACAGTTTGCCCTTACCCACACACAGGGTAAATGTACCCCACCCCCACTCTGCCCAGTTCCCTCTGATTAACTACCTTATCCCTGCTCTGTCCCTGTCAGTGGTCGGTGTACATCCGGGCTGCTGTCCGTAAGGAGAAAGGTCTTCCCATCCTGGTGGAGTTACTGAGAATAGACAACGACAAAGTGGTATGCGCCGTGGCCACTGCGCTCAGAAATATGGCCCTGGACATAAGGAACAAGGAGCTCATTGGTGAGTACTAATAAAGGCATGTTCCAAGAGTGGAATTAGGTGGGGAGTGATAGATGTTTTGCAAAGAGCAACATAAAGCACATTTTTCAGCTCTAATTATATTCTCTCATAGCCTTTTTACCATGGCCTGTTCCTCTTCAGTTGTTCTCATTTTGAAAACGCAAGTCAAGCACTTGTGTTGAAGTGATGTAACACCGGGGTAAAGAGCCTGTAACCAGTTGCATCAATTAGAAGTAATTTAACACAAACAGTAGCCTGTAGTCACCTCTGGCTCTCAGCAGTCATATAGTGTAATGGCTAATTGGCTCATTCGGCTCGGCCAATGTTAACCAGGTGAACTTCTGGTGTGTGATTCTGACTTTGACCTGCATTGTGATTTAGACCATTAATTGGTAGTAACAATTATCACATTTCATAATGAGATGACATTGAAGTAAGGCCTGCCAAGTTGGTCATGGGATCTAAAATTTTAGTTCCGCAGCTGTTTCATACTTGGCTACATCATATTGGTGAAACTGGGGAGAATCAAACAGTTTGGTTTGTTTTTCTATTGTTTCGTGTGTGTTTGTTTGTGTGTTAGAGAATAAAGCTCATTAGGAAATACAGAGTAAGAAGTGAATAAGGGAAATAAACCTATTAATAAGTGCTTGTGAAAAAAAGACTTAAGAATGAGGAGAATGTGGGAGGGAGATACTTTGGCAGAATGATGATCACTTCAAAGGTTTGCTAGGGCTTTGAAAAGTATGCTGTGGTAATGAGTGAGCCACAGTCAGGCTGCACCACATCTAGGGATGAGGGATGACTAGTTAACCTGACACACTGAGATACTTCTATAAGGATGGTGGCAGCATGTGTGTGTGTGTGTGGTGGGTGTTTCGCTTACTGTTTTGCAAATCCATTTATGTGTTTGATGTGTTTACTGATATACAATAATAATATGTTTGGATGTGTAGCGTATGTGCACGTGTGACATCACACCCCTGTCTCTGGTATGGCTGATTAGCTTGGCTTCCAGGTTGACTCTATGGTTTCTATAGCAACCCCAACCCTCCGTCTCTGGTGAGGAGCTTCTGGAGTTTTGCCAGCATGTTTAAAGAACGGAAAGGATCGCTGCTGTCAAACATGCTCAGTGTGGTTGGCCCATGGCAACAGATTCCTGTATAATTGACAAAAGACACTTATCATTCTGATTTAAATAGTTTCTGTTCAAATGGGTTTTTGGGGGGTTTTTTTCTTGTGTACACCTGTAGATGTATCAGCTAAGTATAAAATTAGGTGGTATAGAAATCCTTGCAGGTACGTAACATTATCTTTTTAAAAGATCAACGGAGACCTTTGTTTATCTTTTCTACATTCCTTTTTTAATTCTTCAGTTCTCCACATCTTTATACATCACATCAGATTAATAAAGCTTATACTCTCAATAAAAGAGATTTAGAACATATTTGTTTAACAATGTGAGTCAAGATAAAGGGCATATTTATAAGTTTTTCTCTGACACCCGACTGTTTTCTTACTGGGATCAGTAAGTCACTTATTGTTCCTAAACAAGCGCTTCAGTTATCTTCATAATTCAAGAGGTAATAATAGACCTTCTAAGCAGCGCTTTTTCTTCAGGGCAGACTGGAGGCTCTGCAGTGAGATGGGCCACAGGTGAAGTGTGAAGCTGAACTTGCGTTCTTCATCTCGGTAGATAAACAGCTGGTGCTGCTCACAACTCACATGATGAAAATGGGCCCAAAGAAATCATTTAAATACGCTTGGCCACTGAAAGATTTGTTTTTGTTTTTATCTCATTGATACTGAACAAACAGCAAAACTGCCATCCATATCAGTTCTAACAAAATAGTTGCTGTGCAGTGTTTCTCCTGCTACTGACCAGGCAGATCCAAGGTCATGTTCAGCTGTCCTTACATTAAGTCTGATGGACGAAGCCATTTGCTTTTACATTGTTCAAATAAGCATTTGATTTGAATAAAATTGGAAAAAAAAAAAAAAACAGTCCATATACTCCCGCTATTTAATTAATTCTTCCATTTGACCTTTTAAAATGAGAACGCTGCATGTTTTTGCTCGGGGAATCATTCAAATGTTCTCTAATTGATTAAAATATTAACAGTAATTGGTACATTTTAATTTTTAGTCTTTCTAACCGTTAGCTCCCCAAGCAGACAAAGCTCAAGAGGAAAGTTTTGGAAAGAAGGCAGATGCTGGAATAAATGCGTGCGTCATCGAGAGAAAGGCTAAACACTCAGGCTGATTGAATAATGCATTTACATGCAAATTCAATTCAAATTTTTGGGAAATTTTTTTGAGTATACACTTATTTAGTTGCATGATAACCAGATTTAAGTCGTGTGTGTGAATAGCATCCATTCTGTCATTTCCTTAACTTCAGATACAAACATCTAAACCAAGACAGAGTGATAGAGCCACATTAGGATATGTAATGCAGATAAAGAAAATTTGGGGCATTGCAGATGATCACTCTCCCATGGCAACAGTAGCTGGCACCATCAGGGATGTGTTGACAGACTGGTTACATGAATAGATAAACCTATGAGAGAAAGCAGACATCTTGAGAAAAATTTTTATGGTTCTAATGGTTATTTATTTAACCCTGTTTTTTGATACAACTAATAGATGATGTTGAAAAACATAGTCTTTATTTTATTATGAGCAGCACAAAAGTGTATATATACTCTGTATCTGCCAAATTAAGAGACTTCACCAACTGACTGATTGTTAATAGCCAGTTGACAGTTGAAAAGATGTTGATTCCACTTCTTTTCAAAACTGTTAAAACAGCCAAACTGTAAATGAGACTGAGAGCAACAGTCAGTGACACAGAGATGTGGAGAGAGAAAAAGAAAAGTGAGAGGGATCAGTCAGGGTTGAGCCGTTACTCTTGGCAAGGTGTGATATGATACGTGTCGACAGAAAAGAGGTTGAGGCCTGGCACTCCTAAGTGACAAGCCCCATTTGGCACATGTTCATGAGCTTTATTCACCACAGTGACTCTAACCCCTGAGTCAAACACCTTTGTCTTTACATCACGAACTTCTGTAAGACTACGGTTTTCACACAGCAAATTCACAGAGCAGGTAATGCTTCTTTGGAAGATCAAAGATGCACAAAATTGTAATATCTTTTTTGTGTGGCTAATCTAGAGAAAATTGCCTCTTTCTGAGAGGCAAAGACCAAAGACCAAATCTTTCTCCTAAAACACACGCAATAGTATGTCATAAGGTGTTAGTGCCGGTAGGTTTGGCAGCATCACCGTGGGGGAACGGTAGTTTGCACGAGACCTCAGCAGAGTGAGCAGAGATGAGAATCATCTTTCACACACAATAACATCAGAGTGTCAAATCCTCTGTAAGGCACTCCCCAATTGGGCGGCAGTGAGTCAAGCAAGAGCGAAGGAGCAAGAGAGGCACAAGGCCAGGGAAGGATGGAGGGAGAGAGCAGAGAGAGGCCAAGTCAGATGAGGGAGACAAAATATAGCGGCATGGAAGCTGAGACAGAGGTGAGAGCGATGACAGCTAAAAACCTAATCGCATATGTATGCTTATATTCCAATCCCTCTGTGATGTGATTTAGTGGCATATTGATGTCGCTAAGAATCATTGTTCTCATCTGTCAATGTTTGTGTCTCCCGATTTCACCTCCTTCATAGTTTTTGATTTGCATAATGTACTGTACGCCTGTATAGCAATAAATGAGTTGCATTCACTAATACACCGTCTGTCACCACAATTCTTCCCCATTTATTTGCGGATGGTAATTTGACACACATGAATTGAGAACAGCACTTGAATGCCAAAAAGACTGTTTTTTTTTTTTTTTTTTAAGGTTTCCTATAAAACACATGCTGTGCTTGCCACCAAGCCAAAGTTAATGTGTAATGGAAAAATGTGATTAATGCAAAGAATCTGTATTCATTTAAGAAATTTAATTGATGAATTGGAAGCTAAGTCTGACTGAGCTTCTTAATTCTACCGCTGTATGGTTTAATTTGGATTCCAGATGAATTCCCTTATATGAAATTGTATCATATCTTTTACATCCATAATGTAAAGTAACATGAAGTTGCATGTGGCACTGTGAATGTAAAACATATTTTCAAATGCATTGAACTCTAGTCATGACAACAAAAAGCACAACATACTTAACTCATTGCTCTTTTTGTCAAAATCCAAAGCACTTTTGGAACATCAGACACATGATGGATTAGTGCATGCAATGCGCGGAACTGTACTAATCAATCAAATTAGAACGTAGCAATCAAATTTTTCGCCTTCTACTCCTGCTCCTTTGTCTCTCTTTCATATGTTTTCCTGCCAGCTTAAGTCTCATTTTCGCTCTACAGTGTTGTGCTCTCATTCAACACAAATATAAAACCACTTTTCTTCCATCTCATTCTGCTCCTTTGTTTCTCTTCCTTCTCCTCCTGTCATCCATTTACCCCACACCCACACTTCCCTCTCTTCCACCCTCCTGTGCCATTTCAGACATGAGCTCATAATGCCTCACTTTCCCCCCCACACCTCTCTCTCTCTCTCTCTCTCTCTCTCTTGCAGTCTCTCACTCTTTGTGTCTTTGCATTGGTAACATCAGTGCTGGGGAGTGTTACTGTGGAAACCAAAGGAGTGCAACATGGGGATGGCGCTAATTGCAGATGTGTATGTACATGTGAGGGCGTGTGTTCATTAGTGATCAGATACTATTGATGTAAATAAGGCGTAGAGAGCTCGCTGGTGAATAAGCCACATTTTCTCCTCACATTCACACACACACACACACACACACATGCACAAATTCACACACACATTGTGATACAAAAGTGAACTAAGCATGCAGGGGAAAAAACATGCTGTAGCTTCATGGTGAAAGTAAGAAAGTTTGAGATCAGCAGAGATTGTCCATTTTTGTGCTGTCCTCACCAGCACTAACGTTTCTATATTTCGCCATGCCCACTGTCAGCAGACTTCTCTGTGGAAACAATAAACAACTTTGGAAAGGTAAGGCCAAAAGACAAGGCATGTCCACTTGAATCGCACAAAACTGACACACATTCCTCTGTCCCTGCTGCGGCTGCACTTTATGAAATTTCTATGTCGCCTTCAGGATGAATCCCTTGTGTATGAGGGTCTGACATGTCTTTTATCAGCACACTTTGTTCTCCCTGGCATTCTTCGTCCTGGTCTCCAGTGTGCCAAACTGGAAGCATGTCTGACAGAAAAAGAAAAAAGGGATAGAGAGCACAAAAGAGAAACAGAGAGGGGGAATGAAAGTGTTGTCATAAAATGATGAGATACTTTTGGTCTTATGGCTCTTTGTCCTGGATCAGATTCGCCTTCATATGATTCCACAGGCAGGTTTAATTTTTATCTATTAAATTAGTTCACCCCTGTCCATCAGATCTAAGAAAATGTCTCTACTTGTAATAACCCTACCAGTCATCACTGAGGAGCAATTTAAGATGCAATATAAATTTTTCAAACCATGACAATGGGAATTCTCCATTTTTTTGCCACTGTGAGTGTGTGGATAAATGACAGTATGTTTGAGTGTGCGGAGCTCCACGTCCTCTCATCATCATCTCTTCAGGTCAGTCAAATGGCTTTAATGAAGCCACAGGTTCCTCATGGGGGGGAAAAAAAAAACCCAAACTCCCCGCCTTTCCTCTCTCTCTCTTCCTTTTTCTCTTACTTGCTCTGCCTCCCTCTCTCTTTCCTCTGCAGTTTATGCTGTAAACCTGTCAGCCGCAGACATCAAAGAGAGACACATAGGGCGAGATATAACTGGTGTGAAAAGTACCAAACGCAGAAAGACAGAATATTTTATAACAGGGAAAGCGACAGCGTGCCACTTTCAAATTTACCTCCATTTCTGACCCCTTTAAACCTGTGGTGTTTCATCTCTCTGCTCTCGCCTTTGCTCTTGCATTTAATTTATTTATTTATACGGAAGTTGAAAGGAATACACCTCACTTTGCAGTGGGGGAGAGGGATGTCACTGCAGGTTATTCACATCTTCTTTCATTGTCTGTTTCTGTGTGCGTGCGTGTGTGTGTGTGTGTGTGCATACTGTTGGGGATTTCTATTTCAACATCTTTTGCTGAAGATATAGCTCATAGTGAGGGGAAAATATGTGAAATTGATGTCAATAAAACGCTTCCTCCCTCCTTCCTCAGTGATAACTTTGGTGTTTGAGGAACTCTCCATGGTTTGTGCTAGCTGTTTTTATTTTTTATTTATTTATTTTTTTTGCTGTATTGTCTCATATTCAGTTTGAGATCTCAGAGACTGATATCCAAACGCCATACACACATCACTTAAAGGTTTTCAATAAAGGAATATTCCCACAGATTAGACGCCAACGCCCTGTTCTTTGGAATCTGGCGCCCCCTTTCGATAATGGACTGCACTACTGATTAAATTAATCCTGAGAGTCGATAGCTTGGTCCAAAGCCCTGTAGTTCTTATGCATTTCAAACTAATCTACAAATCAACATCAATAAATATATTTTCAAGTATAATCAGGGAATACCCAAGTTATGCGTATGAATATATGACTGAAATTCAGCCCTAAAAGTGTTTACAATGGGTCTATAAGGGTCATCTATTTAGGATGTAATTTTTCGTTGTATTGTGTGATTTTATTCAGCTCAAGACGTACTCAAAAAAGCGAGGAATATTTGAGAAATGTAATAAACCAAAAACCTTTTGACACCAGTAAGCATCCAGCAGCTCACCTCAGAGACCCTCAGCCAGCCACCGATAACTGTGTATTAACCATCCTTTATTTTCAGACAGTCAGACGCCACAACAAATCAAGCCATTTCATCTTTCTCCACATCTTCCTGAGACAATTACCTCCCATTCTGCTTCAATAACACTCTCCCTTCTCCGTCAGTAAACAATCAAATCACTCCATTGTCGAGGGTAATTGGATCTCTTTAAATCAAATCAGCCATTATGGCACAGATGAAGCACGCCCTGCTCAGCGGGAGTTAGCGACACATGAGGGAATGCAGCACAGGAATACATTACCAGCTCTGCCTCCCAGGTGAGGATGGCTATATTGGGGGGAGCTGTGTAATACAGGTTTATTAGACTTTGCAGTGATCAGCAAAGGGCGTGTTTCTCTCCTCGAGGACATGTTCCAGGTGCAGCTCACATTTCAGCGACAGAGCAAGTAGATGTAAGAAGAGAGGGGGAGATTGCACTCCAGCAACAGTGGAGCTGCTGTTTATGTCGGAGTGCAGAGAGGATCACTGCTCACTCATAAAAATACATCACAGTTTGCTCCTCAGTTTTCCTCTTTCTTCCTACACACATTGTGACATTACCGGAATAGTTGTCGCATGAATTTCTTAGTTATCTGTTTGGAGTTGTTGTAATTAATTGTACTTTTTTTTTTTTTTGTAGCTGTACTCATTCTAATTCAGTCAGATTAATTATTTGGCAACTAAATATCTAAAACCTCTGAGTGATACATTGTATATAGTAGTCATTGAAAGCAACTATTTTACCAAATAATGTCTTCGTCACTGTAATGAGCACATCAAATAAATTAGCTTTGAAAAATGTGTTGGGTTTTACATTGACATTGGGAAAGTGCAGTGACTCTCTCATTTACATGAATCTATTATTAATCAATATACTACTTGGAGCCTCTGGGTGTCAGAGTGTATGGTTGTAAAAAAAAGAGGGCAGATTTTATTTGGCTGAAGTAGTTCTCAAATTCAGTTTGGACTTTGCTCTTTGTTTCTGTAGAGTATCATTTGTTCTAATGATTAACTGCTACAGTATGAGCTGACAGGAAAAAAAAGAGAGACTTCACAGACATTGTGAAAGTGGAAAAACATCTCATATCAAAAGAATTAACTTTAAGAACCCCCCCCCCCCCCCCCCAAAAAAAAAACCCACCCAAAATAAACAAACCAAAAACTGAAACAGAAACTATATTAGCACTATATAGCACTATATTTGCTGTGAGATGTGTATTGATGTGCATGTGTGTCAAGGCGTGGCTAGGTGTGTTTGTGTGTGAGAGCCCTTCAGTAATGTCTCTCAGCACTCTGTGATTATCAGCAGGCAACGTCTTTCTCTAACAAGGTGTGTCATTGAAAGAGCTGGAAGTAAGATGGTCTGATTGTGCAATGAAGGTGTCTGTGTGTGTGTGTGTGTGTGTGTGTGTGTTTGTGTGTGAACTTAGCTAAACCTCTGTTGCCTTTTCCATCCATTTCTCTTCATGTTTCACTGCTTCCCTATCTTCCTTAAACATATGTGACTTTTGCTCTGTTCTTCATTCATCTTTTAACCAGTCTTCTGCTCTCTCCTTCCATATCATCCTCCCCATTTTGTACATACCCCCAGTGAGATGAATGTGATGATGTTGCAAAGACCGATAGGAATGTGCAAGCACACACCTGTGTGTACACACACACACACACGCAAGCATATTTTAAGATATGCTGACAGCAGTTTATCAGAGCATCTGTCTCTAAGCAGAAAATATAACCACACGCAAACACACACCACACACATGCCCCACACAGTTTGCCACATCTTTTCTGCATCCTCCACACACTTATTTTGTTAACACCAGATTCCCTGCAGTCATTCATTTGATAAATTAGTCACTCACTCAATCAGTCAGTCAGTCAATCAATAAATTGTCTGGCATTCACGCAGTAAATTATCTGGCAGTCAGACAGTAAATTAGTCAGTCAGCAAATTAGTCATGCAGTCAGTGAGTGAATAATTCATGTGCTCACTCAGAAATTAGTCATATCATTAATAAAGCAAGTTGTCAGAAAATTATTCAGTTAGTCATCAGCCATTAAATCTGATTCAAGTCAATCAAATAATCAGCCTTTTTTTTTTTTTTTTGGACGTTGCCTAACTGTGGTCACAGCCAAAAGACAAGACCCTTTAACCTTTGTTCAGGCTGCCAACACTTGGCTAATTATCTCATCTCAGCTCAGTCCTAGTAATGTGTGTGTGTGTGTGTGTATGAGTGTGACAGCATAGAGAGATAGAGTGCGTGCATATTTTTGAGCATCCTTGTGTGTATGCATGTTTCCATTTTATGCCTTGTACACCAGTCATGTTAATTCGTGTGTGCACCCTTTACTTTATGAAGGTTGATGGTGTCATATGATTTGTCTGCTTCATGCGTTGCTTTGCTGTTCTCAGCCATTCCCAAATCACTTAGACTTATTAGAGGTAATGTGAGCGAGGGATTTACCAGCAGGCTGTAAGGGCTCCTTTGATATCACAGTGATGGATTGGTCTGGGAAAAACATCCAGCGTAATGTGGAAGCGGGGCATTTCTGAAAGACAGTGAGGAAAGAGTGATAGAGGGGTGGAAAAAGGCGATAGGGAACAAAACTATTTGAGCTCACACATTCTACAAGTGCAGGAAGGATTTTTTTTTTTTTTTGGTCTTTGCTTCATTTTTCGCCACGTCTTAACACATCTGAAACAGTACCATGGGCTGGGGAACATTAGACTTGTGATGCTGAGCAGCAGTTAGATAAATATTCGGTATTGCCCAGTTGCTGCAAAACTCAGTTGTACAAAAACGTTCACAACAATTCTGAAAAAAAAAAAAAAAAGAACACTCTCAGTGAAATCCTAAAGCATTCGCCATTTATTGCAAATGGAGTATTTTTGCCCTCAGTTTTCTCCACTGCCAGAGAGGGTGTGATGGTCCATTTGAAGATGATATGACAGTGGAGTTAACACTTAAAGTTGCACATCTGAGTGGCTCTTCAGTGTTTTTTTTAAATACAAACAGGAACTGGCATAGCCTGTTTCAAATGATTTGTCTTCCACAGTAATAAAGCTGAGTCATTGTCAAGGAGATGCTCAGTTGATTTAAGTGAGCCAGTGTAAGAGGGTTTCTCCTCTTGGCATTATCAAGTGCATATTGTCAAAAATTAACCAAATTTCAAGTAAGATACATTTTTCAACAACCACCTCAGACTGCGGGGTGACTTGTGGGGTCTGTCCGAGAAGTATCACTGACAGGTTTTTATGACGGTAAAGACATTTCTCATCCTTTCACTCCTGCTCACGTTTGAAGCATCTGCACATGCTACCCCAGCTGGCACAAAATTAGCTCACACCCCCTCCTGTCCATCACGCTTCCTCTCATCACCTATTTGCTTTGATTTCTCCTTTATTGGCACCTCATCTTCATTTCCAGGAATAAAAAAATTAGTATCCCTATTACTGCTCGTATGATTGCTATGTAATCTTTTGTTGTTTTGTAATTACTCTTAATTACACTCATCTTAACTAAAACAATCTATATTTTGCATCTGCTCCACTGTTTCTCCAGGAGAAGTTGTGGGTTTCCCATCTGACAGCCTCTCCTCCACTTCCTAATCACTACCTCTCTGTGGTGCTTCGATCTCAACAGGAAACCCATTCTTTGAATGTCATTTTTTTTTTTGTAGACTTCATATACCAGCCTTTCACCGAAATACCACGAGTGGTCCCTTTTATTGTATTCTCAGTGTGTCTGCATTGTGTGTGTGTGTGTGTGTTAGAGGATTTGCGGTGTGCCCTCCTAAACTAAAGCTTTATGGGGTTATCCTGACCACTCACTGGGCTTTACACAGAATTTGCTTTAAATGATAGTATGAGGGCAAAATTAGTTTTATTACTTCGAGCCTTTCAAGCATCTGTTAAGAATGTCATTCAGGTAGTTGTATTTGGATGGATTTTTATGGTGAGCTAATGATCCACAAGAACCAGCCCTCTCCCCCACACACTATATCTCAAACTGTAAACCAGAAATCATATCGTTAACTTCAAAAAAAGCTCAGTTCAATTGCCTCTAAATGTGTCCCGTCTGTTGTTCACAAAAATCCAAGTTTTAGCACAGTCTCTTGCTCTATACTGTACAGAGGGAAGTGCAGAAAATGAAATCTCGGCAATAATCCTCTCCCTTTTCCTTCATTTCTTCCCACGCACACACCAGGTAAATATGCCATGAGAGATTTGATCCATCGGTTACCAGGCAGCGGTAGCAGCAGCAACAATAATGCCACCAGCACTGGGACCTCCAGAACCACAGGCCCTCCCAGTAAGGCCATGTCAGACGACACGGTAACTGCCATCTGCTGTGCACTGCATGAAGTCATTACGAAGAACATGGAGAATGCCAAAGCCCTGCGCGATGCTGGCGGTATTGAAAAGCTCATCGGCATCGCTCGCAGCAAAGGAGACAAGTAGGTTTTGAGTCCATAATGCAAACAGTGATTATCATCAATAATTTTACAATTATAACAACACTACTATCTAGACACTCACCTTGTTAATACTTTAACCTTCATCTTGAGCCTGCTTGTCCTTCACGCCTCCATTAAGAAGAAGGCATTTTGTACGTCTGCATCATGTAATGTCATGGAAAATTTCTAGACATGTATTTCATCATTGTAGAGACATTTCTACAGCATTACACACCTGGTATTTTTTAAAAACTCTTCAGATCCTTTGTTGGCTCTTGCGGGGTTGAAGAGTTTTATTCAAGGAGTTTTAATCTTCAGAAGGAGTCAGATAATTCTGTGGATGACAATCAAAAGCCATAATTTTCACAACATTGA
The DNA here is from genome assembly GCA_034769265.1 of Remorina albescens. Lineage (NCBI taxonomy): Eukaryota > Metazoa > Chordata > Actinopteri > Carangiformes > Echeneidae > Remorina > Remorina albescens. The sequence goes on along the minus strand of CM068476.1, from coordinate 11,423,295 downwards.
GCAAAGACCCCAGCTGTCTCTGCATATCATTCAGCCTGTAGTAAACTACCTTGGAGGGACATCTCTGCTGAAATCTGTTCAGCACAAATCCTCAACGAATGCTACTAAACATCTGACAGTTATGATTTACTACACCACTTCATGGAAAAGTGTTCCATATATGCATGTATTTATAACCACGGGCCAGATTTACCTGCACTGAAGTATTTATTAGATGATAATGATGATGTATGATTAATATTTTTCCCAGATTTAAACAGGGGAGCTTTTCTGCCCAGGATAAATGCAGAACAGTTACTATAACTCTCACGACATAAACATTGTTTTTTACACGGTAAAAAATGAAGCGGATAAAGTGTATTTAACGCTACACTGCACACACGCATTTGTTTGTTTAAGTTATTCACATTCGTTAAATGAGAAAATTATGTTGCCAAAGTAATTTAAGAATAAACAAGAGGAGAAAATGGAAAGAGCTATGAATAAATGTGATGGTTTATATAGTAGAATGTAAAAAGAATTGAGGGGGAAATAAGCAGAAGTATTGTGTGATATCTCAAGGTATCAGTCAACTCACCCAACAGTCAGCAGTGACCAGAGCCTGAATGTGGCCCAACATCCATCCATCATTCACAGCTACAACTGCTTTCCTCATGGCCATTCATCCACAAAAGGCAGCTGGAGAACAACAAGGAAGAGGCAGCAGGGATATAACTCTGTCGCCATGGGAGACAGAGCAGGGTGTTCTGCCTACTGCTATGGCAACCAGTAGGTCAAGTGTTGCCATGACACCACTGAGTTATCAGATGGAGGTCAAATGTTGATTTATTGTTATGGAGAGAGGCTGATTCTATTTAGGAAAGTGTGCTCAAGGGCGCCATTACATAGAGGGCTGAGTTGCTGGAAGAAACCTCCCTAAGTACAAATTTCACAGTGAGTGTAGCTGCTGCTAATAGCCCACACATCTTCATTTTCTCTGGACACGTACGCCGAGGATAAATGCTCCTTATCAGCAGTGCCCTGCTGCGGCATTCACACAATTGCACACCTTTAATATTGGGAAATTATTAAAATCACAGGCTATCACAGTTTACCAAGTGTTTTGAAACAGTAAGACCTGAAAAATACCCCCCCCAAAAAAATGGTAATAGAAATATAACATATAGTTTCTGATCTTATTCTTTGGAAACAGCATTGAAGACACACATCCAATTATACAAACACAAACACAAAATGGTTTTTGTGGAAGAAAAATGGAAGAAAATGTTACACATTTTCCAAAACCACAAAGTTACATCCATTATTATTATTATTATTAGTAGTAGTAGTAGTAGTAGTAGTAGTAGTATTAAGATTATTATTATTATTATTATTCAAACACTTGAAAAAAACTAGGCTCTTTTGTTGATGGTAGTCTCAAGAGAAACTCAGAAAATCAGTGCACTTGTTCACTTGAATCATTGTTTAAATTGTTTTATTTTTTCTCAGCAGTGGCTAGTTGTATGATATTTGGGGATGGTCCTGGGGGATCAGTGTAATCATGTGAAACATGATAATAATACATAATATATCCCAGAGCTTTGTCTCGGTATACCAATACCCCATGTGGCAAACTTCTAAACACTTTCTCATATTTTTCCTGCTAAAGAATAAACCCCAGGGTAAAGCATTGTTTGTAGGAGGGCTTTGTTCACTTTGGTGGACAAATGCAAAACAGAACAAACAAATAAAACATCATCATCCAAAGAAATTCAGGAGGGACCAACTCTGTCTGTCTCTCTCTGTCTCCCCGCAGACATTCAGCAAAGGTGGTAAAGGCAGCCTCTCAGGTTCTGAGCAGTATGTGGCAGTACAGAGACCTCCGCTCCCTGTACAAGAAGGTAAGTGCTCATGCATTTGCAGTTTTGAATTGATTTTATACTATTTCTATCTTTTTTTTTTAATCATACTTCCTGTCATTCTCTACTGCGCAGTGTACAATTGACCTAAAATCTAATTATGCCCGGGTGTCATTCCAATTTGTTTTATCCAAGCATTTTTAACCTTCACACCCCTAATTTAATGCACAAACACCAAATCCAAGGTAAAACACCTCACCTTCTCTTTGGCAGTGTCATGTTTGGCCACAAATGGCTGCTGGTACTATGTTACATAACGGATTGACCACCATTCCGGTTGCTGTGGATTCAACAGATAACATTGCTCTGAAACTGTTAATGAATCCTGTCTTCACATTATCAGATGTCTTGCCAGCACCATATTGCTGAGAACTGACACCTTTCTATTACATAATTAAGTGTTATTAGGGAGGGAGAAAGGTAACAAGCTCTGAAAAAATCATTTGAAGTCCAAATATCAATAAACAAGCTGTGAAAAAAATATTTAAAGTCCAAATATTAATTAGGCTGGCGGTAACACAGAATGGTGGTTAGCGCTGTTGCCCAAGAGCAAGAAGGTTGTGGCCACGTCTACAGTAGGTTAATCTGTGACTCGAAATCGCTCATGAGTGTGAATGGTTGTTTGTCTCTGTGTGTCAGCGCTGTGATGGACCGGTGACCTGTCCAGGTTGGCGCTCGCCTGAGCTGCCAGCTGGGATTAGTTGGAGCATCCCACATGACCCAGGCGGATAAGCCGTCGAAAATGAAATAAAATATAAATTTGGCTACCAGTAATAATCGTTGGTGTGAAAATTATATTAGTGTCTATATAATTAGAAAAAGTTTTAAATACACATTGAACATGACCTGTATGAGGATAAATGATGTTAGGAAAAGGATTTTTCACTCTGTTTTTGACAGGCACAGAGTGAGGTCAAGTTGTCACAAACACAGTAGAGCTTCTTCTTCACAACCTTGAGGCTATCATATTTGTTCAGCAGCCACACATGCACAAAAACAATAGTGAAATCTCCTTTCTGGCTCCCTTTTGTTTCTTTTCAAATTACATAAACCAGCTCACATTAGCAATTTGATTAAAAGTAATGACAGATGTTCTTTCCTTTTCATTTGTGGGAGTGTTGCTAAGTGAATATCTACCAAGGTTATCTGCCATCCAAGGCAGCAAAGCCTTAAAACACGTAGTCACTTAGTTTGAGTAAGATATTTAGAAATATTGACTAACACATTCTAGAAAGGTGTCCTTGGTTATGAATGTGTCTTTTTCATCTCTGTGTGAACAATGACACTGATTTATTTGAGCTGCATGTTTGTGTGAGCAACTGCACAAAACACACACAGATAATAAATTTATGCCATACAATGCAACAGCTCCGTGACGGATGGCATCTTTGTGATGCTTACAATAATCAGTTGCCTTCAACTACTTTCTCGCTGTCGTATTTATTGAGTTTCTTTTAGGAAACTATTTATATGACTCAATACTGACACATATTGGGCCATTTGTGTGAAATCTAGTTAACAGAACGTCAAGACGGACTGTTGGAGCACTGCAACAAAATTCACATCGTGTCGTTTTGTCTTGTGTTATTTCTCTCAGATAGGATGTGAATTGTGGAATGCCCTTCTTACATTCCAAGTGGCCACACATTTTTAAAAGATGATTTTAGACCTGAAACGGTCCTGCAACAACAAAATTGACATGGATGTACTCAGAGAAAATAAAATGTATAAAAAAATATTTTTTATGGAGTTAATACATAACAAACAAGTGAAAAAATTATTTACCCAAATTTGACATATTCTTTCCACCTGCTCTGAGGATCAAGCAAAAAAGCATTTGACTCAGTGTCCACGTCAGCAGGCTCTTTGTCCAAGACTCCCTGCTGTTGCAGCAGTCACGTTAGGACGGGCCGCCCCATGGCATCACTAAGTCCTCGACTCATGCTGACAACTGCGCCGCTCTCCTCATTCACCCCCCCATGTGGCCCCCGTAGAATCATCTGCTTCACACTTCTGTCATCATTGCCACTGGCTGGCATGACACCCAGACGATCAGACATGAGGGACATTGGCATTACACGGCAGCCAGGCACGACAAAGGCCACTTCTATTTTTTCTTTTTATTATCACAACCATTCTTAAGTGACCCTTTTTGGCCAGATAATGCATTGATTAATATTAAAGGAAGGGAGCAATACAATTATATTTTGATGTCTTTTTTTTTTTTTTTTTTCATTTTGTGTTCAACCGCTTATCCATCCAGGTCACGGGGGGTGCTGGAGCCAATCCCTGCTGGTATCTCGGGCAAGGGCAGGGTCACCCTGGACGGGTCGCCAGTCTATTGTAGGGCTGACATATAGGTACATACAGAGACATATTCATTCACTCGCTCACATTCATTCCTTCACACTCACACATACTCATAATTTCGAATCACCAATTAACTGGAGTATGTGGAGGAAACCCAGACAGGCACAGAAAAAGGCAAATCCCAAGCAGAAAGGCCACAGACCCAGGAATCGAACCTATGACCCTCTTGTGGTGGGGCAATAGTGCTTTTGGATGTCTTATTTGATTCAATTTGAATTCAGTGGGGAATAACATGACTGAAAGACAAAATCTGTTCACTCAAAGCAACAAAAAATTAAATATTCATCATGGTCCTAAAACTGCAACAAGAAATCATGTGCTTTCCGTCTTGTAGTAAAATGTCTACGTTCCTCAGTCAGTTCAGTTAGTTAAGCTGCTGAATATTGCTATATACATATACTCAAAAAATTATTTTTAAAGGGTGACAGAATCCGTACCTTAATTTTTACCTCCTGAATTCCATGACATCTGTGTAGTTAGTGACAAAGCAATCACATTTTTTAACTGGAAATTGTAGCTTTGGAGGATCCACACTTTGACTTTATCGCATGAGTCCAGAGCTTGAAATAAGTGACTCTACTCTCAGTATCCCTGCATGACATATTAGGTCATGGGTGTTAGGTGCATCAAGAATCCTTTTAGCCTCCAATCCAAACATGGATTAGCATACAATTTAGACGAGTGGAGTCGGGTGTCTGTGCAAAAGGGAGAAGAGGGGGAAAAAAGGATACAGCAGCAAAAGAGGAAAAAGAAAGAGTGAAGAGAGGAAAGAGAATGAGTGGAATTCTTGAATTTTAGCTGTTATAAAATGAGCTTACTCGAGTTGCATGTCTGTGGTTCTAGTTGTGGAAATAGGGAGACATGTAGGGTCAATAATGAGTCAGCTTGAGCTGTGTTGGCTACTTTGAAGTTTTGAAGTAATGAGAGCATTTTTGAAACAGAATTTCCAGCTATGTTGAAGTTATTGGCGTGAGTACACGTGTATGTTTGTTTTATGAGTGTGCAGATATTTGAAAATGTGTGATTTTTTTTTTTTTTTTTTTTGAACTGCAGTAAGGAGAGTTAATCACTTCCTACAGCAGTGCCATGGGAGTCAAGGCTGAGAGAGAGAGCAAAAGAAATGCAACAGAACGGGAGGCTGTACTTCCCACCAGTTTTTTCAGCATACTAAAACACACAGTTAAGGGGCCCATAAATAGACAGTGTATGAAAATAACATCTGAGATGATTTGAAAGATCAGTGTTGCAGCAGTCATCAATAAACCAAAGCCAAAATCTGTCTGCACAAACGCTGGCACTGACTTTAGGATAAATCACATGTAATAGTCTCTGGAGAGCGGTGAAAGTCTACGTTTATTTGAATTATCTGACAGGATCTTCATTCAGTTCATGTGTCTGTGTGTGTGATTATAGCCTTTCATCTATATTTCCAGGAAGGAAAGTCATAAGTCACCTTTTAAGTAAACAAACAATGCTGTATTGTTTGATGGGGAATTTCTGTGGAAAACAACAATTTATATGAATAAATATTGCCAATAGAGCTCTTGATAATAGGACCAGAAAGATCAATTTACTCTTGCTATGGCTCACACAAGCATATGTACTTTCCCCCTGTCATGCGCAATGACACACAAGCTAAACAGTAAATCTCATACTGTATATTCCCAGCATTACATTTTGTCACATGCCCATTCAGTGCATAATTTCTCTTGGCCTGCCATCCCTCATTCTTTGATAAATTATCAGACATGCTGTCTCTCTCTCACACACACACACACACACACACACACACACATATGCATGCACACATCTCATTCTCATATAACACACATGCATCACAAACACTACAAATCACTAAGGCATACAGGCACATTTGACAGATGGGGTTCAGGGTCAGAGAGATGCTGTGGTTGTCACACGGGTGACAGATTTACAATATGTTTCAGGGAAGCATAATTTGCTACGTGGGTGTGTTTGCGTGTTATGAGTGAGTGAGATATTTGTGTCTTGAAGTCATTTCATTGCACAGCCTAGTCATTCACAGAATCATTAAACCATGCTCAGGATGTTCCTGCAAAGAAAATGAATAAATTTGGAATAAAAATACAAAATTTAAGCTACAAATGACAAAACCGGTACATCTGGTAAATCGATACTCCGAGTCAGTAGTTCTTTTCTTTTCAATTCTTAATTTTTACAGTTCACACATCATGGGCCTGAGCCCAGTTTTTGTTTTTTTTTTTCCTTTAGGGGCGAGAGGACTAAAAATAATCCATCATCTGCTGTTGTACAGTGTAAACATAAAAAAGAAGGCAAGATGGAGATGAGCGTTTGACCAACTTCAATAGACATCAAACCAACATCAGGCCTCTGAAACTGCTTCTTTGTTTCGTCTGATGTTCACCTGTATTGGACAGAAACGGAGAAGACAGAGGTGCATAGAGATATTCTGTCTCAGTGCAAAGGCTAACAGTATTTTAGTGAGACACAGCACCACACTCTTACAGTATTCTGGGCTATTTTTGTGCATGTGCAAGTTTAAAGGTAATTTCCTAAATAACCACAAATGTGGGAGAATGCTAAGATAAAAGGCGTTGGCAAAAGGGTTGGATCATATGTTACTGAAGAGTTACTGTAAAATTGAAAATACTGAGTGTGAAATGAGGGACAGAAGCCAGAGAAAACTCACAATGATCAGTGGTCGCCGAGGACCAGAGGGGACCCGCCACTCATCATGAGTAACCTTTTACAGTTTTTGCCATAATTGCTGTCTGCGATGACACACACATACACACACCTCATTTGTCGGGGCAGCGAATCCTTTTTACCTCACAGTCCATCGACCTTCAATGAACCATCAAGTGATGGTTGGAGCAACAGGCAGAATAGTTCCCTAGCAACCAGATAGCTTTTTTTTCCCCCCTCATTTTAATAGTAAGGACTGAAAGCAGAGTTAGAGAGTGTGAGCGAGAAAGAGGGGGTGGTTATAAAAACAGGTAGAATGTGCGGAAAACCAGAACCAGAAAGACTTGGAAGCTGGAGCTCATGTGGCTGATGTCTGTATGTGTGCAGGTGAAGGCTTATGGTTCACACTGGCACTGGAAAAGCAGAACACGACCTTAGAAATGCTGGAAAAGAGTGGAAAAAACTTGACAGAGACACTTTCAATCCAGAAGCCGAGTCTGAGCTGGTCCCATGTGAAAAATTAATGTTGATTTAATATTTATTCAGTCAAACCTGGCTGTGGGTCAGACATTACAAACCAATGCAGTGCAGCCAATTATCGCCCAAACCCACGAAACAAACTTTGTTTTCCAAAGTTTCTAAAGATACTCATTTTGTCTGGCTGAATCATTCGGACACCACAGCTGGAACCAGCACTGTATTTTTCACACAGCCAAATTTCCAATTAAGACAAAGCAACAAGTATGAAACAGTGACTAAAACCTGACTAATTAAGGTGACATTTTAACCAGCTGTCACATCTGAGGTGTTTCCAAGTTGTAACATTTCCAACGATTCCCAGTAACAGTTGTATAATCATCTCACGAAATGACAAAACACCTATGATTTAGGCAACAACTGTGCTGAAGTTTCAGCAATTGACTTGTAAAATGACCTCTCAAAGAGACAGCGAGACGCCATGGAATATTTTTTTTTTTTTTATCTCTGACAGGGACAAAGTTGAGTGCCGTATTTAAGTATATTTTTGGAGTATCTGAGTATCTTTACTTGAATACTATTCTTTTTGAAAACGTATGACTTTCACTCCGATACACTTAAAAGACAGTTATTGTACTTTTAACTCCTCCTCTTCTTTCTGTGAAGTACTAATTTCTCTGAAGCAGAGCTTTTAGTCTGTGGAATGAATTTTCTTTCATTTTGGAAATTGCAACAGACCCTATACTGTGTTTGATCTCGTCAGTGGACACATTAGGACTACTTCAGATAAAGATGAGGCAGAAGATTTTTCACCAGAGTGCCATGGACTTAAAATAAGACCACGTTTGAAATGCAATACTCATTACATCTTTTGGCATAAAACAGATATACTTTTGAGTATTTAAGTATTTCAAATAAATACTAATGTGACTCATCAACTGTCACTTGTATTGCCTAATCTTAATATTTAATTTTTGTCCAGGAGTATTGGTACTATTACATGAGTAATGAAGTAGTTCATCTTGAGTTTTTTGTGCCAAAACATTTTGCAAGTGTTACAATGAGTAGAATAATTCTTAGTCTGTATGCGTTCGCCACAATTATAGACAGTACAGCAGGATTCAGTGCCCGTGTTCATTTAAGCAGCCTGCCAGTGTCTCATTGTGCCATGTGGAGGTTGCATTGCTTGTGATGGGATTAGTTGAGGAGAAAAGGAAAAAAAATAATAATATCAATCCAGATGAATGAGAAACCTGAAGGTGTAGTGGATGAATAGATGACTTGAAAAGAGAGTGTGATGATTAGGGCTACCTCTGAACTGCTGTGTGTCAGAGGAGCCAGCTTTCCATTAGTCCTCAGTACCATGGCAGGAAATAGGAGTCACTGGAGGACATATAGGAGTATTCTCACTCCAGCCTGCTTCTCTCTCCCTGGTTACCTCTACCTCTCTCTACCTCTCTCCCCATAACTTTCCTTCTTGTTACTGCTCTCCTCCCTTTAGTATCTTGACTCTCCTGTCATTGCTCTCTCTCCGCCTCCCTCCTCCCCATTGCTCTCATTATTTTCTGTCATCTTTCTTCTTTCTTGGCTCCCACCACGTCTGTCCTTCCTCCTTCTCTTTCTGCCTCATCTCCTCCATCGCTCAGTTGCCTCATTCTCCTTCCCTTTCGTCCCCTCCTCTGCTCCACTCAAGCCTAACTGTAGTCAAGTGATTCACCTCGCCCATGCACTCACAGTCACTGCAGCCCAAGCAGATTCCCACTGCTGAGCCACGGCCCCCAGAAAGCAGAGCTGTGATGGAACAAGTCTACATTATCTTTAATCATCTGCATGTGCTTTGCTTTTAGAGGTTCCCAATTAACTTACTGCTAAATTGAATTTGGTTCCAGGTTTGATGATTGTTGTTGACTCTCATATTCCAATTTTATGAAAAGGGCTCTGCTCCAATTACTGCTAAACTAATACAGATACAAAGTCAGTGGTTTGGCAGTAATTATGCATATGGATTTGTTAGTTCTATTATTTTTTGCTACAAGGACAGTGAGATGTGCATTCCATTTTGATGCAACTGTGTTAATTTATGGTGTTTTCACAGTTGTACAGGCATGTGTGGGTGCTGTATATTTATCAGTGTCCTTGAGTGTCTTGGATCTGAGGTTTCGATTTGCCTCATTTATGTGCTCAAGAAAACCAACAAATAAATATTTCATTTTTCAGTGATTTGTCTCAAGCTTAAACACAGCTTTGATTTTAACTGTCAATCATCCAGCCTCCCAGCAGGTGAAATAACCTTTATTTTGTACATTTTCTGAATATATTTAGTGTGTGAATAAGCAATTCTGAATCAGCAATCAGTTTCTATTTGCTGCTTATGTTTGTAATTTCTCAAATGGCAGCCATCACTTTTACTGACTGACTTTATCTGGTTTTAAAATGTGGTGTCAAGCAACCAAAATCCAGCACTCTAGCTGTCAGGTATGCCAACCCAAACCCAATGTATGTTAAATGTCACAATGTCAGTTAGCCATTAATGAGTTTTGACATGCACCCAATTTTCAATCTCCAATTTAATTTAACATCTGTCAGCCATTAGAGTCATTTAATCCAAATGATGTTCTCAAAATTGGTGTTTTGTTACCTCAATACTCCAATCACTTCATTCATTGTTTAATTTCTATAAAATTGTTACACTGTATTCCAGAGAAATCCAAAATGTTTAAACACTCGTAAACAGTTCCTCTGCAAAGAGTCACCACAGGGACTTCAACTCCAAACCACTAATAAAAAATACAGATGCCAAATACTTGCTAGAAGTAGTTTGAAAGGGGAGTGGCTGTTGACTTCTACATATCCTTAAGTATGTAATGGAATCAGTTATATTTACTTATAAAAAACAATTCCTCAACTAAGTTTTGTGTTCTTACTGTCAGCCAATCTCTTCTTTGTATGTCTGTTTGTTTTGTAGGATGGGTACTCCCAGTATCACTTCGTGGGCTCTGCCTCTACGATAGAGAGAGACCGACAGAGGCCCTACTCCTCCTCACGAACTCCCTCTGTCTCCCCTGTCAGGACGTCCCCAAATAACCGCTCTGGTGAGGAACGCAAGACACTTTCACAGATCATAATAGAATGTCCTGGAGTGTTGTTGTGTTGTGTTGTGTTTTGTTTGTGTTGTTCTCTTCACAGTTTCAGATTATGATTTATTTGGCCTTAGAGTGAAGATTCGAAGTTCATGTGCCAAAGTTAGTTAACAAGGGGCAGAAATATACTGTATTGGATTATCATCATACTTCAAATCCCCAAAACTAGAACCAACATAGATAATAATCATAAAAAAAAAACTTTAAATGATAGGCTGATATAATATCAAAAGCGGAAATTACATATTAATTCATATTAAAGGATTTGTTTCATTTGGTTTAGTTCTTGGGTTCCTATATTTATAGCAAGTAGTCATGTTGGGGAATAATTAGTCCAAAAAAAAGTAGAAAGGTTCAACTTCAAGAATGTGCACACATATAAGTGGGGCATTGGGAAAACTAGGAGGCACAAGATAACCATGGATTATAATTAGCAATAATTTAGACATTAGCCAGTAGCATCAACATTTGCCAGTCGATCAGTCTTTACACTGGGTCTAAATAGCTGTTCACACCAATGTTCACCACCCCCAGGCTTTCATGCTATAAAGTATGATTATCATTAGCCTTTAGCTTGAGCCCACTGGCCTTCATGCTTTGCAAAGGGCACATTAGCATTAGCTGTTAGCATCAGTAGTGGAAGAGCCTTCAGCTGTGATTTCTCCACAGCAGGCTTAGCAAGCTGATGAGGCAGAAAAGTACTTTTCCTTCCTCCCGGCTTAGAGAGGTCTTCAAGGACCCTACTAAGAGAGGAAGAGAGAGACAGAGGGAACGAGGGAGGGAGAGAAAAACCGTGTATTTGTGTGTGTGACGGAGATAAAGAGAATAAGCAAGGAGGCAAGAAGAATTAGGGATCGTCAGATGGTTAATGCAGAAGAGGAGGTGAAGGATGAGGATTTGACTTTGGCCAGTGACATTGAATTTTTTAAGTGAAGAAGGAAATTTGTGGATGTCTGAAGTAAATCGCAGGTGGTTGGGCCAAAATGGAAAATGGTTGGAAATTACCCCCATCTCTTCTCTTACTCTCCACCTCCCCCTCTTTGCCTTTTCACTCATCTGGCTCTTCTCGTTAACCCATCCCCTACTTCACCTCCTCCTCCCCTTCGCATTAATCCTACTTTCTTCTCACCTCTCCCTCTGATCTCTCACTCTTTACAGGTCGTGTCAGTGTGCATGCACACACAAGTTTGCACACACACACACATACATACACAAACACACACACACACACACACCCTTGTATCTCCTCTCTGCATACGCTCAAGACTGCAATCCTGCCCCTTAGAGATGGATCAAAGCAGAAGGAGTAATGATGGTGTGCAGGCACACTTGGAGAGGAGGAGTAAAAGACTTAGTGTGAGGAGAGAAGGGGAAACTATGAAAGAGATGAAGAGAGGAGCAGAGGGGGTTGCGGCCTGCGAGGATGGCAGAAAGACAGAGGAGAATAAGACCTTTGCATCCATCATTGCCCCCAGAGGGTCTTGCTGTGTTTTTCACTAATAGAACAAGTCTCCCAGGCTCTCATATCCAGTGGCACTAAGCCAGGTCCCCACAGTAACCATAACCAGTGGCAATGGCTCTGTCACTGGAGGGGGGCGGCATCTGACAGGTTTGAGAATCCACCTTAATAGAATCTAGTACGGAGTCAAATGACAGAAATTAAATATCAAAAGTGTCTACACAGCTTCTGTCTTTCCCTGCCCCCCTGCTTTATTAAATGTAATGTAATTCTCCACAGTGTGAATCAGAACTTGAATCATATGTCTATGCATTTTTCGTAGGCAATTGCATGCCTGTGTGTATGATACTGTCTCCTGTTAGATGAAGAAAAAGCTGAAAAAGTGACAAGAGGTTACATTGTTTGTCAAACATTGAAGTGTTTGGCAAAAAAAAAAAAAGTGGTCCTTAAGTATTCGAATAGATGAAGTGAAACTCCAAGGCTCTTCAAAAATCACTTTCAAATCCTTTTCTGTTTAGCTAGTCATATATAGTATTTTGACTTGGTTATTATCAGGGTAAATGAACAGCCAAAAGAGAACAGAGGCTTCTTTACACAGATTTTTAGATGGCTGTTTCTTTTTTTTCTTTTTTTTCTTTTTTTTTTCGTTTGTTTGTTTGTCTAGAAGCTTGGGAAATGTTTGTGCTTGCACAATCAAGAATGGTACTTTCCATAAACTGTGTGTTTTAACTTGTTTTTCTCCAGTGACTATAGTCCTGCAATCATCCACAATTTCTTGTTTTAAATGGGCCCAAATATCTTCTTTTTTTTTCTTTTTTTTTTATGTACTTCTCAGAGTGTGCACATTACATATAATGTAATAGTATTCACTGGGTGCATGTTTTGGGAAGGTTTAGCTAAGCAAACTAAAGGGGTTGATACACAGGTAGGCAAGATTTCAGTCTGTCAAGATAGGAGCTATTGAGTAAGCACTTTAAGTGTGCTATAAGGAGATTACATTGTGACATGCTGAGTGTGTGTGTGTGCAAAGGAGGGAGAGCGAGTTTGGCACATTACATGTACAGGTTGTGTACCAGATCTATCATCCATGGCTGGGCATGGGAAGAAAGTGACATAAAAGGAAAAATTTAAGGCTTAAAGTGAAATAGATTTGAAATTTAAAGTGTTTGAGAGGAAATCAGCTACCACACAGCTGTAGTAGGAAATTATGGGTATAACTTTTAGATTAGACCATACAAATAGGATTATAAATTCAGAGTTGGCTAATGTGAAATATAATACATAGTAGCCGAACAACAATAAAGTACCAGCTACAACTGGCTGACCAGCCAGGGTAGCTTCCCTCCAACCTGAGCCAACTCTGACACCTTCATATAAGCTGCACATCCAGCGTCTCCTCCACCAGCTGCAACATTGATCAAACCTGTGAGAAAAAAGAGGCCAGGATGAAAGATATAATCTCAAGATGTCTATGTTTTGTTTGGGAGCTGAGAGTCTATATCCATGTTAGCAGCTCCGTGAAGAAGATTCAGCATTATGTTGACCTGGAGGCTAACATCAGCACACTCTCAGTGACAGTGATAAATGGCAGCCTCCTGATGTTAACCATATATAACGTGTTCCCAGCCATTGATCTTAGTTTAGCATGTTAGCAAATGACTGATGGGAATACAAAGCTGAAAAGAAGTGCCGTATGACCACAGCTGATCTGATGGATGCTGTCCAGTTAGTCATATAAAAGTAATTTCTATTTTATCTGATGAGAATGAAGTTAGTTTTGCACATGGTGGAAGTCTGTAATTGTGGGTTGAGCTTTATGGCCAGGTCATTACAATAGCTAAAAACTATTGTGCCAATACCCATTTTAATATAATTAATAGTGTTAAATAACAACCAGCTTAACATCTGTTCAGATGAGCACACAAGTAGCATGTGTGCTGATGGAGGTATACTAAAGATCAGGTGGTGGAGCTGTACAGGATACCATAGACAAAACATGTTACAGACTATTATACCATTTTTCTACTTTCAATGTTGACATAGCCCAATGTGACAAAAAATAATAAGGCCTGACTGTACAATGGTATCATATCCAATGGCACCACAAGCAGAGTTGAACTGACTGATGCAAAATCTTTGTTCCAGCTGATAACATTTAGTTTGCTCCTTTAAGAGCTGGATAAGCTTTAAACACACCAAGAAGAAAATTGATGCATTATCTGGTAATTGAAAAAACTTGTACCAGATGTGAAATTTGATATTCAAATGATGTGCCCAAAAAGTGACATATACATATGTGTGTGTGAATTCCCAGACGTCCTTTAACATGCTGAAGGTGACTCTTTATGCTGACAAGCTAAATGATGAATAATGACTGTGCACCTTGAAAGACCAAGAGACACACACACACACACACACACACACACACACACACAAAATAATGAGCAATAAACCCAGCAGCCCAACAGCATATGCCCTCAAACTGTGCTTGCTTATAATTGTGCGCCTGTGTGTGTCTGTGTGCACTCCTGTGCATGCGTGCGTGTGTAGCAAGCGCTCCAGCCTCCCCCAGAGAGATGATGAGTCTGAAGGAACGCAAGATGGACTATGATTCCACAGCAACCAACGCTGGTTTCCATAGCAACAAAGGAGAGCACACATCCCGGAAAGACGGCATGGCAGGTGTGTATTTGTGATGGAGACATAGATGAATTAAATATTTCCATTGTATCTTCCTCTTTATCTTTCTTTCTCTTTTACTTTCACTCCCTATTCCTCCTCTGGCTCTCTCCTCTTACCTGTCTCTCTCTTTTTTTTTTTTCAACCTCAAACAGTTTTTCTTTCTCTTACTCACAGACTTTCTTTTCTCAGTCTTTGCCTGTCTTTCTTTTTAAAATCTGCTTTCTAACGAGCTCCTCCTCTGTCTATTTGTTTCCTTCTCTTCCTCTTTGTTTCCCTTCTTTTCCTTCACTCTCTCTTTGTTCTTCTTTTTGCCTCTCTCACACTGTTCTCATAAGGTCAGAAGGGACAGACTAATTGCCAGGCTTTTAGACAAACTACAGGAAGAGTCTGACTCTAATTAGCTGATTTCTGAATAAGCCAACTGTGGCGTTTCCCATGGGTTTTTTTTCTCACTCTACTTCGAATTATTATCATATGCAACAGTGGCAGTTCTAGCCATCTTCATCATTCACTAAGCTGTTGTCGTTCTCTTTTCTTTTGATATTTCATCCATCCAGTTCAAGTATCATGTGGGACGTCTACGTTGTTCCGAAATTCTTACCTGACTGCCAATGATGATATCAAGCAAAACCAGGTGAGTCAATCGTGCTGCCATTCATTGCGTGCTTGCAGTCACACAACAGCACAGCAGAGTTTAGCATTGTGTGTCTGCAGTGGGGGCTCCCATAAATTGGCATATGCTGTCATGACAAGGTGGTTAGTAAAAGAAATAGCAACAGGATGGGGAAGGCACACACAAAGGTGCCTCGCTGTGATAAGAGACGCTCTGGCAGTGTGTGCTATGGCGTTGCCCTAAGATGAGGCAGCATCACACCACTGCGACCTGAAACCACACCCTGCTGGGAATTACCATCATTTCCTCAGTTGGCTGCACTAATATATTTTTCCTGTTTAATGGCTCTGCTGGTGAAGAGAGAAGAGCAACAAAAGAAACCACACACTGTGACTGGCAAGGGGAGCATCAAAAATTCATTTGGATTTCATCTGAATTGAATATGGAATTATTGTACAAGTCATTTTCTATTCTATTGATCCAAACTTCTATAGATCAATAGCTGTCAAACTCTTGCTTTTAGAGGATTTATAACAAAAAGCCATAATCAAAAAGGTCATACAATCTGTCACAGGACATTATATGACATAAAAATGGTTTTCTTTTTGCTGCAAACACCTTCAAGGACCGGGTGCGGTCCCCCAGACCCCAGTATGGGAACCACTGACTTAAAATCTATTTAATACTAATAAGTGTGTCTCCATACACACATCTACACAGGCGCACACAAACCTAGACCGTGAGAGTTACTGTTTTACAGACTAATTGATTCCTCCTCTACCGGCATGCAACAGAAAATTCACAACATGAGTGCGTTTCCCAGCTGATTCCTATCTCAGCCTTTTCACCCATAATGCTTACCTTTCAAACCCCCCCGTGTTTTCACTCTACCTGTCACTTTCCACTCATCTTCATTGCTCCCCTTTTCAATTTGCTCCCCCTACCCACATTTCTATGACGTTCCTGGTTGGTGTACCACCTCCCCTTATCCCCAACCACTGCCCTCCTCCCCAGGCTCCAACCCAGCCCTGCGTCGCGCCCCCCCAGCCCCAGCAGGACAGCCCGTCAGCAGCCGTGCTAAAAGACTACGACCCCTATCCTCCCCCTCCTTCCTTCCCCCAGCCTCAGCCACCGCAGCCTCCTCCTCATAGCCAGAGCCGAAGCTTTGAGGAGGCCTACTACGAGGACCAGGGACCTCCACCTCCCCCCTCCCAGCCACAGCCACAGCCACAGGTACAGGTGCCGGCCCAGTCTCAGGCCCAACCCCAGCAGCCTCCAAGCACCACCGGACCTCCCCGGGATCCACGGGAAGACCTGCGCATGCACCTGGGCCTGAAATCCACCGGCAACTATGTAGACTTCTACTCGGCTTCTCGGCCATACAGCGAACTGAACTATGAGACCAGCCACTATCCGGCCTCGCCTGACTCCTGGGTCTAGCTCTATAATGATGGGGGGCAAGAGAGAATTTCTGTATGCGTGTGTGAAGGGGATTATTTTTGCAAACTATCAGCAGCAGATGAACACAGGGTGACAGCAAGGGGCATGTTGAAAACATATCTTGTAGCCAATGGGAGGAAATGTGTGTTCTCTAAAATAAGATGACTCTGATAGGGTTTGGAAAGGAAGTCAGGTCGAGTGAGTAAGAGAGACTGTGCATGTGCATGCCAACATTTTTTTTTTTTTTTTATACAACTTTATTTCCTCAAAGTCAGCTTCATTGCAATGGTGACTGGATAAGGAGGGATTAGATTTAAACAAGTGTTTCTGAAAGTGTGAAAAAGGAGTGAGCAGCGGGATATAGAGAGAGAGAAAACTATCCATACAGATTAGATGAGAGAGACAGCCTTGAGAAATGATGGGAAGTAGATGACTTTAGAAAAACAGGAAGTGACCTGAGCTTTAGGGTAGCCATGGAAGGAGGGGCAATGAGGGTTTTTGAGGAGGTCAAGAAGAATAAAAGCACAGAGAAAGATGATAGCACATCAGGCACAAGACAAGAAGTGGATGTTTACCATTTGACTCAAGTGACAAACGTAGCACTGCTTTTATCCCCCTTTTTTGTTGCGATGGCCTTGCTGCATCCAGAGGCTTCTGAATTTTTCTCTTTTTTTTTTCCAAGGAATGTCATCTTCAAGAGAATTCCTTTCTGCCGTCATGCTTTTACATCTTTTTTTATTGATACTTTTCTAAATTTTCAATTTCAAAAAAAGTGTTTTATTTTCTGTATAAAGTTCAAAGGTGATATGTATAGTGTGTATATTACACATGTTTTTGATGGGGCCATTTATGAGATTGTGATTTATTTATTTTTCTTTTTTCCATGACTGTTTATTGACTGAAACAACAAAAAGCAACAAAAATAAGTGACATGCAAACACAAAAAGCTTAAAAGACAGACATCGCCAGGATGGACATCAGTTTGTTTTTGCCCTTTCCGTCGCACAAGAGGAAGCCTTTTCTCGGCATCAAGTAAATTTTGGTGTGGACCAGACCAAACATCAAAAGAAGTTCAAGGCTGAAAGTGCTTCTCCACTGCCTAAAGAAAAATATGTGTATGTTTAAAGCACTTTGGAAAGGATTGTCTTTTCTTTTTGGGGAACTAATATGTTTGACCACGTCCACTATCAGTGGTTTTTCATCATGAGCTCAGCATAAAAACTGGTCCATCCAGCAAGACCTACTGTCAATATAGTACATCTCAGTGTACACTAGAGATAAGGATAAAGCGAGAGACATGACATTGTGCCAAACTTTGACACCTCCTGGGCAACCCTGAGAGGAACTTAACGGGACATTCTGTCAAAGTTTACAGACAATGACTGGATGACTTCCTCTGCTGTTTGTAACATTTACTTTCTTGTGTTTTGATCAGGTGAAAACATATGTATTGCTAGGGATCGTGGGGATCGCCGCCCCCGCCCCCGCCCCCTCCCCCCCACCCCCACCCCCCCCCCATAGATGTACAGACCTGCCTCTCTGTGTTGGCTGAGCATGTGTGGGCGTGTGCGTGGTGGATGTGTGTGGACATGAGCGTGTGGGTGTGCGCGTGTGTTTCTTTACGTGTGCATGTATGTGGTTGAATGAGTGGCCCACGTGTGTACACGTAAAATTGAGCGAGCATATCTATGCATGCATGTGTGTAGTGGTGTGCGTATGCCTCTGTTGCGTGTATGTACGTGAGCGTTCCTGTATAAATCAATGTCCAAACAAGGCATTCCTACTGACAGTTTGTCCAGTTTTACAACATGAAAAACCAAGGTAAAAATCACTAGAATGAATTGTTGATATAGAACGACAAATCTATAAATATATGAATATAAATATAAATATAAATATATATATAATTTTTATGTGCAGATGTCATCGTCACTAAAAAGAAAAAATGATTATGTGGTATACAACAGGACTCTTGTTCACTTGACATAAACGTGGAAACTGCTGAACCCCCACCCACAACCCACCCCTAACCCCCTTCAATCGAGACAAAAGACAAATCCCACCTGAGGATGCTCAGGCTCTGGTGCGAGTTGTGTGTTATTGTGTGTCCATGCTTCTTAGATGACTGTGCTGAGAGAGGACCGTACTTGAACACAAGGAAAAATAAAAAGACTCTTTGCAATCAAACACCATTGACTCCCCTGCTATTGATCATTTCAACAGATGTGTTGCCGGTTTGTTCCAGAATGAGCAGCTGTCAGACATTTCCCCCACAGGTAGTGTTTTTCTCAAAAGGAAAAATTGACCGTGTTGTATGATGTGGATTTTGGGGTTGATCTGACATACTTTGTTGTGTTTTAGATTAATTCACATATATGTGACCTATGTTATTCAAAACGGCTTCAAAAGGGCTATGCTTTGAAGATCAGAGTTAACAGTGTTTCCTTCCTCCAGTCCTCCTTAGGTCGTTGAGCCAAAAAAAATTCTATATATATATATATATATATATATATATTCTGTAAAAAACAGCAAAAAATAGCATATTAATTACAGACAAAAAAGCTGTTCACAAAATATGGTCAATGGGCACAAGTACGTTTTTAGAATATGTAGTGGACGCATGAGCATGGCCAGGTTGAATTCACTATATCTGAATAATTACCTTTCAACCAGTTTTGAAAATCTAAAAATCCAACCCTGATAGTCTATGAAGAAATGTACAAACGCAACTAATTTGAACAAAGACTTCAAGTTTAATAAAAGCCTTCGTATGATTGCAGGTATATTACCCTCGTCACTTTGTTGAAATAATATTAATTTTGATATATTTCTGTCCTGCTATTGCACATTTTTAAAATGTGCATTATTAATTTTTCTTTTAGTCAACTGTAATATTGATGTATAGCTTCAACACTTGCAATAGACAATAAGAGGACATAATAAGATCAATGTGGCCCGCAGTCCCCCAATAATAACACAATTTTATCATCGCTTTGAAACAAGCTTTAAATACAACAATGACCTTTGTCATACATAGTTTGGAGGGCAAAGAGTTGCTTCGTTATGCATGTTCACATTTAGCAGACTTAGATGGGCATTAGAATTCATTTTCATCACCACACACAATGCTAAGCTCTGCTCTTGGTCTCCTGTCACGATCCTGTCACGATCCTGTCACGATGTTAGCCTGTTTATTTTGGCTGTTGAGTCTCCTGTCATTCTCTGTCCACACATCAGATGCCCTTATGCTCTCCCACCCATGGCTGATTGCTGACTCCCAGATTAACCTGCCCCGCAGTAACCCCTGATCTTTCCTGCCCACCCAGACACCTCTTTCTACTTTCCTAATTATCCCAGGCACTGTTTAAACCTGCGTGTTCCACCTGCTCCCTGTCAGCTAGTGGGTTGTTTTCCATGCTGAAGATGCTTGTTTTTTTGCACCTGTACCTGTTTTGTTTCTGTAACTGCTACCATTCTTAGCTGCCTGTCTGTAAGCCTCACTTTATATAACCCACAGCCTCCTACCTACCTGCTGGTCTTGTGTTCGGGTCTCCTGCTGTCCTGTACTCTATTGTGACAGTCTCTGCGAACATAAGGAGGAACTGGAACTTGGTGACCTGTCTGGCCTTTTAGCAGCTAAATGTTCCAGCAGCTAAAAGGCCAGTGGTCCTATTTTCACTCGCTACTCACCAACTAGTCATTTGCTACAGGACAGACAGTATGAAGTGTTGTTTTTTTTTTCCCCCTGGAAACAGCTGACAGCTGTGATGAAGCAGTAAGAACAGAACCACAATATCAGTTATGGGCTGCAAATATAAAGAGTAAAGCCAAAGGCTGTGAAAAACCACCACTTTTAACGTAGTCATGATCAATTCCATGCATCCCTTAACTCTACCATTAAAAGGACTACTGCAGTTTGGGGCATATCCCAGCTGAAATCAGGCAAAGGCAGGAAACACCCTGGACAAGTTACTCTATCACAGGGCCGACATGTAGAGACAAGCATCCATTCACACTTACATTGCTCCTACAGGCAAGTTAGAATAATGTCTTTGGACTGTGGGAGGAAGCACAGGGAGGACATGGTAACTCGGCTCGGAAAAGATATTTATTCCAGTGCTGCTGCATGAAATTACATCATAATGTAGGGTTGTTTATGTTGGTTGATACTATTCATCTCTCTGTCATAGATATTGACTATTAATTGATTGATGTCCATATTTTGAAAATGTGTATTTTTATAGAATTTATCCATTAATGAAAATGCCCATCGATCTATTATCTATACTGCTTAACTATCAGGGTCACAGGGGGGCTGAAGCCAATCCCAGCCAACATTGGATGAGGGCGGGATAAGCTCTGGACAAATGTCCTGGGCCTACATAGACAGGCAAACAGAAATAAACATTTCACACTCACATTCAGGCCTACGGGCCATTTAGAGTCATCAGTTAATCTAAACTGCGTGTGTTTGGGCTGATGAAAGCTGAAGTAACCGGAGAAAACCCACACAAACCATTTTAAAAAAAGTCCCCACGCCCGGGAATCAAATCTCGAACCTCCTTTCCGTGAAGTGAGAAAACTGCACCACCACCAGTCTACAGAAAATCCATTAACATATATTCTACATGACATTATTTTTGCATACTTGCATTGTCCAAATTTACTTCATGTAAAATTATTGCTGATAGAGCTGTACAACAAGCCGGGTCAAATTTGTGAGCAATATAAACATGTCACTGAGCGGGGAGCACGTTCTGTATGCATCCTCATGCAGCAACATCTTTTGTAGTCATAATATTCCTCCAGTATTATAGTGAGTTGTGTATAGACATCAAGCACACAACCCCAAAAAAGCTATCAATAAGTTCAGATTGCTTTTACAGTGACAATTTGCAGCTGTTGTCTCTCCCGGCTGTCGAGCGATACTGTTAATATCTTGATGCCATCATCTGCTCACGCAGACAGGTTTGCTGGGGAGTTGAATGACAGACGTGCAGGAAAGTGTTACAAAGTAATGCTTAAGATATCACCCTTATTCACTCCTCCACTTTCAGATAGTGTAATCTACTGACACGGTGTTGCAGTGTCAGGCATGTTTAAACATAATGGGGAAGGGGGTTTAATATGCCGAGCCAACGCAAGTGCTCCCACATTCACCAGCCTCAATTATAACATTAATGTCAGTGGACAGATATGAAGGATGTAGTAATGGAGATTTCCATTTTGTATTTTTTGTTCCCTTTTTATGTTGCCCTTATGACTTTGATCCCATTCACTTCGAAATCCATTGTACCAAACTTGCAGCATATTTAAAAAATGATGCTGAGCTGGAAGTACCAGCATTTGTTACAATTCATGCTTCCCACCTCCTTCCCTCTCCCTTTCGTCCTTTCCCTTCTTTGATGCTGTCTAGGTAAGGCCTGTGAAATGTAGTGTTGGGTAATAACTTCATTGCGTTGATTATTAGCCTTCACAATAGCGGCAAGTCTCCTCTGTTTGAGCGCGCTCCCATAGTGGAAGGCTGGTATAACCTAATGTGGCATGAAAAGAGCTCCTCAATTTTCCTGCGCACAGCCTTTCTAGAAACTGTCCTGTTCCACCCTGCAGATGCCTCCGGCCTTCATAGTTTCTCTCCCTCTTTCCCAACTGTCTTTTCTTCTAACTCTCACAGCCACATCCCGATCCATTCACCCATCACATACCTCAGGCTGGAGTTCAAAGGTGTATGCATGTGTGCGTACAGATATCTATGCGTGGAGATGCATGTCAGCAGAGAGCTGCAAGGACATGAAGGGGGGAGGGTGAAGAAGCACATAGTGAAGATCTCGGGGAAAAGGATATGGAAACGTTGTGGGGAGCAGGTGTCGGATCTGGGATTTATCCTCAGAGGATTTGAACTTGAAATCAATTTGTGTTTAAGCAGAAGTGAGGCTCCACAAAGCTACACAAGCTACCCGAGAAATTACTGTCCTCATCTAAAATTGAAATAGAAAGAAGGGCGGAGCCTCATTCAGTGGCAGGATGGACGGGTAAAGAAGAAATTCAAAGGATTCTGGTAGAAACAAATCAAACCATACAAACAATACAAGCACCTGCCATTAACTTTAGCACACATCCCAAATTCAACACTGTTTGGAAGGAAGTTCTTTTCAAAGTTGAAACGATCTGATCAATGTTTTTTCTACAAACAACCTATTTTACATTAGATTATGTGTTGAGTTAGGATGGTGGGCATGTGTGATGAAAAACTGGGTGTCATGTTCGTGCTTTAGCCACAGTTTGCTGAAGCATAACTGAGAATTTGCGAGGGTAGAGTATGAAATATGATGGCAACTACATTACAGAGGACTGAAATGAACGGTTGAAGAGATTAAGTGTAGTCAAGGAGTAGTGGGAAAAACAGGCTTTTAGATGCAATTGTCTCAAATTCCCACTTATTTGAGTCAAGTTCATATTCCTCTGATTTTTCATTTTGTCTGCTGCAATAAATTTTGCTGCAATCTTTACTGGCCAGGAAAGAAGGGGTGCAAAATATGGCAAAATGCCCCGCTGCAGCAAGATGTTCACTAGCACTTATGCCACACCCTGCAGGTGTCATATTCACCTGCGGGGTGTGGGTCAATCTTTCATAGAGCACTGAGGGTGAGCACTGCTGGTTTAAACAGCTACAGACTACCAGATATCAATGATGAACATAAACTGCTGTGTAACTTGATTCACTGTAATAATTTGACAGTGAATGAAGAAGTGTGATGATTCTATTTCTTTTGGTTGGATGGACATATCCCCATAAGGTAAGTCGGGACTAATTTATCCATATTATTTTAGAGCAACTTTATATATATAATGACAAATTCAATAGATGAACATGAATTGTGTATATCAACAACATTTCAGACCGTTTTCATATGTTAATGGCATAAATTTCATGGCAACATTATAGGAATGTATATAAACCGGCTGACTTGCTGTCTGTAATGGCAGGAACATGTCTGCATCTTTGGGATTGTATATATAGTTGTGTGTGTATTTTACTGCAAAGGAAAAACCAAAAATATCACACTGACATACGCATTTGAACCATTTTCCAGCACATTTGTAATTTAGCTCAGTCGCCTCCTCCTTGTCTCTGGATCCTGTTTGAAATGGTTCTACAAAAGTGATTGCTGTCGGTCTCTGGTAAATTTAACTGATTGACCGCCTGCCTCACAGCTGACAATGCATATCAAAGCAAAAGCCAAAAGATGAAAAGGACTACCTGAGGAGCTCAGAGAGAGGGATGTGTCAACAGGCATGTCTGGGGAAGGATACAAAAAACATTTCTGCTGCATTGAAGGTTTACAGTAGCACAGCTGCTGCAAAAGTTTTAGAACTTGAAGAAGTTTGAAGCAGCCAGGACTCTGGCTAGAGCCTGCTGCCTCTCCAAACTGAGCAATTGGGGAGAAGGTGACCAAGAGCCCAATGTTGTTCTGGCTGAGTGCATGGATATGGGTAAAACTCGCTGGCCATCATTATCCTTCAACCCTGATTGGTGGAGTTCTGCAGACTGTCAAAAGGAAGCCTCTCCTCAGGCGTCGCTCATCACCTGCCTAATACCATCCCAAGAGTGAAACATGGTAATGGCAGCATCAATGTGGAGCAGATGGTCTGGAGAGACATGTAAATGGTGTTCGATTGACGGTCCCATCCAACCTGACGGAGCTGAGGGGATCTGCAGAGAAGAATGGGAGAAAATCCCCAAATCCAAGTGTGCAAAGCTTATCACGTCCAAAAGACTCAAGGCTGTAATCGCTGTGCTTCAACAGAGTACAGGATTTGAATATGTATGTCAAGCAGATATTCCATTTTTTCCTTTTTCATAAAGTTCTAAAGTTCCAAAACTACAAAATTTTGCTTTGTCATTTTGATGAATGCAGTCACACAGTCAACATATTTTACCATAACAGAATGTGACCACTTTCTGCAACCCCTTGATTTGCTCCAATATGCAGAACACAGCACAACAATGATGTGAGAGTGATGATTCTGTGTGTCCTTGGTGACGTTAAAATTATGGTTCTCTCCCGAGTGCACCCAGTTTAGAGACAACGGGAAAACTGCCCTCACTGCAAGTACCCAACTTTTTTAAGTGCTTGTGAGGAAAAATAAGTTTCAGATTTATTATTTCCCAGCTGAACTTGACCAAAGCCCTGTGGTGGAGAAGAGCAGAGGGAGCAAACTTACAGTGATCAATAAAACTCCCACTCCTTTGAAACCGTCTTCTTGTTTGAGTGCTTCTTTGCTGTTTCCTCTCTATTTCCTCCAATTCACTTTGACTGTGGTTGACATCAACATGTGCAATTAAGTTACATATGCATGATTCTTTGTTACAGGCACAGTAACACACCCACACCATAAGGCACCACGCCAGGTATTGAACAGTCAATGCTGCAGAGCAGAGCGGAGTAGAAGCCTTAGTTATTCATGTGTGATAGTGCTGCTGCAGTGTCTCCCACCGCACTACATCAGTGTGTGTGTGTGTGTGTGTGTCTGTGAGAGAGAGAAATGTATCAAAGTATATATGTGTCAGAGGCATGATTGTGTGTGTGTGTGTGTGTGTGTGTGTGTGTATACACCTGTCAGCTTGAGCAAATTCACTCACCTGTGACGTCCTCATTCTGTCTCTCTATAAGCCATCACAGAGAGCGCTCTTCTCAAAGGCCCAGGAAACACACACACACACAGAGTCCTATCAGCAACGGGCAGGTGTTGAGATCACTGACTTCTGAAGAGGATTTCACCAATGGCAGTTTGAATATGTGCCGTGTATTTTCACCCTTGGTCATGAACAGTCTCTCTCTTTCTCCATCTTTTGTGTGTGTGAGTATGTCAGAGAGAGGGAAGACAGAGAAGGGGGCCGAACAATAGAAAGTGATGGGTTGAAAAAGAGTGACAAAAAAGTGTGAGAGAGAATAAAAAATTACCTGCATACAGATTCTGTGTTTGTCTTTTGCTTCGGAGTTGTGCGGTTTCGGTGTCTCTTCATTCTTCGGTTTTTCTGGGACATAACAGGCCAGGCTTTGTCAGAGTGACAGGAGTGATGAATCCTGCAGGACGCAAACTCCCACTTACACAATTGGAGATGGTTGTCTGACGTTGGAAAGCTGCATTCTTCCATCTAGTGGCCACATACGTGCACACCCATGCACGTTTTGATTGATATATGCAGTGAGGAGCAGAATCGGGGTGGGCTGGTTGATTTAGCTGTCATCAATGTCATTATATTACAGTAAACTACCTATTTTTGTTAGTTTTAATGACAAATCATTCATTTGGACAGAAAAACTTGTATCCTCTCAAGCATAAATTTTTCAAATTTTTTGGAAAAAATAACCCCTGTTGTGTCACTGTGTTTGCGCATATGTTTGCTCAACACCCTACTCAGGGACACCAATGCAAGCAGCAGATTTCTTGCACTGATGACAAACGCGATACTTGGATCACCTCTCCACTGCCAGAACCCATTGCTCGTCACACACGTGCACAGTAAAACGTGATGTGGTAACCTTAATTGTCACATAAAATATGAAGAAACGGATTTTGGAAATGACTTCATTTCATCTGTATTTCTAATATGTTTCTCATTGTTTATATCAATGAATAATTCAAATGTAGTAATTAATCCAAAATGGTATGAATGCAGCTTTCTGTGTGTGTATACATGTGTGGATTGAATGTGCCCTGAACATCACTTCTGATAGTCTGACAGAAAAATGTTGCTGTCGCTTCACATTGAAGTACAGAGTGGCCTTTGGCCTTGACACGCAACTGTGTCCAAGCACACACACATATAGACACATGTAAACAAATTTACACCTTTTACTTAGTTAAGTCACATCAATGCAGTTTTGTTTAAACTTCAGAAAATTTGGAATTACTAGCACAAACACAAGCACATGTTGATGTCAACACAGGAGCAAATGTTTTACTTGAAATCTACTTTTACCTATTGTTTTATTTGTTTCTGTCCTTTCATCACACCTTCAGCCTTTCCCTCCATTCCTCAGCTCTGCCCAAGGACACTGTCACATCAACAAACAGGGTGCAACAACACAACGTAGGTGATGACTGAGGTCCCCACTTTCACTCATACACAGCTTGTGCAGGTTCCTCTTTCTCTGTTGGAACATCTCTTACCTTTTGCAGCTCTTCCTCCTGTTGCCGTTGCTATTTTAGTGCAAAGGTTGCATACATAGATCCACAATTTACTGGAATAATTCAGATGATTAAAAAAATTAGACAGAAATTTAAATTTGTGTAATTAGTGTAGCATTTATAATGCTACACTACATTACAAATAGAAAATGATTACATTTCAAATCAACTGCCTCAAACTAATTACACTATATATCCTGCTTTTGTTTTGCTATACCTCTTTCTAATATATATATATATTAATATATACATACATACATGTATATATTTATAGTAAAGTTTCAACTAAAAGGTTCAGATTGTACATTACATCAGAATGAAATGAAAAAAAAAGCCTATAAAGTCATCATTCCCAATCATGTTAATAAATGAAACCTGCATAGGCAACATATGTTCACAATGACTACAAAGAAAAATAAAATTATCCCAAATCTTTGTGATAGTATAATATGTTCGACCTGCCCATGCTGGACCCTATCTTTGCCAATGCCAGCTGGGATTGGCTGAAAAATAAGCAGTATAGATAATGAATGGATGGAATCATAATACTGTTTCAATAAAATATGAAGAAAAAACTCAAACAGGAATTGACTTAAAATAACTTAAATATCTTCAGTGACCAACCCTGACCGATCATCAAAGATCGCCTTGATTGTAGTTTTCAACGCGGGTTTTATTAATTCCCGATTTTATTAACGCACCTTCGAGCTCAGTTTACGGGTGACGTCAGCGCGCTCCATACGTTTTCCAGCTCTTTACGGGCTACATGTGACGTCACCACGCACGGTTTCCAAACAATGCTCAGGAAGAAGCCACGTTGACGGTCCAGGCTGAAGTGTACGGGCACAATTTGCAGGCAGAAAAGAGCAGGAATAATTCGGCCACACGCTTCACACTCCACATCGGAGCAGAGATGTCATCACCGCCGAAGGAAAAAGTGGAAACCAAAGGAGGACACCCCCCTGCAGGTAAAAAAAAAAACTCCCCCCTGAGCTGTTGTGTTGTTTTTGAAAGCTCCCTGTTAACCTGAAGGCCTTAGTTTGTGTTGTGTCACAAGACAAAAATCACACAATGACGATCCTTGGCCTCTAAAGTGGCACACACGGTGACTAACAACGTGTGACATTACATTTGGTGTGATCTGCTATATTTTCCAATGTCGTACATTTGCATACTTCCTGGTTGACGTGGATCTTCCCACATGGGTGAGCTCACAGGCTCATATTGTAGCGGGGATCGTGGGAGTTTTATTTCAGGGTCCCTGCTGCGGCTGATGGGTGCTGGGTGGCGGTGACGTGGAGGTCACAGGCTCCGGTCCTGTGCATGTGGGCTGGAGAAAACCAGATAAGGTGTACGTGGACATGTGGGAGCAGTGTAGAAGGGCACTGAGCCACAGCAGCTGCACGACTGATAGCACAATAAGATAACAAATGCCCCTGGCACATAACCTGTGAAGGGGATGAAGGGGGCAAAGGACACAGAGGCAGTGCAACATGTCAGCACTTTAACAGGTAGCTTTGTCACCGACACCTCTGATATTACAGGTTCTATCATCAACTCTGCATGGAGGTCAGAGGTGACGCTCAATAACAGAGTGTCTGTGGAAGAGAACTGAGTGTTTTATTTACAGACAAATTTGAGGGAAACGGTTTTAAATAATGAAGAGCCATCTTTAAAACGCACTCCCTGTAAACTGACGACCAATTGCCTCATCCTGTTTTTGCCCTCTTCAGTATGGTTCTGATTAAATGAAACAGATAGGGATAGATCCTGATGTGATTCATATAGTTCCATTGGAAGGAGAGTTAAAAAAAAAATAAAAATGTTTTTCATCTAACTCTGCAAACACACTATAGTTTTTTTTTAAGTCGGTATGAGGGATCTTTGTGTTTCCTAAATGTTTTAAAGGACTAAGTAATTGTCTTAGTCCAAGTAGTAATCCGTGTGTGTATTTGTTTTCTCTTTGTGTGTGTGTGGCAGTGAAGGCAGGAGGTATGCGGATAGTGCAGAAGCACCAAGCAGCTGCTGCCCCAGAACCACCGCAGAAAGATGACGATGAGGAGTACGTGAGCAGCAGGTAACACAACCACACGGACACGAAGAGTCAGGGCCTGATGAGTCCACAGGCTCGTGGGAGAGCCCACCACAAAATGGATAACTGCCTCAGATTCAAATTGACCAGAAAAATCCACAATTACAAGGAGAGAAATAAACTATCTCAAAAGGATTCAAAATGAAAACAAGAGGATGGACAATGATGTCAGTGACAAAAAATGAATTTCCCTCCGGGGATGATTATTTCTGATTCTGTAAAGAGACAAAAGATAACCTCAAAAACACAGAAAATGACCACAAGGAAGTACAAAGCAACATAACAGCTGTTGCTTTGTTTTTTTGTTTCTCTTTGAGTCTGAGTCTGGATCCAATAGGAACAAGAGGTGGGGGCCTTTGTAATGTTAACATAGTTAAACCACACGCGAACTCCTATACATATTTACTGAAATTAAACCACTTCAATACTCTCTGCAGTCTATTCATAAGACAAAAGTAAACACAAAGCAGTTAGATGGGGAGACCATCTGTGCATGTACCACAGTTGTTTGTAAGCAACAAATGTACACTGTGCAAATTGCCAGCTTAGCAATTGAGCTGCTTTCACTTTTCTATACAGCTACACTGTAGGCAATTTAGCAGTAGAATTGTTGTGTACTGTTGCTAGCTAAGTCAGCGAACAACATAATTACTGTATAATTACAGCATTAACTTCAACAGCCCATTCAGCAGTCACTTTTGTTTGCAATGAGCCATCTTGGTTTGCATATTTTCTTCTATTTCCATATTAGCACTTTTGGCTTTTTCTGCTTGAATGCATGGCCTGTACTGAGGTCACACTATATGTATGTGAGTGTGTATGTCTCTGTGTCTGCCTGCTGCTACGCCCACATATGTCTGCTCAATATTCATGAAGACCCATCAGCTATGTAGCTATGTGTGTGACGGTACAGGTGGCATATTCACACCACATATCAGTTTATGTGTGTGTGTGTGTGTGTGTGTGTGTGTGTGTGTGTTAACGAGAAGTGATAAATGAGAGCTGACAAGCAGTGTGCAGGGTTCAAGAACACTGCCAACTGCCAAGAAATGTTGTGCGCACGTACTTTATACATGCAGTTTCTCACGCACATCACTTTATTAACTCTAGCATGGAGGTCGTGTTTTCATCTGTGCATGTTTGTTCAATTCAAGCTAAACAGGAAACAATTTATGTAAAATTTTGTATCAGTTTCACAGAAAAAAAAATGGATCTTGATATAATAATAATTTATGTTGTCAATATTTATAAGTTGTACAGTGGTACAATTAAAATCTGGATGGGACCATGTTCACGATTCAAAAGCTTCGTCAAGGTAGTCTGTGTGCCGTTTTAGTATATCGCATGTTCATCCTTCCTTTTCATTTTGCTAAGATGAGCTGCAGTTGGCAAAGGCATTTGCAGGAAGTGAAACAAGAGGTCAAGTAGATAACAGTACAAAAACAACATGCAAGGCTGGCTTGTTTGTTCAAAGGTAAAGTCCTGCTGTTTAAGGAGAGAAGCACTTATGGGCGTTGTTCTCAGTTATGGCAGACAGCGATTGTCGTGTGACTGCCGTTACAACCGACTTTATTTGCACTTCCTCACTTAATTGTGTTCCCTTGTCTCAGGATATGAGGTCATCATGAGATTCAACCTGGCATCTGATTATTTTTCAAACAATCAAAGAAGTTTTAAAAAAGAGATAAGTAATCACAGTCCAAAGCCCAATTATTTTCATTTTAAACTGGTCTAAAACAGAGCAAATCAGCAAATATAAATAAAAAGAAGCTGGGGCAATGTGTGGTGTTAATGAAATAACTGAATCGATAATTAAGGTAGTTAACAGTTAAATTTAGGTTACTAAATGATAAGTAATTTTATTATTCCACGTTCAAAGGAGTCTCTTGCACCTCAGCCCTTCCATTAATGGGGTCAGTGCTCTTAGAATAGGACGAAACACCACAAATAGTTCATTGATCTTGGGCCACCTCCGAGTGACTGAATGCAGGTCAGTAGTTTATATTCACCCATCCATCTTCTACCGCTTTTCCGTTTCCGGGTCGCGGGGGTTGCTGGAGCCAATCCCAGCTCACTCTGGGCGAGGGCGGGGTGTAGTTTATATTATGCAGTGGTATTTCATCCAGGCTCAGTCATTCAGAAATGACCATTGAACCTTTTGTAATCCTTCCAGGAGATATTACAAAGAGCAGAAAATTGATGAATCAGCATTCATATTTAAAACAAATAACCCGCTTCAGTCCTACACTTACATCCACTCCTTTATTGCTTGCTTTGATTTCTTACCAAGGGTGGTGATGAATTTGTTGTAGTAATTTGCACTTGTGGAGAAGCCAGTGAAATGTATGATTTGTAAATTCAATATAGAAGTTTGTGGATTTAAATATCTCTTTTCCCTCATGCATTAACTGAATGTTGGCCTCACTGGACACACACAGGGTTTAGTCATTGCCTGAGCGTTTCTTCTTGCAAATATGTCTTTTTTTAGAGGTTGCAGCCAAAGGAGAAGAGCTTTTAATTTGAAAATATAGATTAGACAAAGTGCATTTTAATCAGTGCAGAAACCCATTTTAAATCAGCTTGCAGCTTGATAAACTCCACTTGGCCTGGTTGTGGAAATGTAGGTTTACTTTTGTCGTGTGAAATGTTTATCTTTAACAAAAACTGATGTGTTAGTGAATGAAAAAGAGAGAGTCAAAGTCACCGCACTCCATCAGTCAATGAAACTCTCTCACCCATACTCAATCTGACTGTCCATCTCTGTCTCACTGATTGACATCTAGCAGGTGGCTGCTGGATAAATTTCACATTAGTAGGAGCCAGTGAAGCGTTGTAGTTGAGGGAACACCTGCCGCACCCAATCTAGTTTAGATGGACAGATGAGACAAAGGAGAGGGAGGTACCCAGGATTATGGAGAAACTAGGGTTCTTATGGCAAACTGGTGCCCCAGCAGAGGCCCTCTGCTCACCAACCATCAGGTTGATGTGGTTCTCAAATGCGAATCAACGTTCATACATTAGAATGAATAATTAGATTTATTGGCTGCTCACACATTGTTTTGGATAATCAGCTCAATGTGTTAATAAAATGAAAAACTGCATGCAAGGGGATTGTAGGTCTGTGTCAGCTGCACTATCACCTCTCCTACGTGTTTTGGTGAGAGATGGATATGTTCCAGAGGCTCAGAAAAAAAGCGGGTGGTGCTGTGTGCACTCTTGACTAAATCACTGCACACACACGCACACACAAAAGCGCGCACTGTATGCAGGAACTGTGGTGAAATATGCAGTAAGCTGACAGCTCGTGGTGAAAAGTTGAGAGAGGGGGGAAGGGAAGAGAGGAGGAGGAGGAGGGAAGAAAAAGGCAACAGGCATCAGTTTCTATGGCAACCATCACCTCGCCCACAGTAACAAACTTCCTGTTCTGCTGAAGCAGAGACATAGAGAGACGGAGAGAGATGGGTGTGGAAGTGGTGGTTTGGTGGTTTTGAAATTGAACAGAAGGCGAAAACAACACCAAACCATTAATGTGCATTTCCCTATTTGACTTATTTAGATCTTAAGTGTGCATCTTCCCCCTTCCTTTCTTTCCTTTCTTGTCATCTTTTCCTCTTCAACTCTTTCTCCCCTGGCACAAAGCGAACTCCTCCGTAGGATTCCCTACAGCCCTCTACTGCCCCCTGCAGGCTCACGCTGCCTCCATACGCAGCCACCTCCCTTCCAGTCTTACCAAACCACAGCGCAGCATTCTTTCTCCCTCTCTCTGTGTGCCCTTTGCAAAGCTTCACTTTCCATTTCTCGAGGTAGACAAGAATTTTTGAAAAGGCATCAGTAAAGAGTCTAATGGCCGTTTCTTTTGTAGTGCAGTATTGTTAATCTGTGATTTTAAAAAAAAACTTGGACTATTAATAAACAGACAGAAGCCTGTCTGTGCAGTGTCTTTGTGTTTAACTCCCAGGTCAGGTGAAAAACTTCTCACTCATTTTCAGTCTTCCTGAAAGATTTTTTTATACTTTGAAAGGAGCTAGATCCTCGTTGGCTGGATGCCTTAATTAGACCCGCCCTGTCTTATCTGCCCCATCTCTGCCTCTCTGGCCTTAAAGCCCCATCCCAATTACAAGAATCCTTCATCCTTTGCCAGTCAATATTTCAGAGTTTGTCTTCAGATTGGCACTGAAAAGAATAGTCGTGGCAACGCAGTGTGGGGCACATACCAGCCCACACGCTCTTCCTATGTGAACACAGATCCAACCGAGTGGGCCTGCTCCCCTCAACCCCTCTCTGTCTCACCTCGCTGCAGCTGGAATAGAAACTGATGCACCTCTCATACAGATGTGCAGCTTTCGCTCAGTGGCACATGAATAAATAAATACCTAGAACATATAAAGGTGTTATAAAGATAATTTACCTGTGATGTGCATCATTCAAAAGAAGTTTCCACATCAGTAGAAACGCAGCTTGACTGGTAGTGGTAGTAGCAGCTGAGCGTTAATCAGAGTGCCACTCTTCACTTACCTACCATAATGAAAGCAGATACTTCTTCTCTGCAGAGTGGTAGTCTGTCAGATGTGTTTAAGATGAAAGTTGGTCCAACAGGTTTTTGCACACTAAACATACATAACAAACCTCCTGTCAGTTTTTTTTCCCACATTTTTCTTTTCATTTGGCGCTTCCTCTATGGAGATTTCTTCTTGTTCTTGTTTCCATATCATTCAGTTATTCAAATCTGCACTCTCATGCCGAATGCTTTGCTGGAAGCTTTAGTGAGACCTCCTCACAGCACAGGAGCGCATTTATTTAAATAAGAATATTGAGGTGTTAATATGCAATACTTAATTGAATTGCTAATTCAAGATCTCAACCTCCCATTTCTGACAAGTGGCTTGTTAGGAATAATCAACACATTCCAAACACTGAATGGTGAAGGTAAAGATTTTCACTGAGATGAGTAGCAGGAGGCCATTTGGTGCCAAGATGTTGATTGCAGATCGAGGTTAGTCCAATGTGGGAATCCATAACTGTCGATGAGTTATGCATGGATCCAAAAATATGGAAATATAAGTAGCAGATGTGATGGTATCCAGTATGATTAGACTCTGGCTCCTTAGGTTGCAGTTTGTCATCTGCATTAGAAACTTTTAACATTTATTCAACATGTTTGGGTTATTAATGAGGTAAGCTACAAGTTGGATGTGCCTGCTGCAGTAGCTAATGACTTTGAAGGGAGTTTTCAAGGTGGCTACCACAACTGTGCTCTTTTGCCAGGGGTGACAACGGCGTAAAATTAGCCAGTGCTCGTTTGTCATGTCAAGGTCGATACTTACCTCTGGTTCCGCATTCCTCCTCCCCATCTTTTTCTCTGCCTCCATCCTTTCCACTACATCTGAGTGACTGCTCACCTCCCTCTGTCCCCCATGCTTTTCTCCCATCCTCTATCAGTCTATTACTATATTGTTTTTCTCCCATGTCCCCCATCCTGTCCTTTTCTCTCTCTCCCTCTCTGTCCGCTGTGACCTGTCCTCTTCCTTTTCCTCTCCTCCTGCCCATATCCTTTTTTTTTTTTTTTTCATCTGCATCCTCTAATTTTTTCAGTTTTCTCTTGCGTTCCCCCCCCCCATGCCTCTCTTCTCCTGCTGTCTACCTTTCTAGCTGTGAGCTCCAGTATTTGGCCAGGATGAATGGGTGCTATTTAAACTGCTGGCAGGTCCATCCGGTGCGTTTGTGTGTGCGTGTGCGTGTGTTTGTTTGTTTCCAGAGAGAGTAAGACTGTGGGTGTTAGGTGTTATGACAATTTAGGATGTTGTGTTTTGGCTTGTGTTACTTTTGGGGCTTTGAATGGAGCCAAATGGGCAAACTTTTGTAAATATTGCCATACTGTATCTACAGTAAACTGCACCCTTGGCCTGCATGGTGTATAATTGAATGACACACACACAGTTACAACGGAGTAGAGCCTGAAGCACCCACCCTGGATATTGCCCTCTCTGATGTTATGAACTTTACACGTAGTTTGTATATTTTATTCTTTCTCTTTATCTCTTTTCAGTCCACCAAAGGTCCCAGTGATTGTGTCTGGAGTGGTTACAAAGGTAAGGCGCATACACAAACACACACCAGCAGCAGTGAAATAAGATGTTTTTTATCTGGGAAAGGAGCTCTACAGGGAGAGATAGAGGCTCAGTTCTGAGATAAAACAAGGCAAATAAATGAATAAAAAAGCTGGGGAGAACACCAGAGTACCAAATGAAGAAAAGGGAGCTAAATATGACAAAGGGATAGCATTACACAGATATCTGTAATTTAAAATCCCATGTTAACGTCTCTTGTGAAATAAACATTTTTATTGATAGATTAGTGAAATATACATTTAAATGGTAAATGAACAATATGATGAACCTGCACCACATTGCACAAAATTAAAAACTGACCACCAGCATGATCAACACTTTTCTGACTCACAAAAAAAAAAAGCCCTCACAAAAGCAAGTGATCATTCAGTTATAATAGTATTACTATGTGCATCAGTCACAGTGTTTGTGTTTTTGTAGGTTTTATCTGCCTTGACCTGCCGCTTTGAAAAGTGGGCCAGTCTTTGAATAGCAATGTTTATTTATTTATGACTGTATGTCTGAGATTTATTGTGTGGGTGTTTGTGTGTGGGGGAGAGGGGGTGGTGTCCTTGAGTTCTTAGACAGCTCCATTCCCTGTGTTGTGTGTTGGTGTGTGTGTGTGTGTCTCAGACCAGGCAGATTGTCTGTGGAAGATTGCAGTGATATCAGCAAGGTGGCAGGCATCCCATTTATCCCCTGATCCTCCTCTAGCCTTCCCTTTCGCCCCCTATCATTGCCATCAAAACGCAGAGGCAAGCGCTGACCAAAGTCTGAGAAAAGCCTTTTAGGAGCTAAATGTCTCTGGAGAGTTTGTCGTCTGTTGCCTTTTTTTTTTTTTCTACAGTAAAATAAAAGACATTTGCTGTTTGTGTATTTTCTTTTCTCTTTCAACTAAAGAATGAGATTCAAAACTGCTATGGTCTAATAACCGTTACTTGATATAAGAAAGCGGAGGCTAGACCAACTGAACTTGGAGCTGTAATGGAAAAACATTACAAGAAGGTCAAGTAATAAACATGTTCGTCGTGTCACAGGATCCTTGGGTTAGAAGTGCAGATTTTGCAAAAATGACTCACAGTTATCCTCCTGTTACAGTAAAAAAAAAAAAAAACGAGTCCTTCGAATGAAAATAAACATGTTTGGGTGGCTTTTTGTATCGCAAACAGACAGTTACTCATAAGATGCTAGAAGTGATGCATTAATAAAAAGGTCAGTCAGTTTTTTTTTTTTACAAAATGTACATGTTGAGGCAAATATAATCTAATCTTTAAACATTTCAAATTCACTTCAAGAAAAAAGAAATATTTTCCATTAAGAGTATTAAATATTAAGCATTAATATTAGATGATCCTGATAGATAGTTCAGCATTGTGTTAGACCAGTGTAAATGAAGAAAAATGCCCAGCCAATCGCCATGACTTTATTCAGTGTGCCGCAGTTTGTTTGTTAGGTTCCATCCCATACTTTTGCTTCAGTGGGATGGAGATAGTGAAAGGCTTTGAGCTTCAGAGAGAAGAAGGGCAATTGGAGGTCAGATCTATCCACATCCTTTGCCGTTAGCTGTGGAATTGGTCTTAAATTAAAGAAACACGCACACTGTAAATGTTTTGTGTCCACCTACACACACGGGCAGAAAAACTAGCGCACAACCACACAGAGACAACAAAACCAACACACATACAGCGAGGATTGGGGTCAGGAAGGATGGGGTGGGTCAAGGTTAAAGTTCAGCAAAAAGCCCAGAGACGCAGGGAATGTGTGTTTTTTGCAGCGCATTGATTAAATTGGTTATATAAACTTTATCTAGTTGGACCTCTTACAATTGGAATTGAGAATATGGAAGTATGTGTTGGTTTATTCTATTTATTTATGCTGGAGTAATAACATTCACATCTGGCAACATCTGGACAGTTATCAGCAAAATACCATCTTACCTAAATGCTAAAGTCTACTGCTGCAGATGAAAGAATTAAAACTGCCAATAATAATCCATGTAATCATGCATACAGTAAAGTAATGTGAGTTTAACAGCTGCTTTTCCAGAGCTCAACACCACAACACTGTTAATTTCATTCATCCTTGAGCCAACATTTCCTTCTTAAATGGGGTCAGTTTGAAATCGTCAAGAGGGAAAAGTGCAGCATAAAAGCCCCACAAACCAAAACCAGTGAAGAGGGGAGTCATGATGGGTAACGATAAAAGGAATAAACCAAGACACTGAAAGAAGGAAAAGAAAAATTCAAGCAGGAAGAGATGTAAAAAAGGAAAGAGGGAAGGAACTGAGTCGTCATTATAGAAAGTTGCTGATTGAAATGCTGCATTCCTCTTTGAATGATCCAATTCCTGCTTTGATCCGATTTAAAAATCGCAGCTATTTATGGGAATTTTTCCTGGAATAAGAGATTGAGGTTGCAGAACAGATGAGCAGGAGCAGATAAGTGCTCCATACTGCACTCTTCATGCACTTTGGGGATTTCCTCATTGTTATTATCATTATTAAAGCAACGGATTTAAATATGGGTCATAAAGTCACATACTGTATGCATGCATAGGCAGCAGATTACATGTTATATTACATAGTTTCAGACTTTCTTCTCATAAGCCACCATTTGGGTAATTCTAACAAATAATATACACTATCTAACTATGTCCTTTGCATTGGTGATTTCCTCTAATTAGTGTAAATTCTACATGCATTGCTTTTGTTTTGTGAACATAAGCCTCTTACCGTCACAACATCACAATACTATTGTTCAGTTAACTGGATTAATATTAGCTGTATTGTGTGATATTGCAGTGGCAGGTTTCTAATAGAGAAGAGGCAGCTGCTGGGTGAAAATAAAGCCCAGCTCACAAATTTAATATGGAGAAGTTCAAATATTTCCCTTTGTGTTTCCAGCTGTACTAATTGTGCATGAAGTAAATTTAAAGTTTCAACTATACGCTTCATCCAAAGCACTGAATGCTGTTGAGTCTTCCGCTCTAACATCCTGCTGCCTGTGTTCTGTTCAGGGTGATAAGGATTTCACCCCAGCAGCTGCCCAGGTGGCTCACCAGAAGCCCCAGCCTTGCATCCCCAAGCTGCCCCCTGCCCAGCACATCAACCAGCACATCCACCAGCCCCGCAAGTGAGCCAGGCGGCACGCTACAATGGCTACGCTAACTCCACCAGCCGGCCTTCCCAACGGAACACATAAGATGCAGACGTTTCCCAACTAGGCACAGATCTCCTCCAAATAATCAGCCATTTGTTTGGTAGCCTGTTGCGTTACAAGTATGAGGAATTGGCCAGCAACAGACAACTAATGCCAATGTAGCCATTTTAGAAGTCCCACAATTATATCCCCGCTGCTTTGATGCTGTATTCTCAGTTCTGTGTCCTCTCCTTAAAATGGATTGCTTTGATAGTTATGTAAATTTAAGAATGTTTAAACGGCTGGAGGGTCTTCTAAAATGGCTATCATTGATGAGTTGAGAAATTGATCTTGGATCTGAGTCTGTGGGGGGGGGGGGGACTCTCGCTCTACCGATGTACTGACCAGTACCACAACATTGCAACCAGCCAATCACAGCAACCAGTCAAATCCAGCCAACTAATCAACCAGTCACTTCGCAGTGATGAGCCCAGGCTCCAACCTTCTACCTATGATTATCACACACCAAACGATCCAATCAACCAATCAAGTGGTGGAAATCAGTTTTATATTATCACCAGAAACCCAAAAAGAGAACGCAAGATATCTTCAGAATCATCACTGAGACTCTTGCCAAAGTGCACATGTACAGCGTGGACCAGAGGAAATAAAACAAGCCATTTACAGGACAGCATTAACCAATTATTAGCCTGAATGCTGACGTTACCAGCAACTGTGACAAGCATTCTATGTGAACCCTGATCCCCCAAATTTAGTGATGCAGTGATTGATCGGCCTGCAATTTAAATCTGTAAATAAAGTCACTCGAGGGAACAAACAGTATTCTTTCAGCGTCAGAGATGCCCTATAAGAAGAACAATTAAGAAGTAAACCATGATCCATTCTTCTGCTATGATAGCTTTCATTACTTCAATAGCTACTTAATTCACATCATTACTGTCACTCAAGATAACCACTTACTGTTACAGCTGAAGCGAATATTGCTTTTTCATCACAGCTAAAGCTAGTTAGGCTTTGCTACAGCCTCCGTTTATGTAACTGGTTCTTATCTTTTCTTTTTGTAACAAAGTATTAGTAATATTCACTCATTTTAATGAAAACCTCAACCGGCTTCATTCCAAGTGCCTCATTGCTTAGAGTTGAGTAACATGGTCATCTGCCACGCACAATCCCAAGTCAGCTGGAATAACAACGCTGGGGAAGGTGTGGCGAAATCTAAGGAGAGCTCATTACTGTGCCGCAGCTGCAGGATACCTTGTGTTTACATTAAATGACCTTAATATCACAAGGGAGCAGTGTGCCTCAATACAAGCAGGACAAAAAAAACATTGTAGGGAAGAGCGGTTCAGAGCAGTGAGCCTCTTGAATGTAAGATGAAGGTAGATGTCTAAGGTAAGATGTGCCCAAGTGCAAAACTAGAAAATTCTACATTCCATAAAAGTGTGATTTAAGACGCATGTCAAGCACGTGAAGGTTTACCAGTCGACCGGAAATGCAATGCTCCTTATAATCCAGAGTGCATACAGATATGGATCTTGGCATATCAGAACTATCTTATCGCCCCCTTAAAATCTAGATTAGCGTTTCCCTTGAAATGTTACATATCAACAAACACCACCTTTTTCCTTAATCACCACCTCCCTTACACAGTTGAGTGTTACATGTTGCAACACTAATGTTCAGGTTTTCCAGAAGAGAAATTTTCCATTGCCAAGAATGAATGATCTCCTTTGTTAATTTAAGTTTTTCCTCAGATCCTTTTTTTTTTTTTCTTTTTCTGAATAAATTGTTCAAATTGTACAAATCTTAAGTCACTGAGTGAAATTAGGTATTAGGTGTGGTTGTCATAGTAAATAAAGATGTAGACTATCTTAAAAAAAATACCTCTTTCGGCTCATCTTTATTTGAGTGAAATGCAATTCATCTGAAACATTTGAATCAAAAAGATTATGTATCTCAGCTCTAGCTAAGATTAACACTGTAGTTCTAATATGTAAATTTAGGGGGGGAAAAAAGTTTTTAAAAATTCAATCTACTCCTGCTCACCTAGCGTATTTGATCATCCATGGTGAATTTGCACCCTGTGCTGAGGGATTAGGGCTCAGCTGGTGTTTTGAAATGGAACAGAAGCATCTCTCCAAGATATGTCTGCTGTTTTTCCCTTCAGCACACACACAAACACACAACACAGTGCACCAGGTGTTTAGTGCATGTAATCCATCTTTACACAAGCATCTGCAGCCAGATGTTGTGTCAACTTAAGTTATCCCAATAAACCAGCCAGCAACTAGCTCGGTTGCTACCAGACTCTGTCAGCAAGCTGGAACACCCCATTAAAGAAGATGCAATCTTCTCCATGTTTGTATGCTGTTCTCTTTGTGTGGCGGGCCTCTCATCCCTTTCCATGCATTATTAGACTGACCTGAGGAATGAGAGAGCGGAAGAAGGAGCTAAAAATGCATCATAGTGCCGAGCACAATAATCAGTATGAAATTCACTAAAGAGAGCAAGACTTATTCCTGAGGAGTTTCGACTTGAATCGGGTGTCATCGCCAGCTGGTAAACATTAGGTCAGAATTTAGCACAACACTGCAAAGAGGAGTTCACGTTTAACTAAGATCACCGATGCAGGACAAGCTGCCAGTCACAATGCAGAAAAAAAATCTTCCCGTAAAATTCCCATTCATTTGATTATATTTCTCCGTGTAATTTTACCTTGTAAATTAAATGGTTTATTAATTAAGCAATAAAAAAAAAAAACTTACTCCCTGGATGTCCATCCATCTTCTACAGCTTTTCCGTTTCCGGGTCACGGGGGGTGCTGGAGCCAATCCCAGCCAACGTTCAGGGCAAAGGGCGGGGTACACCCTGGAGAGGTCCTTCCTGGAAGTATTCAAAAATATATATATTTAGCAGAGGTGAGGGTTACAATGTGACTTTAAATGTAAAAGCATCTTTATTTTCATACAGCTTTAAAAGTATTTGTCTTGCATGTGGTGTGAAGCTGTGGAAGTGCCGGGCTGTCCAAATATGAGCCAGTTCAAAAATCAGCTCAAAAATACGGTTTTCATGGGATACAAGGAGGAAGAAGGGCTTTAACAGTCACAAGGTCTGATCACTGAACATTTACTTATCGTTTATTTACATTATTTATTTTAATTAGTACATATATGAATACATACATATTTAGACACTTACTGAAGACAAACTAGGATTGTTGACCACTGAGTTGTGGAGAAGGATTAAGTAAACTCATGCTTCTTTCTGCTTCTTTTTGGACATGACCTAGCATTTCTTATTTCTTTTTTGGCTTTAACCATTTCAATTTGTTTTGGCTTTTTAGAATTTTATACACATTTTCTCCATTCATCCAAATATGAATTAATAGGCATGCAGGCTTACTTTTTAGTTTATTAAATCTGTATTAAAAACAACCCGCACACACTGCCTGGCTAACACATATCTGCCTCTGAGCAAGGCACTACCTAATACCCACGCATTGTCAGGGAAAGAGGTTACCTGTCTATGTTGGTCTGACTGTAAAACATTTGACTTTATCGTCCAACACCATTAAACAGTCAACGTTAAGGCACTTTAGCCTTGAGCACCAAGCTATTCACATTTAGAGGCACTTTGTTATATTGGCCTTGAGTATAGACCACCAGCTGTTGGCCATTTGGACCTCAGGCTCATTAAAACTGGTTTTAA
This sequence comes from Remorina albescens, assembly GCA_034769265.1. Taxonomy (NCBI): domain Eukaryota; kingdom Metazoa; phylum Chordata; class Actinopteri; order Carangiformes; family Echeneidae; genus Remorina; species Remorina albescens. The sequence goes on along the minus strand of CM068476.1, from coordinate 11,381,269 downwards.
GTTGTTGAGACTGAAAGCCTGTCACAGATGGCTCAGTTTACTCGGTCAACAGGCAACTGTGGGGGGGAAAGGTATTTATTTCAGTCAGGCCAGGACCGTTTTGGATGTGATGTACTTTGTGGACATGACAAAGTCACAGTGACATTTTGGCTGCAGTTATACAAAAATCAATCTATTTTCTGTCCACTTATTTTTGTATTTTTTAAGATTTTTCAAAAATAAACCCTTTATCAATAAAATTAACCTATTCTGCAATCTTGTTAAAAACATGTCCAATATATATATATATATATATATATATATATATATATATATATATATATATATATATATATTTTTTTTTTTTTTTTTTTTTTTAAATCAAGTTTGGTGATACCAATATATATCTGATATCTGAAAGATCTTTTACTTTTATTTTTTTGCTTGAAAGAACTTTTCTCTGACAAGTTTTCCCACTTTTTATTAACATGGGCGCAACCACAAGTTCATTTTTCGTTCGTACATAGTAAATCATTCTAATGCTGATTTCATTTTAAGAGATGATCATTTATTCATACCACACAGCTTTTCAAATATGTAATGTATTAAGAAGGGCCTACTTTATCCTTGATTGCATTAGAGTATAATTTTTAAGAATACTAAAAAAGGAAGTTAAAATTATATATATTTCTCATACCTTGAGAAATGAGACACACTACATTTGGATTTTGGTAAATCAGGGAAAATATGAATAAATTAATGGAAGCCATAATCTTTCGACATTTATTGTTAACACGTTTGGATCACTACCGTTAAATTTGCAAGAAATTCAATAATTCAGTCGGTATTATTTATAGTGATTGTTTCTCTGTGCCATATATTCAGTGACATAACAATACTGATGAGATCAGGCATGGATACTTTTGCTTTCTTGCACAGCAACGTTCCTAACTGAGTTTCAAGGTGGCAGCCATAATAAGAGCTGGTCTAATTGCCACAATCCTTCCTATGTTATCTCCTTCAGCATAGCTGCCACTGGACCTTCCTTTAAACACAAACAGATAAAGCCGTCCCGCGCTTCCTTGCAACAAAGTCAAGGTCAAGTAAGTGTTGAGAAATAATTTTTCTCACTGAAGCTCTTCACTCACCTGAAAGAGCAGGAGCACAGACATCCTCCAGAAAGCACAAGGTTGCTAAAAATCCACTGCACAGCAAGAGGCCACATTCAGTGACTGGAATTGTTTGAAGTGGCAGCTAGCACACAGCTGGCAGCCAATCAGCTGTGATGGCACCCATTCCTTACTCAAAGTGTCCACACCTTCAATTAGGCATAACTTCAAGCGTTGATAAGACAAAGTTAATTGGGTGGATGATATCAAAATTCACAAATTCTCTGTTTATATCTGCTGTAAAATGAAACATTTGAACTCAGGAGTCTGTATGGATTGAACTCACTTTTGAAGCCAGACCCATGTGGCCCCATTATGAACTGCAGCCTCCGGCTCTTCCTTGCAATGAAACCATAACACAAACTAGAATCCCAATCTGGCGTCTCAAACATGTTCTGGAAATAACGCTACAGAGAACGGAAGCTGGTTTGAGAGCCGACATACACTCTGGCCAATAGTAGCTGGATTTTCCCCATAAATCGTCCCGATAGTGTAACGCAGCCATGTTTGGGATATAGAAGGTATACAGCTGGCACATCCTGTTTAGCCCATTCTCAGAGAGAAAGAAAATGATATAATGCGTGCAGTATTTCAGTGACAAGCTATCTAACTGACTCAATATGTCTTAGTGGGGGATTATCATCATGCTTGAATATGCACAGCATATGCTTAGATACACCATAAAGCATGCAGACATCTTTAAATGTAGTACCAGAACCAGCCGGCAGAGGGCCCGATGACCAATGAGTTCCTCCAGCGCTAATCCAGAATCAGGTCACCATTTCTAACTCCTACTTTGGACCATGACAGCGTGATATAATAGCTGTCAGACTATCAGCGGAGAGTGAAAGATTTATTTGGCCACTTCAAAAATTCTGTGAAGGATTTAGGTCAGTGGGAGGGGAACCAGTGACACTTCATAATCTCAGGTTACAATCTAAACCAACATCTGTTTAAAATAGAGTGATGACCTAAATATTATCTGATGAATTCGGGGCTAACAGCTTTTATCCCTCACCACACACACAAACACAGTATGGGTGGACTTGGACAAACTACGAAAACACACTTATAAGCTTGTGCTCTGTTTCAGCTATATTCTGCCTTCCTGAGCGAACCTTCAACACTTCACCACTACGCTGGAGAAAATGCTGTGTTCTGATGTTAATTTTATACACACCAATCCCGCAACCACTCAATAAGTTCAGAGTTCAGTAAATCTGCTCATCTTTCGTCATGTTCCAATTACTCCGTCTGGGGAGTATCTAAGCAGGTCGTTATTCTAAAGTCAGTAAAGTTCATTTGAAGAAATGACTTGGTTAGACAGCACCCCTGTAACCCTTTAGCAACTCATCAATATGCATATTACATGCACTCTCTTGGATGGCACTTAAGATGCAATCACTATGAGGAGTTAGGACCGTGAAATTGTGCTCTCACAAATCCTGACAATGTTATATCACTGTTTTCCCCCCGTGGCCCCGTGTGTCTACTCATGGCTCATTTTTGACTCATTATTTTTAGCTATTCTTGGTTAAAACAGGGAGATGACCTTTTGCACGCTAATATGCTTGCTGTTTTTATCAATGGGCACATATGTGAAGGATTATTGCTTCAGTTCTGCTGCTACTGTCACATTAACCAAGGCTCACCCTATTTTCTTAAAACTTCATCAATATAAATTTTACCCATTTCTAAAATTATAAATGGCTGCAAATCAATCATTGTTAACTTCACAACATAAGACACACCAAAAAAAAAAAAAAAAAAAAAAAATCATAATAATAGCATTAGTTTTGATGCTTGACTAGAATGAATGAATGGATTAATGACTGATCACAATCACATCCAGATTTGCTGTTAACAGATTATTATTTATTTTTATTATTTATTTATTTCCCATCGTCCTCAAGTCACGTCACGATACTTCATCCTTCCAGGTTTAATGTGGGTTCACAATGTAAACATCTGAGAGCGTTTACATTTTCTTCCCACCTTTTACATCACAAACGGTGTTCTGCTTTTCAGGCTTGTTGCAAAATGTTGTTTCCGAGTCTTAATGTTTGAAACCAAGTGAAAAGAAAAAGGAAATCCACATTGAATAAAAAATAAAGATTGTCATCAAAAAGCAGTAAAATCTCTAATATAAAATATATATGTGTAAGCAAAATACATTCATGGGTTTCTTCATTAAGCATCTAAAAATATTGTTGTCAAATGACACTGGATTCTATAAAAGCTATGTTAACCTTCTCAGCCAGTATCACACCTCCATTTGTTTTCTCCACAGAATGTTTGCAAGATAACTTGTAAAATGAATTGCTTCCATTGTCTTAGTCCTTTCTACTGTGGTTAAAGTCTGAAATAGCACGTGATAATACGCGTCTGCTCCAATACAGTGTAACACACTATGAAAGCGCTGCTGTGTTAAGCACCCGAGGAGTAACAAAATATAGTCTGACCTTCCATTAAAAAGTAATAAATATGAAAAATAAATTATCTAAAAACATTTCAAGTATCCAATCCCCTGGGAAATCACTGGTTGACATGCCAAAGGATGCTGAGCATTGAATTTACCAGGCCAACCTGCGTGTCTTCCTCTAACATTAAATGTAATTCTGAGAATGAAACCATCAGTCCTCTGCCCTGCTGGTGTTTCTGGACTCATCCTGAATTGAAAGATTGCAATAAAGCATCGGCGAGAAATCTTTCCAGCAACAAAACTCCTGAACTACACTAGGGTTGGTGTACATTACATCCTCTTAGGCAATGCTTTTATTTCCTTTTCCCAGCAGTGAGGTGTTTCTTGGTTACAGCCTCCAGTCGCCTTCTCTCGGCCTCCTCGGCTTTCCTCCTCTCTTCCTTTAGCTCCTTGTAACGCCATTTTGGGATCTGCAGGAAGGGTCCCCCTCCATCCTTGGAGCCACTCTTCCTCCGGATCTTTTCTGGTTCATAAGTTGGCGCTGGTGCCTTGGACACCCTCACTTTAGGGATCCTGAAGCCCGGCCTGACACTGCTCCTCCTCAGCACCATGTGCATGGGCAGGAGACTGGTTCTTCGCAGTTCCAGTGCTTCATTATAAGCTACAATACCCAGGCTGGAGCTTCTGTGTCTATGCACCAGGCTCTGGGCCTGGAGGCTGGCCCGGCGGTCCACTGAGTTCTTGGCCACTAGTGTGACCCGGGAGTTCTGGAAGAGTTTGAGGTGGGTGTCCACCCGGTCAGGGTCGATGGAGCGGAGCTCCTTGGCACGCTGCTGGCGGATGATCTCAGGGACTGCGTAACGCCGTTTTCCCACACTTGGAGGACTGTCAGGACACACCTGAAACAAAACCAACCATCTGTTATATCAGTAGCAATAATAGTGATCATAACAGAATTCTATGTGTTTAAAAAAAAAAAAAAAAAAAAACTGCTCAGTCTGCAGATTGTTTCATTGCAGTACTGATAATCCTGCATAAATATCCTGCTTAGCGGATAAAGCTCATTTCCTTTAATTACCATGAACTATCACATGAAAAAAACAGGAATTTTTTTTTTCATAGAATGAAAGATAAATTAGTGCCTCTTATTGGCATTATTATCATTAGTTTGCATGCACATCATTTTTTATTTACTGGCAGACATACTTTGAATGCAAAAACACTTCAGTGGAAGGAGATTTGAATGTTGCATGTGAACAAGAATATTTGGCTCCACTGGAAGATCAGTAAATGAAGTTGGGTATGTGCAGATGTAACGTAGATGAGAGCTGCTTGACACACTGACTTGAAAAAAGTGCTGCCTTTGCACAAAATGATGCGCTTCACCTTTTGTCTCAGCTTGCATGCAACAAAAACTTGTTGTTGGCACTAAGTGCGGAAGATGTTGGTTCGAATAGTTGTTTTCCTTCATCTGCTGTTGTGCAGTGCTTAATACTGATTCATGAATAACTAGATAACAGCCATTAATCATGATCTACAGTGTCAGTACTTTACCGTATGGCATGCTATCGCAATGACAGGGCTCCTCATGGCCGTCGTAATTGAAACCATGTGGTCGATGACACCGTCGTCTTCAGGGTTGGTGACATTTGCGATGTTGAAGACGTTCCGTACTGTGTCGGACAGGCGTTTCAAGCAGCCACGCGGCTCCTGGGATTTGGCCACCAGTGATGCCAGCAAGGGCCACTCTAAGCTGGAAAAACAAGGTTGCTAAAAATCCACTGCACAGACACTGAAGGGTTTACTATCCATAATCATAAAAAGATATTGCATGTTATCACACGACCCGTGTAAACCTTATCTGAATAAGACCAAAATATATAAATACTGTTTGATTTTATATGGTGTTATCGTGCTCAGCATGTGTATCGCCCTTTGTTTCTCTTGGACTCTGGGTTTCCTTATCCAGATGCCAGACACGTGTATTAATGCTTTTTAGATGGGCCCTTTTTCACTTTTTCACTTTGTAAGAAATAAAACAATTTATTAAATTCTGACTCTGTTCGTGACCTTGTTTTGCATATCTACATCTCCCATGTACCAACATTTGTACTATCATCTGTGGGCATGTGGTTTCATTGTTGGAAGTGGTGTGCTGGGTTGTTGAATATCAAGGTCAGCTCATAGTAGGGCACTCGCAAAACTAATTGCAGTGTGAATCCAAATGTGTCCGAAAACATGGAAGAGAAAACAGGATTATTTTTGCTTTTTACATATTCAAGACACTTGGCTCCTTAGGTTGTGAAGCGTGAAGAGAAAGTGCTGGTTCGAAAGAAAAAATAAGTGTTTCAGCCTCCTTGAAAACTCATGATGTAATCTAATTTTGTTTATGAATAAATATATCCCTCCTTCCAGTTTTCTCATTTGGAATCCAAATTTGAAACGTTATGAACATACACGTTAAGAAACAATGTGATCCAACTGTTAGTCTTACCTGTATGTATCAGAATACTGGTGGGGAAGGGGCCGTTCCATCAGACGTGTAATCAACCAGGCGGTTTCATAACGCCCCGTAAATAAGGCCCACTCCTTGGCAGTCAAGTGGCGGCCAAAGTCTCTGGCATTCAGGGCAGCCCCTGGAGGACACAGCAAATAGTTTGAAATGTCAATGAAAGCAGCATCACAGGGGGTGGATACACAAAGATCTGGGTTAAAAGATAACAAGGTGGAGATGGAAAGAGTCAGATATGCTCAGAGGTGAAGAGGAGGGAGGGCAAAGATATGATTGAAGATTCAGAAGGCAGTGTCAAAGGCAAGAAAACGTACGCACACCACCCTCATACAAATCCCACTGGTCCAGTTTCTATAGCCTCAAAGTTCAGATGAACTGATGTAGAAATATCACTGCGATCATGAAAGTTCAACTAAAATCCTTGTTAAGCAAACCTATCATTTGGCATAAATATTTTCAATTAGCTCCACTCTGGCTAAAAACAGAATATTCATCCAATAACACACATCAACATCTCAATTTTCCATCTTTCCACCAAATTCTAGAAGATCTCTCCAGTTTTCCAAGCTGCCATAGTGGCAGAATAATGGTGGAATAAAAAAATAATTTTGTGGTTGTGAAATTTGCATGAAATTCTCGATAATTTGGAAAATCTTGTACTTGTAGCTACACTGCATTTCTGATACAGAGGCGTGTGTTTTTGAGTAAGAAATCCCATAACAAACATTTGCCTCACCTGCCATCATGAGCGAGCGCACACATTCCAACCGGCCCTGCATGGAGGCTTTCATGAGAGCAGTGAAGCCGTGGCAGTTTCTCCTCTCGATGTCCAACCCAGAATAGTAGTTCAGCAAATAGTTGGTGATCGTTATGTGGCCTTGAATGACAGAAGGGCGGACAGGCGTTACAATTGGCTTGGAAAAATAACTGCTGGATGCGCATTCACATTTGTCCACTATATTTTAGACGGACATGACCTACATCAGCATTCCTGTGTAGAGCTGTGTTTTTCATGCTGGTCTGTGTGTGTTCATCTGTTTCAGCATTAGTTCCATATTGTGTGTGCATGTACTGCAAACCAGCATTTAGCTAAATAAATGAGCCCATGTTTGACATTTGTGTGGGCATATGAGGAACTCACCTGCTTGGGCAGCAGTGATCAGAGCAGTGTTTCCCTCACTGTCCTGCCAGTTGACATCCAGATACGGACACTGAGACAGCGCTATGACAACATCCACGTAACCCTGGTAACATGCAATCAACAGTCCTGTCTGGGATAGAAAGTGACAGGACAGGAAGTAGAGATAGTGAAGGGAAAGGGAGAGAGGCGAAAGTTTAGAATCAGCAAAACTGGTTCAGAAAGGTGGATTAAGTCAAACCGCAGTGCTGACATGTAGGAAATGGCACAAAGAAAAATACAATCATGGAAGTGTTAGTAAGAATCCATAAGACTGGAGAGACTTTGTGGATCCTTCAAACAGAATATCCATGAACAAACATGACATCTGTTATGGTTTCACGGAGACCTGAACTGTCTTGAACTCAGTGGAAAAATAAGCCATCTTTCACTGTGTGAATAAAACCTGTTTGTGTGCTTTGTGCGTGTTCATGCCACAATAGGTGCCCTTTTACGTGTGTGTGGATGAATGAGTAAATGTTAGTCTATGACTTTAGGCGAGTTTAAAAGTATGAGAGTCGTGGAAAACTAAGAGTTGTAAAATTTGAGTAGTTTCCAGAAGGTGCATTCCTCATCTGCCAAGACAAACACATTTACAACCAACGAGCAGAAAGAGAGATGGTGAGCGGGGGGGGGGGGGGGTTAGGACACACAGTTCTTGACATATGATATAAACTGTGTTTAAACATTAGTATGTGAACCAGTTCTGCTTGAAAGAAATTTCTTTTGCTAGATGAGTCAGAGTTTAAATGGACCTTTAATTAATTTTTAGCCATTTTGTAAATGAGAATGAACGTGAGCCTGAATAAATTGCAAAAACGTTCAAAAGCATGACTTGCAAAACAGAAACTTTCTGAAAAGTTAAAGTCAAATGATATGTTGATCATACAGAATATTTATTATATTTATTTATATTAATTTATTAATTGGCAAATCACTTAACCCCACCGAGACTCTTTCTTGGTATAGGCTGGAAATGTAATTCATTTGAAACCAGTAGTGTGCTGCCTTTGCGGTGTGTCATACTGTAAAGGACACGGTGAATTAGTATCAAATATTCCAGTTTCTGTGGTCATCCAATTAACCTGACTGCAGGGAAAGTCGGCATATAAAGACGCCACGTTGTATTGAACATCATTTAAATATGAGCATGTTGCCATGAGGAATGAATGAAATGGCATAATGAATGCATGTAAAGTACAGTATTTAGTGAAGTTGTTGTAATTTGTGCCACATTTAATAATCCTTGAGCTGGCTTGATTCATCAACCTGCTTCTGTGTCATGATGTTCTCTTCATATTAAATGCACTCCTAAAATATAATTAACGCTCTGCAATTCTCGACTAAATGAGATTTTTCTTATACACAAGGAACATTGCATTACAGGATATTATCCTTCTGAATGCTGGTATGAAGGTGAAGTTCAGCCCCACTGAAATCAATGAATAGAAGATTGATACAGATTGAACATGAAGGTTCAAACAAGTTGACAAAGTTTCTACCAATATCCCCGACATCTGAATAATATCCATCCACTGCCCAGATAGAAGAAAAAAAAAAAAAAAAACATAGTGTGTGCAAGGGTTAAGTTGTAAATGCATCTCTACTAAATGAAATAAAAACCTAATGCAGAATACCTGCAGTTAATTAGATAGTATTCATTGTATACAAATTGGATGTGATTGAATGAACCCTTAATTTAACCAACACCATGCGAAGTAAGCACAAAGTCACATGCCACGTAGCTACTTAGCTCTAAATTACGCCTGCGCCTCCAGCTCAGTAAAAACTATGTCTAATAGCAAGAGATATTGTTTTCGTCTGTAGACAAACTGAGCTTTAACAAGGTTGTCAGCCAAGTGGAGATGTAGCCACATTGGAGCTGTCAGCCCTGAAAGTTTTAGGGGGAAAAGGTGGAAGGAGGTCCTGTGGAGTAAGTGGTGGATTGTCTGGAAGAAGTTCACGTATAATGGCAGAGCTCCAAATAGCTCTATCTGCTCCATCCTGTTAAGACACGCATGTACACCTCGTCCACTCCTCTCTTCGCTGTCTCACATATACGCACATCCTTGGCAGCCCTCCAGCCTTGCTGTGATGTACTTTAGAAGCATGCCCTGCAGCATGTCTGGTGCGATTTCATCAGACAGTGTCCTATTTTTTCTTTGAACCTTTCTCACGTACACACAAACTCACACATAAGAATTAATTTCTTCTTTTTTTTTTCCCCCTTTTCTTGCAGACTCAAATTTTCAACTCAGCACATTCCAATAGCACACACAAGAATGTATTTTTGTATTTGACGAATCCATTGTGCGACTTGTCCTTGTGGTCGCTGGATATGTTGAAATGCGCACAGATTGCAAAGACACAGGAATTGGGGGGAAAAAAAAAAAAAAAAGGCAATTGTGCTACACAACATTACCCACTCAATGACTAACTTGGGGGCTAAAAGGATAAAAATAACACCACAATCTGGCAGTTCAACAACCCTAAAATAATCAAGAGCTATACTACCAGGGGTGGATGAGCGTGTATGAAGTGTCCATATGTGGAAAAAAGATAGAACAGTAAAAACTAAAAGAGAGATTCAAATCCTCACCTGCACATTTTAAAACCGTCTTAAGGTTTAGGTCATATGGAAGACAATGCACATACATACATACATACATACACACATACACACATACACACACACACACACACACACTTTAAAATAGATATCCAACATTAGCAATTTAAGCTGCTACAGTATTTGATGGAGAAGAAAACAGTAGTAGCTAGTTATCACCTTGACTTGTAGTCCCTTCAAAACCAGATGTGTGTCAATGGCAATGTCATGCAAAATCAATTGTTACTGTCCTGCACTGTAGCGATAAATGTTCAAAAGGTGACAACTTCAGCCTCAGGCCAGTTCAAAGCCTACAGAGTTATGTCTTCAAAATAACCACATATTTAAGGTATTATCTGCAAGTTTTTTGTTTTTTCTTAAGTTGTTCTCTTGTGTGCTGGAAACAGTTTCAAGCTTTTTGACCTGACCGACAGGTGGCTGTAAAGTACATTTACATGCAGCAAAGTACCAAAAAGACCATAATAAAGAAGACTATCTCATAAACCTTAGATGTAAATAATGCAGGATTATAAATACTTAAACATCAGCTTTGCAAATATTTAATAAAATGCATTTTAGAGTTTATTAATCACAAGAAGATGCACAATGTTTATTTAGTAACACTGAAACTTTATTGCCTCATTATAAGATGACCAGTTGCTTATGATATGCTAAAGGTGTTATTTTTCCATGAAGCAGATATTTTGATAATTAAACAGCATCATTATTCACAAGTGATATCAAAATCCCCATGCACTCCCCACAGGGAGTCACCAATATCAAATGTGATTTTAGTTCTGGTCATGACAGTTTTGACCAAAAGGAGTACACGTGCCATCTACAGTCAAGGTCAATAGACTTTAGCGCAAAACAATTCTGGTGAACACAAAAACACAAATAAAGACACACAAAGACACACACACACACACACATGCAGATATCCACACTCACTAAGTAATCTGGGGACTATCCAGAGCTAGGAATAGAAAGGCTTAGTGTTATCAGGGAGAGAGACACAGACAGAGGGGGAGGGAGAGAGACATAACCGAGTATGTACAGTTAATGTGAGATGTTGTAATAATTGGCTCCAGTGAGAATGACACAATACCCAGAGTAACCTTTACAACAAATCATAATCCTCAGTAAAAACAGGATTCCCAGCCAATCTTATCAATGTTATCGAGGGAATCCAATTCAAATGATAGCATACGTGTTTATGAGCACAGATGAATGGATGAACTTTATCTGATGCTGAAATCAAAGAAAATACAGAATAACTAACTAAGCAAATTCTCTAAATTCTTTATAAACAATAAAAAACTAATATTTTTTTTTCTTAAAAAGGGTTGTAAAATGTATTGAGCTAATTAGATAGAAAGGAGCTCTATCAATCTAATGAAGCCCCTCAAGTCCTGTGGCATTATCCCTGTAGAATGTGTGGCAAATTTTCTCAGCAGCTTTTTACACAAACACAACTAGAACGCCATCAAAAACAAGCTGTTTAACATCCACATAACAACTAAACCCTTGTGGGTTTCCTAAACCAAAGTGAGCCTAAATAAACCTAAATCTAAATTCTTCCTTGTTTCCTAAATAAGGATTTAGCCACACCTCATTTTTTCTCCAAATATGTTAAATCTTGCGAGTCATCCAAACTGCACCTCTGCAGCCTGCATAAAGCAAATGTTTAACTTTGCATTGGTTCTGCAATTTACAGCACATCTTTGTGTTTAAGGGCAGGCACAAACAGGCCAACACACACTTGACTGCCCTAAATCACATACACTACTGGCATAGTAGGCCATGTTTCTGTCAATAACCTCCCTGTTGTTCTGTCTGCAGCTGTGCTTTCACATGGCTGTATCAAATCAGATATGTATGACTGTCGCTTTGATTTTTCCACTTATCTATATTAGCGAGCAGCATCATGCTTGTTGCCATCCACAGTGCCAAATTTCTGCCTCCGCCTGCATGTCCCTCATTTGGCCTGCTTGCTTGTTGGCGTGATGTTTGATGTGTGTGTTGGTCAGTGGCCCTTTCTGTTTGTCAGAACGCTCTGTGGTTGATTGTGTCACTGGCACTGTTTTGGCAGGCATGGATGAAGCATACTGTACTTGTCACAGTTTGTCGGCTAATCTCAGCCCGTTTGGAGAACCTGGCTTTTTAAAGGAGGAGTGTGTGTCTGTGTGTGAAAGAGATAGAGGGAGAGAAAGTCAGAGAGGTAACAATCAGTCAGGGTGGCCTCATTCAGTTTGGCTGGATTCTGAGTCAGTGCGTTTGTGTGCATATGTGTACATATATACTGAGTTTGTGAGCATGACAGCTTATCTACTCTATGAAGGACACAATTTAATTTGATATGTGACATTAACAAAACACACACACACACACACACACACCTTCTACAAGTCAGCATTCAGAGGGTATAACCCTTATATTTATTGCTTAATTTATCTTTGACTTTTTGCTACACAAACCTCAGCCATTGCAGACACACCACTGAATACGTAACATTTTTGACATTGATAGAATATATAATTACTATGCTGTAATCATATAGAAGGTGAATTAAATATAAATACACGTAATTGCATGTGACCTACATAATGGCTTGTCATTAGGAGTCTTGCTAAATTTAGTATAAATGCTGTTCAGTTGAAACATGCTCGCGGTCTTCTAAGGATACAAGGGACACACTGTGTGTATGTAAATATTTACTCTGGCTTATTTTGTTGCGAGTGCAATTAATACCATTTCAGTATGCGCTTTCAGCAGTGGAGAGGAAAGTTTTACTGCTTTTTAAAGTTTGGACAAATTAAAAAAGGAAGTTTTGCAAAAAGGTATAATCAGGGTTAAAAAAAAAAACTATGAGAAAAGATAACTGAATGTTGAATATGATGCAAATCTCTCTGCAAAAAAAGTTTGCTTATGAGGCTTGAAATATAATCAAGTTATCATGGGTTATTGATAAGTTATTGCAGGGTTGATATTCTATGATCAGGTGTTGTCTAACAATTACAATTAAAAGATCCATGTGTACGCTTGGCACGAATAGCTGCTGCCCTGATGTTTTCAGCAATGCTTGACATCCCACAAACACACATCACTGATAGACGCGTTTGTCTTTCTGTGCAGGAGCTGCTGAAAGACTACAGGCCACCATCGACCACAGACTCAGGGTCAATGTCATGCACTGACAAGTTCCAGCCCAGAGCAATCCAAGTCTTCTGGGTTGCAGTGTTGAAGTTAGCCCTAACCTTTGACCTCCCTGCTGAGGGACCAAGAACCAACAGATTGTTATGCATGGATGGAATGATATGGTTGAGTCTTTTTCTGCAGCATCTATCCAAAATAGTTGCCGAAATATGAATACATCCCGCTCTTTTCGGATTGTCTTGGAATATCTGTGTTAACTTTCATTTTTTCAGTTCCACCTGCATGTAAGGAAAAAGGATTCGTAGGAGGACTCCGTTTCCACAGCCAGATAAATTTGAACTGTGCTGTATATAAACCCTACTACTTAAATATAATGGAGTACTTTCATCGACTGTCAATATAACTTGACAAAACCACAGTAGTTCCTGTATCAAATAAGACACCCTCCACCCCCTTTAAACTGCTGATGAATGGAAAGGGAAACAGACTATATATCATACTTCAAATACAAACCTGTAATGTCACACCCTTCTCTGTTTTACACATCTTTTTGCTGAGCTGTCCGCTATATTAGAATGTTGAAATTTCTCTCAAGATGTTGAACGTGCATATCTATTCAGTAATGAACTTTACATATTCATATCAGCATGCGTTTCCAGTGGGTGCATTGCTTAAACTGTGTCATATCTGCGGGGTATGTGCAATTCTTAGAGGTCAGAGGTCACACTGTGAATAGCAAATGTGCTAACACATCCTGGTTATCCATATAAACATAACTTTCTTGCTCTACATTTCTCACAGTTACACACACATGCACACATTGCTTGCAAACACGTGTTTTTGGTTGCTTAACAAAGTTATCCCAGTGCCTGCAAAACCCTTGACCTTTCTTTGTTGAGCTTTTTGCAGAACGTGTGTATAAGTCTGTGTGCATCGCTCTGCTTTTGGGTCATATTCAATAAAACGACTGTTATACATACAGACCACAGACATTTCATCAGTAGGAATATGGAAAATGTGATGATATAACAGGTGTCTTTTTCAGTTGAAAATGAGTGCAGCCAGTGGTTTTTGGAAGTCTAATGGCTATCAGGCTCATTGTGTGTAAACTGTGGAAACCTGTACCAACAATATTATTTTCTCATCCGCCACCCTTTTGGATTACACAACATGTCGTCAGTCACAGCCAATAACTGCTCAATCTCAAGAAACAAGCCTCCAGCAATCCTTGACAGAGAGGCTCTCTGTGTGATAAAAACATCAAAACAGTATGATGCTACATGCAGCGGCGTGCCACTTTTCTCCTGGTCTCCATGAAATATAAATCAGCAAAAAACGTCCAACTTCTTCGTTCACGTTCTGCCAATGGTAGAAATTTACACTTTTTTTTTTTTTTTTTTAAATCAGCTTTGATGTGTGAAGTTATTGAGTGGTGAGCTAAAAAGGCATACTTTTCCTGAACTGGGAGCAACTTTTTACTCCAACACAGTGGCATTAACTAAGAACGATGTATAATAAGAACAATGTAATTCAGTTTACAAATTCAATTAAAATTAGCGAAGCCTCCAGATAATTAAAAACTACTCTTGCATTCTATTGGTATGGATTTGACCGCTTGCCCTGGACTGCAGTTCTTTAGCTGGAGTTATCCCCCAGTGTAAGGAAATAAATATACTGACCACAGGGCAGGTAAAATTCCAACTATTTATTAAAGCAGTTACTATTTTGATGAATTACCTTCAGCTTAAAAAAAAAAAAAAAAAAAAAAAAAAAAAAAAAAAAAAAAAGTAGCCTAACTGTCATTTTATGAACATGATGGAAAACAAATTCTAACATCCAGCCAGTGTCTGAATCTTGTGAACATCTATAATATAGAATTTCTATGTAGCTTTGAATTAATGTTATAAAACTAATTCAATAACTCGATTCCAAGTTGCTCTGAAAATTATTAATGCTACAAACAACAAACTGAGTTCAAATCAAGAAAGTGAAATTGCAGGCCGAAACACACACACACACACACACACACACACACACACACACACACACACACACACACACACACACACACACACACACACACAGGAGTGTGTTCTGATGACCTTGAGACTTCAAGGTTTTTAAAGAACTTCAGCTTGGTTGCTCTCACTCTTCTGCAGGAAACATTATAGGGCATTATCTATTTAACCCAGGTTCCTTTTAGGAATTTGACACATTATTATTATTCAACGCATTGAGGGTTATGGTGACTTAATACATTGTTACAAGACAGAGGCCTGTGGGCGGGTATTGAAGTTTTCAGGGACACTGGTCAGCATGCAGTCATAACAGTTAAACACATGACATGCATTAAAGGCATTAAAAAGGTCAGAGCAGTTTTGCAAGATCTGGAAGTAGGTGAAGAAGCCACTGCAGCAAGCTCAGGCTTCACTAATATTCAACGTGAAGCCCCTTATCTGGTCATGTTGCACTGAGTGACGGGAAGGTGATGTTCTACAGTTTGGCATTACACAGTTACTTTCTTAATAATATATGTACATCAATATGCAATAAACTAAGTTTAAAAAAAAAAAAAAAAAAAAAAAAAAGTCTTGTTCTGTTTGTTGTTTTCTGACACTTCGGAGGTTTTTCTGGTAAACACTTTACACTTTAAGTACTAAAAATATTTGTTGGTTCTGCCTCTTACCCGGCTGTTCTTGTCCGTTTCCTTCACCTCTTCCTCCTTCACTCCGTGCCGGATCATTATCCGGACGATGGCCGCGTTGTTGTTGCAGCACGCCTGGAAGAAGGACAGCGGCTCCGGGCTTTCCGGAGACGGCGTGCGCTCCGAGTCCGCGAACGCATCATCAGGCGGGTAGAAGGAGTCGTCGGACGCGATGCTCCGACAGTCGTCCAGGTCCTCGAAGTCAACTTCTTCAAACTCATCATCGTCGTCGTCCTCCTCCTCGTTGTCCTCCTCGCAGGAGCCCAGGTAGTCGTCGTCCTCCTCCTCGCAGTTGGACGGCGGCTCCTCGGCGATGGTCGGGTGGACCCGGGCGGCGCTGCCCGCCGGTTTGTGCTGCTGCTGGAGCTGTTTGAGCCGGACCGACGAGGCGCCTCCTCCGTCACTGTCGTCCGTGATCAGCACCATCTAAACCCCGGGCCCAGGGCACCGCCGTCCGGGCATGAGACTGGCTGTCTCCTTAAGACAGGACTCCCCCTCCAAAAAAAAAAAAAAGTCAGGTACATCACCTAAATGAAGCAAACTCAGTCTGTGGCAGCATGAGCCTGGATCCTGGTTCTAGTTGGACTTGTTGACATGTCCAACTTCTGCTGGAGACGTCCTGCAGAAAAAGCCGAACCTGGAGGGGCTGAACTTAGTTTTCCGCTGACAGAGCTCATGAATGGAGGCTTTCTGAGAGTCCCAGCAGAGGAGAAGTGCAGGGGACCCTGCTGTCCCATGTGGGGAGGAGGGACAGAGGGACAGAGCAGCCTGTTAACCGACAGTCACCTAATCCGATTAGACGGGACCTCTCCCCCCCCCCCTCCCCCCTCCCCTCTCTAAATGAAACATTAAAGTCTGTACAACATAAGATTTTTATGGTATTATGGGTCTGTTTACAAGTGTGAAAATATTATCCTTTTTTCCTCTATTATGATATAACAATAAATATCACATTATTATATTATGATATAATAATACCAATTTCTGATATTGATTCAGTTCTCTAATGGGGTAGCATTTCCTCCCTTTAGCCTGTTAGCAGCATACAGGAACAGAAAGTGTTACACCTTCAAGTCAGAAATATTCCAGATGTAGAGATGTTCAACATGTGATGAATTTGCATCACAACTCACGCAAATTGAGTCCAGGTCAAAATAAGGAAATGCAGTCAAAAATATTCACAAGTGTGTGTTCTGATACCTCAGTGTTTTTAAAGACATTGAGGTTGCTTGTGAGGCCTGTCATCACCTGCAGCAGAGGTCTCCAAACCCAGTCCTGGAGGGCCACTGTCCTGCATGTTGTAGATGTTTCCTGCTCCAACACACCTGATTCAAATGATCAGCTCGTCATCTGCTGAAGTCTGATCGGGAGCCACTCATTTGAATCAGGTGTGTTGGAGCAGGAAACATCTAAAACATGCAGGACGGTTGCCCTCCAGGACCGGATTTGGAGACCTCTGACCTACAGTCTGCAGTCAAAACAAGCATTTTTCCGTGGATTAAAAGTATGTTTTTGTTTTACTTATTTTCATGATTGTATTTATGGGAATATTTGGGATTAATATGTAAACCTTGCATTATATATTTTCTTAATGTACAATTTAAGTAGACTGGCATTTTGTGCATTCGTCATAATTCTTGTTTATTTTTTGAACATCTGCTTTAATACTGTAAACATTGCAAAGGTCACACAGTTACCTCTGCCATATTATATAAATAATATATATTAATTTTAAAATGCTGTGACATTTAGTTTTATCATTGCTTCTTAACCCTGCTCTCATTTCCTTTTATTCTTTAATTCATTCATCTTCTACGGCTTATCCGTTTCCAGGTCGCTGGGGGTGCTGGAGCCAATCCCAGCTCCATTTCCTTTAAGGAAAAACAAAACATGTATAAACCTATGGAAGTCTACATCTGGCTGATTAAAGCCCCACAAGGAAAAATACAGTATTTCTTCACAGCCTATAATTAGTGGTATGTATAAATAAGGCAGCACTAAGGTTCAAATGAGGTGATTGCAGTCATTAATGATTGTAGCACATGGATTATATTTTCCATCACAATGTAGCAGGATTTTCAAATCAGCCTCAGTAAATTATGTTAAATCCACAACTCTTTGTAATCAGTTACATCTCATAAACAATACAATCTAATCTAATTTGCAGGAAACTATATTTTTCATCAGGTGAGCGTAGAAAACCTACACTACAAATTCATTTGGCCAAACAGTAACCCCAAAGAGTGGAAATTAAACTATAATGGGAACCTATGTACTTATAACTTTAAAATTATAATTTTAAAGTTATGAGGAAATTCTGACAGTGAAATGTGTTACTTTGCTGTTTCCACTTTACTGTTTTGTAGTAAATATTTTCTTTTTTTTACTATCAACTTACAGCAAAACCAAAACAGGGTAAAGCGGAAAGAGATTAGGATAATTTGTTTTTACCCGTCGGTGTGTGCGTTCACCACATTTAACTATCTATAGAAAGAATAAAAGGCTCTGAGTTTCTGAGTCTGAGGTGCTACAACACATATTTACTTATAGGTCACAGCCAGATTTACAGCGATGAAACCTCGTCTCTGAGTAATTAACAACTTGAGTTCGCTGAGATCACCTGCTGTGGAAAAATGAGTGCATAACACTCCCAGTGTGCACCCATTATTATACCTTAATCTACCCCCAGCTAAGTGCTCCCCCCTCCTGTGCCACCTCCATCTCTGTGATGTCATTCGGCTGCTGTGAAGGGTGGCAGTCTGTGCTAGCAACCTTTGAGAAATTCGTATCTGTGAAAAGAATTACTGTCTGGGAAGGCCACACAGACTCATAAAAAAGATGGATGAAAAATTACAATTCCTCATCCGCCTGCATTAAAGTTATTATCTTCTGCAGGTAGAGTTCAGGGGGAAATTTGTAATCGTCCATTTTCAGTGCAAACACCTCACGGATCTGCCTTCAATTCGCTGATTCAATATTCATCCACTAATGTGGGTATTGGTCCCAAATGTGTAGATTTTGTGTGAGTTACATGGTAGGGTCTGGCCTAAATCCTATACAATTGTAATTTCAAACAGCATTTGTGCTCATAAAATGAAATAAAAAGCAGGTTTCACACATTTTAAGAATTCGTTGAACAAATTGACGCTTTAAAATTGGTTATATAATATTGTAACGAGGATGAAATATATCTTTGTTCACATAATAGAGGTAGAGGTGTCTGTAGCGTTGTAAAGTATGCATTCTTGCCCAGTGACCTTGATCTATTACATTAATGTATTCTGTTAGCAAAATGGTTCCAGTTTTCAGCAGCAGGTCAATGATGTTCAGCGAGGATAAAGCTGCCATGAGGGAAAAAATTGCTTGGCAATAAACTGATGTTTCAGAGGTTGATAGTGAATTGCTAGAGTCAATTAAGTTACAAAATTTCATCCAGATGACTCAAATTTAAGAGCAATATTACCCAAGCAGCCTGAAAAGCTGTATGAACTGATCAACTGTGAAAAAAAATTCACCTTTTGTATTATTCCGTAATTCCCATATGATCTGCAGATGGCTTTATTATGAAATAAAAATAGAAAATACAATATCTTAAGAAATCGCATAGGGATGGCTGGCATCTGCATGAACTTAAGATAACCTGCGTGACTGGGATGAAGGACTGAAGAAAGCAGACTTTAGTGTAAACCCGGAGAAAAGTTTAGCAAGAGTTGAAAACGAGGCACTGAATTCTTTCAAAGGAACAGTACCAAGCCTCTGATTCAGATATGTGGACGACACACGGGTCAAAATTAAAAGCTAGGAAACGAAGGCCCTCAGAGAACACCTCAACTCAGAGGCATCGCATTCACATGAGAAGATGTCTGAAATCAAACCCCTTTGCCGTTTTTTGATTGTGCCTTAAAAAGTGAAGATGACAGGAGCCTCCACATTTGAGTATGCAGGAAACCCACTCACATGCAGACTAGAAACTACACTTTGACTCTCACCACCCACTAAAACACAAGCAAAGAGCTCAGTGCTCTGTAACACGGAGCTGACAATGTGCCAGCATGTGTTCAGGCTCAAGCGAGAAAACAGAAAGACCTAAAAAATGCACTTAAAACCTGCGGATACCTTTACTGGACTGTCTTAAAATCAGCCACAGGATCCAAGAAGAACACCAGCTCTGTAGGTGGTGAAAAAAAGAGGCAACATTGTCTTTCCTTATGAGACTGGAAGGTTTGATAGAATAGATGAGTTATATCGCAAAAAATATCAACATAATGACTGAATGTGCTCATCCACACAAAACGTATTGGTAAATTTAAATGAAAAAGGCTTTTTAATAACAATACTCATATATCATTGGGCTTTTTAGAGCCATGTTCTGCATGCAGGCTTGTGACCAAAATAAACAAATAAATAAATCAATAAAGACAGATATGAAAATCAAAACTGAAGGCATGGAAATGCTTTTGTGGATGATTGTATATAAATAAGTAAAACTGTTAAGTAAGATGTTTCACTAGCTCATCTTAGATCAGTGATATGAACAGATGGTAGGAAATTTGTTGTTCATTCAAGGATTGAAGCTGGATAGAGGCCAGCTGAGATGAAGAATTAATGCCTTCTGCATATGTTCTAGTGAAAATGTTCCTAATGACAGCACAGGTGGTTGAGTGGTTAGTGTGCATGCTGTTTTACCATAGTGTACTGGGTTTGAGTCTAGCCTGGGACCTACTGTATGCTGCAGGCCTGTTTCCTGTTGGCCACTCACAAAGTGAAATAAAAAAATAATCATTTAAAATATCAAACATGTTGAGTGCCATACTGTGTAGCCTAGTACTGCTTATTCTGTCTTGTGCACATGCTGATGTGAGACACATTGTAAGTAGCACAGCATCACTTGTTGAGCCAATTCTGTTAGTTTAACCTGGGCTTAGAAGAAAAACATTTAAATCTCTTGAACAGATAATCGCGAGCCCTTCTAGGAACATGTGGCATGTAAATGGTGAGTTCGATGCTGGGTTTCCTGATCCCTTACATATTCAAGGCTCTTTCAAGCAACTATACTTACCAGGAGTGCAGCAATCTGTTATGCATTTTACATTTTTAACCATAACCTGAGAGCAGTTTTCTGACAGATTCATTGGGCCAACAAAAACAGAACTGTGTAATTTGCGTGATTGCTGTTGTCATCCCAGTCTCTTTGGTAAATGCCGTTTTGTTTTCATCCGTATTGTGTATTATTTTATGGTCAGTCACGCTGTGATTGTTCATACCACAAAGTAAAAGGTCCTCTTTGGCTTAAGAGTGTCACAGCTGCAATTTGGTCTGCCAAGTTTTCTTACCATGGCCCAAGAGGAAGACTCCAGTTTATACTGCAATACTACACATGCAAGCAGTCATCACAGTTAAGCGTTTCTGAATATGTATAAGCTGAATGATTATCAGGCTGGCAAGCAAAAAATGCTGGTTGGACAGGTCACAGCTTTGCCTCTACCAGAAGCATGATGACTTTTTAAGTCGTGGTAGAAAAAAAAAAAACCAACTCCCAGATACCAATGTGAACCTTCTCAATAAATTCCCTACATCCCACATGTACCTCATCAGCACAACATGGCCTTGCTGCAGGGAGGTTTAGACAGGCTCCTTCAGTCATTTATTTAACTCCCCTAAAACCACAAGCATCCATACTGCCCCAACACACTACAGTTTCCTCTATGGCATACCTGGAGCAGCGGTGCTGTACAAAGATCGCCTATGAGTCTCCTTTTCACACAAGCGCTGAACTGTTTGTGTATATGTATGTGCATGTGTATGTGTGTGTGTGTGTGATGATAAATTTAATGTGTGACAAGTCAAGTGTTCATGCCTGGGCTTTAAGGATTCTGCTTGCTAAGACCATTTGCCTTAAAATGTTTTTTGCAAAAGCCTAATATACTGGCCAATAACAGCTTGATTACAAAAGCCATAATTGCTTATTCAGTCAATGAAGTCTAGACAGACGTAACTGTCCATTTAGTAGCTAAGAAAATTATTTAAATGCAGTGACAAACAAAGCCTATGTTGCCAAGTGAATATGATAATTTCAATAGTCCACAATTTTTAAACAACTGTTTTTAATCAGCCATCAATGGCCCTCAATCATGTTTTTCTGTGTGTGTGTTACATATGCATAAAAACAACATCTGGACAAATCAGCTTTCATCATCATATTCAGCAAAAGTTCGTAAACCATAGACAAAATCTGCATTTATTTAAATAGATAACATAAAACATTAAATGGAGAAGAACTAAAGTTTCTTGTCTTACACACAAGCACAAACATAACATCACTGTAATAGTGAAGCTGAGCGGTACGTCACTGCGAAGGTGATTGCTGCAACATACCAGCCTCAAGAAATGAAACAATATCTTGAAATCAGTGGAAAACTCAAACATCTTCTTTTGAAATGCATACAAGTACTTTTTTTTCCACAAGGAGTCTCAGTAATTCATTTTACATCTGCTCATGTGTGTCACAGGGAGATTATGGGATCATTTTTATTAAGAAGATAATGAGGCTTAGAAAAAAAAAAATGCTTTGGAGGCCTGATTGACAAGTGCCTGACACAGGCAGCCATGGTGCTTTTTGCTCGGACATTCCACCTCGTCTTTAAAATGGTCATGAGCATTAAAGAGTAATGGTTGGTTTAAAATCTCTCTTGAGGAAAGTCTGGGTGGTGTCAGTGGCATACCACCCAAATCTCTAGGACGTTAGAATATCAAATACTGCATAATTGGAGGCTATGTCTCTTTATATAAATACATGTGCTGCACCAACATATCTTCATATAATACACATCATTTCTTTCTCTCATAGTTCTTATTCAGGTCCTGGTGTTGCTCTGGCAAAGTTTGATGATTCAGGATGAGCAATATCCTTCTTGTCCAAATAGATGAAGTCCGCAGGTTTTATCAACCCATGTTGGAGTTCCCTGGAACAAAGAGTATGTTGTTAGACATCTATGGCATTTATAGCAGCAATCCATAAGCTGCACATACTGTGGAGAACTGAACAGTATGTGTTAGTATATCTCACTATTAATTTACAAAATCATAATCATTTCTAAAAGGTTGCCCATTAAGTTAACAATACAGTCTAAACCATTAAAACCCTGAAAAACATTTTTCGAGGAAATGCTGTAAGCAAAATAGAATACATCTGTAGTGAGAATAATAATGGATTGATGTAATCTGTGTTCTGCAACTTCACTAAACATCATGACTCATGTTTTCTTGTATTCTTACCCTGAAGTCTGTTATGCAGCAGTTACATATTCTAAAAGGAAAGGCCTTGTGTCGACTCTCTCTGCTTCAGTCTCTTTCACACTGCTCTGCTACATTCATCGTCTCTCTGGAGATGTGATGTTATGAGCAAAGCTTGAGGAGACAGTAAAGGTTTTGCAATAAGGTCTCACCTTGGAGTTAAGATTCTTTAACCACTTATACCTTTGAAATGACATCATATTTCTTGCAAGTCTCAACATGTCACAACATAATGTAAATCTGTACGGTATGGTCACTCTGCTTATAGATGCAGCTAAAAATAAACTTGAGTGTAGGCCTACTGTTGCTATGTGACAAATCATAACAGCAAGAAACCAAAAAAAACAAAAAATATGTGTCTTGTCATCAAGGGTCTACCTTAAGATTGTCACAGTAAATAACGCATGAATAGAAAAAAGAATTTACATTAGATGACATTAGATTTAAGTGTTTTATTCTTTGCATAATTGCTCCAATTTAAAGAATTTCTTCACCAAAACTCAGAGTATGGACTGTAGCAACAATAAGCATCTGCTTCCAGTTTGAATGAATATTATACACACACCAGTCAGCAATGCTAAGCACTGCAAACTCAAGCTCAACAGTTACTTGGTCACTGGAAAGCACCAGCTGAAGAGTAGGGACTTTTTAGGGAGTAGAAACTGAAAGTTCCTGATTTCTTAAGAAACACTGTTTGAGTTCCTGGAAAAGCTCTTGAGGTCAAAAAAGTGCAAAAAAGGTCTAAGTCCAAATCTATGTCAGATTCTGTTGGCAAATTCATGTTTTAAAACCTTGGAAAATCAGATGAGAATAGTTTAAAATTTTAAAATTTCTACTTAACTTTAATTAAAGCGGCGTCACCACAGCTTCATGTCTGATTGCTCTATTAGAGCTGTGGTTATAATTAATGAACCAAATTTGGAATAAGTTAAATAATTATGTAAAGCTCAGAACAACTTTTATGGTTGTGATATGTTGTCTTTCACTCTCAGGACAGTATCTCAGTTTTTAGGTGCTACCTGAGGGAAACAATTTATCTATCACAAGGTGATTGTCCCTAGAGGGAAATTGCTCCTAACAGATGCGATAATGAATAAATGAATGCTGAGTTAAAATTATTTAATTCAGTCCCACTGTGGTGTTCACAGAAAGATCTGTTTAAGCCCTGACAGAATTCCTTCTTTGCTGTGTCATATGGGTGGGGAGCCTGCAGTCATCAAGTTATCAAGGGTTATATATGTCCTCCAATCCCCTTTGACTTGGCCACAGATGCAATCCTGCAAGGGGGTAAGCTTCAGTATGTGTGAGTGTGTGTGTGTGTGTGTGTGTATCCTCCAACCTGGAAACCTACTGCCAAATGTGAATTCCCACTGATCCTGTTTCCTGTTGAAGCTGATGAAATACACAAAACAGAAGTCTGTGTGTTTGTGACTGGGATATGTTGACAAAAAAATATGAACCTTATTTTCTTATGTAGATAAATAAAACAGTGTCAGTTTAAAGTGTGCAAATGTAAAAAAAAAAGCAAAAGGTTCAGACAGGCTGGCTTAGGCTGAACATGTATATATGGTATGCGTGTGTGTGTGTGTGCCTCTAAGATTCCTTTGTCCTGAGTATTTTAATAAACCCTAATATGGATTTATTCTTAGCCATTTACATTAATGTGTGGAGGGAGGGTTGATCAAACACAGAGGGTTTAGCCCTTTAAATAAGCTGAAATCAGGTGCTTCTGCCTCCAGAGCTCTCTCTTTTTCATCTGATAGGTTAAATAAATACACTGACTGTGAAGCCAAATGCAACCTGAAAGGTTGCGTGTATGAAAAGTGAACTTTGGCTAACTCAAACATAACGGAGCTGGCAAAATCCGTTATTTTTAAAATCAACCAGATATTCCACCCGACAGTCTCTGCAAGGCAGCCTTGCGTCTCTCTTGTTACTCACTGAAAGACTAACCTGACTAAAAGAAGCAGGCTCCTTCAGCTGGACAGTGATGAATAATAAACCAATGTTCTTCATGCAAGCAATTAATGGAACTAATTTATAGGTAATGAAACAACAGCTGAGCTTGAAGGCATATTAGCAGAACCATTTATTAATTGAACACTGCCAGTTTTTTTCATTTCTATTCTTTCCTTCCTGTCTTCCATTGCTTTCCATCTCTCCCTCCCTCACTTCCTGCTGGTGTAGAAGTTGGAAACCTGAATCAAACTGTCCTGCTTGTTGCTGTTGGGCAGAGACACCAGTGCATCAATGCAACAGCTCTACTCAGCAGCATAAGGATTTTCCCAACAGTGATTATCATTATCATAACATCATCCAAGTCCAGGGGACCTAGCCTAGCTTTTAAACTGCCTGTGATTTTGGGCCTATTTCCACTGAAATGTTGGGCCAAACCCAGTAAAAGTATTTTTCAGCAAACCTCTAATCCACGTTCAGCAGCACAGTCTATACTGGGTAAAGTAAGTTAATCAAATCTAGGTTACATATTTGCAACATTAAATTCCAAAAACTATTGAACAAAATATTCAGTAGTAAAAATAAAATCTGCAATACTTTTTTGAGTTTTTGAGGTTATATGAGTTTGACCTAGTAATGCTGCTTGAGCTAATAGATGGATTGATATCATGTGACCCCTATGTCTGACAACTTCTACATACATAAAAGTAAATTAAGAACTTTTTACAACTCAATAGAAGCTCAATTCAAGGGGAACTTAGAGAAATGATTAGGCTTTTTGAAAAAAGACAACTGGGAAGAAAATCTTTGATGAAATGATATGCAACACCCTACATCCATCCTGCTTATTGCACGATGGACAACTTTACCTCTGTTCTCTTAAAAGGACATACAGTTCACACAAAAAATGACACCTACACTTGTAACTGCAGGCTGCTGAGGAAGTTGTCAATGTGATCCTGTGGCATGTCCCCATCCATGTGAGCGAGGTAAGTATAAAGTTTGACAAAAGTGTCGAATGGGATCCTGGCAGCACCGCCCTCCTCATCTTCTGTCAGGATTTCACAGGCAACCTTCAGAGAACTCATGAGTGTCTGAAAAAATGCAAACAGGGACGCAGAAAATCAGACACAAGAAATTCAAAAATATGCGTTCATCATTCAAGGATTATCATATTCATTTGAGAAACACAAGAACATACTGCAAATACACCTGGACAAGCACACTTTCACTTGCAGATGGTTAAAAAAACAACCCAATCTTTATAGAACATGACTGCCCCCATGTGGTTAGAGTCTTCAAAGGCCCCTTTAACAGCATCATTAATTCTAGACAACTGACGCTGAGCACAGTGTGCATTATTCTGAGCTGCATTAGATATTCCTATCTTCCCATCAACATATTCTCTTTGAACTGTATTTACTGCCCCTTCTGCATTTTCTGAGCAAAATCCTTGATTTTACAGCATTGCAAAGAGTCACATAATCAGAGAAGGATTTCTGGAATCTGGGAGAACTAATCAAGAGGTTTGAATCATACAGTTTGTATAAACACAAGTTCACAGTCAAGACCGTTGCATGACCAAAATCTCCATGGCTTTCAGATCTATGTTCGTGCTTGAAAAGCTGTTACAATGTAGTATTAGCATTTATATTTGGCCTTTTATAACATCTCACCCCTCCCAGAGCACTGCAGCCAAGGGCAAAAAACTCCATCCAGTCAATTTCTGAGCTGAAACTGCCCAGCGATAGCAGGGTCTCCAGCTGATCCATTGGTAGACACAGACCTCTCCATTTCTTCTGAAGTTCCTCCTTGCTGCATGATTGCCTGGGGGAAAGCTGTGATTGGGTAATATAAGAAGGGGTAAGCAGAGTCGAGGAGAAAAAAAATCAGGTCTCTGGTTTACCAGATGTCAGTAAAAACTCTACAGTAGTTATTCTGTCTTATTTGCTGAAATAATAGTAATAGTACAGTAAAGTCTGGAAGCTGTGGATAGTAGTGATCTGTCTAGCCACAATCTTTCTTTTATTTGTGTTAGACTTTTATATACGGAACTATGTCATCAAGACACAGCAAGAAAAGATAAGAAGAAAGAGTGGTTCATTCCCACTCCATACCAGAGGATTTGTTTATTTAATATTGTCAAATAAATAGTCCAATTTAATATTGACAGTAGATTTGTATCCCTTAGGTAAGTGAACTCATCTTGAATTTTTAAAAATGTCCATAGTAAACAGTATAAAAAGTTCAAAGTGGCTTTAAGTATTAATATTACTGGCACGAACACAGCAAAAGAGCATCCTCACAAAGTTGAGATTGTTGTTGGCCTTTAAGGAAATAATAGTTATTCAGTTCTTTTAACAGATCCACCACACCAAGCTGCCAGTAAATGCCCCAGGTGACCAAGGTTTTCAGTAGTAAGAAGATTTGATACACCAAATGGGCAAACAGGATCACTGCAGTTTTCAAATACAGAAGAAGCAATGTTTGGAAACAAATGTGACAATAACATTTTATACGATTCACAATTACAATTAAAGAAATATATTTTACAAGATGCTTGTTTACAACATGTATGCTGTATGGCACATGTGAATTAAAAACAGTAAAGCACAGTCGAAAAATACAGTCCTTTAAATGTTACTTCTTATAGTAGCAGCAACATGAAGGCACTGATTACATGATGAATATTATGAGGTGTGAACCTGCTATAGAGAGATTACCTGTTTGTTGAGAGTCTTAAGTAGACCAGGTGTCAGACCTGTGTCTGTTTTATGTGTGGCAACATTCATTTCCAACCTGTCCTTGACAGGCAAGCACTCTCCTTTAGACAAAGCACTGAAGTATCTGGGAGAGGACACAGACAGATTTTTTAGCATACATATATTATTTCACCCTTTCCTCTCACTTGTTTCCTAAGCATGACAATCAAAAGTGATGAAAAACAGAAGTAGCACAACTTATCTAATGTGCAGAATAAGTCAACTCATCATGTTGTGTAACTTTCTTTTCCTAAAGTTCACTGAAATTCTCTAAAATGCTAAACGACAGAATGTAGCTTATCTTGCTTGGGTTTAAAAACATTTTCATTGAATTTAGAGGCAGCATGACATCCAGTATATCTGAGAAGTAACATAGCCTGGTGTTACTTTAAGAGCAAATAAACATTTTGTAACCATAGAGACGTTTGCGTTGTTTGTGTATCACTACACGCTTCAATTTATTGCCCCTTGATGTAAACACTCAGAGGCTAATAAAACTGTACAAAATATGACAGTCCTTGGGGGCACAAAAATATATTTAAATTTCATCCATTACATTTAGTGGATAAAATTTTTCTGCAGGAGAAAGTCTGATGGTTTAACCGCAGTAGTAACACTGAAGCCCGTGGGATCCAATTATAGCAAGTCAATGCAAAAATGAGAACTACACAGGTGAAAAGGGCCTGCCTTTTTGCACAGTGATGCAGCTCATGGTATTTTCAAGCAATCAAGATTGGAATAAAGCACAATCCCATCTTCCCTACTTGAACCGCTGCTGACAGATATTAAGACTTACGCTGCAGACCACAGCAGCAAATCCTTGGGCTGTGTTCGGATTGCTGCCTTAGTGAAATTTTTGAGGATGTCTGGCAACTCTGGGGGGATGTTGATTTGTTGAGCACAGTACATTGTGTCGAAAACCGGCATGGCTGCAATATAAAACACAGCAACATAGTAAATTAAAATTTGGAAATGTAAAACAAACAAATGAAATAATAATAATACATTTTAAAAGGGGGTGTAGGTCTCTGGCCACTTACATCAATACACACTGAAAATAACCAACCATTAATAGAAATATTTCATTAGGGTCCTGTTGAGTTTGTGCTCCAATGTTACTGTTATACTGAGGGGGGTTCAGAAGAACCTTTCAAACCTGTTTCAGGCACGAAAAGCTGTGGATATGTAGATTTCCTGGCAGAAAGCTGTTTCACCCTGATAAAACGAGCTGTGCTGTCTTTAAAACATCTTTAAACAGTGACTACAAACTGTAGTCAAACAAAGCATTGTTACCCAGCAATGCAATATAGTGTTTTTAAAAACATTTTAAAGCAATTCAACTTAATCTGCCAACATGGAAGACACAGCAAACAACTGTATCAGAATTTATCCATTCATATGTTTGACTTTTCTTAAAATGGAACACAGCTAAGTTTGCTATAGAGCTGAAAAGGCATTTTTCTGACAAACTGTTTCAATAACTCGCACATGAAACGCTGAAACGTTACCAAGAGTGTTGGATGATGAATGTGAAATCGTAGAAAGGTGGTCTGAAACACTTGTAGATGAAAGTTAGTGTTCGAGCCGAGCACTTCAACGGTCGATGTGTGTTGTTTAACGCCGTCGCCTAGCAACGGTGTTCTTCTTCGGTGTTTTGTTTTGTTTTTTTTTTTAAGTTCCTGCCCAGCTGCAGGAAGCGCATTTTCGCCCCCATGTGCTTAGAGAATTACAGCTACAGCAGTTAACTTTCTGTTTGTTCGATGATTAAAATAAGGGATTTTCAATATGCGTATCTGATCTTTAAGGTGAAAAAAGTTGAATGCAACAATCCACTCAGGAGAGAGCGACGTCATCCATGTTTTATTCCCCTGTGTTAATTATTACACCTATATAGAATAAACAAACTGGTCCTAGTGTAGTCACCAGCCCACCTGAGGTCAGAGGTCAACTGAACAATGGCTTCATTGACAACATGTGCAGCAGGACTAGACTGCCATTTCAAATGTTTAATTTTATCATCAGTTGGTTCTGCTAGCATTGCTGATGTCATTTGGAAAAAAAATGTTTCACTTCTAAGTGTCACTGCTCATTTTAACATCAAGCCTGACAGAGTGGGAATACAATGGTTCTTTCACTCAACCCCCTTTCTCCAACCAGGAAAAGCTGCCCACCATGAGTTTGATTGGCATGTTAGAAGGGTTGTTCCTCTCTGCTTGGAACTGTTGGGATTCGCTCTATAATAAAAGCTTAACCTTACTTGGTCAAAAAAGTGTGTGTTAATATATAAACTGAATTTGATTGAACTATCAGAAATTGTGCAGCTGGAACACACAGTTTTTCATGGTAAGTAAACATTGAACTTCTTTTACCTTACCACAAAGGTTTTCGAGGAGGTTTGACAAACACATATGGACACATGATGATAGACATCATTCTGTGTCAACACACATTTATTGAAGTGATGCCATAAACAGGCAAAACATTATATTGAAGATTTTATTATTAAACAGCTTCTTGAAAATACAAGTTTACACAGAACGTGATTAGAAAATAATAGTACAACTACCAGTATTTGGTATCCAGACTGACATGGACAATTTAAAAAAGCAGAATATCTCCCAACCACAAAAGTAGCTGAGCAACTATGATAGACCAGAGAGACAAATTCATACTAATGTAATAGCCACACATGCACATTCACACAATCACTGTCAGGTCACATACACTGGCAAGTGCAAATTTGTTCTAGCACATGTATAAATCAAGTCGAGTGGGTAGAATCTGCTTGTGAAATCCCTTTCAGATTCAGCTAACTTATATGTAATGGGAGACGTAATACAAACAGCACAGCGTTTCCTCTCCCGAGTACTTACAGTGGTACACAGAGCAAACAAAATGTGTTGAAAAAGAAATTATTAAACAATGATAAGGATGGAGTCTAGCAAAAACAACACAGGTTACATGGACTAGATAATGGACTACCCCAAAGTGCTAGTCCCCTTTTACCCCTCTCCCAAGTGTCTCTTTCTCCACTTGATAGAAAAATAAAACTGTGCTTCCCCCAAAACCCACCCAGACACTCCTGTGCCTATAAAACTATCTAGAATCAGATAATAGCTCCCTCTGTCAACTCTGCTGTTCCCACCCAACTATTATCTTATAGACCCCCCTTTTCCCTTCATCTTATCTTAACCCTACCTGGACGACACCATGGCTCATCATTTAAGAGGCCTTAGTTTGTGGAAAATGGAACCAACTGTACTGTCCACCTCAACATGCACAAAAACATATCTCTCTTTTACAATATTGAGACTAAAGCAAATTCTTTCAGATAGCTGTACTGAAGCGATGGACTCTTTCCCATGGCTGGTAACCCCAAAAGTATTATAGTGCTACAGGTCATAGTGTGTGGGCAACTTTTTGACACAGTGCAAATGGGAAAATTTGACATTAAATTTTAACATTTAAATTGTATTCTGCATTGATAGTCACAATTGCAGACTGTTAAAAATACAGAAAATATAAGTAACATGAATGTAGGCATAATTTTGTATTAATATTAGCTTAAACATCAAATCAGACTAAATGGGAGAAAAAGATAATGATGGATGGTCCTTGGGAATTAATTTTTCTCAATGTTTATGAAGCATATAAAGCCAATTGATTTTAAGTAGGCAAGCCTGTGCTGCGGTTTAATGTAGCACTTTTATGCTTTGGGGAGACCTGGCCTTGCTCGGTGCAAACTCCAAGGTGGTCACCTGATCAGTCATTGAGCTCTGTCTTTTCTTGGTTCTATCTTTTGCCCCTCTTATTTCCAGCAGGGGGCTTCTTGAGCTGGAGAAGGGGCCCTCCGGCGCTAAACCCTGCAGCAGGTGGATTAGACACCCCAAAGGTCAGACCGGCCGAGGGGTTGATCCCAGGGTTGCTAAAGTTGAAGCCTGAGCTGCTGCTGCTGCTACCAAAACCTAGAGAAGAGAAAAAAACAAGAGAAGACACACAAGTCTGAGTAGAGAAAAATCTGAGAAATGTTAGAGAAGGGGAAAAAAGACAAATTACAAGTAAGGATACTATGGTAATATAAATATTTAAGCATCTGCTAAGTTGTGAACAGACTGTCTACATTCTGCAATATATCCCTAGTTTTGTGGTCAAACTGCCAAACTGTCTAAAAGACTGGAAAAGGATGATGATGATGTGGCAAAGCCCATTTACTTCCAGAGAGGAATCAAGGAAGTTACTTGTAGTATATGTACCATTGTATTGTTTTGAAGCTCAGAATAGCTTCACGTTATATGTACAGGAAACTTTTCCAAAATCTGATGACATTTGCTCAGACAAACATCTTAACTCAGGAGGAATATATGTCTTTTCTTACTAAAGTAGTACTGTCAGTTTTGTAGTTAATGCAAATTTGGGGGGTGAGTAAAGGGGGTATATACAGTATGTATGTACCTGCACTCAGACTGCCTCCTGTGGGCTTACTTGTGGATGAGAAGGCAAAAGAAGACCCCCCAGTCCCCACCCCACCAAATCCTGGCCCACCACCAAAACCTGTGGGAGAAAGTGATATGGAAGTAAGTTTGGGCAAAGCACGCACTACACTAGGAAGAAATACAAGCAGCAGGGCCTCAAAAGTACACATAAGCGAGCATTAGCAAATATATATGCAAAGCAACTGCCACAGCCTAATCAATACCCAACTTTGCATATTCTAACTTCTGATAGGCTACATGGCAAAGCAAAGGTCAAGGGGTACACACCAGCACACACACACAGTTGGTGAGTAAAAGAGTAAACACCAATTCTGTGTACATTCAGACCACTTGTTCCAACTCTGAAACTAGATTTGCCACTGGACGTGCAAAAGTATTTTAAATATATATATTCAGAACTGCTTATGAGGACAGCCAGGCAAACTTTTTCTTCAGCAAAATTTATCGTCACTTGATTCAGCTCCTCAAATATTACAGTAAACATAGCAGCCTCCAGCAAGGGCTTTTTCAGTTTTCTGCTGGTGTGAACGCACCTCACCTCACGTACAAGGAAGAACAGTAAGAAAACTGCAACTCTATATATAGATATATAGATATATCTATATCTCTCTCTCTATCTATATATATATATAGATAGATAGAGATATATATATATATATAGAGAGAGAGAGAGAGAGTGTGTTTAAACAAAATGACTGCTCAGCAGTGAATGGTCAAGTGTGTAAGGCAAAAAGAAAAAGGGAATATTCATTAAAACAAATAGCAGAGGTAATACCTCCAAGGGTAGAAGAGCCCAAGCTAGTGCCCACTGCCGAGGCAAAGGGGTTTCCAAACCCTGCCCCCAAGGGTGCCTGGGTCCCTAAGGCACGGAGAGAGAGCATATTCTTTACTCCTCTGAACGCGCAAATTACTCATCTTTGACAGAAAGAAACTGGTGACTTGTACTGTGGTCACATAAAATTATAAAAACAACCTCCAACTCTTTAACAGAAAGCATGCTCTTGTGTTTATGTTTAAAAAAAAAAAAAAACATACAGATTTTCAATACCGTGCTTTCACTATCCAGTTGATGGTGTGAGAGAAATCTAACACATCATGTAGGAACATCAAGTCTCTACTTTGCACGATGCTTACATGGTCATTTAGATGTACAATACTACAATGTACCATGTGCCAACAACTGCAGTGCAAATTACACACTTTATAAATATTAGGTAAAACGTTTTAAGTAAAACATTTCAGATAATCAGCAAGACAGTTATTGTTGCTGACAAACTGAAAAAAAAATGCTGCTAGTTCTTTCACTCAGAAACTTGTCTTTTTTCCTATGTAATTGAATTTTGCAAGGCTTGCGATTGGTCTGCATTGTTAAAACAACTTCAGTCAAAAAGAAACAAGGACAAACGTTTCTTTGTTTAAAAATTGATTTATTGTCAATTTAATATGCCATTCCACTTACATAAAACACAAACAAACAGTTTAGAACAGAATTGATTGTTAATTTCTAACTGCTACTGCATTTGACAAGTTTCCAAATTTTTCAAGATTTCTGAGAGTGAATGAACTAGCATACGCCAAAGAAATGCATCACACAATTGTTGAATATAGCTTAAAAGGCACACCATATTATATTTTAGATATACTGTATCAACAGGCATTGGTTATGTAAGATTAAACACACTCATCTACAATTAAAAGCACTCGAGATTAAGATAGAAAAGGTGAATTTGGCATCTATGGCTGCCTCAGTGTAAAATGTTTAAAATAAATAAAACTTAGTGATATGTTTGTCTGTGGAAGTCAATGCGGTCAAGTTTTGAGTCATCCTTCCAACAAGAACAGACTGACCTTTGGGGTTTGTGTTTGAACACTTTTCACCTGTAGATTCTTAGACAGTATCACAACCAAAGTTTCAGCTTAATGGTCTTTTTTGTTGATTTTTAACATAAAACTGTACTGTGATAAATATACAAGTTTGCAAGCTACAAATATGTTTTTGGATAGGGTCTGACACAGATGAAGTGACTAACATATTGTAAGAGATCAGTATAGTTTTCAGATAAACGTAAGCAGAGGTGTAGCTTGTCTGGGACCACAAAATTATGCAATAGTAAACACAACCTGTGTTAGCAGTACCTCAGAGCAACCTATAGATAAACCACTCCAACAACAGCATCAACTATGTGCATGACAGAGTCAGGGAAGGGAAATTTATAAGGGGAAAAAAAAAAGGTGACATTTTTAACAGTAAGAGCCAACCACTCAAAAGACCAGACTGATTTTCTGGATTTTTGACACAGGCCTGTTTTGGTAAACTGTTGTGTTGCTAAATATTATACAGTAATATATACACAATTAAGAATTTTTTAAATAATTGAAGTTAAACTTGGCACAGGAGGTAAATCGTGGTGTACCATCCATTTTTGTAAAAACATAAAAATTACATTTTCATTCCTTCACTTGTTTGAGGAAAAAGAGGCAAAAGGACTCACTCTGCTCTTATAATGGCATTGAGGAAAATACAGCAGTCAGCGTTTGCATACATATTACTGACAGGTATTGAGAGAATACCAAACATACAAGAGTAAGGTGGTTAAGCATCTCTCATATCACCTCCAAGCTGTGTACAGCTTTGAAAGGCCAATTATTATACTAATTATTATCATAATTGTGCCAAGTATGACTGTAGAGATTTGGAAGAAAAGATGTGTCTAGTGTAAGCTAACCTTCATAAATGCCATAATTCTGGACAACTTGGGGATCCAGCTGGGTTCATTACTGTATCTTAATCCTACAAAGTTTTAGAGCTGTTTAACAGAAGACTGGAATGTCCAAATCAGCAGTTTATCATTTAACACACAGCAGTTTCATCCAGAAAGAATCAATGAGCACCACTGTAATGAGCAGGAATATACAGATGAGTGCAAGGAAGCAAACTGAAAACTGTTTATATGACAATTTACAAATTACATCTTTCCGTTGCCATGCCACTGAGTGCAAAAAGGATTGAGTTCCCGTCAGAGTCTACATCAAGAAGTGTGTTTTTTGTTTGTTTGTTTTTTTCATCATAAAGAAGTGGGATATAAAACCACACACAATGAAGAGACATGATCTGACTGCAGTGTCCTGTCTTTTTCATTTGGCACCACTGGCTCTTACTGGCACTGAAAGACCAATGTAAGCAGCAAAAACCTTTCTGCACCTCTCAAACCAAACAGACCATGCTCAACAATTTTGATTTTCTACACAGTGGAGATATTTATCTCAGCAAAAGTATGTACAAAGTACCACCATGCCAGATAAAAGACCAGGAATTACCATTTATCTGCACTTTACATTTAACTCAACTGAATATGAAATGATCCAGCACTGTTACATTGACAGTAGCCCTTAGGTGAAATAGCTTAAATCAAGTAACAGTGGAATGGCCTCTTACAACCAAACCATGAAATGTATTTTAGTAATGAACAGTGACTATACAGACTGCTCTTTTCACTGCCAACTACACATATAATATGTGAACCTTCAGCATAAACAACTTCAACCGCAGCTCTTTGTTCACAACATTTGATTGTATATAAACACACTGAGCACACCATTTCAACGAGTGACAAACAACCAGGTTATTTTATAGCTTGAGTTATCAGCCTTATTTTCACCTCACGACCTAGTACATGCAGTAATGGAAAACTAGTTATGTTTCAAATTACAGTTCAGGTAATTAAATAGATTATATTATCAGTCCTGAGTCTTTTGGCACCTTTCACTTTAAGTCCATTGAGGCACAAATCTGAAAAAGCTTGTGGCCTACACAACCATCCCCCTCACCAATGAAGTGGCATTAACAAGAATCTGCCCTACAGTAAGAAGCACCCATCTGTACTTTAGTGTTGCATGTGCTGTGATAGACCAATCTCCACTATGCCATTCTAATTATGGACTAGGCGATGCACATTTGCAAAAAAATTAAGTATAAATAAATAGGTTAATAAATACTGACAAGAACAAGACATTCACTTGTGATCAGGCTTTGTTTGAGTCAAATAGGAGTATAACTATTTGGCAAAAGGGATGAGAATTTTGATAAATATTACTGACACTGAAACAGCATTTAGGTAACCTAATACCCGACTCTGGGCTTGACAGACTTGAAATGCCTCGAGTAGTAATAAGTAGCAGTGTTTTAAAACAGTGTAATGGAGCTACAGCTAGTACATCCAGAGCACACAACTAAAATTCTCAAAAACTGATTTGGCTTTACAAGAAATGGGAAGCAACAAAAAAACCTGCATACCAAAGTAGTGTGCGCTTCTACCACGCAAGTAGATGTGACCAATCGTGGCAAGAAGTATTGTTTGTGAAGTGCTTTTTTTCTGCAATCTGTGGTTAAGCAATGAACTACTATAACAGTATCTTCCCTCCCTACTCAGCTTGATGGTTATCTAGAATAGTTTGAATGCCCTGCATTACAATGAAATTTATGCAAACCCGCAAATATTATTACAAAGAAATTAAAAGTCACATTACTTATTTGGGTAACAACTTGATCATTATTAGAGCTGATATTTTAAGTACAATTTGTGATTTTTGTGAAAAGGAAGCAGGAATTCGTAAATAAAACTTGACTTAGGCACAAGTTTCTATAATTTGTCATGTGGAAACATTTCAACCATGTCACCTTTATAACTGCATCCAATTACATATTGCTTTCAAACTTGTAAGTTAAAACTTTACAAGAAAAAAAAGACATCTGAAACACTCTAATATACATAGTAGCTTAGTTTGTTAATCAAACGTTGGTGCCCTGAAATGCCAATAAAATGGCCTACAAAGCCTGCAAAAAAGGCTGAAATTTGTTTAACACCTCAGAGATGTGGCAACAACTATAATGGAAACTACTCTTAACCAAGTTATTTCAGTTGTAATATGTTAATTTGTGTGCCATTGAGTGCTTAAACTAAATGGTCTGTTCAGTTGTCACATTGGTGAGTGGGGCTTAAATATTTTTTGGCATTTACCAATTCCTAAATACTTCAATGCGTCAACACTTTTCTGACTGAGTAAACACTAAGTAATCAAACTGCTCAGTCTTCGCCTGTCTGTTCATGCTGGGTATTAATACTGTAAAGAACAATGTTGATAGTTTTAATTTCAGAGAGTTGGTTTAAATATTTGGAGTATGGCCAAAATTGGGCCAAGACGTACATGGTGAGACCCTGAACAAAAGAAACCATGGCTTCTCAAAACAAGAATCACAGAATCTTTAAATTAAAAACAAACAAACAAAAAAGAAAAAAAAGATTAGGAATCCTGTATTTTCCATTTAAAAAAAAAATAAATCTGATGCCAATAGGCACTGATCAATTGGAGGTTTCCTACATGGAAGAAACTGCTCAACAGTCAGACTTTAGGGTAGGAACTGCATTACAATAAATCTATACTTTATACACTGACTGATCACCCAGACACATTCTTTTCACAGCATATATCTTAGACTCCTAAGCCCACTATTCAACAACATTCAGTGAGTGGGCTCGCTTCAAGCATCCGTTGAATAAAACAGTCATAACTCAAATAAGATAAAGAGGCTCTAATTACAACTTCAAAGTTCAAGTGAATACAATTGAGATAGTTGGGCTTCAATAATATCATCCCATTAGAGAGGGCACAGAGAGAAAGAGAGAAATGAGGTGAAAGAATTTCTTATATCATTGCTATGAATAAAAAAGGATAACATTCTGCTTGTACAGACTTGGCACTAACATTGCCAGATTCAGACTGTAGCCATGTATAAAATGTCACTCTTGTATTGTAAGGCGAATTCCGCTAGCATGCCTAACTCTTGAACAGAGTCATGAGGGACATGATGCAAAGGCAGCACAAAGGTTTCCTCCAGAGCTAATAAAACAGATTTCTTCTATCTCTCCCTGTCTCCCTCTCCTCTTTTTTTTCCCCAATTTCTTTAATGTCCACCTTTTGGCCTTCATCCATTCTGTATTCTACAAAATTATTTTTACATATTTTCATCCTCTCCTTCCTTCATACAATTTAGTAAGGTGAAGAAGAGAAGAACTTTTTAGAACTTGTAGGCAGTCAGACCTGGAGTTGGCTGCTGTTGTTGGGTCAAGGTGGCTGCCATGGCAACCGCTGCAGCGTTGGGCACACTGGAGAATGGGGCAGGCCCTGTTGTGACACGTGGCGTACTTTGCCACTTTCTACTGGATGCCCGTTTGGACTCAAAGACATCTGTGGAGTCTTCCAGGAAGGCTCGACGATACGAAAGATATTGGTGTTTCAAGATCTGCAATATATAAGACAACACATGTAGGTCTAATATGTAAAACTTAAACCAAGCCATCTTGTTTTGTGTGACATTGACACACGATATCATCTGATCTTACTCAACCTAAAGATGATATTAAAGATGAATTCCTTCGAATGCCGACTTAATCGTGATTGAATACATTTTTCAACAGTAACAAAAAGGACAAAAATAATATTTAATAATTTTCTGACAAAGCGGGAACTGACCTTGACATTTTCATGTACTGACTGGAGCTGGGCAGCCTGTGCAACAAATGTCTGGTACAACTTCTGCATGGCCAGAGTCAAGTCTGTAAAGCACACCCAACAATATCATCACCTCTGAGCACAATACCAGCGAGTTCATGGAAGAGAAAAACAAAGGGTGAATCATTAAATATTGATGAGCAAAAATCTGAAAAAAGTTTGGGACTTTCTCTACTTTTGCTTAGAGTTTTGTTTTCTTTTTTTTGTATGTTTTTTTATCACTGTTTAATGTGCTTCTTCATTTAAAAAAAAAAAACACCCCCAAAAAATATTGATTAAAGCTGAGGAAAGTTTTTTATTTTAAAACAGTCAGAGACTGCCAGTCATCTTACCCTGAGGAGTAATGTGGGAGCCACTGCTCTGCGTTGTCAGATGGTTCTCCAGCTCTTCTATCTGCTGTCGGTACTGCTGCAACTGCACCTCAAACTGCTCAACTAGGCTGCGGAAATAACTGAACAGACAAGAACCCCCCACACATTTTAATATTCATCCAATCCATAAAATTTGACAGGTCAGAAATCAGTTAAACATGCACAGAAGCTGACACCAAATATAAGATGAGCATTTAGTGCTTTCTCATTGGACTCAAATGGGACGAATCCACTTTCAGCAAAATATTTTGTAAAAAAAAAAAACAACACACACACACACACAAAAAAACAAAACAAACAAACCAAAAAAAAACGTCAAACATGAAGAGGCTGTGATAAATACATCAGTGTCACACTGTTTGATTTGCTTTGGACTTCTGTCTGGAATCTTACTTACTCAGATGGAGCAGTGTTCTCATGTTGAAGTCCAGGGGGGGTCTTTTGCGTACGCAGCGCAATGTCTGCATTTTTTAGTTCCTTAAAAAAACAAAACAAAAAACAAGGAAACAAGTCAACGTCAAAGACAAGAGTCTATATAACCTCAAGAATCCATCTCATCCTAGGAGATCCTCACACACATTGGGAACGTGGTTTAAAAATTTTGGACACAGCAAATGTGTGTGTCATTAGATGGCTTAATCTTTTTCAACATTACATAATAAAAGAACTCTCTTGCTCAATAAAATCTGTGCATTGGAACTAGCACTTGGAAATCTCACACTAGGGCTTGAGTGTGCACATTTAATATTTTAATATATATATTTTTTTACCTGCGCTGTCTCGAGCTTTAGTTTGTCAATTGCCAATGCTTGGCGCTGCAAACCACTGGCACTGACAGAAAGAAGCTGTTTGAGGCTCTTGATGTCATCTTGGACTTTAGAAATGGCCTTAGATGACATCCTGCTAATGTCCTCCTGAACTTGTTTTTGCTCTTTTACAAATTTTCTATAAAGGGGAAGAAGAAGGGCAATTTAAAGTATAGAAAAACAGCACAAGGTTTACAATAATACATGATGTCATTAGTTCAATAATTTGATATTGCCAGGTCCCAAATCTTGACAACACATACACATCCGCAAAACTTACTGGAAATTTTCAACATCTTGACAAATGACTGGCGGCAGGTTCTCATCTTTTAAAGCTTTACTGTCCCTGAGGGAGAGAAAGGGTGTTATTCATCATTACAACAAACTGCATAGTCTTTGTTAATAAGGTACACATTGACTATATAGGAAGCCATTGAATGCCCATCATTAAAATTAAAGGATCTTTCTTACAATTCCACTTAAAAATGACTTATGTGTACAAAGGCTGGCAAGACTTACTGTGCATTGGTTCCAGATGATGTGTCACTCTTATTCTCAGAGGAAGTGCTGAAGTCAACCCCACCAAGACCAACACTGGGGGCAGGGGCAACTGATACTGCCGTGGGGGCAGACAGCAGAGAACCCAATGTTAACCCACCTCCTCCGAGACTGGTCTGGCCCAAACCTGCATAAGTTTTAACATTGGAGCAGTATTAACATTTAGAACTACATTTAAATTTGACTTCAATAAACAAAACTCACAGTCAAAAGGAAAACAAAAAATCTTGAATGTCTTCATGGGAAATCATTGCACTATACCTTTTCATAAAATTGCTATCATTATACACCTTACAGAATAATATTTTGCTGTTGTGTTAAAGTCTCAGTTTAAACCACTTGTCATCAGCTCATGTTTGTTTGGATCCCACCTGTAGTTACAGTGCTGGAGAAGAGACTTCCACCCAATGATGGGCCTGTTGAGGCTGCTGTGGTGCTTGTTGCAGCACCAAGACCAAGGGTAAAGGACGTGGCTGCAGGCTGCTGTGGAGTTGTGGACGTCAGGACAGAGCCAAATGTTAAACCTGCCCCAGCAGGGGCTGACGAGGAGGTGGTAGCGGTGGTGGCGAGGGAGAACGGTGTTGCTGGAGCAGTGGGCTTGTTGAAAGCCAAGCTAAAGCCAGTGGCAGCAGCTGTAGTAGCTGAAACAGATTACAAGGACAAATTAAGTTTATAACATGTTTTCATCAACTTTCTTGCACAATCTTGCTTCTATAACAGTAACACAAACATCCCTAATGTAAGGCCTCCAGTGATACCTTAAAAGGAACAAGATCACAATATAAGAGGTGCGTGACTGAAGTTGGTTGACATTCTAATTATATAGGATTTATTTTGCAGCTTAAGAATTTTGTGTAAGGTAGGCATTATTACTTGAGGCAGGTGTGTTGAAAGAGAATCCTCCAGTAGGTTTCTGGCTAAAGAGACTTCCACCGAGTCCAAGAGACGGGGTTGTGGTGGTGGTCGCGGCAGCAGGGGTTGCAGCTGCCGTACCCAAGGCAGTCCCAAAGGAGAAGCCACCAGTGCTGGCTGCAGGCGCACTAAAGTGAAAGAAGGCAGTATATTTAGCCATATGATTACAGTTCTCCTATAGTACACAGAATAAACGTTCATCTTTAGTCAAAATACTGATTGTATTTATAACCATCAACTGTTAACCAAAGGCGGCTTAAAATTATAACTAAACAACTTATATAATTATTGATGACATGCCCTCTGACTTTTCACCATACCCATCTCGATTATTATACTGCAAAGTCTACAGATTTTCAGGACAACCTGTAGTTTAGAAACGTTCAACTTGGAGCCTTAAAGTAAGCTGTGAAACCTTGCACATAACAATATCACAATCATTCAATATCAATACCAATCTATCTCTATATTGAGCCACAAAATACTATGCAAATTCATTTGGAGTAAGTGTGGACATAAGGCTATATCGTATCAAAAGTAAAAATGAAACATCTTAACCGCGGTGCACACACATGACCGCCTAACGTCAGGTTAACCCTGTTTATGCTAACTTTAGCCAAGTCTGCTTTTTGAAATCTGCCATTACCTGGTTACTGCCCCAAAAGTGAATCCACCACCCGTGTTGGTGGCGCCAAGGGCTCCTGATCCAAAGTTAAAGCCGGACATTTTTTAAGAGGCACACATTT
This sequence comes from Remorina albescens, assembly GCA_034769265.1. NCBI lineage: Eukaryota > Metazoa > Chordata > Actinopteri > Carangiformes > Echeneidae > Remorina > Remorina albescens. The sequence goes on along the minus strand of CM068476.1, from coordinate 11,339,075 downwards.
ATCACCAACGAGCTATTTCGACTTCATCCACTCATCCGGAGGCTCGGTGTGCAACGCAGCATCGCAGCTAACACGCTAGCTAGCTCTCAGAAACACCCGTGTGAGGGCCGAAACCGCCGAATAATCTTCTCTTAAAACATATTTCGAACAAAATGACGCCTTTAACAAACAAAGAGGGCAAATTTAACTGTAGTCCGTTAGTTTTCCGTCCCCTATAGCTCTGTTTTTTAGTTTTTTATAGCTGCCAAACGTCGTAGGATGTGTTGTCGCATGGTGCCACTTTTTCTATTGCCCGCCTGCTATTTCCCGAATACTAGTGCATTTTGGGTAATCTTTCTTTAAACTGCGTTTCCCGTCATCCCCAACGATGTTTTTGTATCGCATGATGCCCCACACATGCGCAGATGCCAAGTTTAGTACCGTCCTGCGGACGTTTCTCACAAATCCGTCCAGAAATGACAAAGGACCACAAGTTGGTTCCGGTATTAATTTCAAAATAAAAGGAAATTTAAGATGTCAAAAATGTGGAACCATGTTTTTTTTTTTTGTTGTTGTTGTTCTTCATTCAAAACCTCCAGGTCTACCATGCTGCAGTTTGGAGGAAGTTATTTCAGTTTTGTTTATCAACCTGAAGAGCATATTATATACTTTAATAATAGTGGACCCTAATATAAACTCTGAATTATTACCTAATCGCGAGGCCCAATCTTTGGAAGGAGCTCTCATTCAAATTTTATTACTTCAAAACATACTCTGCATGTGGTGCAATTTACAAAATAACACTGTGCTTGGTTAAAACTTAACAAATTTATTAATAATTAGGAAAACGTGGAATTTAAAGCAACTGGGTTATATGCGAATCTAATTTTTTTTTATTTAAATACCTGCGTGTACCGTTGCTCTTATTTTTTTGTATCCAGACCGGAATTGTTGTCGTGCTTGTCGGGATCTTTACCCGGATGGGGCAGTAAAATAACTGACAATAAACACATATCGTATGCCTCCGACAAAGTAAAGGTGGTCTGTGAAGCAGGTTCGGCTGTCACATTATCAATGAGACGGTTTTTCACCAGAAGGCATCGTTTGAAGCTTTTCCGTCGCTGACAGCTGCTGTGAATCGAAATGGAGCATATTCGAACGCCTAAGGTAGCTAACATTTTTAGCTAATTGCACATAGGTGGGATGCAGTCAGCAGCCCGGCCTTGTCCTTCGGGGTATGTTTGTCAGTTTGTCGTGTGCCGGACATCGATGTTTTTAGCCCAAATTTACTTGGATCAATCCACTAGTGTGAAGGCTGGCAGGTGTCACCAGCAGTTTGGACTGCCAGGACGTGACGAGCATCGATGAGCTGTTTGTTTGTTTTTTCCCCCGTGCAGCAGACATCTGCGCCTGCTGTTTGAAACGTAGCTGCTTTCACGCCCTGTTGATGCTTAACTTAACGCTACTTTATTGAACCTGCAAGTTCATCTGGCTTAGTCCACAAGGAGATATAGTATATAGCTGTACTATGTCATAACTACTGTACACGTTGACAAACCTGTCGGGAATGTCATGATGGCCGTGTATCTGATAGTACTGACACTACATCCGATCATTGCAGGAATGACCTACATATACAATCAAGTCGTCGCATCAATGGACTCAGCTAAATGGCTTAATGATCACCAACTTGAAGGCAAACAACTCAAAATAAGCAAGAATTGAAGGCTGATGCAGTGCAGTTTTAGAAATGCATCAATAGAAACTATCACATGCAGCAGGTGGTCTCTGATTTCTGGGCTTCAGATAGTGATGAAGCTGTAATTATTTGCAAACAGATATTTCATATGATATATTACTTTATAAAACAACAAAGGACAATACAAAAACATGTCAGCGTCCATATCTGTCTGTATTGCAGTGTTTATGGTTGAGGTGGTTGTCCCTCACAATTTACTATTCAAACCTTTTCTTCATGGGCTTCTGTAGCTCACAAGCAGGTGACCCAAGCCTCCTCATGTCCTGAATTTTTGTTTGAGCAGCTTTGTTCACTGAAAGGTGAGTTTCATTTTACCCTGTTTGCAAGCAGGCTTTAGGATAATCATATTTACTAGTTAGCAGTTACCAAAGGAGACCTCCACCAAAGTCAAACAACATAAACTGGACTTCAAAGATGCCTTGTATGCAAATGCGTCATGAAGCCATTACTTCATATTGTGCATTACTGCCTCCTAGTTTGAGGTATCAATTTACTTGCTGTTATTAGGTAACTTGATTGCCAGGAATCTATGTAAAGTAGGTGTGGCATCACTGTCTAAAGCCTTATGTTGGTGTGCTTTGGTAAAACCACACAACACAAACTCTGTTAGGCAGTTTTTAACTTGGTCACTCTGTGCCAAGAACCTGAATAACGGTTCACTTATGAAAAAAAGGGAATGTGCATTCACATTACATTGACATCAAGCTTAGATTGCATCATTATTTTTCTCATTGAACTCCGTATGAGATGGAATGAAGTCTTGTTTCACCCTTTTCCACACACACTCATCTCACTCATTCATTCTCACACAGCTGACTTCCTGTATTATATGTGCCCTGAACTCTGCCTGTGTCCTGCTGTTTGCTGAGAGACAGAGATAGGGAAAGAATTAACCGTTTCATCATATCTTGATGCTTGATGGCAACAGGAAAACGGAAACAAAGGAGAAGTCTGAGTCAGCAGGAGAACCAGTGCTGCAATCAATCATGAATTTGGACAGTTAACAGCGACAGCAGCAAATAGTCCAGTAGCCTTTTGGCCACAGAGGAAGTGTGGCTGGTAATGATCAGCACACATTGTTTCACTATACTTTTGCAACAGAAATTCTCAGAATAACTGCCCACCAGGTCTGGACTAATCTTGTTCAGCCATTTGATATTTATTCAGTAATGAAGTAATAGACAATATGTATATAATAATGAAGTATATTTATTCTTGACTGAAGGTTCTCTGTCAAACTTGTTTAACAGATTTATAAAATGAGCATTCTGACCACCAGAGCCTAGAAAAACCCGTGGAGCACAACTTCCTTCCTGTGTGAAATCTTGTGACTTGTGTAAATGTTCTACTATTGAGTATATTGCTGATGTGTTCATGTCCATGGGTGGATTGGGAAGAGAGGTATTGCTTAAACAAAACAAGGCTACAGCTCAGTTTAACAGCATACATTTTCAGTATCGGGAGGGAAATGAAAAATATGAATTGGTGTTTCACTTGAGTTGGTATGGTTAGGTTAAATTATGGTTCATTTATAATAACTGATACATTATTCAGTGACTTTCATTATTCAACCTTTTTTTCCCTTCCATATCTGGAATCCCATTATACTTGAACTGGCAGTTGATACAGAGAACTAGGTGGTGTGCGAACTTGGAGCCAGTGCCAAGTGCCACTTAGAGTAATTTTGTAACAGGTGTCATTCCTGCTTTCAAAATCAGTTTACCATTTTTTAGTATACTGAGAAAATTTTACAACCAGGTGTGGGGGGTAACCTTATGACGAGCTAACTGCCGATTGACGTTGGTATAACTCGTTGGTATAACTGTTTTATCTGTAGGTAGAGCAGGTGCGACTGTTGGATCGTTTCAGCAACAAGTCCACACCTGGAACACTGTACCTCACAGCTACACATCTCATCTTTGTGGAGAGCAGCTCCAACAACTCAACCTCTGCTGGTCAGGAGATCTGGGTGAGTAGTGTTTGTGGTGCCTGCTTTCTGCCAGTAGGACAGATATTACCCTGTCATACTCCACCAAGTACATAACATATAGCTGCAGCCACTGTGACTGTACCTTTTGGACTTCATTGGAGAAAATGTGCCAGGTGTTGCTTATGACACTCGTGCAGCCCAATGACTACTACTCCATGTGCCAATTTAGCAAGTCAGAAGTGGGATGACATCATTTTAAGAACACTAACCCCTTTGGGTAATTGAGGATGCTCTAAGCCAACGTGGACCTGTTTTTAGCATTCTAATTAAGTTATTTTAGTCTGCAGCATATTATCCTTGCACTCCCATACTGGAGTTTTATTCTAATATGCAGCCAAGTTTTGTCATTGGTTTTGTATATCTGTTTAAGATGTACAAAGATAAAATAATTTAATTGATTGACAAGTGAGGGGTTAAAAGGTCGTTCTGCAGGGGCACGAGTTTCAATGTCAGGTTGGTGTTGCCAATCCAAAGCCACACAAAGGGTTGTTCTAGTGGTTCTAGTTTTCCAGTTGCATAAGGAAGTCTGTAATCTCATAAAGGTGGGTGTCTAAGTGTGTGTCGTGAAAAAAAACAGAGATTATGCAATCCTGTCTGAGCTAAACGGAAGTTGAGCAGACTTTCAATATCTCATTGTACAATAATAAGGTGTCTTGTTTGGCGTCTGCTTATACATGTGTCTAATATATGTGTTTTTTCTGCTTCCACTTGAAATTGGATTATTGTTCTAGCACCATGAGAATTCGGCCAATAATGTCCAGCAGTAATAGGCATCCTGATTTGGTGGTGATGTCCTTTTTAATGTTACTATGGCAATATATTGGCAGTGTTGGGCTGTGAGAGAAACATGTAAGGAATACAATAAGTTGAAAGATGTACAATACAGTTACTATGGGCCACTGGAAGTAGTCTGAGGCTTGGAAATGTATCACCAGGATGTGAATGTGCAAGAGTTTCTGTTTTGTGTGATGCAATTTTTAACACATGATTTTTTTTATCTAGTTCTGTCGTCATATTGCAAACATAGTGAGAATTTAACTGTTTACTTTCTCTTCACTGTAATATAATGTAGATATAATAATTAAAGTAATTTATGATAACAATAATAACAATGTTAACAATGCTACAGTAGTTAATCTGCACTGTTGCTATGTGAGCATGGTATTAAATGAATTGTGCAACAGGACTTCCGCCCTGACCATCCCTCCAGCTTATGGGCTTTTGGGCTTGGTGAGACTCGCAGTGTTGTCATCCTACTGTTTTCCAGTATTTCTTTGTTTAATCCGTCTTGTTTTTGAGTCTAGTTACCTATATCAAAGGGTTATGCATTGTATAGTAGATATATTTGTGGAGGCAGTTTGTTGTGATTTATTGTACTCAATAAAATATGGAGTGCAGATACTGTCTGTTTCCACTGCTGATTAGAGCAGGATTTACAAGTTCCTAACAAACACCAGCTTGACATTACACACTTATCAGTATTGCTAACTTTATGTTGCCCTGCATGTGTGTATGTGTTTATTTCAGTTTTATTTCTGATGGAGATGTACTGTCCATGTTTCTGTACTGGCCACAATTTTTTAATACTCTGAGTTTTATGTACCCTTAATTCTTGTTTACTTATATCTTATTTAGGGGATTTAAATGCTGCAGCGGCTATAAAGGCCTTCTACGCACAAATATTATGAGCATCCTCTCAGATTCTCCTCATTAGACAGATATCTATGTGCAGCAGTTGAGCCACTGGCAGGCTGATAACTTCAGATTTCTCATTAAGAGCATTACATACACAATGATATTCTTTCATTTTAATTTATGGTTTAGTTTTAGCTTATTTCAGGTGCAGAAAATATTGAGAAGTTTTCAGTTTTCAAATAACCATTTATTTTTCTGGTTCCTAAAATCCTCACTGACATACTAAGTATTCAATTTCACTGTCTCTTCCTGGTATTCACTGCATACTAATAATCTCCAGTCATATACAGACTCATATGTATTTCATGGGTATACTTTGTACATTGCACATGGTTAAAAGCACTTAAATTTGTAGTAATATGCTGTAATGAATATATTGATTCAGTCAAAATAATCAGTTCCTGTTTTCTTCCTCATTGCTCTGCTTCCTGCTTCCCCAAAGATTTTGCATCACCATATTGCCTCTGTGGAGAAGCTCTCCCTGACCACAACAGGCTGTCCTCTGGTCATCCAGTGTCGTAACTTCAGGGTGGTTCATTTTGTGATCCAGAGAGAAAGAGACTGCCACGACGTCTACAGCTCACTCCTGCGTCTGCTACGTCCTGGTGGGTGTCGGCCTGTCTGTCTACATCTCTCTTTGATCATTCAACGGGATTTATTTGCTTTTTTGTTGCTGGTTGCCCCCTTCTATTTTTACCCCTTCTGTATACTTCACTGGTACTTTACATCGACATATTTGTTTGTATTTGATGCCATATCTGGGTTTTTTTTTCTCTTCACAGTATCCTATGAAGAGCTGTATGCTTTCTCCTACAACCCCAAACAGAATGACCAACAGAGAGAGGAAGGATGGCAGCTCATCGACCTTGGGGCAGAGTTTGAGAGGATGGGCGTCCCCTGCGACCAATGGCAACTCACCGATGTCAACAGAGACTACAAGGTAAACAGTTGTGTACAACTGTATTTAGCGGGAGTATAAGTGGAAAGAATTCTTTATTTTAGCAATTTTCTGTAATTCTTTGTTTGCCTTTGATGTTGAAGCCTCTTTTATGTGCTGAGAGCAAGAAGAAGAAACACATAGTCTCTACAGTGAATCAGTATTTCTTGTTCAATTTCACAGCCAAGATGTGAGAAGTTATAGTTAAATCTGCAGTAGGCCCAGAGTTTTACACTGCTCTTTTTATTGCATTACATCCTCCATAATAAAATGAATTAACTCCATGGATTATGTCAGTGGGATTGCTTTGAATACTGTTCACACGAATGAAGTATAAGTAAAATTTAAGGTTGAATTAACAAAAAAAGAAATGCTCCCAAAAGGCACTAAACAAGCCCAGTAAAAATTGGAATTGCTGAGTGTTGCTGAACTTCGGCACCTTCTCTCTGTGCAATAAGCTTCACCTGCCACAAAGAAAAACACCTCCAAAGGGTAGGCACTTTTTTGTCTAGCTGTGGTGCATACTGTTGTAGTATACAGTTGCGTTTTTTGTTTTTGTTTTGGTTTATTATTACTGTAAAGTACAAAAGCACTTCAGTTGCTTTGTACAAACATTGCGCAGGCCTGTCAGCTCAAACATTAGGCTGTGTCATAATAACCAGGCTGGTAAAAAGGGTGTGTTCACATTAGGACACTGGTGTATTATACTATTATATTATATTGGACAAATATATTCCATATTGACATGACGGAAATAAAATTGTGTCTTGCCAGTTCTATATCAATGTCCATACATACATAAATAAAAAGATAAAATCACCATCTAAAAAAAATTCTAGGCAGCATGATAAAAAGTACCACCGGGATTTGATATCAGATCCAGTTTTTATGGCGACACATAGACAAACAAAGCTTCAATGCAAAATCAGATGTTTGTCTCTACAGAAAATGTGTGTTTGGACCCCAAACACACGTTTCAATTTTTCAGGGAGCATCATCTTTTTGTTGAGTGTCTGATTAATGACTGTTGTAATCTTCATGTTTCATAGCAGATGTCCCTGTGTGTGTCATTGCATACATGATATTTTGTTTCTGGTTTTCCAGGTGTGTGAGACATATCCACGGGATTTGTATGTCCCCATCACAGCCAGTAAGCCCATCATTGTGGGGAGTTCCAAGTTCAGAAGCAAAGGCCGGTTTCCTGTACTCACATATTTCTACCAGGAGAAAAAGGTACTTAATAAATGATAATAAACATTCACAATGTGTTACATGGCAAGAGAAGTCGTCTCTCTGTTTTATTTTAAGTTTGGTTTGTCGTGACAAGAATATCATTAAAGGTGTAGCACAGCATAACTATAAAAAATATTGGAAGGCATTTTCACTGGGCATTATTCATAAAGATAACTGTGTAGAAGCTTAAGTGAACACATGCAACACATACTTTTTTGAGGTCTTCCTCGTAAGAGGACTCAAATAGTATCCACAAGGTGACAGTAGAGGACAGGCCACGGAATTACTGATATTGAAAGGGAGTGTTCTCTGGGTTGTAAGCCTATGCTGTGCAAATTTCATGGCAATAAGCACATTGGATTATACAAAACTTGATTCTACAGGGAAACTCATAAGTTGGCCAACATAGAAAGGATTTGTTCTCTGCATGCATGCATGGGCTTGACAAATGTCACGGAAATCTGCTCATTACGTTTTGATGGTTCTTGTGAAATATAAATATGGAAATTCTGCCCTTTTATTTAGTTTGATGAACAATCAGGGCCAGGGAAGGGTAACCGAGTTTATTATGGATCACTGTTTGAGGCCCAAAGAATGTCAGGGCGGAAACCTTCACCGTACTTGTCAAGGCCATGTGTTGTGTTTAAAAATGTAATTGTGGCTGATGAACAGATTAAACAATTACTGGGCAACAAAAAACATAAACCACATCAAACAAATATTACAGCAATGTAGCTAAATAAAAAACTTCAATCAACATTATCTGTAAATGCTGTTTGAATTGATGAGTTTATACTGAAAAGATAAGAAATCACTGCCTTGGCCAAAATGATTTTACATGTGCATTATATATTTCAAATTTTCCAGAAAGACTGCTTTTCTGTCCTGCTTTTCTGTGCCACTTTATCTTGGACTGTGTTTCATTTTTCAACTTGTCTGAATCTGACTCTTAACGGTGGTTTGGCAAAACAAACAGTCTGCCCTCTGCAATGAATCTGTGTTTTTGGCATAAAGAGTAGACTTATTACAACCACCTATATACTGTAGGCAGTGTCAATGGTCCATGAAAGATGATAAGATGAAACACAATGCTATAGTTTTCTGTTTGAATAACAAGTTGTTATGGATTGATTAGATAATATTAATGTTATAATCACTTTAAACTTTGGCTTTTAAATTATAGATGAGACGCAGAGAGAGGGAATGATTGTGGGCAATTGTTTTAGTTGTAGATGGTAATTTAGCAATGGTATTTTGTGTTTTTATTTCTGCTCCTGTTCTGATCGGTATAATCTGTTCACCCTGATAGGCAGCAGTGTGTCGATGCAGTCAGCCACTCTCTGGGTTTAGTGCACGATGCTTAGAGGACGAGAGCATGCTGCAGGCCATTAGCAAAGCCAACCACAACAGCCGATTTGTCTACGTCATGGATACCAGGCCGAAGGTAAGGTTGTCATCGCCAAACAAAGAGTAACATGCCCCCAGTTCATTAACATTACTAATTTCTAATGAAATGTTTCTAAACAAAAAAAAAATGCTCAAATGGTGCAAACTCAATACAAAGTTATTTTTTTACCCTTCATTGATATTGGATAGCAGTGAACTCAGGTGTGTAATTACTACATAAGAAATGTGAATACCATTAGCAGAATAGCATCTTAGAAATGTCTTTGAGTAAATCCTGCTTCATATTTTGTCTTAATGATCAGCCTCTCAGTCGGGATTTTAAACTAGCTCTGTTGTCTTTAAATGGAAAGAGACAAATATATTAATGAGAACAGATAACTTAAGCAGTGAGCTGTTAAAATGCTGTATATATGACCACAGAGAGAAGAAAACAGATTAAAGGCTGAAACCGGCAAATACAATCCAATGACATCATGATTATGCTACTCAGGATATAATGTCACCAGGCAACATTTAATATCTATTTTGTGCAGGTTTTAGCTTCTTTGATTGATTGAAGCAGTTTTTTGTACGATCCAGCCGCGTCCCACGGTTTGCCCTCATCGTGTTCTTTCTGTCCTGCAGCTGAATGCACTAGCTAACCGAGCAGCAGGTAAAGGCTACGAGAACGAAGACAACTACTCCAACATCCGCTTTCAGTTTGTTGGCATTGAAAACATCCATGTAATGAGGACCAGTCTGCAGAAACTGCTAGAAGGTTTAACACCTTACCACCCACATCAGCACACTTTAACAGTTTTTCATATTATTTGAGACTATGAAGTGTTCTTTTATATCAATTCAAAATGCAAAATATTAGTAAGTGATTAATGAGAATTTGCTTTCTGTTTTTGTATGTGTCTCTCAGTGACTGGGACTCGGTCTCTCTCCATGAGTGACTACTTGGTTGGCCTGGAGAGTAGTGGCTGGCTGCGGCATATCAAGGCTATTGTAGATGCAGCTATCTTTCTCACCAAGGTAATTTTTTTAACCTTTTTTTAAAATATATATTTAATGATACATTAAAATCTTAATGATATTCTAGTGTTTTCCTGAAGGTAATATTTTGAGAATCTTCCTACAAACGTTTCTGAACATCCCACCTCATTCTTTATATACTAATACTTATATTTTACCCATGTCATTGGCTTTTGAGGACTCTTAAATAGTCTGTATTTACTCTTGATCCCAGGCAGTGACAGGGGAAGGAGCCAGTGTGTTGGTTCATTGTTCGGACGGATGGGACAGAACCGCCCAAGTCTGTTCCCTAGGGTCATTGCTCATGGACCCTTACTACCGTACCATCAAGGGCTTCATGGTACCTATCTTAACACACACACACAATCTGGCAGCAGTTTAAAGACAAAGCAAAGACCCATTAATTACTTACCCTTACATTTGTCTTTTAGGTACTGATAGAAAAAGACTGGATCTCCTTTGGTCACAAGTTTGCAGACAGGTGAGTTCTTTCGATTGTATCAGCCTAGAGACTGTTTGGGAGCAAGCTCAAACTGGATTTATATTTATATGCATTTGCATTTTATATTGTATGACTATGTACTACAGACAGACTCAGGGGTTCAGTTAATCTTTTTGTTGCCCAGAGGCCAGAAAATACTGTAAAATTTTCCCCAACTTGCCCCCAGAGAAGAGTAACCTCAGTAAGATGTCCTCGAAGCGCACTGAAGTAATCATGATAGTGCTCATTTAGTGGCCTAGCCAGTGCCCTTCCATTTAAAGGAAATGTCTCATTATCCTGAGAGAGAAAAAACATATAGAATGACGATGTAGATTTTATGATCTCTCATTACACATTTGAATTGTGTCCTTGTAGGTGTGACCAGTTGGATGGTGACCCAAAGGAGGTGTCCCCTATTTTCACTCAGTTCCTGGAGTGTGTCTGGCAACTGACAGAGCAGTTCCCACAGGTGTGTGAGCAACATGATGTGTATTCACAGATTTGCATTACTTTACAGATCTGTAGTATGTACCTTACATGCAGTGCAGTGTGTTATATTGTGTTGTTTTAATAATAATCCTTCTCTGTAGTCCTTTGAGTTCAGTGAGTGGTTCCTGCTGCAAATTCATGAGCATGTCCACTCCTGCCAATATGGAAACTTCCTTGGCAACAATCAGAGACAGAGAGAAGAGTTGCAGTGAGTGAAACACACACACACACACACACACATCTTCTCCAAATCCTTATTTCTTTTTTGCTAGGGAGGAAAACGTATTCATCAAAAATTCCCCTGAATGTTGTGCAGCTCTGATCAGCAGCTTGTAGGTTGAGGTTGTTACTGCTGAAGGAGGTTCAACCAGTTACTAAGTCAAAAGGTTGTTAATGTTAATGTTCAATAAAGACATAAAAGGTTAACATTGATTGTCTGCTAAAGCACCTTGCATTTGATGAAGGACAGATCATATTTTATCACCAATTCAGGCAAAAAACCAAGGCTTTCCGAATAGTTCACTTACCTTTTCTTGCCACTGTAAATAGAGCAACCCATTTAAGTGGAGAGCCAAAATGTTCTGGCCAACACAAACACCCTAACCCTAACCCACACAAAAAAACAAATCGTTGTAATGATTTCCCACAGAGGACATTTATTGTACTCTGTGGGAAATACTCTATTTATGATTATAGATTCACAGGTGTCTGACATAGAGGTCGTATTCTCAAATTACACTGTCTGGTCTCATTATCTGCTCTGCTGTATGTTATCAAAAGATCAATAGAGCCAAATGATTTTACACTTAGATAAGGCCGTTTCAAAAACAAATACCCAAATCCCTGTTTTTGACTGTATATCTGTTACCTATATCTGTGGGCATGAATGTTAGGAAGGCAATTAAAAAAAACACCTTGATAGAACATTCAAACATATTTATGATTAAATTAGAAGCAGTGTTTGCATGAAAGAAGAGGATAATCATACAGTGTTTAACTTTATACTGTATGTTTGTTTAACTGCTATGTTCATGTTCAAGGCTCAGAGACCGGACACATTCGTTGTGGGCATTTCTAATGAGTGAAAAGCAGAACTACTTGAATCCATTCTACAGCCCTGCATTCTCTGAACTCCACCCTGTGTTGGAGCCCTCGACCCTGCCTTACCATTTCAAGTCAGTGCCACCCCCTACAAATATTTATGGATCTGTACTTGGAATTTTTGCTATGATTTTATGAGGAATCTTACCTTTGTGTTTTTCTTTGTCCCCTTCCAAGGTTCTGGAGGAACATGTACCACCAGTTTGATCGGTCCATGCATCCACGTCAATCCATCCTCAAAACTATTCTGACCCTGAGGGAGAACAGCCGTAAGGGAGAGAGCACGTTGCAAGCACTGGAGAATGTGAGTGCACTTATGGATTTAATTTTTGAAGGCCATAATTAATAAAATCCTTTTCCTACAGGAAAAGCAGCCACAGTTAGGTTGTTGGGCTTTTTTTTTTTTTTTAATCTCATTATCTCATAAGATCATGATTTCATTAACATGTGTGATTAATCAAGTTTTTTTTTTCATGTGATATTTGACAATGAAATATGCCAGAACAAGGTCACAGTTATTCTGAAGCAACAAGATAATGGTATCATTACTGCTGTCTTTAAATGAGATAATAGCTGTATTGTGGTCTTCTCCCTTTCTGTCTGTCCAGAGGCTGCAACAGCTCGGAGTGACTCCTGTTGCAACGTCCGAACCCCCTGTGCCTCCACTCACCCGAGATCAGCGCTCCAACGGCAACACTCTCCCACCACGTCCGGATTCCCTCATCCTGGGGGCACCCATCAACCACAAAGAAGTGCAGCGGCAAGTGGAGGAGGATGGGCAGGAGGAGGTCGGCGAAGAGGCCATTGAAGGTACCAACACAGAGCGCACAGTAGAGGGCAGCAGCGCCACTGAGAGCAGAAAGCAGAGCTACGGAGAGCTGGAGGGGACATACAACAGCGAACTGGCCAAAGAAGAGCCAGCTGTTGTCAGTTTGGAGTTTGGAGTGGCACGCATGACCTGCTGAGACCAAACAGGAGTATTATGGGATAGTGACAGGGGACTGAAAGAGAAGGCTTAGTGAAAGTGTGTGCATGTCAAGGCGAAGCTGTCATTCTGTATGTGATTACGTGCTGATTACGCAGAGGTCCTGAATGGGCCAAGTGGATGAAGTTGTATGTCTGTATAGTCTAAATTTATGGAAAGCATCATTATTATGTCATATATAACACCTATAGGAAAAAAGGCTGTTTTTTTATGAATGGTGAAAAGCACTATAGGGAGGTAATAAATAGAAAAAAAGAATAAATTCATCCGAAGAAAATGGTGAGTCTTCTACTTTGTTCAGATCTCTAATCCATATTGAAAATGTATGGTCATGATGTTCCTAACAAATCATATTTCTCTACATGAAATCCCACAAAATCCCAGTTTTTGGCACCACAAATATTTCATTACATCCAAAGGCTTGAATCCAATGTAATCTGAATGATGGATGTGACCTGAGCTGATTTTGCTCCAGTTGGACTGAAATAAAAAATCACATTGTGTATCATTAAAGATAATCCATCATAACAAATCACACTAAGCCAAAATTTAGCCTTACCACCAAATGCAAATCCGACCAAATGTTTGGTTTTGTTTTTAAGTTGGCAGCAAGCATTTCTCTTATTTAACAATTGATCTGACAACTGACCTGGTTCAGCTGTCAACTGTCGTGCTCATTGTCCATTTAATCCTATTCTACCTCTCACATTGATCAGATAATCCGACTTCCTAATGTGCATTGATCCCAAAATCCTATCTGTCTGCTCTCTCTGCCATGTCACTGGCTTATGATTAATGACAGCTGACCATTATTATGGGCCAATGCCAAATGCAAGACATGTTTGCTGAACATTTTAAAAATAAGAGCATTCTTCCTTGAATCAATAATAAAAAAAAAATATTTAATTCTTATTTATATGCTGTTAAGATAAAAAGCACAACACAACACAGATCGTGTCACTTGATAGAACCATAGCAGACATAATATGGCTTACTATGGATGTTAAAATACTTTTGGAAAAGCATATCTACATAAAATATTATTGTAGAACCACATAATGGAATGGGAAAAAAATTCATTGGGCCTTGTTTGGTCTTTGCTCCGTCTTCAAACATTATTTTAACTGGGTTAGGTCTATAGCCTTGGGGATGTCGAATCTGAATTTAGGGCAAAACTTCTGATTTCTCATTTACTTTTGAGTCAGTCTTATGTTTTGGCTCAGCTTTTATGAGTCAAGAGCCTAATAATTTTGTGTTTAGACTTAAGTTGTAAAGTTGCTTCAAATCAAAGCTCGGAAAGGATTTGGTCTCCACTGGATTTAACTGGAGAGACAGAAGATCAAACTTCGATGACATCAGAATTGTAAAAGGAAAATTGTGTTCCTCCATGCAAATTAAACCCTCATTTCCATGATACACAATCATAACTTTTACAACACCTTGTGTTAATCGTGTTTCATCTAGCAAGTTTGTGCTTCCAGTTTTTGAACTGAACTTCCCCTTTGAATGCCACTTTCATCAGTTTCTACACATGCTGGAGAAATAAATGGACTTTTGTACTCACGCACACATAAACACATTCATACAGCCATTGGACGAACCAAGCGCTGGCCTCAAATCACTCATTGTCTACATTTATGAGGGATAATCATTCATCAATATTCAGTAATTAAAACTTGCAGTGAAGATTGCCTGACAGCGTAATGTGGCATAAAGTCTGACTTTCCAAAGCTCCCGATTCTTGATTGGGACAACTATTTATTTGAAAAGAGGCATTATAAATGCAAAGAGGCCATATAAAAGAAATGTCAAGAGTTATCTTTTCAGAATTTCAAATATGTTCTGACTTTCTTATATTCTCTTTTCCTATATCTTTCATGTCTTATTCTCTCATAAGACTTAATTCTATATTTAACATGAATTTTAAAATTTTTAGAAATCAAAATAAAAAGCTTTAATGTCATTGTATTGAATATAATAAAGTTACACATGCCCTTCTAGTCAAAATATGACAGTACACAGCTATAATAAAACAACATTCATATAAGAGATGAGGTAGATAAAGGTAAATTAAAGAAAAGGTAAATTTAAGGGAATTCTTGCATTACACTTATGAATCTGTATGAAAAAAAGGGATTTACTTTGCCTTTACAAATTATGAAGTAAGTCTAGTCTGACAGTGTAAAGGCAATTTTATCATCTACATCATTCAAGCTACTAATTGCATATATATAAGCTTGTGACACATTTTGTATGCGGGCAAAAAGGTGAATGATGGCACCATACCTGTAATGCTATGTCACTGCTGCCTGCTGTGTAAGGCAGCCTTCCTGCAGCCTACTTGTGCACATTATCTCACATTAAACATTAAGAAGTTTCTTCCTGAGATGAGCTGCCGAGGGCTCTCTGAGGGTTTTAAATCATTCAGCTGCGTACTGCACGCCATGCTGGTAGAACACCACTGAGAACAAGGAAGGAATAATGTACCTACACTGAACACAAATGCATCCATTCAAACATCGACACACACACACACACACATAAAGGACAGTACAGTAGGCTTGGAGTTCAATAAACTTAACATTTAACTCTCTGTTTCAAACTTGCGAACTGGTCGGAAAAACAGAAAGAGAAAAACATTTAAATGGGATCATTTTTATATGGGATCCTGCTGTATTAATATACTGTGTATGTAAGAGACAGACAGGCCCAATCCCGAGGTACCAAATGAATGAAATGCAAAATATTCGACAGAATAAATACTAAATAAATTTAAGAATTATTCAGATTATTGTTATTACATTCATTTTATACTATGTTATTTTTGTTAATTAATATAGGTGAAGGTTCTGCGGTGTATATGAACAATAACTCTCAATCGCACATTGTTGATTTTATAGGTTTGCCGTGTGCTTGGGTGTCTTAACAGTTGGTACCACTCGCTGTTCATTACCAAAGTAACAAAGGAGTGCAGAGGGTAATCCCAGGGGGGTTTAGTACTCTACACATACATACACAAACATGAACGTGTGTGCTGACACACACACACAATAGCTTAGTTTAATCTGTAGCTGGAATACAATGATGGAATGTGTGTGTGTGTGTGAACGGTTCTTACATAGCAATGACGGAGAAAAAGAATTCACCACAGATGAATCATGGTGCTTTATAGCCCCTCAAATGCACGTCATAGTGGTTTCAAACACTTTGCTCTATTATCATGGATGTAATATGGATATCTAATGTACATTATTGCCTTCACTGTTATTTCCTTTGAAAGGATTTATAAATGATCCCCACACTCACACACACAAGATCCCTGTGGCATAACACATTCCCAACCCCTGTACCCAAAACCGAAAATCTGTCTTAACACCCAAAACTCTTTCTATTTGTTCCCACATTGACACAAATCCCAGTGTGTCAATATGGGGTGTGGGTCAGTGTGTGGAAGTCCCTCACCAGGATACACACATGATTGAATCTGATTAGAGGTTAATTCAACAGCGCCATAGATTAAAACTTAGAGCTCAAGCTTCCCCCCTTGCTGACTGGCTCTCGGCAGGTGTTTTTTATCACCTGCAAATGATAAAACACCCGCTGACATGACTGATTTGGGTGTGTGACTTCAAGCTCATTAACCCAGCAGCAAAGTTCAAGCTATTGAATTTGTCATGTAAACACATTCGTCTCATTATCTCCCTGAGTGTGAGGGCGCAATCAAGGGAAAATCACTCAGCTGGACCTTGCTGATGGTGCATTTGTCAGCAGTTTGGTTTGAGTGGAATGAGGCGGTGAAGAGAGGCAGATCGTGTATTTAAAAATGATCATAAAACATTTAAAGTGGACTGACTCATGACAGTCAGATAATTGAAATTGGTTGATATTTGTCACTCGTTGGTCCATTATGTCTCCTTGACTTTGACATTCAACTCTTGTCTCATGTCAGGTCAATTAACTTCCCACCCCTCCTCATGTGATCACCTAACCCTACCCTAAGGTGTTGCACCTGTGTCCCATAGTATCCTCGGCCTCAGCCATATGACCCACTTCAATTTGTTCCCTTTGTGAGAGCCGTCAAGCTTTCGTTCCTGTTTAAATATTTCTAATGAACCAGTCAGCTGCCAGTTTCTGCCCCAGGCTTTACCTTTTGCTTGCTGGTTTCTCTGTTCAACAAACTTTTAAAATAAATACTGAAGTGCAGAGCGAAGTGCTGTGCTCAGCAAGGGGCAATAAGTCAAGGTGCTTTAATAAATCACAACCACATGATGCTCTCAATTTGACTGGGGGCTTTTCTAGAGAATGTGTGACTTAATGGCCACACCCAGGCGTAGAAAAGAAAGCTTATAAGCACAAACTCTCCTGCCTGCAAATTGTTTGCATCTCTAGATTCTTTTGCATAGGAGGTGCCGTGCTCTTTTAATTGCAAATAATGATATACATAGTTTGCATCCACCTTAGCCAGAACCATTTGAATTGAGTTGGTGCAATCTTTGATATTTAATCTAGCTGTTTTAAATTTGTTTGGGTCACTGCTTTTTTGTCAGGATGACAGTAAAGAGAGTGAATTATTTCAGCTTTCAGTTCTTTCATCACATTCCAAAAGTGTGCAAATTTGGTTTTACATTTAGGAATTACTCATGTTATAAAGAGGATGTCTTCCATAAGTGTCTCACAAGAAGATGACAGAACTGGTATAGGCAGACACACTTAAAGTCTTCCTTGCTCACCCAGTTCAGTTCTGTGCACGACGTTCTGGGTTTAGATCAGAGCATTGTTACCCTGGCTAAGTTATCGTGAAGTCCTTTTTACCACAGCTTTTAAAGGTTTTGTGATTGACTTTTTAGGTCATTTTTGAGTGCATTCTTTTAACAGATAAGAAATTATACGGCATGGGTCCTAGTAGCGTTTTTTCTCACAGAAAAGCGCTGGCACTTTGCTGAGGAGGACCTCATCCCAGTGCCCTCTCCAAAAAGCACAGCACACGGGTTTTGTTTCGATGAACTGTTCAATATCTGGGAATACCTGCTCCCTCACTGCAGTCAGTGTGTGACAGGATGTAATTAAAAACTGCAGCAGAACATCATTACCTCATATTTGCATTCTATGTTCTATCTGAGTGTTACTGTAAACCATTAAGGTGCCAACTGAACACCATGTGATAAAACCCCAATACACATTAGTTGCATGTTCAACATGTAATTTTGTCTCTTATATCCTCTTCCTGGATCAAAACCTGCTGCTCTGCCTTTTGCTCAGTTGACCTTTATTAGAAGGAATTTTTTGATTATTTAAATCTAAAGGATATTAACGTCCATCAACAGAAACTAGAACTTAGGCACCAACTAAGGGATACTGTGACCAGACAGGGTGGGGCTAGGTGGTTAACAAACTGGATTCACAGCTTGTGCATCTAGTGTGGAAAGTTCTCACTGGTTGCATGTCTGCTGTATCTATTCACATTGACTTTGCAGGATAGTTATATATATAATTATATTTGTATATAAAAATGTTTTCATCTGAGTGTCATATTTAAATTTAGCGTGGACAAAGAAAACTGTGTTGTAATATTACTGTGATGATATCAATGAAAATCAACAGGTCTTTTCTCTGGCTACTTTTATTGTGAAATGCTCACAACATTTCCTCTAGACTGGTCAATAAATAGCTGTTCAGGCTAATTTTGGCTATGTAGCTATAGCAAAATATTCCAGTAGCCCATTTAGGATAACTAAGTTTCCTCCATACAGGTCTTAATACTTTCAGCATTATATCATCTTACCAAATAACATATTTATGCATCCATCCATCTAAGCTTTAATACACTCCCACTGCTATGTGCACATACTCTACAATGTGCTTCTAAAATAACATCAATATTTGCACCATAGACCTCCAGGCTGGAAGAGCATATAGGGTTTGAAAGCACATTTAGCAGCTATGTGCAGGCAAAGTGAAAAAGAAAACGTCCTTTAACTGTCCCACTTAGAGCCGAGCTTCACTCAAGGGGCTGAAATGGGAACCCTATTTAGACAGATGGGGGGGGGGGGGGTGTATGTGTGTGTAAAGATAATAGGGTGTGGAAGTCTTCTGTTGCATGTGCGCATTGTCTGCCTTCTCTTTCACAGTGGAAAGACACAGAGATGAATTATTAGGGTTGTGTAGAATGCACATGTTGCATTCCACAAAGCAAATCCCAGAAATATCCACCACAACCACAATTATTGATTTACAGGGAGGAGCCATATTTAGTTTAGCCTCTTAGTTACCGCAAAATGTAAAGTTCAAAGTCAAAGACTAGGCATGTTGGTATCATGCTCTACCACCAAATGTAACCAATCCAAGCTGCCAGATTAACGGCCATTGTCTGCAGAGTATTGAATATTACAGTGCTGTCCTGATATCCAATGTGTTAACAATGGGCAAGAACTCAAAAGCAAAATCCTTTGTCTCATCTTGTGATAGCTCAACCCTCTCGTCAGTCTCCACTCATCAATCCACCAGCCATCTGCTGCTCTGTGTCAGCTTCAGTTCCACGCAACAACCAGCTGACCTGCAAACATAGCTGTAGGACATTCTGCCTGAGTGTCTGCTCTACCTGACAACCAAGACTGTCTGCTCAGCAGCCTGACTGGGCGACTGACTTGTGGGCTGGGTGGGCAGATTATCTTTCTTATTGGGGAAGAGCATAAGGAAGATATGCTTCGCTGCCTCCCTCTGGGGAAACCCTCAAAATGTGTGCATGTGTGTGGGTGGATGAATGCAGACATTGTTTGATAGCAGTGGGCTGGAAGAGGAGAGCCGGTGCCCACAGTGCCGAAGGAGGAGAAGGAGGAGGCAAGAGAAAAGGAGCAGGGGAGGAAAGGAAGGAGGGGAGAGGAGGCTTATAAGTGGGTCGGGGTACTGGGGAGATTCATGGGGGGTTGGAAGGTGAGAATAGGCAGTAAAAAGAGCACCCACGGTGGATCAGGCTCAGCACGCAAAACAGGATAAGGACTCACTAAAAATCTATTCTGTTCTACACTCAGTTCTATCATTTTTTTTATATTTGTATAAGTCGGAATCAATTCTTTCCTCAACACACTTTAAGACATTTGACATATTCATTAGTTTATGTATATTTAGGGATGACAAATAAGAACAAGAAACATTGCAAAAAGTAAACAGTTGTTCTTTAAGTAGGAGTGAACAGCAGCATCTGTGCTTTCTGCTGCTTCCCTGCTCCAGCCAAAACATTTTCTGATGTCCATCTGCAGGAGACAATAATGTTTTAGTAAAAATAAGGTCATAGGTATCATTCAGGAGCCTACTTCAGTTTTGTGATGTTTTCATAGCCCACCTCAAATCTGCCCACACCTGAACTGTGTGCGGTGTGCTTCTGTTCATTTTTTTCTGTCTGCTAAAAGAAGACATGCTTTTTTACTACCCACAGGTCAACGATTTAAATGACATGACACCCACGGTCAGGCCCGCTGATAGGGGGGGACAAACGGGTCTGCTCTCCCGGGCCCAGGGTAGAGGGGGGCCCAGAACTGGGTGGTGACGGTGAAGCTGGGAAACATAGAGCAAGGTGAGAAACAGCGCAGTTGGCTTCTAACATAAGCTAACTGGCTAGCTCTAATGTTAATGTCCATTAGCCTAGCATGTATTAAAGCCCGACACAAAACGTTATCTTTGACAGAAACAGTCGAGTTTTGGTAGCTCCATCAGAAAGGAAGAGACAGAGAGGAGAGGAAGAGGAGAGGACAGGGCTCCAGCTGCAGGCAGGTGACAGAGAAAGTGACACGGGAGGGGCCCATCTAAGATTATCTTGTCCAGGTCCCAGGCAACACTGTCAGCTGGCCTGCCCATGGTAAACAGTAACACCCAATGTTAAAAGAAATATTTACACTATGTTGTACGAATGGTTTGAAAAATACAGACACATGTACCGTCGCACTTGATAGGATGATAGGATGACAGTTAGATGTTGTCATAGCTCTGACACCTGGCTCTGTGTCCATATGGAAGAGGGCTCGAGGCCATATGGCCTATATGTCTGGCCCAAACTGTTGGAGCCATGTCTGAGCCTTCCCTGAGTGTGTGTGTGTGTGTGTGTGTGTGTGTGTGTGTGTGTGTGAACAACGACACTCAAATACTTTTTCTAAATCCATATCCCTGTTTAATCCGTCTCATTATGTTAATCAGTAAGTCTAGTATTGGAGTTCTCTAATTCAGGTTCCTGACACAGTTATTGGTGTCTACTTTTCCATGCTTAAACACACCCACATACACACACACACACACACACACACACACACAGAGGGCTTGTTTCAGTTACAGTGATAAATTTGTAATGCGCAGCTGGATGATATTGTGCAACAAATCGACAAAAATCACATTTATCAAAAGCATATTATTAAGTTGTCTGCTTTCACTCGTTAGAGATTTTCCGTCCACATGACTGGGCTCCACATTTCTAAATAAATTTGCGTCTTATAATTAGCCATTCCACAGTGTCCCATGACCCACTGAGAGAGCTGGCACAAACATATTGAAGTCATGTTTAATCTGTCATAATTCACCAGTGGGTGTGTGTCCCTGCTCTGCCCAACCCACTGAGACATCTACATGTATAAACATGCAAAGATGCATGCAGGGGTGGAGGCCGTGCATTGTGGGCTGGTAAATTGACGAACAATTTGAATAAACGAGCAAATAGTGAATTGGGGATGGGGAGGGTGGATGAAGAGAAGAGGAGGAGGACGATGGGGGAGGGAGTAGAGGAAAGACACTGGCGCCCTGCCAACATTGACGAAAGCTGCTTAGCCCACCCAGTTGCCATGGATACATAGAGGAGCAGCACCCAGCATGTGTATGTGTGTGAGAGAGAGAGAGAGAAAGAGAGGGAGGGAGAGAAAACCAGCAGGCATCCGTTTGAGCAAGTCAGAGTGGGAGTGAAAGAGCACCAGACAGCAGGGTGGAGAGAGAGGCTGAGTGTATGTGTGGTCACAGAGGGAGCGAGGACAGCGAGGCAGCCAGAGAGCTCGAGTGAGGCCGTAGAGAGGGAGCGACTGAGCGCTAGATAATGGAGGTGCAGTCGGAGTGTGTGGAGCCTCCTGTGGCACTGCAGTGTGACCCTCAGCCCACAGGGAAGATCAACAAAGCTGCCTTCAAACTCTTCGGAAAGCGACGCACCGGCTCTGGGATGGCCAGTTTCTTCTCCTTCAGGAACAAAGGCGCCACAAACAGCAGCAACAACGGGAACTCGGACAATGGCAATTCTTTGAATGGGAATGGCTCGACGGCATCGGTGGAGCTCGTTCGGAGCAAAACGCACGATGGACTTATGGGCTCGAACAACGACACTGATGGACAGAGAGGGGAGGGGCCCACTGGCCTGGAAGCCGGGCCGGTGAGGTCTCTCAGCAAATCGCTGAGTTTCTTCTCTCTACTCAGACGTGGGAGTTTCAGGTCAAGTGAGAATGGAGGGGCAGGGCTTGTCAGAAGAGGGAGGGGCCTAAAGGGACTTTTTAGCAGTATGCGATGGAGACGTAAGGAAAAAACAAACGAAGGGTACGGGGAAGAGGTGGAGGCTAACAAGGAGAAGGATGGGGAGTGTGCAGACTCTGAAAAGGTAAAGGATATTACTCTCACCCTTGAACCCCCTCCACATCATCACCAAGAGGACTGTGGGAATTCAGAGTCAGAACCTAACCTCCAAGCAACAGAGACTCCCATTTCTAGTGTTACCATGACACCGCCTCACTGTGTTGCCATGCCAGGGCCATCTGTTGAGCCAGACTCCCCCTTTCCATACACACCCAATGACTCGCCACTGCGCCCACCTATCCAAAAAGCCAAAGCCTCCATTTCCAGCCTCACCCCCTCTCTTGTTACACCCCCTTTGGATCGTTGCAGCACCGGCGACCCCCCCTCAGAGCCGTCAGTGGACAGACTCTGCTCCCTCCTCTTCACTGATGTCACATCCCTTAAGAGCTTTGATTCACTGACTGGCTGTGGTGACATTATTGCTGATGCAGATGATGAGGGGCCGGGCGGTAATGGGGGTAGTGGCACCAGCAGCAGCAGCAGTGGGGGAGGAGGGGGGAGTGTCAGTGCAGGTGTTGGGAGAGCTGTTGGTGTCAGCAGTGCCACATCTCGCGGTTCCCCATCCAAACCTCCTCTATCTGCTCAGCTGACCCAGCCCATGTTCTCTGGTTCCTCAAGCTCAGTGCCTGCCACCCTACCAGCCCGGGCTCGTGCGCCACCTCCACCACAGCCCCACCCAGCTGGTAGTGGTGTGGTGGCTTACATGGGCGGTGGGGAAGAAATGGCAAGTCCAGAAGGGGTGGACGATGCAGACATGCAAGGGCTGTGGCACATGCTGCCCTCCACGGGGGACAACTCACCTGCTTTGCCCCGATCACATCAACCTCCCTCAACCAACCCCAGCTCAACGTACCCCCCCCACACCCACCCCTCCAGCAGCAATGTCCCCCCTGTCCCTAGAGGCTCAGATCGAAAGGTACCGCAGGTGAAGGCATTGGGGCTCAGTAAGATTCCAGTAGTTGGTGGAGCAGGAAGTCGGACGAGTAAACCCCCTCTCCCTCACCAATATGGCCGTCATCCCACATCACCTGGTGAAAAAGAGCCGCTAAGTGATGAGGGCTACTGGGACACACCCTCAGCAACACCCACAGCAACACCCGATGAGAGCGGGCTGCAGCGTAACCAGAAGATGGCTCTATCACGTGACAGCTGCTCTGGAGACCAACTGTATGACCTTTACAACGACCCTGAAGAGGAAGGAGATGATGAAGAGCAGGGGGGAGATGAAGATCTAAACAGCACCCCTTCTCCATCTACTGAATACAAACTGAGCCCAACATCCCAGACAACTCCTCCTTCCTCCTCCTCTTCTTCCTCCTTCCGATCGATGAAAGGCAGCACCAGCCTTCCTCGGGAATCCAAGATCCCAGTGAGCACCAGACAAACACCACCTTCCCACTCTGTAAGCCAGTCAGCCCTGTCATCTGTCCTCGAGGCTGAGTCCCCACCACCAAAGACCCAAGCTCCTCCCCCAGCTCGCACCCGAATCCCCGTCTCCAAGGTGCCCGTCCGTCGTTCTGGAAACAAAGCTGGCAACAGAGGAGCAGCCCACAAGAAGTAGTTTCTGTCAAACTGGGGGTTTCTTCCCACTAATGTATGAACTTCTTTACAGTTGTTTATTCAGAGCCAAAAGTTTTCCCAGACTGAGAAATATGTTGAGCTGTTGAGTTAACAGCCTATAAATTCCTCTCAGATGTTAAAAGCACTCATTCCTTAAGTGTTTTGGCTTACAACAAATAGAATAAGCGCTTTTGTTCACTTGAGAAAGTCATGAGGAGACTCCAAAAGGTTGGGTTAACACTTCATGGCCCTCACAGGAACTTTGGAGACTCTTGACAATCCATGGACTTGCATCTGACACATTCACCTTGTAACTTCCTGGAAAGACTTCTGCCCTACTCAAAGTTTGACGAACACTTTGATGTAGCTCATGACTGCACACTGCACAAAGAAACAAAAAAAGCAGAAAACCTTTTTATCTCTCACATTTTTTCTTATGGAATTCCACATGGCATAACTCAATTTGCTTATTAGGACCTAATTTAATCAAAGTTGTTTTTTGTTTTTTTGTTTTGCTGAGACATCTTGTCTAATCTGTAACAAATTACCTCCTGATCCTCTGATGTTAGAGCCAAAGTTAAAAAAGAAAAGAAAAGAAAATGTCATTTTACAGCCTCTAATACTCTGGAACTGACTCAACAACATCTACAGCCTGGGATAACACACTATTTTTGTTTTTTGGTTTTTTTGAGGGTTTTTTTGTTGTATGCGTGCTTTTTTTTTCTTTTTTTTTTGAAAGATGGTTACCTTCTGACGGCACACTGGTAATTAAACTGTGCATAAATGAAATTGAATAGTGACAACTGAACTAGTTTTATTACTTAACTACTTTGCAGCTAGAAATGTGGCAAAGCTTCCTTGCAGAAGGCCACACATTTTCTCCGGCTTTTTAGCTGGGGTGACGGCCTCCACTTTGTTGACTGGTTAATTTTCCGTTGTGGAAGCTTGGATTTCACCCAGAATTCACCTGTAGGCCATTGCATTGCTGAAAACACGTCCATTGGATGTCAGTCTCTGGGATTTACAACTGTTGAACTACCGATGGAATCCTGGAATGGAAACTAACAAAACTATCGCAATACTTTATCTGGAGGGATCCCTTGCACTGAAGCTTCAAAATGCACACACACACACACACTAACACAAGTTCATACATGCACATATTTTCTCATTCTCTCTGCATGCAGTGCCACACATTCAATGCAAAGGTCAGGAATATCATCAAACACTGAAAGATCTTACATACACACACTGTTTAACCTTCGGCACTGTCTTTGTAGTCACACCGAGGGACTTTCTTTCTTAAGAACAACCGACCGATTTTTTCTAGTTAGTATTTTCTTCTTCACTGGATTTCATACTGTTTTATATGCCTCTTCTTCCTGAATCATAGGGCACAGATCTCAAACTGTGAAACAGCTTCTTAATACTTGGCTTTCTGTTATAGTATAGAAGTACAAAAAGTTTGTGTGAGTTTTAAAAAGGCAAAACTGGGGACAGTTGTTAAATCAAAGTCCTCCACCCATCCTTTCCTGGTTGTTGTACTTTTTGTACGACCTCATTAAAGGAGTCGCTGGAGCTGTTTGTGAATCTGAATGTAGCTTGACATCACTGTAGATCATCCAGCAACTGCGTTGGTCTCTTTCCCTCTTTGTCCCTTTGTTGCAGAGGCAAGACAAATGGTGGAGTGTACTCTAAGTCCCCCATGCACTGAAAAATGGAGACAAACTACTGCCCAGTGTGTGCAGCCTCGCAAAGCACCACTTGTATTAAGAATGAGTGGTGTGTATTGCAGTGCTAAAAGGCCTTTGTCAGTGATTCAGTGAGAAAACTTACAGGGAGCAGAGAGTTCCCTACCCTTTAGAGAGAGACAGGTTTTTATAGGAAAAGACATTTGAAATGATGCAAATTTTCTCTAATCCCAAACACAAGGGCCCCAATAACACTTGAGGGTCAGGGTAGTTCATGATAGCTTTCTCTTTCATTTAGAATGTAATGATTGAGTCACTACGCTGCTTAAGGGTTAAGCTACCTTCTCAGCCACCTGATGGTAGAACAGGCCACAAAGTAATCAAGCATTTCACCACATAGAAAGGGCATGTTTAAAATCACTTGTAGAACAGGAAAAGATCATGCCCCTTCATGTTTTATTTGCTCACGCTGTGCTCAATGCTCTTTTAAGTCAGTATGCAAATACTTCCATTCTCCTTTCCTCTCTGACACAAGGAAGAGGAGGAGAAATCGGACAGGAACTTTGTAGGTTTGAGGCTTTTTGGGTGATTGAGGTGGGCGACAATCAAAGTGTTCAAAGTTTTCCTTGAGAAAATTTAAAGAAGATTTTCTTCCTCATGAGAGGGAAGTGTCCATTTCACCCATCAAATTACATTTATACTAGAATATTAAAAAAAGGAGCTGCGAATCATTGAACCAGCATAAATGCTCATTACACAATATATTTTGCGTACTCTCCTTTGCTGGTGTCAAATCTGTTCCACTTATAAGAATAGTTGAACTTTTGAATACCTAAATCTCTCACATTGCTACTGCACAGTAATGCCATCAACCCCAAGGCTGCTATTGCCCTCTTATCATTGTGGGGGGGTTTTTTGTTTGTTCTGGGCCTTCGTGTGACATCGAATGGAACGTCATGCTTCCCTCCTTTTTTTACCATGTGTTCACAGAGTGAATCTTTCCACTTTTCATATTTAATGAATAAAACTGTGTTTGCGCTGAGAGACGAGCTCTTGACTCTTTGTGACACTTTTACACAGCACTGCATACATTTTATTGTCAGAGGCAAATTATACAAGTGTATGAAGTATTGGTATTGTTAGAGAAGCCCTTCTTCCCTCAACTCCCCTCCTCCATCACTCTTTCTCTACATCTTGGTGGCTTAAATCTCCAGGAGGTAGGTCTGATGGGAGAGAGGATGAGATGGTTCATGGTAATGTGCATGTGGCATTATTATTTTGGTGTCCAACTTGCAAAGAGCTCTACTGGGCTTGGGAGTTATAGCTTATCAATGCATTTTATTGATCACTGAGATGAAAGCCAGACGGCTGTGTCATTGTGTGCTGTTGTCCCTCATGGGAAAAGACACCCATAGACAAGGGCAGTCAGCCAACGTGATAACAAAGAGAGCCAGCTGAGGCGCAACAGAGGCGCAGCTGAATCATCTAATATTGAACCCGTGTATAGGTTTGTGTCGTTGTTTCCAAAATACAGTCCAAAGAAGGGAGGGAGGGCTTCTCTTCCTCTCTGTTTTGACAAAAACACATGTTTCTGTAATAAATTCACATGTTGTTGTGTTTTAGGTGTACATGCATGGGTAGTGGGAGGAGGATTTGGTGCAGTGCGAATCCCCTTTGTAATGGTGCAGCAACCCCCCCCCCAACGCCCTCCATCCCCCATCCCCCTGTGTTCAGCTCTCTCTCTGTTTCTGCACAGTGAGGTCGGTGTAAAAGCCTTATGTAAGACCATAACACTCACTTTTGCTAGCCTACCAGATGAAAGCTGGTGATGCTGACAGTGAGAACAGTGCATGCTGCTGTGCGCATGTGTGTGCTGAGCTCATCATTAATCTGAGGCTGCTACTGTTGAGGTGCTGGATGTGGACTATCATTCTCATTGTTAGCCATGTTTCTCACAGTTGGTATGTATTTGTGTGTGTGTGTGTGTGTGTGTGTGTTTGTTTTGGTGCATACATCTGGTATAAGTCCATGACATGGTGCATTTATTCTGCACTCAGCAGAGTACTTGTATAAACTGCTGTGGAACAAGGGGGGAAGTGATGGAAAACCACTGAGATAAAAAGATTTATGGAGATGTGAGTGTTGGCCTGGCTTCAGTTCTCTTAAATGTAGCTTTTAGCTAGCTATGCAGCTTTTGACGACCAGCAATAATGAGGCAATGGTCCTCAAACCTCTGAGAGAGATGTTATTCAGTCATTAAGACACCGACTTGCAAATCTCTCTTACAGAGCAAGAGCAATTTAAGGTTTCATAACATTAGCCTCTATAAGCCACTGAATAAACCGGACCAAAGGAAGTGACAGGAACCAAACCCCCCTGTTGTACTCAAGTGAACAAGGCTATGCTTCTGTGCTAAATGGGCCTTTTTTAATATAACACTGTCCCAAGTGTATAAATGTGCTAATTTTCCTCAGAAGTCATTGTGAAAAGTCATTATACTAAAATTGTTTAATCTATTCTCAACCTAATTTGTCTCTTCTGATAGAATTTGTGAAAATATTCTTATTTTCACTTTTATATTGTGTTACTGTACAAATAAAGGCCTTTCTAACCCTAAGCTATCTAAGCTAAAGCCTTGGTGAAATGGTAAAATGGTGGCTATATTTATAAATTACCTTAGGACTGAAAAAAATGTTAAATTATCTTATAGAAGATAGAAATAACTTACAGAAAATAAAACACAAGAATACAGGAATTTCTGTGTTTAGAAATCCTAATTTGAGATCACCTCCATGGAAGACATTAGTAGTTAATAATTCCAACAAGGAAAAGTACTGACAGATGATCCAAATATTTTTGTTATCAAAGAAAATAATAACCTTGGTCATAGACAGGGTTTCCCACCTTGATAAATGTGAATGTGTGTGTCTGATGGAGGCTATATCACCATTCACAGGCTGTACCCCATATTCTGCATGGCAGCCTCTCTACAGCCGTTCCCATAGTAACTCCACTAGGTCAACCAATGAAAAAAGGGGGCTGGGCAGGAAGGAGGATGGGCAAGTGTTGGGTCTCAGTGCTGACGGAGACATGATTGGAGCTGAAGTGGTGCAGTAAAACATTTATACAAATAAATGCACACGCGCACGCACGCAATAATTTACATGTGGATGTGCAAATGAGAGTGTACTGTATCCACAGAAAAATGAAGCTGCTTTGGCCTGTGGTAACACACTCAGACAGTCAAACAAACCCTAACACTCCATCAACAAACACATGTAAAAAAGGAGAAATAATAGAAGTGAGATTACATTCTCCAAACCTCGCCTGATATTCATCTATCATTCTCTTCACACATAAATTCTTCATACTTAGTGCAACACCATACTGCCAGCATCATCAGCACCGTCTCTGTTGATTTGTTCTCCATCCTCCCTCTCTTTTCACTTTCTCTCATACAATGCTACAGCTGAATAGCTGTCATATTGTGCAATCCTTCCACTTATCAATAATTCATTAACATACAAGCTTTTGATTGTGAATGAGAGAACGGAGTTGGTACAATGTGAGTCTAGTTGGATCCTGCACAGCTCTACAGGTAAATCTAGCTTTGATCAATGAACTGTTAATAATGGTCACACATATATGTACAATATATGCACAATGTAAATAAAACAAGCATGTGTGACTAATTTAACTGTTATCTAATGCTATCTAATTAGATTCCGCACTGAATGGGAGCTTGTGAACAGCAAACTAGAACATAAATTGAATCATGTAGCCAAAGATGAATTATTAGTGACATTTCCTCTGGAAACGTGAGGTCAGTACAAGTACACAAGGAAGTCAATGTTCTGATACAGAGAACAATACCCAGATGAGATAGTATGTAGAAGAGAATTAACATTTTGACAGACTTTGTATTCAAACATGTGTGAGATAGAGAATTCCTCTATTGAATATCATGGTGAAAACGGTAAGCACTTGTAATATTTCCCTGAAGTTTCCACTGAGAGTGACTTTGACGTAACATCTTAGATTATGGGATGCATTTAATCCAAACCTATAGCATGTAGGCAGTGATATATAGAATTAAACATCATATATGCCCACAGGTTTGCAAATATAACCCTAAAAACACCCCCCCCCCCCCAAAAAAAACAGCTGTAGTTAAAATAAGAACCAAGTGGATTTTGGTAACATAAACTTCACCCAGCCGAGACAGACTCAGCTGAACAGACATCACTTCTTGTGGACTCAGGTAAATCAATAGTCAACACCAGGATCTTATTCACAATCAGCTGGGTGGAGCCTGAATGTCTACAGTGATAAGAGTGTACAGGACATCCTTCACAACTTCCTTGACTGTGTATTTGAGGGAATTAATCCCGTCTTTGTCCATGGTCCACTTAGTTTGGTGAAGTTTAACTGGATTCACTGGGTTAGGTTCATTGTGTAAGTCTCTATCATGTCTGATCATTTTGTATTTTCCTTTAACAAGGTCGGGCCGAGAAACAGACATCCCATGGTAGAAAATCCTCCCATAGATGTCATCGTCCTCACCACCCCAGCCCCAGTAAGTGTTTGGGAAGCCATTGATTTTTAAGAATTTGTCCTTGGACAATGAGGCAACCCCGCCAAAGTAGGTCTGATAGGGCAACCGGAAGGCAAATTTGTCCATAGCCACAGCCAGGTGTCTTGGATTGTCGAAACATCTATAAAGATTACGGTCATCCATGGGAACCAGGTCTACATCAGAGAAGACAAAGCACTCATAAGCATATTCTTTAAGTGCTTCGGCATAGCCTACATTCATCAGTTTAGCCCGGTTGAACTTTCCCTCGCCATCCTGGTTGATGACATAAACACCGTAGTCCAACTGCTGACGCATCAGTATTGGATGGAGGTAGTATAGCCAGTGCTTCAAGTGCTCGTGTCGATTTCGGAACGGGATGATGATTGCCACCTAAACAGATTAATTAAATGTTTCATGCAGGATTTGGGAAAGCACATTTCATCATTTACAAAGTCCTTTACAACTCTATGAATATCAAAGAAACTTAACTACAAAATATGAATGTGATTAATTGTGAAATTTTAAGTGTTTCATTCTCTGTTCTCACTCAGTTTTTCTATTTCATTTTAATTTATACTGGTCTAAATATGAAATTAAAAAAGTGATATATTCAATAAAACTCAGGGACAAATGCACAAAAAACACCTACTTATATTAAGATAAGATAAGAGTATTTTATTTATCCCATGTATGGGACATTTCTTGTTACAGCAGCAACCATAGATATAGAACAAGAAGCTATAAGAATATAAACAAATATATTATAAACAAAACATTAACATATTAACATAACTTATCTCAACACTTCCAAGTTATAATCACAAAAATGATGTGTAAAGATGTTACATAAGAAGCTTATAATGGTAGCTGTATTTGATATAGTTTTCAGAGTTTTGTACGTCATACAAATAGCACATATATTGAAACATAAAATATGTTCACATCACTGTATTTAAAGATCTTTTATCGTTATTCACTTTTTGTGCCTCTATGTTCATTCACCCACCTTATGTTTGGAGATACAGTCTGATGGCTTGAATCGCCCTCCACTCTGAAGAATAGAACTGTACTCCTGTCTCATGTCATCCAAGTTTCGCTGCTGATGAAACTCCACCAAAAGAGGACCGACAAGTTTTGGCGGGTCCTCGGGGCAGGGTCCCAAAATGTCATTCTGTGGCGGCTCTTTGTTTGACTTTAGGATTTGTTTCTTCACCTCCAGCAGCTCTTGTATACGTACCTCTATCATCTCATTTCTTTTTTCCAATTTGTTGATTATTGAATTTAAAATTCTGTGTTCTCTGTACACCAAAAGTACAACAGAACACACAAAACTGAGGAAAGCCAAAAAGGCAAGGAAAAAAAAGATGTTTTTAACCATTTTTGTAATCCCAGCAGATACTGTATACTCAACGTCTGTTGTGTGACGCTGCTACCTGTATGTCCCTTTGCAAGTCAAAGATAGCCCATACAGGAGCCAACAGGCAGTTGTTTTTTTTTACTTTTGTTTTCAGCCACTCCTTGTTCCACCCAGGTGATCACATTGATGGCTCACATCTGTTGTTAATAGTCAATCATATAGATTAATTTTAGTCAGTTAGTCATACGTTAATCAATATTTAGTGCTAGTTATAGTTAAAAGTTCACTGTTGTATGCCTAAATGTTATTATAGGAGTAACTTTATTAGAAAATAATCTCATTTTTTAACTGGGGCTTATTTACAGGACCCAAAAAAGAAAGCATTAACATAATGAATTAAGAGGTAAACTATTCATTTAATGGCTAAGTGATATCTGTAAAAACAACTATGAATAATAGGGCAACAATACTTCCCACATGTAGTCGAACTGTGTCCTCTGCTGGTGTGCAACTGATGAGTTCTGGGGAACTTGGAAGACTAGGAGGTTACTCACAATCTTCCAACAAGTCCTCAAATTGGCAGCAGAAGTTGTCAACCCAGAAAGTCGTTCAGAAGCACATCCTTAAAGTTAAAACTTGAATCTGTCCCAGGTCCAGAAACCTGTCCATACATGACTCTGGATATGTATACACTTTGGCAACGCCTGTTGCTACCATTCTTTTAAAAATGTGCCTGTCTGTCTGCAAGTCAATCGAGTTTTTCCAGCTCCAGTTAATTTTTTTCTATGGAATTTCTCTGATAAGTGTCCTGCACTGCAGCCAACTTCCTATTTATGCAGCTCAGTCCGGGGGAGTGCCTTCAAAAACAAGGAAACTGTCAATGCACTCATGCATGGAGATCATCAGCTATGCTGACCTTGCCAAACATAACTTTGGTGAGAGCAAGACCTGGATTAAATGTTTCTGTTCAACAGTTTTTATTGTATTTTACACCGGTTTTACATTAGAACCGTATCAAGTATAGTGTTTGTCGAGTTCAACAGAGCACGTTAAGTGGAAAAACATACATCGGTATTGGTTAAAGAAAACAACAAGCATCATCAAGTGCTGTAAACTATTTTAATCTAATGTGGGTTAGCAAGATATTTTGACTTTACACCAATGATTGGAATATCCTGTATCAGTTCCTTGCTGGAGAATTTTTGTTTTCTTTCACATATTCCAGCTCCTAAAATTAAGCTGAGGGGCATAGGAGCGGAGCTGTGAAGAGAGCTGTCCTTGCACAAAGTTCCCATTTAAAAGAAAGCAGGCATGTTCATGTCATGTGACAAAAATAAACAGAAATGATATTTATTTCAAAGCATAGAAACACATCCTAATGGTGATAATAAGAATAATGATGGTGAAACATAACAAAGTTAACTCTTTGTAATTGCTTGGAAGAGTGTGTGTAATAACTTGAATCATAATTGTAGTTTTTTTTGTATTTTTGTGGCAATTTTGCCTAATATTTCCTTCCAATTGTAGGCTTGGTTATCTGTATACTGAAGTGCATTTGGACTTTTTATAGATTTGATTTGTAAGTAAATATTTTGATTATACTATATATATAATAGAGAGCACAGACGCAAGCAGTTGCTAAAGCTGGTTTTAAACAGTGACATTTTGTCAAGACAAGCGCTGTTAAACTGGATACAACCATGTAACCTCAGCAGTATCCACGTGCAGCAGGTTGTTATTAAAACACACACACACACTGACATCTAGTGGTACAAGGCCTTCACAACTGGGTGTACGTTCACTGGAAATACAGAAGTGGGCTCTCAGAGCACAAAAACAAGGTTCAAGAGGTCATTAAATTTGCTACAACATACAATAAACTTTGAACACTAAACTATATCACTTCTAATAACAGAGCAGAACAAACACATTTAAGTGTTGGAAGTATAGTTGTTGTTTTGGTTTTTTTTTTTTTTCATTAATTCAACCTTAATTTAACCAGGATAAGCCTCATTGATATTAAAACTCTCTTATGCAGTGTTGTGGCCAAGAAAGGGAGCAGCACAGACATCAAAAGTTTCAGACAGACAGCAGCCATACATACAACCATAAGGTGCATAGATACATCATAGTAAAGCAGCATAACATCTAAAAATTGAATAAAATCTTAAATATAACACACAAAACATCTACAGCCGGATCTGTCTTTGTCCAAGTCAATTAACATCTGCTTAAAAGCAACCAACGAGACCAGCTCATGGAGTTTCGTCTCTTTTTGTAGTTTGTTCAAATAAAAGGGAACCGCAGACTTGAATGCCTTTTTACCCAGTTTATTTCTAACTCTTGGAACCGACAACAAGAAAAAATCCAGGGACCAAACATTGTAAGATCCATTACCTCTCTAATAAAATGCCAAGATATCTGTAAGCTGGAGCCCGTTTGATCTTTGCACATTGAGAAGTGAGGATGTATGTGATATTGACACCATGCTGTGCCATAAACTCCAGGAAACTAAGGTAGTTTGAAGTTAGGATGACATTTTTTTAAATTTAGTTATTATTCAACACAAGTTTTGTCCTTAATGCCACGTAAGACACTAGTTGTTTAAATTAACTGGTTAAATTAGTTGGTCCATTGCTGACGCTTGACTAAAACAGTTAAAACAAGTTCTTCGATTAAAGGTTACTTGTGTGAGTTTATTTTTCTGCTTTAGAAAGAACGATAAAATTAAAAAGAAATGCAGCTATTCACCACCACCCAATCGCCTTAGAAACAAAACTATTTTGCTCTCATATATTCTATATCTTCCCAACATTCTTGGCACTTTACATTGTGTTCTTTCTAAATGAAGGTGTGCTCAGACAAACCTGTATCTACTAAGGCATGGCATTAGGGAAAATGTACAGGTTTAAAAAAAATGCTAAATGTTCATTTACATTTTTCCAGGATTTTACTTGAGATTGTTTGGGACACTACTCCTCTACGTGCTTGTATAATTTACTATGGCTCCTCATCTTCTTTTTTGTTTTCATTACTGCTTCAGTCATGTGATATACTATACAATATGTTGACACTAGCTCTCAACTGCACTTGAGCTCTTGAGGATTAAATAAGGTTTTGTGCCAACTAAAATGTTACATGTTTGCTTAAATCATAATTCTGTCATAAAGTGCTCAGATAGCAACCACAAAGCTGACCATTATAACTGCTTCAACTGGAGTAAAACTGGAATGTGATTTAGGTATTTTTACAACCTCAGAAATGTTATTAACATCTTGCGGTAGATGTTTGATTGACAGGCTTGTGCGGAGAAAGTATTTCATGATATAATTATTAATCCAGTAGAAGCATAGTGTAAAAACAGTTTATTCTCATCAGTCTGTTTCAAAGTTCAAACTTAAGTGCAACTAGAGAAGAGGTCGTGATATAAATGACTAATCCATTATGCACCTGGGGGACACCAAGGGTCATTTCTTGGGAGGCCTCCAAACACAACAGGCCAAAGTGAAACTGCTGCCAGACATTGAATGGACAACATGTGTACACCTGTAGGTAGACGTGCAGTCTTATGTGTTACCACTAGAGGATACTCATGTACCGCCGAAGAACACATGCATGTAAGCCAAACTGTGCTGAAAGTTTCTTTGAGATTATTGAGACTTGACATGCCTGTATGTACAACACCCAACACACACATATACATATACATAGACGCACACATACACAAATAGCAGACACACTCACGCATATGAATGTTAATGCACATGTGTGTGTGTCTTTCGGAGGTAATTTAGCTTTTTAACTACGCACTTTTGGATAAATGAGCTGCTGTGAGCAGAGAAACCTGATCCCCAGGCCTCTATAGATGGAATCCAGCTTTGGTTTGAACATTTTCATTGAATTTCATAGATTTTTTTTAACATCTCTTCCCACTTTCTTGCTTATTTTTGTTGCTTCAGATGACTTGACTTTGAGAACAAGAGCGATGCTTAGTGAAACAGATTTGTATCCTGAGGTGGAGTTTTGTTGGATGGACATCCAACACAAACTGAGTAAGGAAGAAGACCGGTATACCCCTGCTGCTTTGGCCACAGAACTCTTTTCTGGTACTGTGGCATCCCTTTGGAGGTGGGCGGATCTGCTTTTTTTGGACACATTTCACTTGGCATGTGTGCTTGTGGAGTCGGAATGACATCTATGCCTGTATATTTTCTTAATTGAGTAGATGAGAGGAATTTTAAAAGCTGTGTCTTGCAGTTTAAATATAAGTGATATAAAGTTTGGGTTTTAGTGCTGTTAGAAATAATCTTGATACAATACAGCACATATATTTGGCCACTCTTCATTTTGCAAATGTATGTCTTTCTTCTCATATACACAACACTCATCTTAATGATAGAAAAAAAGTAAATAAACAGACATAGCAGAGGCTGCAGTGATGCCAAGAATAGAATAACAAATACAGAGTTGGGGTGAAAATATGCAGATTGAATAAAATATAGATGTAACATTTTTTTAAAAATCCAAGCTTTAAAGGAGCAGGACAACACGTATTCTCAGACTACTGAAAATGGGAGCACAACGCAAACATACAGTGTATTCTCTCCAGACATGTAGACAGATGTGAACACACATACACACACAGAGAGACTGACACACTAACATGCACATTTATACTAAACCACAGCTCTTAAAACAGCCCTAGTTACAGCCTAGAGAGCTCAGCAGTTTAGTGAAACATGATGCCCAGACCATAAAAGTGAATGTGTGTTTGTGTGTGTGTGTGTCTGTGTGCTTGGTTTTGAGTGGTCTCAGCTGTGTGGGACACATTGCAATGACAGCCAATCAGAGCTAATTCAGAATCAGAGTGGTTTTGATGGCTCCATGGTCTATCTGAGGGAACAAAGCAGTTTGTGTGTGTATGCATGTGAGTGTGTGTGAGTGTGTATGTGTGCACACCTCTCAACCTTACTCTGCACTCCACCTGCTTCTCATTGCCCAAATGGTCTGACAAAGTCTGCTTTTTGATATATTCAGCATTTATATTCTACAGCTTTCATTTCATGTGTACAAAATCCTTAAAAAAATAAAACGTTATTTTGGATTCAATATAAAGTAATCAAATAAATGAAAGAGCTTGCTTTGTCAAGATTCACACTATGAATCCACAGGATTAGGTGCTTGTCAATTCTCGTCATTTTTTATGAAAAATAGTATAGTTAAGCTTAAATGGGAAATTTCCCTTTGAAGTCATATTGATTTGGAGCAGCTGGTGGAATCATCCATATCTCCCAGCCGTGTGCAAACTAACTTTTAACTGTGTAATTCAAGGCTCATGTCGTTGTGCATACACCTGCAGTTTGATTTGTCTGATTCAACATCACTCTGTATTTATACCAAATTTTCTGGTAAATATAACACCACGTTATTACTAAGTAAAGTGTCCCTGTTAAACCACTCAGGATGGTGGATGGTGTCTATAAGTATTCATTTTATTTAACTATTTAGTTATTTACACACAGAGGCACAGTTTTGGAACAGGACAATTTGCTTTAGCTCAACATTCATAACTCATCTATTATCTATACAACTTTTCAGTACGGGGCTCCTTCAGGGTCGCACTGATAACTATGGATCATTTTTAACCGATACTTCATTCTTGTTCCTTTTTAAAGTCATATGGACATTTTTCAGTCTGGGGAAAGAATGCACATTTAATAGCTAAAAAAAAAAAAAAACTGTGGGTCACACCAATGTCAAACTACCAGTGTGTTGATCACCTGGAGGTTCTTTCTGAAGAACTTCCAACGACTGATCAAAGAGACACATGTACATAAAGTTATATCAGCTTAGAGGACTGCATGGAAAACATGTCATCCACATTGTTAGTGCAGCCCAGACATAAGTGGGAAAATCTAAATAAAGTTGACTTTGGTGACCTTAAACCATTCATGCTGCATAACAGGGCTCGAAGGCTGTATTTATTTTCAGCAGTGGTCTGACCCAACAAAGAAATATTTGGACATGACCATTAGACCTCATCACTCACAGAAACAAAAATGGCTACTTTGAACAGAGTGAGGAAAAGATACCACATCTCAGGAAATGGCAGCAGTTATTAGATTTCATACAGGTGTCACATGATCATATAAATGAACCAAAAATAATGACCATTCTTTGAGGCAGGTCTAGATTTGCTGTTACCAGTAATGCTTAAAATTTCAGGTGAAGTACATTATTCCTCCACTCTCATATCCAGGATTTTCCCAGTCTGTCCAGGTATTTGTCTGCCACTCTCGCCTACAGGCAGGGCTGAGCTGGAAACTTAATTTCTTTCAAGAGTTGGAGAAATATCAACTCTGAGTCACAGAGCTGAGTTTGAGAACTCAGGGATGGGAAAATGACAAGCGCTGTCCTCTGCTGCCTTTATCATCGATTGCTCTTGTTTTCTGTGTGACATGAAACTGGCATTCACCCAATAGGCCCTGTGGCGACAATGTGTCAGCGGCAAGTGGAGGCTGAAGGAAAAACGTTCAATTAGGGGCCCATTGACGTATTGCCCTTAATGCCTCACTATCTTTTCCCATACCTGATAGGTACTGTAGCTCGGTAGACGCTCACACTCTCACCAGTTCACTCAGTTACACACTTGCTACCTCGCACACCCATACACTAGCTATCCTGGTCAATGATCACTCATTCCCTCTTCGTTAATGCACACCAGTTCTATGTCAGGTATAAAATCTTCCATCCCTGTTCATTTGTTGTCTACATCTTAAAATATGGCCCTGTCCATCAGGCACTGCTGAGTGAGAATATCTGTTCAGCAACACTGTCATTAACTGTGAATATGAGGTGACTGTTGCTGTTGACATTACAACAATATGTACAGATAACAGTGCTAATATGAAAACATTCATGCAAAGACAAAAATGAATGAACTGGAAAGCATAGCAGCTCTAGTTTAACACTGCCACACAACAAGAAAGTTCTTGTTTTGAAACAGATTTTAGTTCAGTATAGCAGTGAAGAGATCTATTTTTACATGCTGAGTTTTCTCTGGTTTTCTCGCCCTGAAAGGTCATGTGCAGCATTTCAAATAGCAGAAACCACAACTAAAGTATCATGAAAAACATTCTGTAAAAGCAATTTTGAGATTTCTTCATTCATATTAACCTGTTAAATTTGAACTAAGCATGGTTGTTTCTGGTTGTCTTTCTAAAATTGAGCTCATGGTAGCTTAAAATCATCATACAGACATGAGAGTGTTCAACTTTTCCAAAAAACTCAGCAAGACACAAATACTCTATAAGCAGCTAACTCGGGACCAAATATGTCCATCAGATCCATACAACATGCAAACTTGTTTTACTGCCCCATTCTAGCTTTCTGGCCAGTGTACTGGCTGTGGAGAGGGCAGTGTCGTTTAGCACTCAAAATTAGTAACCCAAATGAGAATCTACATACCAGTAATTTTCCGTTGAACTAAAGGACACAGGCCTTGGTTTCTTCTTTAGAGCAGGACCAGAACTTATGGAGGCTCTGTGGTGTATTACTCATGTTTTAATCAACTAGCCCCAAGCTAGTTCATCAAAATGTAAGAGTAAAAATTAATAAATTCAACACAAATTAAAAAATGCTCTAGGCCCTATTAGTGCTCTGTTGAAATTAGCTTCAGTTTGTGTAGTTTTAGGTCATGTTTTTTCTTTTATTTATTTTTTTTGTCTGCATTTGTCCTCATAGTTTAACAACACAAGGTGTTCATAGACTGCCTTCCATGCATGCACTTTCAAAAACACAGATGTAGGTAATCAGTGAGGTAAGGCCACATTCCATTCTTATTTACTAAAACATTTAAAGTCATGGATCTGTGAGGATGATTTTTTTCTGCTTTGCTAATTAAAAAGGTAAAAAAGGAAAAAACAAATCTGTCAAAAACACGAAAGAAAAAGCCCAACTGATTTAGTTTATCTAGTTTATATAGCTCTGAACTGAATCTATGTGGTGGTGGATACTGTTACTACTACTGCTATTATGGCTAAACTTTTCATCATTTTAAATGCTATATTTAAAGTTATTTTCAGTCATTTTTACTTAAAACCGGAAGGATTACTTTCCTAATCCATGAAAATAAAAGATTCTTAATTGATATTGTCTTTATAAACAAGAAAGAAAGCAGGTAAGAAAGTGGCAGTTAAATTAACCAATCACATTTTAGCTAGTTGTGGGCGGGTCCAAATTTCTCCGCCCAAGAATCGCACGGGAAGTTTCAATCAAGTTTAGTTTGCACACTTTCCCCTCACTCCACCTTTATCCCTCCACCCAGACAGCTCGTGAACGTGAACGCTGCGTTTTAAAGCAGCAGGTTAACAACAAAACAACAGCACAGAAAAAAAAAAACATGAACAACGTAAAGATCCTGCCACACCTGCCTTGAAAAGGGGGAAAGAGTTTCACGGATGGTCAGAAATGGACTTAAAACGACAGAATCCGTAACTTTGAAGGACTACTTTCATTAAAAACACGAAGGACACCTGCGGCGTAATGATCATTTGGCGTCATCAAGGTAGGGGGGCACCATCTTGTTTGTCTATAAAATTGATAAATCTGAATTAATGACAGTTTTTAAGCTGAATCGAATTAAATTTGAGTTGATTTGTGGCAACTTTGTCCAGAGGTGTGTTTGATATGTGTTGTATGCCGTTATTGACGTGTTAAATTCTTAAAACATTTTATCTTTAGCATGTTGCTACACCATTTAGAACAAACTTTGGATTTGTCGCCATTGACCAGGTGGATTTAAGAGGCTGTTGTCGTCTTTGTGTTCTCTGTTAAAACCTCACATGTTATTAGCTAAGTTGTGGAAGTTGCCATTCTCACTGAGAGGAAACAGGAGGGTTTCCTTGTGTTTTAGTAGTCTAACCTGTAATGATACAGATTTGCTCTGAATTGACTCTGAAGAATGTGACTGCATCCTTTGGCTTCCACTTATATTCAGCTTGGTTGACATCTCTAAGTCTGTTTCATTGGCTCAGTTAATTTCTGGGGCTCTTTTCCTGTCGTTGTGATGTTTGTGACATGTATACGCTGCTCTGCTGAAGGACCATTTTAGCACATTTGCATTATT
Organism: Remorina albescens; assembly: GCA_034769265.1. Taxonomy (NCBI): domain Eukaryota; kingdom Metazoa; phylum Chordata; class Actinopteri; order Carangiformes; family Echeneidae; genus Remorina; species Remorina albescens. Next base: position 11,298,100 of record CM068476.1, on the reverse strand, counting down.
GTGCTGTGCTGCTACAGTAGCTTCTTACTCAGTGGTATTCTTCTCATCTCACTTGCTTGTCTGTTTCGTTGAACTCGCCTGCTGTTTTTCTGTCTCCACTACTCTGAAGTTTTTACCAAGTATAGTGTTGTGATGGTTGTCTTTGAAAGGCTTATTTATGCTGTTTGTTGTGGGAATAATGAGGTGATGGGTTTTTTTTCTCTCTCCTAACTATGATCAGAGTCATCTACGATAAGTATATGATTTTATTTTTCGACAAGATACAGTGCTATTTTTTGGCATAGACTTATTGCTATTCCTTATCATAAAATAAGTGGTTAAAATACAACTTGCAACAAGGTTTTTAGTAAAATGTTTCCCATAGTTTAGTTCTGTAGGACTTTGTGCAACTTCCATAAAGACTTGAGCGTAAGTGTGAGCTGCTTGAGAAAAGTATAGACGGGGTGTGGATGGCTTTTTTCCTCATGAGCAGTGTGATCAGAATGCAGATAATTTTTAACAAATTCAGCCCTTTGGGGCGCCTGGTTCATCTGCAAAATGGTGCAGAGATGTTGCCAGTTGACATGGGCAACAATAGGATGCAGGTTCCACTGCACACCCAGTATGAATCTGTTCAGTGTCTCATTCTCAAGCAAGGTATAATATAACTGCCTGTCTTCATGAAATGTTTTCGTTGCAGTCAGGTTGCTTCACCTGCGATGCATTCAGAGATACTTTTAGTGTTCACTGACCTAAAATGATGGAAAACTTGGAGAAAGAGATTATCACAGTCTACTTTCACCTTTGTGTAAACCTTAATCTTAATGAAGTATTTTTATATAAAAAGAATAACTATTACTTTAGATTATGTCGCATCGTAACATGTATTTGCTTTGACAAAGGAAACAACAAATACATTTACATATCAAAACACAATTACAATCTCGTGAAATGGGACTAAAATTGTTGAAGGCTGTAGCTGAAATGTATTTTTAAAGCTCTTTGTCAAACTAATCTCATGCCTTACTTTGGCTACAGCTGTTCAATATATAAAACCCTGCATAATTAAAACTGGATAGAGTTTAAATCATTTGCAGCTGCCCTTAGAGACATAATGTGTCATGTGCCACATGTCACCAAATGCGGAGCCTGTCTCGGTCTTTGCTGCCTGTGATGTGTTTCAGTAACTCCACTGCAGACTCTACAAGCACACTAGGAATCCATCTTTGAGGATCTGGGTATTTCTCATCCTTTTTTATTTTACTGTGCTGAATTAATTTCTAATAATTAATGGGAACTGTTCTGCATGGTTAGCATCTCTGACAATCTTTGAATCATCTCTGAGCAGCAGAAGAAATACCTTTATTACTGCTCCTCTTCTTTTCCCCTGCTTGTTCTTCTTCCCCCTTCCTCCCTTCTTCCTCTTGACATGTGTCACATTTTGGGCTTCTGCTCTCGAGGGATAAATGCCAGATTACATGGTGTTGTATTTTTATCCTTAGTACATTAACCAGCAGAGCTTACAGCATCAAAGCTTGGAGGAGATCAGCACACACACACACACACACAGGCATTCTCATATCAGAACAGAAACAGAGTGTAAAGTGCCTCCTTTGATCTCGCCCTCCTTCCTATTCCTAATTTTCCTAATTACCCCAGTGACACACATACTACAGACACTCACATTGCATTGATGCCCCATTGCATGTACTGACACATGACCACAAAGAAATGTTTACATCCAAGGCAACAATGAAGCCTAAATCACAGACCCCCCCCCAAAAAAAGTCAAATTACATGTCAAATGTTCCTCTTCCAAAACCTTGCAGAGTGTGTGATTACACATTAGTCATTGCAAAACTGATAACACAGCTGTCCTCATTTAATTTTTCGAGCTGATTGAGCTGAAAGATATCTGTAGCCTCCAGCCTCTTGAATCAGTGTCTCTACATTTTTGTAATAAATTTAGTCATCATATAGCTCTTTTGGCATCGATTACATTGTTCTTTATGTAGCATTCCATGTCAGCAATAGACAGCATTTAGAAAATAGGAATAAGAATTGGCCAGAGGTTTCACTGACACAAACAACAAAAATGATTCAAATATTACACTCTGGATTAAAATGATCTACCATGTAATATTATCCACGATTAATGCTCATACACAGTGGTATCAGATAAGCCTTTCTTAAGTTTGTAGCAAATGTATTCATTGCAGTTACATTTTTTGTAAAACATAATTGATTTACAAGAGAATAAACATGTTTTATGAGCAGTTTGAAAAATAATGTATCTGACTTTTGTAAGTAAAATGACAAAATAACAAAGCAGAGGCTGTTGCATGTAATCCAGCAAAGTGATGAGATGGTAACATCCTCACTCTGCCAGTACCCATTATAAATGTGATATTCAACAACATTTTCTTTCATTATTTCTACCCAAATCATGTCAAAGGCTGTTAATCACTTTGCTCTCTGCACCGATATTGCTTCTTTGGTTTAATTTTATACTGAAGACAGTTGTAAGTTTTAAACATAAGATTATAACTGCCCTGACAATAGACAAATGTTTTTTTTAAAAAGTTAGCATTGTAGTAGGTCAAGGACTAGACAGAGAGGAAAGCATAATTTGAGGTTAATATGGTATACATCTATTCTATAGCCGATCAATAATTGAATGAAATCAGTCCAAATAAGTGTAAAGTGCTTGACATAAAAAAGAGGAGGAAACTGGAGTGTCTCAGTAGCTCATCAGCTGTCAGCATGACTGTATGTGGGCCATTCAGTCTGCTGAGAGTGTGGACTTGTTGACCTTTGGGTGCTGTCAACTCATCAATGAGGGGATATTTCCCTTTGTTTCCGCGGCTGTTGCCAGATATGTGAAGAGCCTCATGCTACTTCATGAGGGCGTTTAGAGCTTGGAGTGCTGGGGAGAGGTTTATTGTGTGGCATGTGCATGTGATGCTCAGAAGATTGAAAAAGTGTGCATCTGTAGGGGTTAGTTGCTTGTAGGGGAGATGCAGCATCAGTGAATTGTTGAGAGGCTGGATTGGCCCTACAGTACATGCTGTTTAGGTGAAATCAATAAGGATCTATTCATTGAGTGCTTCACTCAGGCTTGTATGTCATATCCAGTAACAGGTTGAAAAAAGGTGTTCTTGTGTTTGTCTCTCTTTACAGATGGTGAAAGGTTTGCCTGATTGGGTTTTAACCCCTGGAAGGAAATGTTGATATGGTATAACTCTGACGTCAACTAGTAAATGATTCTATGACTGATCATCAACACAAAATATTGAGCAGTGAATTGTTTCAGTCACAACTTGCTTTGATCTTAGACTGATGAAACCTGTAGAACTTTATGGCTAGATTAAAAACATATGTTAGCCAATGATGAACAAATGACCTGATAATGAACGTAATTGTTGCCTGCAACTGTCGCATTAAGTTTATTTTGATTGGCTATGCTCGGCATTCTAACGTGCTAATTTCTTTGCTGTTTGGTTAAATGAGTGTCATTTGAGGTTGAGGGGAGTGTTCATGTCTGTCTCTTTTTCTCTGTGTGGGGTACATACTCTGACCAGGGGTGGCTGACAAGAGATGACTGTGGCTTACCACACACTGCGAGTGCTGCTCTTCTTTAATCTGACTCCTTCTCTTTTTCTCTGTGTTTTTCTCTTCCCCATCTTAATTTCTCTCAACTCTGAAGCATAAAAGCGTTCCTGCCGATCTTAACTGCTGAGCTAATCCTTCAGCAGGTTTTTGGGGGTATCGTGCTGTTTTGGGGCTCTTCTACTGACACAACGTTTTAGTATCATAATGGCTTGCAAACACCTGTCCAATTAGGCTGATTGTGATGCACCTCAAACTACCAGACAGATCCTGTGGTGTGGCACAGAGATTTAGCAAAATGCACTAAGTACTTCTGCTCTGGAGGGATGTTTTTGCAGTTTTGTGACAAATGTCTTTCTGTAAATCCAGGTTTAGTGAAGGGTAATTGAGGGGACTTCAAGAGTCAGTTGTCAGAAAAGCACAAAAGTCTTTCCACTAAATTTAAGTCCCAACGTCAGTTTGCTCTGTGTCACTAAAATGTAGAAAATTATTGGCTGTCCAAGGTTCATGGGAGTGTTTTTTGAAAACCTTTTTTATAGAGTTGAACATGTCTAAACTACTAAAACTAACTAAAGTAGTGTGCTGGCTTAACAGATTTTGTGTTTTTAGCTGAAGAAGACAAGATAAGAAGACATTTTAGACAGACCGTATTTGAAACTGAAACGATCACACGGTCTAAGACATTAGGACATTAGGTTTTGGCAACTCACTCACAACACTTGATATCCATATTAGCATATTGTAACAATGCTCTTTCAACCCTAATCCTAACCCTACACAATAGAATTATAAAAACCGGGCCTACAGTCTTATCATCGTATTTTGTTAAGTCCTTCTTGACAGGAACACTAACAAAGAAGTTGTTTATTGAGAAACAACAAATTAATGTGTGCTCAGGAAATGGGATGTTTGGGGAAAGGAATTGGTTGGTATTAAATTCAGAGGCAGGATATATATTGTTTTTTTTTTTTCTCTCTATATATAGGTTGTAAGTGATGTGTTTGCTTCAGTAAGTGTGGAAGTGGGGGTGGTCTTGATGGCAGTCCGCAGGCTCTGGTGCTGGATTAGGAAGACATCACTCTCCAGGCCAGGCAGATAATGAAGCACAGTGTAGAGACAGATTTATGTACATCCCTCACTCTCATTTTTTCCTCTCTCATTTGCTCTCTTGGTCACTCTCCTCCAACCTCTCTCATCACACACAGTCACTCACATGTGCGCACGCACACACACACACAGGAAATGCAGTCAGTTTCTTCCTTCCAGTCAAACACACTCTTGTTTTTTTTTTTTCCCTGAGAATGATTAGAAGAAAATAGTTGGCAGATAGGGAGAGAAGGAGAGACACAGAGAGAGAGAAGGAGAGACAGAGAGAGAGAGAGAGAGAGAGAGATGAATGAAGACATGAAGGGACATGTCATACCATTCACAGGGCACTAGGTCTGACAGCAACCCTCGGGACATGGCACTCGTTTCAACTGGGGTCCAAATGGAGGTGGCACCAGGCTGTCATTGCTCTCTAGTTAATTAGAAGACATTGTCATTCTTGCTCAGAGAGGGCAGTTGGAAATCACAGTCAATTACATCGAGGTTATCACATGAGTTTGGCACTGTGACTCAGCTTGTTGCAGCTTGTCACAGCTGATCTGAAGCTGACCATAATGGCTTCATACTGTACGCTGACAGTCTGGAGGTTTTCTACTGTATAGAAGTGCAAAATAGAGGCCAAAATTAGATGCCATTCTCACACAAAACAGGCCTGAACACATTGGGTTTGCTTTTACTCGTTTAAAGCACAATGATTCATTAGAAGAAAATGCATAAGTCTAAAGCCTATTCCTGCCTATTAGGACATTTAGCACCTGGGAGGAAATGCTCTAAACAGGAGAGACCCTGGCTCGACTCCCGGCTTGCTGAACTGTTTAATGCATGTCAATCCTCCACTCCCTGTCCCATTTCCTGTCACTCTCCATTCTACTGTGAAATTATATTTCTAGAGTCTTATTAGATCGGCAAGATTTTGAAATGTTTGGACCAGGAGCGGGTTCCTGGAAGTTCCTGGAAGTCCACAGCAAAGAGAGGCAGTGATTAATTCTTACTATAATTCCATTCATAAGTAATATTATAATGGATTTTATGATTATTTTGGTCACAGGTTTCAATACTTTCTTCTTTATAGTTTAGCAGTCCACTGAGGAAAAAAGTTTGATAACCACTGATTTAGAAGAAGCCTCATTCTCAAACAGGTTTTAAGCTAATGGTAATTATTGAAACTGAAACGATCACACGGTCCAAGACATTAGGACATTAAGTTTTTGACAACTCACTCACAACACTTTATCCATCTTAGCATATTGTAACAATGCTCTTTCAACCCTAATCTTAACCCTACACAATAGAATTATAAAAACCGGGCCTACAGTCTTATCATCGTATTTTCTTAAGTCCTTCTCGACAGGAACACTAACAAAGAAGTTGTTATTGAGAAACAACAAATTGATGTTTGCTCAGGAAATGGGATGTTTGGAGAAAAAAGAATTGGTTGGTATTAAATTCAAAATCAGTCTACTGAGGAAAAAAGTTTGAAAACCACTGATTTAGAAGAACCCTCATTCTCAAACTTAGGTTTTAAGCTACTGGTAATGTTTTTAGTGAACCCCCCCCGCCAAGGTTTTTCGTTGAGTTCCTTTCCTTCCAGTGTTACACCTTTTTATATGCAGTCTGCTGTTCGATATAAGAAAAAATAAAACGTACGCCACAGACGAAAACAAATATTTCACAAAAGAGAGTAAGAGAAGTATATCAGTTGCTTTTATTATCTTTGTTTGTACAGATGTGAATCTGTGCATGAAGTCTCACATTTGGCCTTTTCCAACAAGTTCAGGGAAAATTTCTCTGCTCTGTATGCAGAATCTTTCAATAACACCATCAGCAGCGAACCACTCAGTGTCTGATCCACACCTCTAAACACAAAGGAAAATGCCTGTCAAATCTTGAAAGAAATGATGTACCTGCATTTCAAAATCCATTAGGCAAGGCAAGGAAGCTGGAGTAACCGAGAGCAGTGGAAGCAGATGAAAGGGTGACTCATTTGATGGTGCTGCTATGTGTTTGGAAGATGGAGCTCAAACTCGGCCACATGGGCAAAAATAGAAAAGTTTATGGACACATGGTCACGATTGTGTGTATGTTTGCACAGATGTAGGAGCACGCCTATGCTCTGGGTTGTAGATATGGACATGTGCTTGCACGGAGGCATGCACATTGCCCTCTGTCACTCAGACCCCCTGGTGTTGAAATGAAAAAGCTACAGGAATGCACACAAATCACTGCTCATAGACAGACAGAGCAGTTGAGGAGGGCAGGAAGGGTAATCAAACGAGAGAGCACTTGAGGAGAAAACGCTAGCCTGTTGTTCTAGTGTTGTTTCTGTAAAATGAAAACCTGCTCTTCCCTCTCCATCACTTTTGTTGTCTTCTGCAATTTCCCATCTTTTAGGCAAAACTAGTTCCCAGAGAACCACTCTGCGTGCGCGCACACACACACACACACACACACACACACATATGGAAAAGATGAACTTTGATTACTTTTATGGGCAGAGATAAAAGTAATTTGTAAAATGAAGTTATGATAATTTATATCCAAATGGTCTGGCCATATTTTGTGAGGATGGACTGTGATCATTTTTCCTACAAGATAGCTGCCTAACAGAGGTGTACAACTTTAAGGTCCTAATACTACTTTCTTTCTTTGTGTAAGAAATGGAGTCTCCAGCTTTGTAACTTTTCCAACATCTGAGAAGACCAGCTCCCCACCCTACCCCAACAACCCCAACCCCTTATTTCAGATCCCTATATTTAATAACCATAAAAAGCACAGGGGATATTTGGTTCTGAAGTTAGCCTCATCTGGTGTTATTTTCCTCTTAAAACCACTAAAAGCCAAATGAAATCACTCAGGGAAAGATAAGTGAGGCTTGCAAATAACCAGAGAGAAGGGAAAGAGCAGACTTTGTATCCACTTGATTGCAGCTGGAATTGAGGTATAGGATTGAATAGGATGAGTCAATTAATATCAACAACCCAGAGTTCAGGGCTATCCCCTTTAGTGTCATACTAGGATTTTTATGAATACATCGGTCTTCTCTTTTTCAAGGACGCCATCTGTTACCTGTGTGATGTGTTTGTTGAACTGTTGTACCACCACTGGGAACTTCAACACAGGTCTCTGTAGTGGCAATTGGGGGAACTTCACCCCTGTGCTACCTGTGCACTGAAACAGTAACAGCTTGTGTTCACTTATGTTCCTGTGCTGGACCAAGATGATTGCAACTGACTGATTAAGCTGACTATGAGTTATCCCTTTTGATTCAGTGTCCTTGGTTGAGTGTGTGTTAAACCGAATATATTTATATTTGCTAAATTTAGCAATTAATGCATTCCTGGTCTTAAAAGTAATCATTTGTTGAATATAGATTTTTTTTTTTTTTGTTTTTGTCCCATTTCAGGACAGATTATTTTTTTATGGGTGCAAGAAGTAACATCGCTTCTATCAATGAATCTTTTGAGATATGTGAAAATAGCTATTGTAAGCTATAGTAAATTGTGATGCGGCTGATGTTGTTATGTTTTGTCTCTTTTGGAGGATCAGTTATGCATCAGATTCACACAAGTTTTCTGCAGGTCCATCTCAAACAGTGCTGTTTTTCTACACAACTTAACAGCATCAGGAAATAACTCTGATATGAGAAGGCATCCTGTTGTAGAGGCTTCAACATGACTAAACTTCCTTTCTAGGAAGCAGAATGGTTTTAGATCTAAGTAGAGTCCTCCACTTAGGAATTTATATGACAATAATAATAATAATAATAATAATAATAAAGCTTAATTTTTCTATCAGTTGGTTGGGATGTAGTGTTCTGTGGTGCAGATATTTGCTGAAGGCACGTCCTCCTACTGATGAGCAATTGTCACACACGACTCTATTCTGAATTTGTGAAGCATTAAGTTTTCTCCGTTCCCTTTGGCTGTTCATGAAAGAGCCACTGAACACACAGTTGTGATAATCTTCTTCTCATTTCATGGTATCATTTGGAACTTTCCTCGTTAGTGGTTGAATGGTCTGCAGGATGGTCTGCTGGAAACGTAAGCACACAAACGTAAATTAGTTGTATTGGCCTGACTGTCTTGCCCTCATCTCAAACATTATACAGCATTTACATTTTGCCCCCCACCACATCCGCCATAGACCTAAAAAATCCATTATTTCAGCCATATTTTGACTTTTGCTCTGATTGCAGATATGTTGTGACTTGTTTAATCTGCACATCAATGCAATCAAGCAAGACGTATAAGACTGTAAGGACAGCATGAGGAGAAGTAGTAAACATAAAATATATATATAGTATAAAAGATACATGATAAGGCTTAAAATAACATTAAGAAATAATATTTATGGACACATTTAGGCCACACGAGCTGCCTACGCAGCACTCTACAATGTAAATGCACATTTGCATATATTATGACTTGGTGAGCTATGCAAATAAGCTGCTTTAATTAGGGATAAAAAGTAATCTTTCCCTCTCAAAGAAGTTTTCTCCAGGCAAGTGGGGCACTTGACTGTCAACAGGGAATTAACTAAACAAAAGGCATCCAGAAAAGCGCAACTTTTCCTCATCTGACTAATTCCCAGTGTTTTCTGAGTTAATGGTGTCATGATTAGTGCTTCACTCAGTGGTCTCAAAGCTCCTCAGCGTTGGACTGAGGCTTTGAAGGGCTTCAAACCCCAGCCGAAAAACAGTAAATGTGATTGGACATTTCTGGGTTGGCTAGATGGCACGTTGGATTAGTTGCTATATTAATTATGCTCTTCGACAATCAACAGCTAAGACTAAGGTTCCACTTTGATACTGAGCTTAGTTTCTGTCGTGCAGAAGTGAAGTCCTCCTTGGATATGCACTGAATCAGAAACATGAATTTTTTAAATATAGTACTTCTTTTGCATACCAAAGACGCACATAAAACTTGTCAAATTAGTAAGATTGGCTTATGTGACTTATTCCTGTTTATTTTTCTCAAAGCTTTTCCCATTGCAGTTTTGATAAGTACAGTACATGAACTCCTAACGATGGTTTGTTTTTTAGGTCACAATTGATAGAAAAGATTTTTGAAAGAAAAATCTAGATTGCGATCTTGATCTTCAAATGAACAGAGTTATTTATCACCTAAATAATGATAACATCTGAATGTTTTTCATTACAATATTCTTTGAACTGAAGCATTTCTGCTCATATCAGGTTGGCAGTTTGATGATTCAGTGAGCAAAGTGCTGGGTGGACGATTTATTTTTGTGGGCCAGCCCCGGGAACTTGGCATCACTCTGGTTCCCTCCACAAAAATCCAGGGGGAGGTTTCCATCGTTGCAGAAAATATGACCAATAAAAGTCTCTGTTATTTACATAATCTTGATGAATAAATACCCCCTTTTCTGTTATTTGGTCGCATGACTTCAGTGTTACCACCATGAACCTTTCAACTTGTCATTTGGTTTAGTGTCCTGACCTCTTCTATATTAGTCCGTCCTTGTATAAAATAATAGTTTGAGAGGGTAAACACAGCCGGTTCTAAAGATTGATGTTTTTTTTTTTTTTCAGTTTGAGGACGTTTAATGTCCCCAACAACCTCTGTAGTCTTATTTAATCGCTTCCTAGTAACCACCCTCGCAAGACACATAAAAGCCTGACTGGGATATTTATGGATGTATTATAAGTCGTGAAATAAGTGTGGAAATGTATTGAGCCTAATCTTATCCTTAATTTCAGGCACCCAACCAAAAACCCCATTAGAAAAAGCAAAATCAGTGCAACATCCATGTCCAGCTGACTCCACAAGAGTTGTGTGTTCCAATGAGGTTTTATCGTCTGTTTGCTCTCCTACTTGGCCTTTGGTCCAAGCATTTTCTACTTTGGTGACGTGGTCATTATTGATTTTTCTTTTTTTTCTATTTTTTTCAGTGCCACTGGCTACTGTGCATCACCTGGGAATAAGGAGTTGTGTGTTTGATTTCATGGAGTTATTATAGAGACACAGGAGGCTTGGGGTAGTTTGAGGAGCCTATATCATGCACGTGCACACACACAAACAAACACATGCACTCTCACATACATACACATCTCTGCTTGGTAGGGGCCGATTGTTTCAGATGATGGATGTCACACTCTCACCTGTCAACACAGTGCCCCTGCTGCTTTTAATTGCCCAATCAGAAAGCTGGAACATTTGTTATCGTGGGTCAGTTAGAGCCAGATGGCAAACCATGCACCTTCATCTGCACGCACGTGCACACATGCGCACAAACACACACATATGCATTATCTACCTTTCTTTAATCAGTTACTTTGACTGAGAGTATCGAAAGAATAGAAGTTATCCGTACTTTCTGTATGCACAGTGTGGATGACAGTGCCTTGCTGTTGTCACAACACATTAAAATGCTTTGACACCTGTAAGTACATACGCTCTTCATAGCTGTCCACTTTAATCACAAAACAACAAACACAATTTAGCAATGAGACGTAACAGCCAGGTTGTTGTGCTGACACAAATTCATGACAAAACATCACATTTTAAGACAGATGAAAAGCAACAGAAATATAGAGGGAAAATAAGATCAAATTAATTTTGCTTTGCCTTCACACACTTTTCCTCAGCGATGACTTTTTCTTTGGTGCTGAGCTCTCTGCCAGATCTTTCCATTGCAAAGTCATTAAACTCAACCCAATCTGGTTTACACTGTCAAACTCTAAACTCTAATCAAAGTTAGACATGTTGTCTCGATGGGGTGTGGATGTTTAGTTTTATGTGAATACTGTTCTTTGAAAGATGCAGGACAGAAGGTCTCATCATCGTCATCCATAAAGGCACAGCTGAGTTACAGTGAAAGCCATCCTGTGCATGAACAGAGGGGGGCAGTATAACACCAGATAAAAATAGACTCAATGATTCGTATTTCCTTCATATTTCTCTCTGTCTCTCATTTTATCCTCTCCCTCAATCCTGTCTTGAAATCACTTTTCCCCCAACATATTCTGCTCCATCTCCTTCTCTTTGTATGTATGTCTGTCTTTCTTGGACTTCATTGTTTGCACACAGTACAATGCAATACAATAATGCACATACGCGCTCACACATATGCACATGCACACACAGAAAGCCCCACACACGAAAGGATGAAGTAATCTCAAGTCTGATACACCCGCTCAATTATGAACTACAATGCGTGTAATTAGAAAAGAATAAAATGCATTTCAGTTTTCATTAATGAATTTCATTGATTGGCTCTGTCTCTTTGTTCCTTGTTTTGATGAAGTTAACTTTGAGGGGAATAGACACAACACTTTCAGTGCAATCCGGCCAGCTGTGGACGTGTCTGTGCGCTCATGTGTGGGGGCATCGCCTGCGCGTGTTGTCATTGGCTGATTTCGATGCTGTGTCTTTTTAATCCAACTGGAGAAAATAGAACTGGGCCCGGCCACAAAGCAAACAATCGTAACAGAGAAAAGGAAAATTAAAATAAGAGGAAAGAAGTAATAAATCATGGGATTTTGGGTGGATGGGGGCAATGAGGACTTAAAAAAAAAAAAAACATGAGGTGAGAAGAAAAGACATAATTGCTACTGTGTTTGGGGACATCTTGGTGAAACACAGTAAAGTAAACCACAGCTGGAATAAGAGAGATGGAACCAAACTGAGCAGACTTGTGTATGTTTCTGACCAATAATGTGCGTATGCATCAGAGACTTACAAGTGTGTTTGATGGCAGGAGTGCATGCCAACTTTCTGCATATGTATGTGTGTTTTTGTGCCAGCGACCGTGCCTGGATGGATCAGTGCACTTAATGCCCACACCTTTTGTTTCCATGCATTTTGTGTGTGTGTTTACCAACGCCTTGTCTGTGTGTGTGTGTCTGCCTCCCAAGCTCTCCCTAGTGTGTGGGTGTATGTGCACGTGGAACAGAGGCTCTGTGTCAGCAGTGGTGTGCCCTCAGTGAGCCTGTCTCTAATTACAGTCTAGGGTTTCAGCGTTTCAGCCCGTCCATCTCCCTGTTTAAACCCGGCTAAGTCAGCCAGGCCCCACTGAGCCAAGGTAAACCATACAGCTAATTAGACAGACCAGCTTCCATCTCTGTACCAACGAGGGAGGTGGGTGGGAGGTGGTGGTGGTGGTGTAGGGGGGCCAGTGGAGGGAGGGGCACAAGTGGAGACATGTATAGAAAGAGAGAGAGAGAGAGAGAGAGAGAAAGAGAGGCTGAAAGATGTAGGAAAGAAGGGAATAAGGGGAGAAGGCAAGAGAAGGATGGAAGGAGGAAGGGCGTAGTGGAGGTGGAAAAACAGGCAGAAGGCTGATAAGAAGCAAGATATGTGAGATGAGCAGATGAGTGTAAAGTCAGTGTCAGAAGTTAAGAGTAGAAGCCCGTTCCATCAAACAGCCCTCCTCATACAAAACAGCCCAAACACTGCATCAGTCACTTCATCAAGTTTTTTCTGTTTCATTTGCAAATGTTCACTCCTGTTTGTGAATGTGGGGTGAGCTCGCAGGGGGGGTGACATGGTTTTTGTGGCATTACAATGTTAGTCAAAAGGTGTTTTGACACCCGCTAGTGCGTTTTGAACTCAACAGTAATTTGCATATTGTAAACAAAAGTGAATGGGGGGAGAAGGTCATTGGTCAACCTGGGGCAAGCTAATCTGCATAATTGGCTCCAGTAGTTCAAATTATAGCCTGCTGCTGCTCTGCTGAGAGAGGGAAACAGGGGGGAGAAAAAGGGAGGGGTGCAATTATGGTCATATGCAGCCAGTGAAAAAAACCCCATCTTTTTTCTTTTTTTTTTCTTTTTTCCCTGCCTTCTCCTCTCCTCCCTGGCTTCCTCTGACCAATGAGAGCGCTCCTTGCTACCCGACAGCAATCAGAAATTCATCTCGCTCCACGACAGCTAAACCCCACCCCCCTCACAGAGAAAGGGACAGCGAGAGAGGGTGAAAGTGAGGGAGACAGGAAACAAATGAATGAGAGAGTAGAAGAGAAAAGAAGAAGGAAAGAGGAAAACAGAGAGCGTGAACATGGGAGATAGCATCAAGGCTCGCAAGTTTGGGTGGTACAAAATGTTGCAGTGGAAGGCATAGGGGAGGGTGGGAAAATAAGGGTGATTAGCTCTGGAAAAGGCGCTAAAATGCGGAGAGGATCGAGAGCAGAGAAATGGAAGGGAAAATAAGATGCTACTGCAGTTGGAGATAGGGTGACAGATCTGTCCTCCTTGCCCCAAACACCATTTTCCCCTGCCTGTCCTGTCCCAAGTGAAAAAAGCCACATTTGCAGATTCCACCTTATCACTGAAATACTGGAAATCATGTGTTTGTCCTGTGTGTGTGTGTGTGTGTGTGTGTGTCTGTGTGTCTGTGTGTGGGCACGCACGCATGTATGTGTATCTGCAGCAGGGAGAGGTTGGGTAAGGGCACAGTAAATAAATCATGGGGGGCTCATTGGAAGAAGGTCACTGGCTGGACCCTGCCTACACACACACACGCACGCACGCATGTGCACGCACGCACACACACACGCACACGCACACACACACACACACACACACATCCACACATCCACACGTGCTGACAGGCCCCTGCCCCTCATTTCGGGGTGCTCTGGGTGATTCTCCCAGCGTAATGGCTTCTACCCCATTTCCAGACTCCTGTCTGAAAGAAATCAGACACAGACCCTCCAACAGTAGCTCATACACACTGACATACACACACCTGGCCAGTTGGGCATTGGGGAAAGGGAACGGATGGAAACAGTCGGGTAAATACATTCTTCTGTAGATATTTGCTGTTTGTCTGCGTTGGCATGCTGTGTGTACCATGTATCCTTATCTGTTATTATTTTTCCATTCTACATTGTCCACAGAATTGTATATTTCCAGATTTAGCTCTACAGTTTCTGTTAGTTTCTGACTGTAAACATGCTTTCATTCTTAATGTATGTTTAAAGAGGCCACGGTGAGTTTGGCCTTCCTCTTGAGTACGGCTCTTGTTTCTTCAGTGTGCAGCTTTGTCAGGGTGAAGAGCCCAGTAAGTGCATGCACAGGTACGGTAGAGCTGCAGCCAAATTTATTGCACTGAACACTGAGGTGAGTTTTGCTGTCAATTGGGATGTTGCAGAACCAGTTAGATGGATTTTTCAGCAGTTACTTGTCACACGTTAAAGCTCGAGGTGGAGGAAAGTTGACACCATGAGGGATTTAAATGGCTGCAGTGACTTATTGAAAACTCTCATGGTCCATTGAGTTGATTTATTCATGTGTACCACTCGTGTCCTGTCGTTGACAGAGTTGACGTTCAACTTCTCAGAAAACTAGTTGTCAAAATGTCTTTGTTCCTTCTGGCAGGTTCTGTCATAAATTAGAACAGGAAAAAATTACAATAATATCCTCATCAGAGTGAAGACTGGAGATTTATGGTAGTTTTTGAAGCTGAGCCAGGCCTTCTGTGCATGAGATCTCTAAACCGAGGTTGGCATTGCACGAGTTGTAATATTGCCTTGTTGCCCTGGCTCACAGTGTTGAATTAAAGAAGTGTTAATGGTTTATAATAATTGACATGTTTTCATGTAGAAAACTGTCTGACTGCCTGGATGGGGCGAATGAGAGAGACTGATGGGAATGCAAGGCAGAGAGAGAGAAATGCATATGTCTGGATTTCTATCTGTCTGTGGAGGGCGGTGAGTGGGAGGGTCTATCAATCATTCCCAATCATTCATATTCAGTGGCTCATATCACTTCAGCACGATTGGAAGTGGGAGAGAGTCAGCTCATTTGCATAGCGAAGAGTAACTGTTGAAAAGCTGTCAGAGTAAACAAAATATATGGCTGTGTTGATATATACATTTGGTGGTTTTGTTAAGTGTGAAGGGCTGACGCTGAATATGTGTGTGCCGTTTACGTGTGGTGACAGATGCAGTCTGACTACCTTGCATGAAATAAAAAAGGCCTTTTTGATAACTTCTGCATTGCTTTGCCATTTTTTTAGATCCTTTATAGCTGCATGCAGCAGTCTGATAGTAATGTATCACCAGTTTATTACTGGATTTCTAATGTTCAAAACTTGAATAAGATTTTTTTTTTTTTTTCTTTTTAGACTATTCTCTATTTAACGGAATTTAACAAAAGCCAAAAAAGAGTATATTGTGCAAAGAGTAGAGATGCTCTACAACAAATTAAAAAATTTAACTGGAGCTATCTCCAAAGGAAAAAAAAAAGATTTAATTAAAAATAAAAATGTCACACTATTTTACCTGAATGGACAGTACGGATAAGATCTCAAATCACTTTATATCCAATTTTGTGTAGTGATTTTGATATTTGTTGTGGTTTAGTATAAATGATGAAACTGACAGACTTGTATCCCCTGAAGTTATTAACCATGAATAGGAGTATGTGTAGTTAATAAAATGCTTTTAGATATCTCCTTCAAACAAAAGTCCATAAAATTAAAAGTCATGAGATCGCAGTGAAAAACAACAAATCCTCATTTTACAGACTGAAGCCACAGATGCATTTTTTCCACTTTTTAAATAATAAGAATAATAATAATAATAATAATTATTATTATTACTATTAGATTTAAAAATTCTAAATGGTATAATTTCAGGAATGTTCCTTCTACTTAGTGTCATACTTCTTTCCGGGGGGATGACTCATGCGTCTGGAAGTTTAGGGTGTCCTTCACATAGAAGTTCTTCATGATCACTCTTCATCTTTAACACGTAACTGGCATAATGCGACATGCAGGTTAGCCATTATATAGTTTGTAAAAGGCTTTTGATGCAGTCACAAGAATGCCTTTCAGAGAAGTGTAATAAAAATACAGTCATGCTACACCTTCCTTGTGTCTTCATCTCTTCATCCCTCACTCTGTCCTCTATTTCTGCCCATTTCTGACCCTCTCAGTATGTGACCTTGTCTTCTTTCTGTGTTAGTGTGTGGAAATTGGGCACACCTAACTACAGGGGCTTAAGCATAATCACCTATTTAACTGCAGAAATGTACTGATGCACTGTTCCTCCCTGGAAAAAGAGAACTCCCAACATTAATTGAGGGATATTACTGTTGAGATCAATTTCCATGTTTCTGACAGTGATATTCATTCCCTCAGACCTGAACAAATATTTATGTCTGGGTGAAAAAAAGGTAAAATGACAGAACAAGAATTTTTTTTTTTTTTTTTAGATTATTAACACATTTAAGACTCAAGTTAATCTACAATTGCAATATTTACACTATAAATTTGGGATCTTTTTTTGCTTTATATTGCATATATATATATATATGTGTGTGTGTGTGTGTGTGTGTGTGAACATAGATTTTTTTATTAAATTAAAATATTATCATAAATGTAAATATCATCTACATAACAAATAGAAGATTTTTCTGTACATTTCAATACTAACAAATTTAAAAAAGAAAATAAACAAAAATTAAAGATAGAAAGTGAATTCTGACATTTGTATGCATCACTTTGTATTTGTCCAAGTGGTAAGACTGCCAATAGGGGCCAGTGTGTAACCAAGTATAGGCCCTCAGTGAGGCCGGCATTCATTGGTGGAAGAGAGAGACAGGCTGAGGGGAGTAGGTGGGGGAGGACAGAGAGGAGGGCTATTGTTGGAGGGGTTACTGTGAAATAGGAAACGGAAAACAAGGCGGTCTTTAACTCAGCTTATAGAATATGTTAAAGTGATGTCTGTGATGCGCTGTGTGAATTATTTGCCTTATCATAAAGTGCATTTATGACGCGCAGCCATAAATATGCATCAGTACCAGTGTTTTCAAATTTGAACCTCTCCTCTTTATTCTTCCCCTCCCTCCCCCGTTTTCCTTTTCACCCTCCCTCCTTCTTTTATCTTCGTGCTAACAACACAAAAACAACATTTTTAAAATGCAACCCACCAGTGGATGTTTTGGAAACATTTTCTATTCCCTCCCCTCTCCTGTCTTGTAGCTGCTCTTTCTCTCTCTCCCTATCTCACCCTCTCTCTCTCTCTCTCTCTCTCTCCTTCCTCCCCTCTCCTGCTAAATCTGCTTATTGTATTATAATGTGGGATGATTTGAAAAATATTTTGAAGTCAGAAAGTAATTAGAAAATTCCAGGAATCGGCACCATTGTACTTATAATGGTGGTACTACAACTACACACATAAACTGCTCTCTTCCTCCCGCTCACCCTCCCTCTCCCCTCCTGTCTCAAATTTATCATAATCAAAATCCTGTTTCTAATTTCTATGGATTTCCTGCCAAGAGAAGCCATGGTGCTGACCTCCTTAACTCGGACATATAATGTTCTTAATATCCAGATTAAAATTTTTTCTTTAAGCTCTTTTCTACAACATGTGAAATTATTTCTGCAATCAACCACAAAGCCAACCCCACCCACGGCCTCTGTTCTTCTCTTTCCCCCTCCATTGTGGCCTGGCCTGCACAAACATAACTTCTTAGGCAGATGCTCTCACTGCACCCGCCACACACCCAGCCTCTCTCTACAACACACACTAACCTCCCCCTGCTCCTGTCTGTTTGCAATTAGAAATTGAAACACTGCAATAAAGGTGGCGCTGTAGGATGGCAGTTAATGAAAGAAAGGATTATGGGTAAAGGCAGCATCAAGGGGAGATTAGGAAAGGACAAACAGGTTTTTGCCGAGACAAAAGTTCCTACTGATGGGAGCTGCTTAACACACACACACATGCAAAAACACATGCCATCTCCATGATGCATTCACATGTATGTATTCATGCAGCCATATTCATAAAACACATGCATGGAGGCACTCTCTCGAAAACAGACAACAATTTTACACCAGCCCAAGCGCACTATTTGTGGCTATCGCGACAATTCCAGTGACACATAGTAACGCACAGACCCTACAGTAAAGGATTTAGCCAAGATGTCGTCACATAATCTGTGTGAGCTCAGAATTAGAGGATCCCCCCTGAGTTCAGAAGAGTCTTGAGATACTAAGCATTAAAGTTTTCAGATCCAGAGAGCAATAGTTGTAGGTGGGGCACTTATATCGATAGGGAAGAAATTTAATCCACAAATCCAAAATCTTCTGAAGACAAATGAAACTAAACAAGAGGGGACAGAATTCTTCTACTTCCAAAGTGTGTTTGGTCAAGTTCACAAAATAATGCAAATTTAGACGGTAGATAACAATCGATAGTGCTGATATTATTTTCGATAAAAAAATGATGCACGTGAGCGCGTTTTCCAAGCTCTCCAGCACTCGGACTGAAAACCTTGCCTGTCCAGCAGAACAACCCACCATGTGACAGGCATACAGTCTCTTTAAGTAGAGTGATAAGCACTTCGGCCTCGATGCTGAACAGGGAGCAAATTGAAAGTGAAGATTGCCTTCCCATAGACTTTATCTTTTCCCACTAAAACAGGGAGCGGGCGGCTACGACTACACCTATTGATTTTGCAATTTCAGCAAATTAAGAAGGAGACAGCCAGGCCTATTAGAGAGCTGTCTGTGGCTAGGACTAGCATGGCCACTGTGGTCTCTAATGGTATGGATACTGAAAGGAGACACAGAGAGTGAGAGAGAATGTGTATCCATCTTGTGCTGTTGTACAATTATATTTTTAACCTCAGTTAGCAGGAAGTATATAAATACATATATATGCCACTCATCTCTTGATTTCATGGAATATAAGATGCCACCAGCAACTGCCACATGTGCTGCAGCACTGAGGTATAAATATAACACAAGGCAATCAGGATGAATGAATTACCTACGCATGTGGCCAACCACAGGATTTCAGTAATAAAAGAAGCGAAAGGCCAATCTGTACCCCTCTAATATCCATAGCAATATCCTCTGCAATATGAAGAGTAATGATAGGAATAAAAATTTCTATAAGGGGTGAGGGGGGAAAAAAGGTGCAATTTAATTATATACATCAAATAATGCGAGGTCCTATAAATGTGCTATTGGTTTGCACATACACATTGGAGCTTGGGGGAGTGTTTTAGTTGTGCTCTTACTGTTGTAGCTGGCTTGACTGCAACAGGAGGAAGCACAACACAAGGTTTGTTCACCTTCTAAGAAGTCAACAGATTTGGTTTTTTATTTATTTATTTATTCACGAGGAAGTAACCATCCAAGTGCACTAATCCGTGATATACATTTATCGGCAGGAGGTGAATTTTTCTCAATTTTCAATCCGATTGTGTTATCAGCCTATATGACTTCCATATTGGAGTTTTAATATGGGGAATTCAATAGGAGCAGTGATGGATGATTTCTCTGGCAAAGGGTACACATTTTTCATACTGATAGCTTTTTGGGTCCTCTAAAAATGATGAAATATGAGATTTTTTTTTTTATTGATCATTAGTCTCAAGACTGCACCTGCTTCACCAATTTGTTTCCAATCAGAATTGGCATTAAGATTCATATTTGGCATCATAGCCGCAAAATTTTCCCATTATTCATTTGATAACTACAGGGAATTACCAAGACAAAGAGCAATACAAGACACCCAATTTGTTCAATTTCCTCTATTGTGATTATTTTTTAACATTTCTTTCCTGTGCCTGTTTTGCATTGAATTTTAAACTGCTGCCCTAAGGCATTAGTTGCGTGTCGAGAGAGAGAAATGAAAATCTTGACCCCTTTGCTTACAGAAGGTGCAAAATGGTTTTACAATCCACCTTGGGATATGGAAGAAGCTAATTGGGCGAAGTGTGAATTAATTCCTATTTTCTTTGACATGTATGTTATGTTATGCTACATGGGGGATAGAGTGTGTGTATGTGTGTGTGGGTGTGTGTGTGTGCATGCGCACGTGTGCAGAAAAAGTGTCAAAGAATAAGTAGGAAAAGTGAGGAGAGCATGAATGGGAGGCTCTCGGCTGGCAACACATCATGGGAATCACAAGCTAATTCATTGATTGCCCCTTGGAAGAGACGGCTGCTAATTGTTAGGTAATTAACATGGCAAGCTGTAATTATGTTCGCCTAAGGACCCGATTAGTGTCTCTGAATGTCTTATGGGCACCAAGGGGCTGTATCTGTGTGTGCGTGTGCCTAAGCCTATCTATTGGCTCAAGGACAGATGGCACATTGTCAAAAGCTGACATGTTTTGTTTTCCCTGATGTGTGTGGAGAGAGACGCAGAGAGAGAGAGAAAGAGAGAGAGCAATGCACAGAGAGACGGGGAGGGGAGACGGGCTGTGCTCAGGAACTTGTTCTTTTGTTTCAGCATTGTTAATTAAGTGCTAATTGAGTGTAATTATTTACATCATCATACCCAGCGAATGGAGATGTCAAGTGGCTGA
Organism: Remorina albescens; assembly: GCA_034769265.1. Taxonomy (NCBI): domain Eukaryota; kingdom Metazoa; phylum Chordata; class Actinopteri; order Carangiformes; family Echeneidae; genus Remorina; species Remorina albescens. Next base: position 11,277,118 of record CM068476.1, on the reverse strand, counting down.
GGCACAAAGACTGTTGATGGGAGGCTGGCAGCTGAGAGCCTCCAATCTGTTGATGCCTGCGTGGTTACAACCCACCGGCAGCTGAAAAGGAACAATTAGCAACAAGCTGGAATCTCACAGCAAAACTGTGGCCAAAGAAAAAAATGTGTGTACACTTATGCAGTGCACACTTGAGACGCTCTTTGTATGATGGAAGCCCTTCACAACATTTATTTACAAAGAATCGCTTGGTGTATGAAATGCAAATTGGAGAGGCAGAGAGAGAGAGAGAGAGGGAGAGAAAGAGTGGAGGGAGTGATGAAGATGAAAAGGAAGCGAGACAGAGGAGTGACATTTATCAGTCAGGAGGGGAATGAGATGAGGCAGTATCTAATGTGTTAACACCTACAGCTAATCAACATGACAGAGTTCAGGCCTGGCTCAGACACAACATGCACAAGTAGGGGCCACACAGTCATACACTGGAAGTATAATAAGTTCCTCAGTTGCTCCCTGTTGGTAAATATGCGTACAGCTACGTATATAAAGTAAGTTTGACTAAAATTGACCTGACGCCGTTCAAATTCTCTGTATCTTCATCAGAAAATCACTGAACCCGAGTCAAATATGGCAACAGCTGCACTTCTTTCCTCTGGGTTTGTGAAGACAAATGATGGGCAATGAATCTTGATTATTCGCCACCTCTGTCTGCACATAAGCACCTTAAAGACCGCAGAAGGCCGAGCCTCTTTTGGTTCAATGATTGCGTGAAGCACGAAGAACATGGAAATTTGAATAGTCGCAGCCCTCGGTTAACAAAGACAAAGTGCGCCCTGCGACAGGAGCACGAATGTCACTTAAATAATAAGTTAACAAAAGGTCACTTAACAGCAAACCCAGAATAAAACAAAACCCAAGGGTCTCAACAGACACGCATCATGCATTGCTTTTTGGGGCATAGTGTTTAATTTGAAGAATCGCAGTCAAGTAGCTGTGACATATTGCTGTTTTTAGAGTTTAAATGTATTAAGAGGGAGCCAGCCTATATCGATGTTGTAAATCAATATTGCTGGAGAGGGGAGCTAATGCTGTGGTGTCAAGTGTTCCATTCAAAACGTACACATTTTAACAGGCTATGTGCTGAGCAGCGGCATACCTTCTAACAATATTATTTGTTGGTGCTTTTATATGGATTATGTTGTACAAAGAATTAATTCTACTCAGATGTATTTATTTAATGACAATTAAAAGTTTGCATTTTAATGAATTGAAGATGTGTGATGACAAACTATCTTTCAGGAACATTTTGTAGAACTTATTACATAGTTGCATGAGTTCAAATTACATCATTTCAGTTTATATTAGAGAGCTTAAAGAAAATGCTTTGGTAAAATGCACCGCTTAGCTTGGCCAAACGCTAGAGCTTGGTGTCTGCTGACAGGCTTGTGATCAAGACCGAATAGTGAGCAGCAACAGCAAACAAGGACTACTCCATATTCAGTATGTGTGCTTGTGAGCATGCATCAACCTGTGTGTGTATGTGCATGTGTCTTTGTGTATAAGAGCTTAAGTGTGTGTGTGTGGGGGAGTGTGTAGAGGGGGTTAAGCAGTGGGGTATTCTCGCCTCTGGTCAGAGGTGGAATTAATTTTAGCTGGCAGTCCCATGCTGCGGTCATTTGGTTTAAAGGAAGGTGTTATTATCCTGATTTGGCCGTAACGGGATTGGCTACCCAACTGGCAGTTAGACACTCTCCTTTAAAGACAAAGGAACCGTTGACTGTGGGTTGTTTTATGAGGAATGAAAGTGTGGAAAAACAGCCCTTCAGGAGAGTATCAGTCAGTATCAGACAGAAGCAGGTCAAATTTTAGTACCTCACAGAAATCTACAACGAGGTTTATGTCCATAAACAATTTGCTTCATAATTTGGTGAAGACAATTTAAATTCTGTTGCCTGGCAGAAGATCTTGGGAAAGACATATCCTCTGTGCTGCAGTTAGCAGTTCTATTGTAATCAGCTTTACAGTAAACTGCAGGTGACACTGCAGTAATATTTTAGGATGAATGATTTACACCAATATTTGCAATCAGATGCTGAGCAATATATATATTTGCATCACCAAGTGATTGCCTTGATGTGTTCACATGCATCTCCCCTGTCTCCCTAAATACGTCTGATATTATCTGTGTGTGTAAATACACAGTAACTTCAAACTGTTAGTTCAGAGAAGTTTGACACTGAGGTGTGATATATGTGCACTGAGCTAAAGAACTAACTAATGTTTTGTCCAAACACAAAAACTAAAATGACATAATCAACTCTGCAACAAGCTGCAATATTAGAAGATGTAACTTGCAATTTCCTGAACCCAAAGAAAATACATCAATAGGTATCACACAGAGATGGATGGTACAAATATTTACCTAAAATAACCCCCCCCCCCACACACACACACACACGGAGAATACAGCTCACCATAATCAGAGATGGTGGTTATACAATAATTCTATTGTATATTCTTCAGAATGAACTTAAGCCCCTATTTCATTAAATCAAAGATCTATTTCATGACAGAAATACCCAAATGACCACATACCCCATTTTAAATACCAGCCATCTGCCAAGGAGGGCCTTTTCAGCAGCCCAATCATTTGCATAACCAAAAGATGATTATTTTTTTCCCTATGAAAGTTGAAATGACTGAATAATTATAATGTAGTGGATTAGAATGAGGAAAAAACATGCCTTGATGTCAGAGAAGATTGCTGAGTAGTCACCATAATCGCTGCTTAGGTTTTTAATCAGAGTGAAATATGGGCCATAAATTATTGCCTTTCATGCAGACTTGTGTTTATGCACCGGTGCATCACAAATCTAATTTTTCAGCATTTTTAAGAGGCTTAAAAGATAGTTATTTTTGTTCAGGAACTCTGAATGAAAAATTATTCGGGTATACTTTCACTGATGGGAGCTATGCTCCATACTGTGCATTCTTTTCTTGGATTGGCATGATACACTCGAAATAACCTGCCCTCGCTGCTGCACATCTGCATAAAATACAAAGACTACATGACATGGCTCCGGTCAACTTCCGGCTCATATTGTGTAATACCTGGAAACATTGCTCTAAATATCCTAAAGGTGTGTGCTTTGCTACAGCGAATGTGTTGCACCACTCTGGAATCTACAACTCATAAAAGCACATTCTGTTAAATCTTAAAGTTGATGTATAGTAGTGCTACAGTCTGGTATGAGTTGAAGAACACATACATTTATTTAAAATACCTTTCAGCCAGAAAGTGAAAGATAGTTTTAATATTAGAAAACTCCTCGGGACTCTCCCGCTAAGATAAGATGTTTTGAGTCTGGAAGAGAAAAATGGCACACATACGTTCAATGGGTTTATCTATGAGCTCCCTTCTTGCTCCACACACGCTAAACACAGCAAAGTCTATGATGCCTGCACACTCCTTATCCTTAACAAAGCAGCAAAGCCAATCCATTGTGCCGGATCCATCTGTAACAAATTCATACATCCATATTGACACACCAGGAAACAAGACACCCAAGGAGAGAGGGATAGAAGGATGAAAGGAGAGATGGATGGATATAATTCTCCTTCTCTTTCAGTTTTTTTGTTCGGGTGAGGGGATTAGTAATCAGAACCCCATCCCGCTCCTGCTTAGTCTTTATTTTATGGCTTTAAATTGCTTTACCACCTCTTCCCCCAGCAGTCTGTCCTGCCAAATCTGCCCATGATGTATCATTATCACAACTTTGGGTGGAAATCCATAGAATCAATAGGTTTGTCGGGGAAACTCACATCGGTGATTGCTTACACGCTCTGAGACTTGTTCGTGCCTATTCTGCCACAGGCTACGACAGAAGAATGTGTGCAAAGACATGCCCAAGATGTATGTGAACGCTCATGCACGCATGAACAAAAACACGTGCCCTCATATATGCAAGCAAACCAGTACAAATTAGCAGTACCACAAGGACACAGGTATCAATCTGCGTATCTATATAACCTATTATCTATCTGTCTCTTTGTCTGTTCTGCCCTCCTGTCTGCACTTCTGTTTGCCTATGTGGCCATGTTTTAGTTCATTAGTCGTGCTGGTCAGCAGGAGCTGGATGGACGTCTCTTCCCATGTAATTACTGTCCGGTAAACAGGTCAGAAGGGGAGAGTCCAGCCACAGCTGCTGCAGCTTTCAGCAACTCACACACATATACACACATGGGCATGCACAACAGGCACGCACAAGCGCACACGCACATACACACACTCAGTGGCTGTGGGTCCTGAGCTTTCAGAGTGGTATTGATTGGTTGGGCTGTGACATCTCCTAAGCCATGTCACCCCTCTGAAAGAAGCCTCCAAATTGACCAATAATAAAGTGGTGGAAGTTGTAGTGGCACTCTCCTGGGAGCAGTCCGTGTGAACTGTGTCACTGTGTGTATGCATGTGTGTATGTGTGTGTTTGGAGTGTGTAGGTAGCTGAAGACTGTGTCTATAGATGTTTATAATTGTGTGTACTGGATATGTGTGTGTGCCCTCTTTCCTTTCTGCCCTCACCCCACAGTGACCGTTCCTATTGCAGCACATTTATGCATTTAAGATCTTTTGCTGTCATCCAGAGCAGCCTACAGTAATAATACACGTTAACCCACACTTAACAATAGAATAGAAGCAAGTTACTAAAATGAAATAAAGTAAATGTATAGTTATTGTTTTTTTTTTTCCTGTGAGCATTCAAAGTTCCTGAGTGTGTGTCATAAATGAACAGAGAATACAGTATCAGTGGTTCAAGTATTGATTATAGACAGAGCATCTATTATTTGTTAATCAGGGTGTCTGTGTAAGAAATGTGGTGTTGCTTTTATGGGTACAAACGGCCGTCTTACCTGATTTTGATTCAATTATTGCATACAAAGGTGGGAACATACTCTGCCTCTTGATCTCTGATTCAGCCATTCACTCTGAGTGTGTCTAGTTATTGCACCATTAAGTGGCCACATAGCTACATCAGTGTATAGCACAGGGTATGTAAATATGCCTGACTCAATGTGGTCACCCTGAATGTATACTTATCAAGGCCACACATACACTTGTGAAAACAATACAAAGACTCAATATGAGTGGAGATAGCATTGTTTATATGCTTGTATGGCATTTTGGATTAATACATTCCAGCCCAAAACTGGAGGCGCAGTCTGTTATGTTGAAAAAATCTCTGTCTTGTTTCCACAGTTTGCCACTTGACACTAAACTCTTTGCGGTATGTTTTTCCAGAGACGCACCACTGCTTGACTTGAAGTACGTCAGTTGACTGACGGTTCTCAGATGATTCGACTCAAAGGCTTTCAGGAAGCAGTCCTCTTAATTACTCACTAATAAATCAGATAATAAAGTTGTGGTACAGCATTTTGCTATGGGCTTACAATTTTATTATTAAGCTTTATAATTCATAAACAAATCAGACTATGGAATTTGGATCAGCATGTGGATCGGCAACATCAGTCTGATATCCAATGAGTGAATAACGTCAGTATCAGCACCCAATATTGGATCAGAATGGTCCATACTCAAATTTTTTCCTGTAGTTGGGTAAATAGGTAATATCTACCTGTCGTGACTAGAAACATAAATATGCCACAGCTGCTGGGAGGTATAAATTTCCAATTCCTCATTCAATTCTTTGGTAAAAGAAATGAACTTTTAAATCATTTGAGTACCATCGTTCAGAAACAGCTTTCTCCATTCATTCTTTTAGCTTATCTCTTTCCACCCAAACTGTTTGGGGAAAAAAAAAAGCATTTTGTGATGTTTAGAATACACATGCAAAGATTTGCGAAAATGATGAAAAATGATCAGAGGGTCAGAGTTCACAAATTCATCACTACAGTAAACAAGCAGTAGTTTGCAAGATCCTGCGAATTTAATAATTTTTCTTTCCTTTTCTTTTTTAAAAAAAAAATCCATGACATGAACTGGGAAAAGGTTTGAATTCTGTATGAGCCAACTTGGAATGACCCCTATGTGAACATGTGTTCATATAGATACTCATTTACTGTGTCATTAATCTCCACTTTGAGAGAGAGAGAGAGAGAGATCAACCTTTATACAAAAACAAGTGTTTGTGTGTGCGTGCATGTGTATGTATGCACACGCGTTCCAACACCAACCTCATTATAACGCCTCTTTATGCGCAAAGACTGTGGGGTCACATTGATTTGACTCTCTGGAGTATTAGCATGGGATTACAGCGCCTTCATTGATGTGTGCGTATGTGTATGTGCGAGCGAGTGAGTGAGAGAGATGAGAGAGATGAACCAAGGGTAATTAGTCCATAGAATGGTCCGACATGCTGCGTCTCTGCCATGGAGAGTGTGTTTGAGCGTGCGCTAGTGTGTGTATGACAATGTGAGTGAGAGGGCGAGTGTATTTGTGTGCCCTCATTAATTCTTTGTACTAATACAACCACCACCCTGCTTGAAGTGTTGGACTCTTTGAGAGCTTCTCATCTTTATGATTTAACACTTTGATCTGAGAGTTTGATTGTGTGTGGGCGGAGGGATGTTAGTTAATGTTAGTGTGTGCGCGGGCGCTCCCCTTTGTATTAACTAGTGTGCGTGCGAGCAAGTGTGTTATTATACTTGTATTCATTGACTGCGGATGAATGTATCTATGTGTGTATTATATCTTCACCTGTGTGTCACTGTGAGTGTAGCAATCAGAAAGAAAGACATCCAACACTTCACAATCAGCTTATCCACAGTGCACACATATGTGTTTGCGTGCGTGTGTGCGCGCGCACGTGTGTGCATAATGACAGCCATTTCAAACACTTGGTGGATTACTCATCATCACCATTTGCATAACTTTGAAGTATTCATAGCATTAGCGAGGCAATTACAGTAATTAACATGGGAATCCATGTCAATGGGCCACAGCCGTGAGGCAAGTGCAATTACAGCTATGCTAATTAGGGTTTGATTAAGCGTTTAAAGAACAATTGGCTTATTTAACTGAACATATTCAAGAGGCTTTAGAGACATTGAACAACCCCCCCCCACCACCACACACACGCACACACACACACACACACACACTCTTGCTTAGAGTACTCTTTCACACCCGCTTGTTGTTTGAAACACCCACATATACACGGGAACACACATGCGGATGTAACTATGTAGAAGCACCAGGTGTGCAAGTAGTGGATGCACACATAGCCCCCTGTCCCTGATCTGTCTACAGACAGATACACACATACAAATCCATGCCTGCATGCATATACACACATGGCTGCACACTCACTGTCTCCCCCATCCCTCCCTCCCTCCTTTTGTTTTGTCCGCCAGTCTTTCTGTCCAGACGAGAAGACAGGATGATGTTTTGTTTTTTTTTTGTTTTTTTTTGTTTTTTTTCCCCTTTCTCTTTTTTTTTTTTTCATTGAACAAGAACAATTTGCTGTCTGATGTTGGAAGCCTCATTGTAGTGACGGGGCCTAAATTAAAGTGTGGGCTTATTAAAGCCTGTGTATGTGTGTGCTCCTGACACTGATCCGCCCAATAAACTCACTGTCCGTGACTAAGAGTGCGCTCGCAGCAAGACAGACACAATTGCCTGTTAAGTCAGTGTTGCTTTTATTGGGCCTCCCTGAACTATGCCTTGATGTGTGTCACGGCTCAAACCAACATCAAGACACGCAGAGATTATTTTAATGAATTGAGGGCCTTCCTCTTTGCTGTGAGGCCCTTTTCTGATCATACACACTTTTTGCACCTTCCGACACCTTAAAAAGTTGTTTATTTCTCCTGTATATCTTTATTTTTCCTGTTTTTTTTTTTGTTTTTTTTTACAGCAAGATAAAATGTTGCTTTAAAATAATTTTAAGGTCTGTTTAAACCTGAATGGTAGACAGATTTGGATTCTTTCTCAGTGAGTAGTGCTGGAAGCTTGGAGGCTTTGGTATTTTTATGGTCCAGCTCTCAACATAGAACGAAAATTGCTCTACAACTCTACCCTATTTGACCCAAGTCTGAGTACAAGTCCCCCCTTTTTATTTCAGAACAAAATGAGTAATTTAATCTTTTATCACAGTGCTGACGCTCATTAAAATATATTACTTCTTTTGTCCAGTGGGGACCTGTCAGACCCATGACCCATTTTTTGGTCCAAACTCGTAGCTGAAGCCAACAGTTTTAAACGGGCTCTTAAAAAGCACCAATTGATGCATTTTTCTTTCTATTTGGGAGACTGTATTATCACAACTGCAATGGAATTAAATCAAAGCAGGGAAAAAAGTGACAGAGTCCAATTGTCCGTCTTACGGTGTGAGTCAGACTGGGTCAGCTTGTCGATGAATGTCACTCACTGCCATGTCAGGGTCACTATAGAGCAAATAAAGTGCCGCCTTGAAAAGTCTATGATAGCCATTGACAAGAGGAGTGCTGTTTATTTGTTATGACACACACACACGGATGAGCACACATGCTATGTCTGTGCACAGAGTGTATATACGTACTTACACACACAAACTTACACACATAAGTAGCATCATTCAGCTTAAATCCATCTCTGCTCCCAAGCTCCCATTTAAAATCACTTTACTAAGATTGTGTATATATATATGTACACACACATATACATATTTATATGTATATATGTGTGTGTCTTTTTGTGGGGACCTAGTCTGAGGTATGTGTGTATGCAAATACTGTATTTCTGTATGTGTGTGTGTGAGACTTTACATGCATGTTTGTGTGTGTGTGGTTGTGCAGCTATCATCATTACCCTAGTCAATACCCATGTGTCCACGTATTGATCACTGTATCGATGAGCGATGAAAGATCTCAGGCTGCAGAGCTTTGTGGATCTGTTTAGACTTTTACTGAGACCACACAGTGAAAGCAGCTCAAGTTCAGCGAAAGATCACTCCAGGGCAAGATTATTGCCTCTTAGATGGCTTTACAGGCAGCATTGAATGCACATCTGATCATGGTGATCAAATAAAATATGCATATCATCACACGTTCAACTTTTGCCTTTTTTCAAAAAATACATAAAAAAAAATCTATTTGCTAGATTTATCCTCTGGACATATGTGTATGAACACATTAATATTTAAGTACAGGTATTACATTTCTTGATTTGGATACTAATAAGTCTGCACACAGTGGTTGTATACTGATAAAAAGTTTATTGCAGTTGAAAGTGTAAATTTTAAATTAGGGTTGTATGTTTAGTATTCCTGCTAAATTATCTTTACAGATCATTAAAGCTGTATTTACAAGCATTAAACTTGTGCTTTTTGTTGACCAACAAAGTGAGGCACATTTGTGTTAATTAATGCACACAGGTTTAGAGTTAGATAAAATGAATCATTGATCTTTATTGGCCACAAAGGAAAGCCATGTTGTAAACAACTGCTAAATTAAAACTTGGTCTAACAAACGTGGTGTAAAGGATGCTTTTCCTCAGATGCGTGCTGCACTTTAGATTTGATTTGATGGCCATTTTGGATTAGACAGGTCATACTTAATTTAAGCCAGAGATTTTTCATCTCCTTCAGCCAAAATTAGAACTTTAGTCTGTCACCCCGAGACGCAGGCCAATTAAAACATATTACTGCTTGTGACATGTGGAAACTAACCAGCAGCAGGATCACAGCCCATTAAAGTCCCGAGCCAGAATCCACGGAGCCGATGGGCAGTTTCTGTGCATAATTATCATACTGAACATACTGCATCTCTGTTTAAACTCTGCTCTCTGCTAATCTTGATAATGCATGTGTGTGTACGTGTCATCATTTTGACCTGTGTCAAAATGTTTAGAGCACATCCATTTTTCAAGTTTTAATTGAAACTTCAGCAGTTCAAGTCCACTGAGTAACCTTAAAGTCCAAAGGAAAGGGGTAAGCTTCCTGGGGGTAACACAAGGTCACCAAAAACAATTTCAAATCTAAAAGGCCCTCTTTCAGTGAGTGAGTGCTAGGCTTAATTTACAGCTTTTCTGCAAAAAGTCTTCAGATTCATTGTGACAAAGACTTTGATCATTATTACATTAGAAGTACATCAGGACTTTTAATGTTTGTATTCTGTTCATGTAAGGCTATTATGGAAAGGGTTGATATTTTGAATTGCAAAAATGTCTCAATTTATTCCCAGCAAGTTTAAAAGTTGGATATTCATGTGTGGTTTGAAAATGTAACGATGAATTGCATTATAAATTAATGCTTAATCCAACACAATTCAAACAAATCGTCATTCATATGTATTTTCATGGCTTTTTGGTGAAATTGATATTTATATTCAGTTCATTTTTTTCAGTTTGCTGTGGCAAATGTAATGTAGACAACCATACTAGCACCCTAAAGTTGTGCATTTCCAGTTTACACAGATAGGCAATGTGCGAATGTTAACAACACAACATCGAGTATATTTCCATGACAGCATTGTAACATAATGTGTGTCAACATAGTCAGTTTGTCTGAGCATAAAAAAAGCCTGCAGGCCTCTAATATTTTCTCCCTCTCCAGCTTTCAATTTCTGACCCTCCCATCCTCTTCACCATCACTTTCCTTTCTCCCTCCTCCACCCCTGCCCAGACCTCCTCCATCCCCCCAGGGTGTCCTGAGACCCTTCATTACTGTCACCATGGTAACACCTCAACCATTTGACAGTGGTCCCGGACACTCCTCCCCACCCACCCATCCTCTTTTCCCGACTCCTTCTTTCCTTCTGTCCTTGTCTTCCACCCCTTTTTTCTCTTAACCCTAACCCCCCCACCCTCTCTCCCCTCCCCAAACTCTCTCTGCTCCTCTCAAAACATGGCTTCCGGACAAAAATCACCAAATCACGGCGGCAAGTGGGGCATATGATGATGGGACGACCCCCTGAGGTTTTCCTCTCTCCCCATCCACTTCTTAAATGGCTAGAGCAATCATAACGACCTAACACTTTGAAGTCAAGTCCCAATTCCACTCTTTTTACCTTATCCGCCTGTCTGTCCGTCTGCCTGTCTGTCTGTCTGTCTCCCTTTTTCTTACACGCTTGCCTCGAGAGTCAAATTGGCAGACATGCGGACCTATATTGGCGTGACAGAGGGATGTCGTGCTGGCTATTTCTGTAACAAATCAGTTGGCATCTAATTAAACATGGGAATATTGATCTCATGCCTCGTTTCTGAGGATTAGTCTTCCCTTTGAAACATGCTCTGTTTGAAATGTGGCCATGATGAAAACACACACAGACACGGACACGTACGCACACACACACACACGCAACATACAGTACATGCTGAGAGACATGAGCGCTGTTGCCTGTCTGCCCTCCAGGTGTGACATGCTGATCGCCTGCCATTACAGCTCGCCCTCATGTCGGTGACGGCTGATGATGTCACCAAGAGATTTAAGGGCCACCCCTGTTAGTGCTCACACTCTTACATAGTGGAGCTACATGTGCATACACAAAAAACACACACAGTGCTGCTGGTTCAGATCAGCTCTCCCTGGCCACCTCTGCACTCAGTAGCAATGTTTTAATCATGATCAGGTTTGTTTGTAATTATAAACACTCTGAGATGCCCATATCAAAGAACTTCATAGAATTCAGGCCTATGGGTATCCTTGGTTGCTTCTGAAAAATGCACACTGCCCCCCCCCCCCCCCCATTCCCCCCGACACACACGCTTCACTTCAAAAGCAGAGCCTTCTTTTTGAGCTGTCTGCACGGCTTTTGCATACACCTTGAAGGCCTTTTGCCACGAGCCCCAAGGTCAACACAAGTTGTTTGTGCGTGTCGTGTCGAACTGTCCCCTGGGCTCAGCTGCTTCAGAGACCAGGCTTTTTTTTTTTTTGCACAGCAAATGCTCCATCCTTCAAAGTCAGCTCCGAACATCTGAGAGAAATGCGACTTTAGGGGCTCAAGGAACAATCAGTGGAAATTAGTGAACTTTAATTTAAATGAAAACAAAGCTCTACTCTTTTAATGGAAAGCTTACAACTTGTACATTATGTACTGGGCATTTTCACAGGTATATCAAGAAGAGCATTATTACTATCTGAGATGAGCTTTAATCCTACTGTTTATAGTGCTGACCCAAGAAATTGAGGAAAATAGGCAGTATAGTGTAATGATGATGACCATGATGAGAATGTTTATCTGTATCATCAACTTCAACTGAATGCTGAGCTAAATGTAAAAGCCTCGTGTTAAGATACAGATTTCTCATCTTCTCTCCGAACTTGGAGAGGAAAATAAAACCAAATGCTTCAAATTAAAGTGGTAAATTAAATTCTTTGCTGCCTGTTAACCTTTATGTTGCATGATACTCACTGCACATAAAAAACCTTCATCACTAATTGTACATGCTGCCTTCTTATTTACAGCAGCCCTTTCTCAAGATAACATGTATTTCTGCTTTCATTTTCATCAGGATGTAGTTGATTGGATGTAATTACATTAATTATCATAAAAGGTGATTTATTTATTTATTTTTTTAATTTCATTAAAAAAAATTTAACCTAGGAAGTGTGGCTGTTTTGGTTAACATGTACCCCCAGGTAAATGTTTAACACACAAGAAGAGTGTTTATTTAACAAGAAAAAAAAAATCCATGAAGTTGAATTTACTAAGTGTTTGGGGTTTTGAGGCGTTAATGCTATAAAATAGATAAATGCGAACCTTTTATTAAAGCAGACAGCTGTCGGCCATTTTATAAAAGTTTCAGAGAAGATGTTATTGACATAAAATGGATGGTATGTGTGTGTGTGTGTGTGTGTGTGTGTGTGAATTATGTAGCACACCACTAATCACGAACAGGTAATAATGAGCCTGAAATGCAGTTTGTGGGCGTTCAACAGTAATAACAATTTCACTATTGCATAACCATGAATAAAAGCTTTCTGTGTTTTTGTGTGTTGAGGGAAGTTGTTTACTTATTGGATGATTAGTTTGATTATCGTACTTACATGAATAGAAAGCAGGGCTTCCTGCTGAAGGGGCCCCCCAAAATATGAACCGTTCGACCAATGAACTTAAATAAAACATTTGGCGAGGCCTGTGGTTCAAGTTGAAGACCTGCATCTAACTTCAGCATGAATTATAAACCTGATGTCTTTGAAAGCGACCTTGTACTTTCACTTTACTTTTTTCCCACTCTCTGTAAAGACCATGAAATGAAAGAAATATGTGTTGTTGTAGGGGCAAAGGAGTGCATGGTGTCTCCAGAGTCATTTTCATTCACAGATAAACACACGGCAGCATCGGTAAACAAGATTCACGGGGAAAGAGTGAGACGCATTTGATAGTCATAAAGGATTTTTTCCCCTCAACGAGCAGAGATCAAATAAAGTCTGTGTGTCTGAGGTGCCGCATAGCCTCAAGCAGTGAGGCATAAATTTAGAACAAATCTTGTTTCTCTTACAAGGGTATTACTTTAATTTCGATGCTTGGGCAAAATATAAAAAAAAAAAAAAAAGAGTAAGGGGAGGGATTACGAAAAAAAAAAACTGAAAAAATAAAATAAAAAGCACATGACTAACATGTCTTCCATCTATCCTTCCCTTCAGAAAATATGCCAGTTATCCCAGTTCAAGTTGTCACCTCATATACCACCTGACCCTGTAGCTCCCGTCTAAAATCAGTTTTGTTTCAAAATGAAAAAGCAATTTTCCTTGGGTTTATAATCCTCAGTAATAGTCAACCATCATTTTTAATCTTTAGATGCATTTTAAATCCAAGCTGTAATGTCTTAACTCTCTGCCAAGGTCAAATATCTTAGCAAATAAGGCTTAAGCTTTGTTTTTATATGAAAGAATTACATGATTAATACCAAAGAATTAATCACGTACTCTTCAGATCTCCCAGATTGGGTTTGTGCTAAAGGATTATGCTGTCCTACTTTTTCACGTCATAAATTGACATGGAGGTTTGTTTAGCAAAGTACTGCTAAATACATTCTTCCTAACTCCTCAGTTGCTCAGGGAGCCTTGATTGTGGGCCGCGGCATTCAGTTATATTGCATTCCTCCGTAACTTTCAGGGTAATCTTATCATGTCATTAACAGTTAGTCAGTGCTGCATTATTCAAAACATGACAAGTACGTCACGAAGGGGGTCTGAGCAAATCCATAGTTTTAAGAAAAAGATGAATTCTTTTTAAAGATTTATTTTTGCCTTTATTTTAGTCAGTAACTGGCAGAGCGGCGGGCCGGGGATGACCTACAGAATAGGTCACTGGCCCGATCAAACCAGGAATGCTGTGATTACACGGTAGCTGCTCCAAACCACTCGACAACCATCGCTCAGAGTAAAGGAATTTGAAATAAATGAACAAAAATAACAACACATTTTTAACTTATTACGCAAAGAGGTCGCTCTTTAAGACGGAAATATGAGATGCAAGAGTTCACTAATAGTAAACCAGGAGACTGTCAATGTGACTCTTAAAGGGAAGAATATGCTGGACCACTAAGTTACCTTGTCATTCCCTCGGCTCCCTGGCGTACAGCTTAGGGAAAGAGCTCTTCCTGCTCACAAATAATGATTTGGCATCGGAGACTATAATGTTTTAGACGCTTCCTTTTAAGTGATGAAACTTCAGCTTCCATTCTCTCTGCGGAATCAGTCATCATCTCAAACTCCAAACCCGAATCATCAGCTGCCACCTCATGTTTTTGTATTTATGACCACCCAGGAGGGCATCTCTTATTAATGCACACTTTTATAAACTGGACAGCAGTTTTCACTCCTCTGCCCCCTCCTGTACGTCCAAACAAACCATGATTTATAATTCCGGTGATTTATGATCTATCACAGTGCTGAAGTACCACCGTCTACTCAGCCATTCGTTTATACATGCATCCACTACAAATAAAGTACAACTAGATGTAGATGCATTGGATGATTTCATTCAAAACCGGTCATGTGTTTATTATGCACAATAAATCTAAAACCACTTGGAGTGTCACAGCAATCTGTTGCCTCTGCTGCACTTTTATTGCTGGGTAAAATGATGAGTTGCTTTGTAAATTGCGGGCATAGCGACACATGCATATTAATGGGTGATTTTGGATGTCCCTATATTTTGACCAATGGGAAATAAATAATTGCTGAATGTTTAGTGACAAACTTTATATTACAGTTGGTGCTATGGTTACTTAACTTAAGGGACATTTATATGGCCAGATATCTGTAGTTGAACTAATGCTTGGTTTAGTGTTTAAGTCTGAAGCGTTCATGACATACAGCTTATTTGTCACATATTTTCGAAATGCTCACTTATGATAACGGACCCATCATATTTAAAGTGTGAAACGGCTCTTTGGTTTTTGAAACATAAAACTACGCCTCGCTCTTCAAAATGCTCTGATCCAGTATCCTTTTGTTATTTTCATTTTACATTTTTATGAAAATCCGAAATGGGTTTTTATGCTGTTGGTGTGACTGTATCTGATTATCATATGAAAGGTTATGTTTGACCCTCCAGAGTCAGTTGCATTTAGCATCCATTTTGGGACGCTTTCCCCTTTTGTTCTGGATTACCTTGGATATCACCTGGCTGTGACTGTGAGTTTAATGAATGCTGATGTCTCTATACGTGATGGGTATTGCACAATAAAAATGTTTCAGTAAAGCTCAGTATGTGGGGTAATTGGTGCTGTTTAAAAATGCATCAGGTTCGGCGTGGCTGTGTAGACACATGCGTAGGCAAGCACGCACGCACACACACACACACACACACGCAGACACACAGTTGCACGCCAGGCTCTTTCTGATCTGACCCGTCAAAACTCATTAAGGCTTAAAACATATTTCCAAATGACATCCGAAGTCTCCATTAGAAAACCGCCAATTACTGCTGAAAGATATCACCCCACCTGCCTGCCACATTTGCATATGATTGGAGCGATCAGTTAAAATGAGAGCGTTTTGGCGCTGCTCAAAAATTCCCAGTACGCTGCCAGATCAAGGGTGGGAGGTGGGGAGGTTGGGAGGAGGGAAGGGGGGGTGCGTAGTAATGTGAAGTCAGCGCTTTAAGAGCAGGTTTAAAAGTTGCTTGAACTGCACGGGTGAGAGTGGGGTTACATCCTCAAAATCTCAGTTATAGATATAAGTTGGACAGAGTCATCCCATCTTTGCGCCGCTCTTAGCATTGGACTGTTTTGCCTACGCAGAATGGATCTAAACATCTCTCATTTAAATACATTTGAATACAAGGACAAGAAATAATAGGCACTGAACATGTAGCGCTATTGTTGTGGGAGTAAAGAGTGCAAGCAGTGCAGATTTTGTGCAATTATGAATGTTTTAATGGCAAAGCTATGCCCATAGACTTTTTTTGGCCATGGTTAATGACCATGGGAGAATTTGACCGTGTGCGTGTGTGAAAGAGAGAGTGAGAGGGAGATTTAGGGTCTTTGCATCACAGTTTTCAGAAAAGACAACACTTACTCCCATTACAATCAAGATCATTCATTTTCATCCCATCCTCTCTGTGTCCCACTCTCTTGCTCTCCTCTTTATTCTGTTGTCTCTGTCTTTCGGTCTGATTGTCTGACCATTACCGCCTTGATAAAGTTGTCTGAAGATGAGAAGTCAAGTCTTCAATCACTGCAGAAGTAGGCCAGTAGATGTGAATCCAAGCATATGTCAATCAGAGACGTAATCACCAAGCCATTGGCTGAGGTGGGAACTGTAACAGTGGACCCTATGGATACACACAAGCGCGCACGGATACACACAAGCGCGCACGCACACACACACACACACACACACACATTCTGGTGCACACAGTAAGACTCAGGGTCAAAGAGCTTGATGTGTGATGATAGGTTTATTATTACTTGTGTTTGTGCATTTATGTTATGCAAAGTTAATTTTTATACACTTGTCATACACTAATAAGAGGGTTTCTGATTGACAGGGTTTCCAATTAGATGTCTCATTTGACAGCTTGAACTTTTTAAGTGGAATATAATATGCTGGCCTGTGAGTACAGAGTATCCAGAGGTGAATGGAACGTTCATCCATGTTATTTTTTTAAATGATAGCTATGAATCGAGATTTCATTAAATAATAATAATAATAATAAAAAAAAAAAGAGGAGACCCTGCAGTGACTTCAGGCAGATTTCACGGCAGCCACCATGCGCCAAAATGCGTCAAAATGTCCCTGAAGAGAACATCAAGTGTACCTGCTCAGACACTGTGATTAACAGCACTTTCAGCTAAATGCCTAGTGCACAATGTAAAAATATGTGTGTTGTTTTGGCTATATAAAAGATAACAATCAGGATGATGACATCAAGGCAAATTCAGGAGCCGTGTCTCTGAAAGATCCATATGAGCCTGTAGCTATATTAAAAATCCATATAGATCTTGTGCTGCCGGAGCTTGAATCATATTGCATGATGTCAGATTTTGCTAAATGTAAGAAAATTAAAATGTAAATATAATAGGTAGAGATAATGTGAATTGGGTTATTACCCTCCTGTTGAAAAAATGGTGATGACATTGATTGTAAGGTGTGACACATTTTCTTTATATGCAACAGACAATAATGACTGGGCTGATGGCAGGACGATCATTATCACCATAATCATTATTGGTATAATCAGTACTGTTTTCAGTAGAAGATTGCTTTGAGCCTCCTATTGGTTGTTCAGTGTGATAGGGAGATGGAGGGACACAGATGTGCACACACACACACGCGCACACACACACACACACACACACACACACACACACACAGATAAACCCAGCGGCTCTAAACGAGGATCTTCATTGTTTCCCATGTGATTAAATCCGAGTGTCTTATATTGTCATCAGCCTGCTTTGTGATGTGTGCCGTTAACGTGTGTGTGTGCAGTATAAATGTGAGTGTGTGTGTGTCTGTGTGTGTGCGTGTGTGTGTTGTGTCTCCCTGCAGTGGTCATGCTCTAAATGAATGTCAGCTTGCCTTAGTCCAAGCATGGGCCCCAACGCGGCCGATCGATACTTCATTAGGCCTGGATTGTCTTGTGTCCATGCAACCTTGAAGCTGTTCCTTAATTACCCCAGCATTAAGGCCTTGGACAGCGCTACAGACCACGCTACACTGAAGATGGCCAGACCCAACAAAGCAATGACCCCCCTATCCCCACCCCCCTACCCCGCTGCCTCCCTTCATCAGATGTAAAAATGCACACGGTTATACATACAAGCATAAAGGCACAACACATATTAATGCACATACAGGAACATGCCTGTGCTCAAGTCTACACACATACACACTTCTTCTTTTATTTATATATACACACATACACACTCCCACACACAGAAATTCATAGCACCTTGAGGCAACAGTGGAAGGAGGAGTTAGATGGGCTAAGAAAGGGAAAAGAGGAGGGGACCAGTGAGGGACAGAGGGCAGGAGACACTGTGGGAGAGAGAGGGTGAAATGAGGGCACTGTTGGGGACATAGAGACAGTCAGCAGGAATAAAATGAAATGTTCAAAGTGTTTTCCGAGTAATAACTGCACATACTGCTGCAGTGTTTAGCGAGTTGGGTGTTTTGATCAATTCAAAAACTGGTTTGGGATCAACTGTAAGATGTCACATTTTTAAATTTTACCGGCTGCCGAAAAATCATCGAGAAAGGGGAGAGAAAAAAATCTGAAATATTTGATGTACGGTGTTTAGACTGCAACTTGCATTACTAACCTCTTTTTCAAGCTCAGACGCAGACAGCACACCAGATAAAATGCTTAAATGTCACCAGGCTCGACATTTTGACCGCTTGTGTGTGTGTATGTATGTATTTATATGAAGAGTGTGCATGTGCACTTTGTGTTTGTATGTTGTTGTTGTTGTGTGTGTGTGTGTGTGTGTGTGTGTGTGTGTGCGCGTGCGCGTGTGCATGTGCGCGCCAGTCTAATCCTTTCCATTCACAGTGAAAAGAGATTTCTGGGAGGAAGAGGAGGTGGGGGGAAGGAGGAAAAAAAAAGAAGTAGTGGGAGGAGTGTGGAAAAGATGATGTGGGGATGAGGAGGAGAAAACAAAGCATGTGTATGTCTTATTTCTTTCTTCTTATGCGCTGAGTCAGAAATGGCTGATTTATTTATTTATTTACAACGCTTGAATTACCATCCCACTGTTAATGTAAGTGGGTGGAGAACTGAGGTAATATCAGTAAGAGAGGGACCGAGTAAGGCTCCATGATATGAATGATGAAGAAAGATGAGAGACAGTAGAATGTGTTCAAATAGATCATTACAATGAAAAGAGAAAGGATGGAGAGACAGGCAGACAACGACGGAGGTAGAAGAGGAGGAAGTTGGAGTGTGCGTGGGAAGGGGGGCGGGGGCAAGAGAAAGGGTGAGATGTGGAAGAGGAGGCAGATAGGAAAGAGGGGGGTGGGGGTGTGTGGGGGGGGATGCAGTCAAATGGCACTCATGACAAATGACATCCCCTGTCTCCCAGTCCCCTCTCCTCAGCACCATGATTTGTCATCTCCACTTCTGACATTTTTCATCGCACTATCAAATCACCCTGACAGAATGATATTTTCTAATTCTACCAGCCTTGGAGCACGCCAAAAATAATGGCCTCCACATGCTATGCACACTCTTTCTCTGTTTCCCTACCTCTCGCTTTATTTTTCATCCTCTGCCTCGCACAAACATCCGGTGATTCTTTAATAATGAAAATGCAGCATCGCACATGCATTGTTGCAAGACTTGACTGAGAGCTATCTGCTTCTCAGAGTCATTTAAGCTGTCTCATTTAAGAGGTGGCACATGTAGCTGTCATTTTCAAAATGCATGCCGCTAGGTTTTTGGATTTTTTTTTTTTCTTTGCACCGGATCTGTAAAAATAAATATAGTAAGGAGACTTTTTTTTCTCCTAAGGAAAAAAAAAAAGGAACGCTCAGATCTCTCAGGACAGAAGGCTCTTATATTGAGATTATGATTTACTGCACTCTGAGTGACTTATTTCTGCAACCAGTTTCCTCTTTTACAGTCAACAATTTCATGAATATGCTGGAACGGGTTGATTTGCTTTGTTTTTTCTGCGGTGGACATCGTGATAATTACCTCAGTAATTCTTTATCTTTTTCATTGCGAACAAAACTTTGATAAGTCCCCACCTGCTGAGCCTTTGATTCTCCAACATATCATCTTCCATTGTTTTATTGAATATTAATAAGGAGATTGTCATATCTGCCATGACCCACCTTTTCCATAATCCGGGTCATGGCACTGCAAATGAGTTTATGGCTAATTCCATCTCAGCAGGAGATCACTATCACTGTAGCCCAAAGGCATACGAAGAAATAGGGATTTCTTTAACTCCTAGTGTGACTGCTGGCTTTGGATCTTTTTGATAACCATTGTTCAGAACTCAGCAACATGCAGGTCTTTAAATCTCAAATGCTGTTTTTGAGGAATAGGAAAAAATAAAAAGTCGATACCTTCAAAGTTTCCAGCAATTTTCTTCTAAAGCAGTTACAAGTTTCTTACCTTATTTAACAGCTAAACCTCAACTATCCTAATAGAAAATATCCCCTATACAATAAATGCTTTTATTGTATTTTTGATTTATTGTGTTATTTCAATATGTGACATATGTGACCAAACAACAAATTAAGATCTATTTATATGTTAATGCATGTTGAAGAGCATGAGAAGAATTGCACTGTTATTCAAAAGCAATTTACTATTAAATGTTTGAGCAAGCATGCTAATCAATATGTCCTAACGGATGTGTGATTGTATTGTACTATAAAGTGGCATAGGTGTAAACACCCTCCACATGCTGTTCATAACTACCCTAATAGCAGAACGTGTGTGGTTGCACAAACATCTTCATACAACATCTGTGTGTATATATGTGTGTGTGTGTGTGTGTGTGTGAGAGAGTGACAGGCGCACACACACACACACGCACACACAGATACGCACAATGTGACTTGTGATTAGAAATTATTAAATACACACATAGATGTCAGTGTTAGTCATGGTTCTATATGAGTGGTATATGTGTGTGGTGAATTATTTGAGTCAGTGCTTGTGTTAAAGTGACTCTTCCCACATACTTGTTAGTGTGTGTGTGTGTGTGTGTGTGTACTAGTTTTACAACGTCTGGGGTAATTATGCATTATCCAACCAGGGATCAGTGTCTTGCTCTAAGCAGCACCCGGGTGTTGTTGTTTAATGTAATAAATGTCATGTATGCATGGCTTCACATGCACTTCGTTAGCAGTTTAATGCTAACCGTTAAGTATCACCAGTGCCTCCCAGCTATGAGCCAGCGTCTGCTGGTGACACCAGTGTTTAGTTCAAATAATCACTCGGAGAAGGATAAGCACAGCTGATGAAGCCTTTGCATCGCTGCTGAGAAACTTTAATTATTTCCAGTTATAAACAGCAAAAATGCAAACAAAAGTGTTAGGGTTATATTACATATCACAAATGGTATATAAATTATGAAAACAGCTAATTATAAAGCACATAAAATAAAAGTACAATACATGTGTGTTGATTACCTTGGCAGCAAGAAACACAACTAACACAGTCCTACATAGTGCAGTATTGTTTATCAATGGGATCAGATTGTTGTTTAGGTTGGTGAAGCAAATCTAATGCCTAGAAAATTTCTTATTAAACTTTCAGTTTCACACAAAGAGGTTGGGCTTATATAATTCAGACCAGTGGATCACCCACCACTGCACTGCACATTCATTTGATTTCTCTTCCATATCATGACACATACTGATATGATAATATTACTCAGCGTCACACTGTGATTACCCGTCCTCAATAGTGACACCGTGCATGATGTATGAACCTTCTACAGTATTTTATAAAGGGATGGAAAAAATGCCTAACACAGGCAGAAACTGAAATAAAAGATTCCTTCCAACCAATTTATTATAAGTAAACTTCAACTTTGTGTCTTCAACTTCATCCTTTCTGCTAATTTTACTTAATTAGTGTGGATGTCAGCTTGGTCAGTTCAAGTAACAAGAAGGATTAAGTAATAAACATTATTAGTCTTAACAGCTTGAGGGAGTAGCTGCAATGAGAGGTTAATCAAATGCACACAATCGCACTAGGGTCCTTTGTTGTGGGGAGGAAGAGGAGGCTGGGTGGGTCGTCACTCTACTTTATAAAGTTTAAAAATTTAAAGTTAACTTGATTTATTTTTTATTTTTTTATTTTTTTATTTTTTCTTGTTAGTCAACTGTCTGACTGTGCTGTTGTAATACAAAGTACTATACTACGCAACACGCTCAAACTGAGAGAATATTAAAGCAATTTCAGCTCTGCCTGCTCTGAGATTGGGCCACAGTAAAAAGTAATACCAAAGCAGAAGAGATCAGTTTTCTATCATCTGAGAATTCTCTAAAGATGAAATAGGCCTCATAAATGAGTCTCAATGATAACTGATGTATAGTAAATGATAGAAAGAAGATAATATAGGAAATTGGGAGAATAGTGTCTGGAGACTGAATCAATTCATTTTGAAGTGTGGGTCTACTATGGGTCCTACTACTAGGGTACAGTCTGTGCTTTGTCGTGGATTTCATATTAACTCGCACATCATCATTTACACATTTGTAGCCTGTGTGGTCAAGCGCACACACACGCACACGCACACATGAATGGACACACATGTATTTTGTGAAGGGGAATAGAAGAAAGGGAGCAAAGCGATCGGTTATACAAAAGAGGCCTAGCGGTTATCTACTGACACATCACAGGGTGAATGTTTGCGCTCAAGAGCACATCAGCTGTGGCACAGGGCTGTTGATGTGCTCTTGAGCAACATGCTGCCCGCTTACCTATTCTATCTTTCTGGGAGCTCTTGATAAGACTGTTTGACTGAACTTGAGTGTAAAATGTTGGGGAGCAGGAGAAGAGAGGAGTAGGTGATAAGTGGAGGAGAGGGAAGGAGATCAGAGTGGCTTGATGGGAAGGAGGTAAAGGAGGAGAGGAGAGACCAAAGGAAAGGAGAGGAGTAAGGAAGAGAGATTGATTTGGCAAGCCAGGAGATGACTGCTGATGAAGGCCTCTCATAGACAGATGGATACAGCGTCAGGCCCCCGCTCCTATAAGCTCTCAGCCTAATCCACCTCAAATTTCCCTCTGATTGCTTCTAAATTGCCTTCTCCCATAGTTTCCTGCTGATTTCTCACTGTGAACTCCTTCCCTACCCGCCTGCCTCTCAGAACAGGGAATGATGTCTAGCCAGTGAACTGCTTCCTTGGTTTTGACTGAAGAATGTGCTAAGAGAGTGGTGGGGAGGGTGCGAGGGGTGATGGCTCCTGTCCTCATATGTGTGTGTGTGTGTGTGTGTGTGTGTGTGTCCGTCCCCTCATAAAACCAGTCTCAGGTCAGGATCATTCCAGTCTGTTTTTCATATACTTATTGACTCCATCTCTTCAAGGGTGTGGAGAGGTGCTGATGGAGGAGGAAGAAGGAGGGAGGGACCTTCTTCTTCTTGTTCCTCCATCTCTTTAATGTCTCATTTCTTTTTATTCACCCACCTGCTTTAATTATATGGTTTCTCATCCAATTTCTCATTGTGTCTTCCGCTCTGGACCTACTGCCCCTCTCTTTCCACTCATCTCTCACTCCATTATCTCTCTTTGTCTTTCTCCATTTCTCTTTATGCTCTCGATTTAACTCACTGCGCAGACTTGGCAGAAATTTAATGCAGAATTATTCCGAATGGGGACACTGTTTTCTTTCAGTGGCTTGCCCCCCTCCCCCCACTCGGTGGTGAGATAACACAGCTATAGTCTAACACACTTTGATTTGTTTCCCACTCATTTGTCATGTGACCTTTCCCTGCGAACATTAATAAAGAAAGAGAGGGGGAGATGGACAGAAAGTGAGGGAGCGAGAGGACAGACATAAAGAGACAAAAGCAAAACCAAAGAAGCATACATTCAGAGATGCAGAAAGAAAGGTCAAGTGAAGAGACAAACAAGGTAGGAGGGAGGTTTAGAGAGAATAGAGGGAGTGTGTAGAGAGAGAGAATAAAATTGAGAGAGAGAGATAGCAGGCAAGGAGCGGGGAAGATTACATTTTAGAATTACTGGCCAACACCTAACAATTTATGCCCTCATGCAGTTCTTGGCAGCAGCTGGAGCCTGCAAAGCCTGCAGTGAGCATAAAGGTAAGCTGTATAGCAGTGTAGCAGTGACGTGACATTATCAAGGAGCATTAACAGAAAGTTGTCTGTTATCACTGCCTTTCTACACTGGTGTGGTTTTATTCAGTAAAACAAAGCTCATATCGCGGCAGCGGTGGCATTACCACAGTAACAGACGGCAGAACAACAAAAAACATGAAGCTATGTGACTATCTTATCCAATATCTCATATCTTGTCCCTTTTGATTGTGAGATGAACCTAACCAGGAACATTTTTATAACATGACATAATGAGGTACCAAAAGCAGAAAAAAAAAAAAACATCAACAAAAAACCTACTGTTGGAGTCATGTGGTAAACGTGTTTCCCTCCTGATTACCCTGAGTGGTTTTTTTTTGTTTGTTTGTTTGTTTGTTTTTTTTTTTCCACCATTGCGACCTGGAAACTGATAAGCGGTTGAAGATGAGTGAATGAATAAATTTTGCACCATCCTGTTATCTACGATGTGATTCAAATAATTTTTAATGTGAGGATGTCATCAGTAAAATAGGATCTTTTTAATTCCTGAATGTCTGACATTTAAGAAAGACCACTTGTTGATAACTGTCATTATTGTGCTTGTGTGTGTGTGTGTGTGTGTCTGTGTGTGTGTGTGTGTGTATGTGTGTGTGTGTGTGTGTGTGTGTGTGTGTGTGCTTCTTTTGTTTTTCTATAAAACAGTGGGGTCAACACCAGACTTGTGTTCAATTCCACAAGGCCTGGCAGCCAAAGAACTCCATCCAGCCAAAACTGTACAAGCCTCCAAGTATAGACACTAACACAAACCATTTGTGGTGCTGTTTTTGTTATAATCTATTACAACATTAGATTGTAGTTAAGCAAACTTTGATCCAGTTCTGAGCAACAAAAGGAGAGGAAAGGATTATTTTGCTGATGGTAGAAAGGATTAATATAAAGTGCAATTCTTACTCTTAAATAACCCCCACATAAAAAATGGGTTTAGCAAAATAGGGAGACAATACTAGTCATAATAATATGTCTGTGCACAGTGTTACTCACACATACATGGGCTTCATCACCCTGTGCTTTCTGACATTTGTCCAGTGTGGGTTTGTAGAGGAAAGAGCACAACAAGCAAGGTGGTCAGTGGAGGTGATGGCAAGGGCCAAAAAAATTAAACCATCTACAGGGAGCTCTAGTCCAAGAATATGAACAGGAAAAATGAAGGTGGCTTTTGAGTGAGAGAGTGAGAGAGACAGACAGACTGAGAGAGAGAGAGATTGAGATAGAGAGAGAGAGAGAGAGAGAGGAGGAGAGAGGGGGGTGGTGGTGGTGGGGGGGTGTACTGGTGAGGCGGGAGGGGGGGATTTAATAGGTCCCTGAGACACGAAGAGTGTGAGATGAGATGATGAAACCAGAGGATAGAGGGGAGGGAGGGCGGGAAGAGAGACGGAGATTGTGTGTCAAAATGTGGATGTTTGGAGATTGGGCTTCCAACCCTGCCAAATGATTAAAATGTTCCCTCTGACATTCATATTCCCCTATCTGGATTCAAGACTACATATGATGGGCTGCGTTGAATATGAATTCAGAGATGGCTGTATACAATTTGATCTTAGAAGTGGAGATGCAATTTAGGCATGTTGTGTTTGGTGACAGTGTCAGAGCAATGCAAGAAAGAAAAGATAAGATTATTTTATCATACTTGCATTTGTACAATTAGAAATAACTAGTTCATCACCTGTAATTCTGCCCAAATAGAGTGTGGAATTCAGATAATACAATTATCCTCAAATAATCAATAATTCCTTTTGATTGCTTTTAAAGTACCAAAATAACATATATGAAATGTCAAGTTTTGCTACGACATGCTTGAGATATTAAATGAGAATTTGTCTGGTTTCTCTACTGAAAATACAGCATATGGATTTGATTTCAGTTTTTAAATAGCAATGGAATGATATTGGTTGCTTATAATTTAATAAAATTCAATAAATGAAATTGAATTCAAACATCACACCACACATACAAATGCACACTTATAGGAGTGCACATGCACGCACACACACACGCAGTCACTCACACACACTCACTCACTCACTCACTCACCACAAATGCACAACAAAAGAAATCAGGGGCACCTCAGACATCAGAATCTCCCTGAGTGTGAGTGTGAGTCGCCATCCCTTCGTTTCCAATGCTCTAGAGATGAGGGTTGTCATGGTTACGGGGGCAGAAAAATCACCCCCCTGGCCTATTCAACCCCTCCACCCCCCTCCACATAGTGTGTGTGTGTGTCTGTGTGTGTGTGTGTGTGTGTGTGTGTGTGTGTGTGTGTGTGTGTGTGTGTGTGTGTATATATATATATATGTATGCATAGTGCAAAGTAATTTTTTTTCTTCAGTTGTGCGAGAATCACTGGTGAAACTATGGATTCAACATACAGGTCAGGAGATGCATAGAGAGAGAGAAAAAGGAACAAGAGCCTTGTTGCCTGACATACAGACAGACAGACAGACAGACTGTCCGAGTACCCTTGAAATTTAAAAGAAAAAGTAATAAGACAAGAGGAAATTCAAAAATTCTCTATTTTCTATTGAGCATGTCCTCCTTTTTGCTCCCCTCTCTCCTTTTCAGGTGCAATTAGACCCCTTTTCTTTGAAGAAATAAAGGTAGGGAAAATGCAAAAAAAAAGGAGCGGGAGAGTGTGAGTGAAGAGAGAGGTGGAAGGATGGTGAAACAAAGCAGAGAGAGGAGGAACAGAGGGAGATTCTTTGAGGGTTGCTTTTTGTGTTTTGTTTTGCATGTCTGTGGCATTATTAAAGAACTTCACTGAGCACTTAGGGGATTACAATGCACTTGCCTCTGATAAATATCTTAATTTTGATGCGATTTTTAAGCCATCAACATAATTATTATTTTTCATTTTTCTTTCCCCCTTCGAACTTGTTTTTAATGAAGACCCCTTTTCAATAAACAAATGGATATGCATTAAAGGGGATGATAGACCTTCCAAGTATAAACCTCTCATGTCTATTAAGTGCTTCCATTACACCACATTTCTCCAGCAGACCCCCAGTTAATGTTTTTCTTTCTATCTTGAGAGCAGATCTGTGAGGCTGGAGTTTATACATTAAGGCGTGTTTAAATTTTTCATTTTTGCTTTTACTTGATGGTTGTTCAGATGCTGAATGAAATACTGAAATTGTTTTTAATTATACTATCAATCATACTCATTATTTGTAACCAACTGTGGACAATATGTCAAATGTGGTGCATCTGCAGGTTTGTTCCTCCATCAAGACTGAAATAATTATTACAATGTTAAAGGAAAGCAATTTATTTTTTGTCTGGTTCTTTTATTATTATAGGTTTGATTAAAAATATATTGATAGAGAGGAATTAAGATCTGACTAAATTAAGGATAATTCCTTTTATTAAGATACAAAATGTGCAGACTTCTAGACATTAATCTCATTCTGCTGAGAAAATAACAAACACAGGACGATAAATCAGTCAGTACATGTGGACATATAATTGGTGTTTGATAACTCTGATTGACTATTGATCGGCTCTGAGTTTTGACCCTGGCAATAAATCCAGACCCCTGGTGGCCAGGACACTGCATTGTTGAATCTGAAATATTTTATCTGCAGCTTAAGAGGAATAGCCACTTATTCTCTCCTTACACACGTTTTTCTTTTTTTATGACAGCAGCGCTCTCATCTTTCCTCTTAAGTTTTACCCTTTTGTGACCTTTTGGAGAGACCAAACGTATCTGCGTTATATATGGGCTGTCCTGTGATGACGGGGCGGGTAGGGAGGTTATTGAGGGGGTGCATTAGCCAGTCCCCCCCGCCCGCCCACCCGCTCGCTCCCCCAGCCTACCCCACTGCAACCCAACCCACTATGACAGAGTCCCCAACCCCAAGCCCTACTCCGCTTCACTTCATTCATTTTGTTCGTCCCCTGCGGTCGGCTGCTAAGGCCTCTAAATCCTCCCTTTATTGTACACGACGCACACAAAGGCTTGGCCTGCGCTCTTATTTCCTTGATGTGCCTTTGGACAGCAGCGGTGTCTTTGGTACGCATCGACGCAAACATTAGCATTAAGAAGCTCCCGGGGACCACTGAACAATCAACTCGACTGTTTCTAGTCAATCGAGTAGACTTCCATAGGATGTGTAACCATGTGAATTAAATACCTGTGTTGCATTTTCTGACACTTCTGTTGTTGTATAATCATGTGGCCACATGATTAGATGAGGGAGAGAGAGAGAGAGAGAGATGACCTTCTTGAACTTTGGTGACGAGAATCTTTCCCTTGGCTTTGGCAAAAAATGGGATTACCCTTACAGAGAGAGGTCGACAGAGACAGAGAGAGGGAGCTAAAAAAAAAAAAAAAGTTGTTTATGGCCAAGGTAAGCTTTTTGAGCCAGGGGGGTTTCCGTCCTGAAATAGACTCACTTCAGGCTGCAAGGCTGGTAATTATTGACCAGGAGGGGAGAGAGGCAAACAACACACTCATTACAAATGGAGATTGCCTGCTCATCACTGAACACCAGAATGGCAATGCAAGTTGGTGGCTGCCCCCTTTTTTGTGTGGTCAGAAATCTAGAGGGTCATTAGTATTTTGTTGGGCCCATTTAATGTTCCTGAGTTGCATGTGGAAGTCAAGCTGCCTTTGAGGATATGGCAGCAGTTAAAAGGAGGTAGTCGGTGGCCCTGGCGTCTGCTTCAAAGGCATCACTCAATCTTTCATGTCTTTCTCATGTGAAGTGATGAGAATATGCGGAAGAATAGAAGCAAATGCAGGTTTCACGTGTGGTCACTTTACCACTGCTTTATGTCGAATCTGTGGAGAAAAATATTTCCTTAATATTGATGTCATGGTGTCTTAATTGTTGTGCTCTTTATAGTTTTTTTTTTTTATATGTATAATTGTATTAATTTTATTTTGTTTCTGTACCTTGTGGAAAATACATTCTTTACACACCTGCTTATGCACAAACATGAAAAAAAAGAAACATGCATGTAAATATATATATATGTATATATATATATATATTTACATGCATATGTATATGAAGCTTATTTTGCATTCATTATAGAAACTTACTTCCACTTTTTCCAATTTATAATGTAGTAAAATCATTAATTTAGACTATAACCCCTGAGTAATATTTCAAATTGAAGTTTAGTACAGTCAATGAATAACAGAGATAATTTCTTTAGTTTAATTATCTCTGAATATTTTGGCTGCAACATGAATAAAATAAATTCAAATATCTTTCGTCAGTCATTTCCATCATCATCGATAATGGTAATTTTTTAGAGGGAAATAATAAAGTAATATAAGTAGAGAGATGTGAACTTGATAATCAGCTGGTTTTTGAGAAAACTGTGTAAAAATAAAATATTTACACATTACTATATACATATGCATACAGATGATGAGATATTGAGAGCTTTGTTGCTCACACCTCTCTTCATGCTGCGTTCATTGCATTTTTCGGCCATTTTTTTTCCCCCAAGTCCTCAAATGTTTATCACACAGACGAGGACCAGAACAGTTGTAATAGCAATGTGTCATTATTCATAGTCGATATTAGCTGTGTGACACTGTCACTTTCTCTGTGGCATGGCGGTTGGTTTATTTCTACCCATCAGGCACTGGGGCGTGACAGGGGTAAGTGTTGTTAGGACTGAGGTCCCCACGATGTCCCGTGATGTGGACAGACATTATAAATGACATTGCCCAATCAGATGCGAGATGGAGATGGTGGGGGGGGGGTTGTGGTGGTTGTGCTGATGGTGTGTGTGTGTGTGTGTGTGTGTGTGTCAGGCTTGGTATATGGGAGAAAAAGAGAAAAAGGGTTAGTGAGGGAGGAGAAGATGAGAAAACATGGGGAGCCTCATTTGATGCAGTTAATGTGCAGATTTATGTAGAGGGACAGTGGTCAACATTCATAAGATCTTCCTTCTTTCCTCCCAGCCTCCCCGCCCCCCCACCTCCTCCCATCCTATTTCTCCTTATCCCCCACCGCATCCCCAGCCCCTCACAGGCTTTCTCCTTTCTTCCTCCCCCCACTCACTCTCTCCCACTCTGTCACTCACCATCATTCCTCCTTTCTCACCCCTGTTTTCCCTTGTCTCTTATCTGTCTTTCCTGACTCCCTCCCTTCCTTCCTCTGTCTTCTTCGGAAGGACTGAGATTGGTGTGGACTGCAGCAATCAGACCAATAGGAGGCATAGGTAGACCACAGAAACGCACAGGCCACAGCACAGAGGGAGAGATAATACATATTTGACATTAAAGATTTTATTTCTATGCTGCACAAAACTGCCAGCATCCCTGTTCAACACACACACACAAAAATCCCACACTACATTTTTCTATATGTTCCACATAATTCAGCTACTTGTCAATATGCAACAAAATGCATTGGACATAAATTACCACATAGCTGTAAATGAAACAATTTATACACCTCAGCACTGATGTCAGGTCTGGTGTAGTTTAGTACATAATAAGAAGCAGATCAGAGAAAAACAATCAGTAATAAACAAATCGAGATCCAAAAGCTATGTGATTTGGAAAAAAAAAAACCCAAAACAAAAACATCTTTTTGTAAATTGAAATATAATTATTGTCAGAACAAGCATAGGAAAATATTTGAATTTCTAAATATTTTTAATATGATAGCTGTCACAACTGATCTGTAAAAGGGATTGCAGACATTTAAACTAAAGTATCTCTCTCATTTCGTGGCCTACCTACCTTTTTAACTCCAAAATTAACCCTCCCTAACAACAATCATTTTGGAACTGTGAGCCGCATGTGTATATATATATATATATATATGTATAAAGTAGAAAGCTTTACACTGTATATTCTTCGTATTTTGCCAAATCTTTTGTTGTTTCAAAGAAAAATTTCGATCTCAGGTCTGTTTCTTTTCAACCTTGAACATGGGCCATTTTTTATTGCATCTGTTTATGCTGACATAAACTATTTTACTGCTCAAGAACTTAGTATATGTTTATGTTATGTTTATTCTTTCACTTTCAGGGGCAGATATAATTGATTTTAGATGTTCGTCATGTAAATTTATACCAAGTATAATTTGTTTAGTTTGAGTAACTCCTGTGTTTGTTGGCTGGACTTTAACATGGCAACACAAACTTTTTGCCCTTGCTGTGATCTGCTCTGGGTGAAGTGGGGGGTGGGGAGAAGGGGGGAAAAAAAAACCCTTAAAAAATTTGAAATGTCACAGTATCCCTTTAAGCCTTCTGCATTATTTTCATTATAGTTGTGTAAAACCCACGCATGGCTTGTTGTAGTGATTGAATCAATTTATTTCGGAATTAGCCCCCCAAACCCAACCACACATCCTTGCCCACGTGCACACACACACACACACACACACACACACACACACACACACCAGCACCAGCTTCCGTCACCTCCTCATCTTTTTGCCCTTCATACACTACTTTCTCTCTCACTTTTATTCTCTCTACCTCTGTCTCTGACTCTCTCTCTCTTTCCCAGTCCACTGAGTTTTCTCTGTAATCCCTCTCAATCATTACAGAGGCCCTTCACTCTTCGTAGGACTTTCTCACCCCTCGTTGCGCCCCAGACTTCCATCCATTTTGCCCCTCTCCATCTCCCTCTCTTGAACACCCCTCACCAAGTCCTGTCTCCCTCTGTCTCTCCATGTCTAATATAGAAAAACAACTTTTTATAAAGCACCACTTAAAATTTTAAATGGTTACATTTGGGTTTTGCTAGAACTAGATCGGATAACTCATAAGAATACAAGTATAGATTTGAAAACATCCATCAAAATGTTAAACTGCTGCAGCCGCTCAAAGTGCTCAGAGCATATGAGTGAATCGGATACATTGGTACAGTCAAAGAAAATATGAAAAATTGCATTACATACTGTATAGGTGTGTTGTGGTTTGGAGATACTTTTTTCCAGAAGTAAAAGGTTAAAGAAAGCTAATAACATCAGAAAAATCCAAATGTGACTTTTACTTTAATGCTAGCAATCGT
Organism: Remorina albescens; assembly: GCA_034769265.1. NCBI lineage: Eukaryota > Metazoa > Chordata > Actinopteri > Carangiformes > Echeneidae > Remorina > Remorina albescens. Next base: position 11,244,926 of record CM068476.1, on the reverse strand, counting down.
TTTGTCACACATTTTCAAACAGGGGGGCATATCTTGTTTTGCAATAAAACTCTTCGAGCTCTGTGTTTCTACCTGCAGCAGCGACCGTCTATAGTTTTCTCTGTCTGAGAGCCTAAAGCTGTAGCTTTACAAGTGAACCTGCCAGTGTGATCTCAGACTGGCTGCACCCTGGGGCAAGGCAGAGGAGACTATACGTGTGTATGAGTGAATACAGTATGCGCGTTTGCACAGTGTGTTAGACCTGGCACAACTGCCCTTGCGCTCTGGAGACTCTTGATTTCAGGGCTCGATATTATGATTGTGGAGATGCCAGGGTGGAACTTATGGATTTAGGATGTTTGCCATGTGATGCTATTATACTGCTATTTCCATACATTGTCCTTTGGACAGATGGAGCGTCTTTAAAATGTCTCTCCACCGTGAGGAAGCCTCAGTAAAAAGTCAGTATAAGGCATAGGGTCACTGTGCCCCAGCTACTGTAATGAACCTTGTGAAAGGAGACACACAGGCGACTCCTAGACACAGCTGTGGTGTTCTGCTTATATTGGCTGAGCCACAGCAGATAACAGAAGACCTTGGATGGTCGGTAACAAGTGGCTCAGGGTTCACTACACTGCACCCAGGTCTGTAACAAACGGTGTTTGCTTGTATATGTTTAGTGGACCAATAAGATGTTGACACATCCTTCTTTTAGTTTAGAAGAGTTTTTTTGGGGGGTTGTTGTTGTTGTTGTAGCTACTAGCTCAATTGTTAGCAGGCTTGACAAGTAACAGCAATGTTCTCCCTGAAGTACATCACTAACAAGCCAATAATACTACGCTGCCTTTATAATGACCTCACATTTTCTGGTATTTTATTATTTCATACGGCATTACTGTCACATCTGTCCATTTCATCAGGATTTCCTACTCACTCAGTTATTTAAATGATTTAACTTCTGACTCTAATGAACCTCGATGACCTGCACACATTTGTTCATGCTTCGTCCAGGGAGAATAATTCTACACCCAGCAATGTTTAAAAAGCAGAATAACACACGCAATGAAATGAGTAAAAACCCAACATCTCTGTTTACGAGAATGTACGACGTGTCCAGAACGTCTGCGCAGCAGCAGAAACACCAACAAACGTTTCACAGACCACAGACTCATTTTCATATTTCCCTTTTTGCATAGCACATTAGTGTCTTTAGCAGCATTTATGGAGTGCAACTTTAAGATGTCGTGATAAAGTCGGAAGCTGTGATTTTAAAGTTGACAAAGAGTTCCCTTTCATTCTAGTTAGGGGAAAGATGGCTTGATTGACAGAAACACTTGAAGGGTGATACAAAGATAGCTAGCTGGGACGGCTGGAGAGAGCGAGAGTGAGTTGTGCTTGCTAATTAAAAGAGAAGCAGCTGTCTTTCTTTCTGTTTCTGTTATTCCCTTGTTCCTGAGAGTATTAATGTTTTATTCAGGGGAAACATAACTACAGATGAAATTAATAAAATCAGGCCCTGCCTTTCCCTTGCTATCTCTTGGGGGGGTGGGAAATTCAAACGCTCGTTTCTCCCGGCTTTGAAAGTGCAAACTCAAAGTGCGCCGTGTACTGTAGTTTTCATTTCTTCATTTCCTGCATATTAAGTTCTTTTCCCTTTTGTTTCAAAGTGTATTGCCCTGAAAATAAAGATCAATTTTTCAGTATGAGAGACTTTGGAATTAGAGCAGTGTTTCCCACTCTTGCAGAGTGATTTACTGTACTATTTACTGCATTATTTTCATGGGATGTGTTGTGTGCGTGCACATGGATATTTTTTTTCCTCCACAAAATTTTTGTGTCGCAAATTACAGCATCAGGAGTTTTTAGTCCTGTTTATGGAAGTCTTCATGAGATAGAGAGAGAGAGAAAGTCTGATTATATTTTAGTATGCTGTGCTTGTGATGCCGTATTAAGTGTGTGCTTTTGTTGTTTGTTTAAGTGTGTTCCATTTGACTATACATCCAGACCCAGGGAGTATTTGCCTGTCTGATCACCTCGTGTGAGTCTAAGAGGGGAAGCCATGCGCGACTAACACGCACTTCAGAGTTGAACTAATTGTGTCATTTTTAACATGAATCTGTGCTTGCCCACATTTTATTCAGTCTCTTTCCTCTCTCTCTCTCCCCTGAGCCACGGAGCGAATGCAGAATGTAGCAAGGCCCAGCATCCATCCAGCTCTGGAGGAATTTTCAATGCTACATGCAGGGGCATCATTTAATTCCCCCCAGTGCTGGTGTTTATATCTGTATGTATGCGTGCGCTCTTATGCGTCTACCTTTGCGAGGACCAAATAATCTCACAGTGATAATAAGATTGGGTGAAACCTGGTACAACTTTGTTGGAGCTTGTTGTGAGCAATTTAAGCCTGGGCTATATCTGAGGTAAAGTTTAGGGCTGCGGCCATTACAATGGTTATGATTAAGTTTAGCATTTAGATTAGTTACGAGGAATATGCTTGTTTGGACCATACTCGCTGTTTTGCATGTTTGAGCTCATTAAGTAAAACTTGCATACTTTACAATACAGCTGATGATTTTTCTGAAGCGTAAAGGTTTTAGATTGGTTGCACTTAAAAAGAGGATGTAGTGAAAATCAAATGGCAGAGGTGTGACGCTTTAGCAAATGTACTTTATTAGGCGTCTTTATTTATGTAGTTGATGATACACCATAGTTTAAAGCAGCAGCCAGATTCAGGAAGGTTGTTACATTTTTCTTTTTAACTGCAACCGCACCAGCAAATGAAGTGTATGAGGACATTTTGGAAAATGGCATGCTGCTGTGGGACCTTTTCATGTCCCACTGACTTCCATCCTTCCACAATATGTCCACCTACTGTTTTACTCTTTTTCTGCTCTGAAGTTGTTAAAGACACACACCTAGTTGCACATGTGCCTGGGAAATAATATCAGTGAGAGCTGTTGTGAAGCTAGAAAGGATTAATAGTTTAGTTTGGATTATTTTAACATATTTTAGGTGTGGACAGCCCAGTCTTTATTTAGACAGTGCAAAGGCAATACAGAAAAAAAAAAAAGAAAACTCACTGGCCTGTGGTGGTTACACATGTGTTTCCAGACATGGAAGACATAACTGTCTAACTGTTGGCTCTCACTGACAGATTTCAGTAACACATGTGTCACCTCCAACCCCACTAATCCCATTCTGTAAACAGTAACTGAGTAAGTCCACCTCCTGCATGTCGCAAAAAGGCAGAACTTTTTATAACTCCCATTAAATGCATGTTTAAATGTGAGGGCAAATCTGTATTTATCCAGGAATAGTCAGCTGGTCATTTTCAGTACAGTGACATGCTACACACAATAGCACTCACAGGAGTTGTCTAACATAGCCACAATTCACTTAACAGCCTCACATGCATTTTCCCACCAATATTTTGAAAGTGCTCAAAAAAGGTGACATGAAGGAGAGACGGAGCAGCAAATGAAGCATTTGCGCTGCCTTGATTCACTGTCGCTGGATGTAAGTCCATCTGAGCGTGTGAAGCGATTCTTGACAATGTGGTGAGTACCGAGGCTTTTTAATGGCAGCTCCTGTCTCTTGGCCCTGTGATCTCTCACTCCACTCAGCCACAGCCACAAAACCTTAATGGACTTCTTACAACACAAATAATGAGACAAGTTAAGATGTTACAAAGACAGAGATAGGTGCTCAGGGAAGAGCCATTACATACCAAATGTGGATTTGGATGTTTGTCCTGGAAACAAATAGGCTCACACATGCAGACGCATACTAACACACATAGTGCACCTTTACCCACCTAACTGCACAGCACACATGCGCACACGCGCACACACACACACACACACAAACACACACACACACACACGGGCTGAGGCGGCGCTGTCTGGTTGATCAATAGTTTCCTGTGCTGGGGAGGGGTGATGACTGCAGACAGCAGTCAAAGCCCTGAGGACCAGAGGGTGACACCTCTTATCAACTAAGCAAGGTGAAATGTCAAACACTGGATCTGGAGCTCTCTCTCTCTCTCTCTCTCTCTCTCTCTCTCTCTCTCTCTCTCTCTCCCTCGCTCATTCTCTCTTTCTTTGTAAATCCCTCTCCCTCCCTCGTTTCTAAGAGAAACTCTCAGGTTTCCCCAATTTCTCTCTCCAATTCTGATTGTCTTTTTGAACCTCTTTCTCCAGATCTCTCAGGCATCCTATTTTCTGTGAATTTCTATCACTGCCTCCGACTCTTTCTCTCAAACCTAACTCTGTATTCCCATCTGTCCGTCTTTGTCATTCTCCCTCACTCTTACTCTCTCTCTTTCTGAATGCTAACTTCGCTCTACTACTGTCATTGAAACCGTTTTTCCACTCTTTCTCCTAAAATCTTAGTTTCTCTAGCTCGCCATTGCTATTATCTGATTTGGTTAATATCAGCCTCACCCCGCTCATCCATCCATCTGTTTCTCATTGTTTTACTCATCTTTGCTTCACTCCATCCTTTCCCTACTCTTCCTCCATTCCCCAACACTTTTATGTGCAACTGTTCCCTCACTAAATAACCAAACCCAGCATTTTTTTTTTTTTTTAAACTTCGACACAGTAACTGCACAACAGCACAACAGCCTATTAAGCAGAACGGTGATATAAGTATGAATTTGAATATGTGACAATGTTTGTGGGGGTGTTTTAGTGGTAATCTGGCTTATATGCACTCTGCATGTCTTACACCCTGTCCATTTCCATGGCCCTGAGCTTAATAACAACACTGTAGGATTAGTGCTGGGTGACTTCACACAATGGAGGGAAAAAAAAAAAAAAGATTGGAAAAAAAAATGCCACTCGCTTTGATGCAAACAATGTAGGCGGCTGGAAAACAGACACATGACTGTTTATGAATTGAGTTAAAATCAGAGGATATGTATGTTAAATAACCTCAATTTGAAGGGAATACTTTAATAGATGATCTGATAAAGCCAACCAAGTCAAATAGAGGAAAACTCATTTTCCTGTTTTAGACACCTTAGGCCAACATGCTCTCCACAGTGTATCACCACCGTAAACACATCTTCTCTCTCACCACTGCATAACATTTGCAGTTAATTCCTCATCTGGCAAAAGGATTATTATCCTCAGATTGCATTTATGATCTCAGTGCTCAGGCAGGTTTATCCAGTCACCATATGTAGAATTATCATTAGAGCTATAATCCCAGCAGACCAATCACTCACAAAAACAAATACAGTACACAACAGCCGCAATGAAATGATGAAGGAAGTTAGTGACTCTTGACTTTGTGTTTTCAAAGTGCATTCCCCTGAAAACTAATGGTGCCTCCTATTGGTCAGTTAAGTCATGGTGATATACGATAAACTGAGAGGAAAAACCTAAAAAAATACTTTCGCAGAGTATTTGATATGGAGTCCATCTTAATAATTTTTTTATTCCTATTCTGCGTCTCATAATAATAATTACTATAGTAATGATACATTCTATTCAATGCCACTTAGGGTAACCTCACATCACATGAGATCAGTAATAAAACAGAGAAAATATTCAATGAGCAACAAAACACCAGTGAAAACTTCAGTGAAATTGCAATAAGACATACAATACTATTCAAGTCTTTTGGTTTCTTCAGTCACCCAGTCACCCAGAGTTGGTTTACCCCTTTTTCTCCAATCCCCATTACTCAGCTCATGATTCATAACTCACTCTCTCACCCATTTACTCTGCCTCAGTCGTCCTGTAACTCCCTGTATTTGCACTCGCAACACGTCATATCCTCAGCAAGTTCAAAGCACCAGGATGTTTTCACACAGCCATCTTTAGGCTAGTAAAAATAACTTTTGATACCGAAGTATATTGAGATGCATCATACGCAACGTTTTGTTAAGACAAATGGGGGAAAAAAGGGAACAGACTCCCCAGTGCCAGCCACGTCAAAACTGAAAAACTGCCTTTAACCTGTCTCCCTCCGCTCATCTGCATCTCTGCTGGAGGGAAGCCATTCAAGTTCAAGGCTTCACCTGAATTCAATTCGCCAGTTTATTTAAAAGAAAGAACACCTGTTCTTAATCTTTTGTGCCTTGAATGCACATCATTAATGATTCATGCTCTCTCTGATAAGTCATCACCGTCACCCCTCCCTCTCCCTGCCCTCCTCTCCCTTGGTGACTCCCCCAGGCTTCCCCATCTCTAATCAAAGCCTAATGAGCCTAATTGGTCGTTAAAACATGCCAGAGTATGACACAGCGGTACTTCAGCGTCTGCCATATGGTCGGGGCTGGCCTGAGGCCCCCAAGCTGCCAACTGTTCCCCCGTCACGGCCTGAACTGCTGCACTGACTGACAGGGGCTGGAACGGGAGTTTCTCTCCTGTTGATGATTCAGCACTCGCACGGCGCTGAATGGAACAATGACAACAAAAAGTGGGTGTGTTTGTGTTCATGCATGTGTGTCCACGGACCACATTTTAGGAGCTTTAAATGATTTGATTCTCAGACTCATAGATGATTTAAACAATAAATTGCTTATCATAAAGGATGTTGATTAATTTTTCTATCAATTGACTGTTGACTTTTGGCACATTTCACCCTCGTTCTTATTATTTCTCTGAATGTAAATGGATCCGACAGGGATGAGGACAACATGCCTAATATAATTGGACATTTTCATTTTTTATTTAAAGATGTCTTTTTCTTTTTCCTCTTAACATAGGACTACATTCTGTCTTCTACCAGTGACCCTTGCTCCAGGGCAGAGAAATGAGTAGTAATATTATGTTTAGTAATATTTAGACATCCTATTGCCATCAGTGTGATGTGAGGTGCATCAGTAATGTGTTGATTTCACAGTGCTGCATGACCCACAAATTAATTTGCCTCCATAAACTAGGTGCTGTGAGGCCTGCTGCCCTCACCCAATTTACTTGTGACCTTAATGTGACCCAAGCACACTGGTACGTCGCTGGGTTCTTGTGCAAGTGTGTTTGTGCGTGTGCACATGCGAGTGCGTGTGTGAAGAGGTGAAACATATTTTACCAAAACATGGAAGCCCAGCATCTAACAAGAACTGACTATGTAAATGATGTGTTGGCAGCTTTGATACCACTGGGGTTTGAAGTGTGTCTATCTCTGTGTGCGTGTGCGTGTGTGTGTGTGTGTGTGTGTGCATCGTGCAATCACGATGAGTTGATCAGATCTCTCCAGCATTCAAAGGGAGCCCCCTCCAGTTTTCTGTCACCATAACTGCCATGATGGACATTATAAGCCTTTATTTCATGCAAGATGATTACTGTTTTTTTTTTGTTTGTTTTGTTTTTTTTACATTACATTTTACATAATTAGTGTTAAAAATAAATCCCTGACATTTAAACTATAATTCTGGGTTATTATAACTTCTTATGTTTGTAGTTTGGCCCATGATGTTATTGGATTCAGTAATGATGTACTCACCAGAAAAAGGTGAGTGGTCAAACATTCAGATCAACAAAGTATAAACAATCCGATAGGTGGCAGTTTATCTGAACCAGTATTGCATTAATGTCACCAAAAATCTATGGACGGCAGCATAAGTGTGGAGCCACTCAACTACAGCAGAAGATTAGGTAAAACTTTAGAATGTTCTTTGTAAACTGTTTTTGATGCCTGCAATGGAAAGTGTAGCTTTTCTCCCCCTCACCCTGTGGTTTGTTTAAAACCTTTTGTGAACATGTAATGTCTTTCTCGCCAATAACATCTAGCTAGTGAAATCATTATACTCCTACATCCAAGCAATTGTCTTGGTGTGTATAATATTATTATGACCAAGAGAATGATTATAATAAATTGGATTCGATTGTTAATGCTACTAGCTAAAAGTATACATTTGTAAACAAATCCCTCAATACTTCCCCTCAGTATACTTCTTTTTCCCCCTCTACCGCTGTTCTTCTTTCCTCTTATTCTCCTACCGATCTTTCTCCAACTGATGTCTTCATCAAAGATAATTCTAGGCCCACGCAGAGCGCAGCGGATTTTCCTGCCAGCAGATATAAGCTGATTGAAGGCAACCAGTGCCTGTCAATACAGCTTGCTTGTATTTGCCTGCGTCCCGCCAGCCTCCAACATAGCTGATTATTGGAGACCTCTCATAGCAGTATTGAGCTGCTGTCCCCACTCTTGTTACCTAGCTGATAGTTTCATTGTTTAAATGTAGATGGAGGTGGGGTATTGAACAACCAAGACACTTGCCCCTAATGGTAAACAAACAATCAGAGTGGCGTGCGGAGAGAAAGTGAGGTCAATAGAGTTGATTAATACACGTAAGGGGACACATTATGGACATTGCAATCCATATTTTCCGCTGGTCACATCCTCCGTGATATTGAGATGAAAGCTTGGGGAAAGATAGATGAAGCAGAGGTGAAGAAGCACTGACTTTATCTGTTTTTTTTTTTTGTTTTTTTTTTGCACATTGTTATTAGACTACAAAGCTGTTCAATGATAACTTCATGAGGCAAATGGGGTGTGCAGCATTTCCCTTTGAGTTAGCTGTGGCTGAAAATAGCTGATTGGAGCCCATGCAATCAGCTATATTTGAGCCGTAGGTGCAGATGCTCTCCCATGACGATCTGCGGCACTTTCTTGTTCACACAGTGCAGCTTTTCTATATCAGGTAATGCACGCTTTCTCATTTTATGTTAGATATGCTTCTGTTTGCTCACCACATCTTAAGAAGCTTTAATCGTTCACTTGTCCTCTCCGGTGATTTTACTGCCATCAAACTGGCCTTCCTCTTTGTCCTCCTGTTCACCTCAGTTCCTGTTCTTAAAATCTTTTAATTTGATTCATCTGTTTGTATTTTTCCCTGATGACATGACAACTTGACTGAAATTTCCCAGAAAAGCACATCTTTGTGTCAGAATATATGAAGTCAACCTAACAAATCCGGCCCAACTTGAAACCATATGTCTAGTCTCAAAGTTAGACAAAAAAAAAAAAGGGGAAAATTGGAATTATTCCTTTTTTGATATCTCGCCCTGTCTTACAGAAGTTCAATCAAATGTGAATGAACGGAGGAGCAGTCTCATCTGTGATGTGTGAAGTTTGAAAAACATATACTTCTCTTTTCCACCTTGAAAGGCCTGGGTACAGGCTGACCCATACATCAAAATATATCAAAGAAAGTCTTTGGATGGAACTTTAAAGTGAATGGAGCCGTGTGATTGGGCAAGTGATGTACTGAAACTAAAAAACATAGTTCACTTGATGTTTGAATGCCTCAGAGTTTAGTCCTCCAAAGCCAAAGAGAAAAAAAATGAAACCATGCAATCCGTCTGTAAGTGTATGGCTTACATAAATGGAATTAAAAGCAAATTTTTTTTGCATATTATGGGGTTTTGTCTGGTTCCTTCGTGAGGTGCTTGACTGGCCAAGGTCCGAAAGTTTAGTTTACACAAAGGTGCAATTGAGGGAGATGTATTGTAGCAGCTGAGACAAATAAAGTGACTTCCTTGGGCTTCGGCAGAGGAAGCTGAGTGCTTTGACTGACAAGAATGCCTTTTTTCTATAGTTTCAAGCATGGATTACAATTCAGGGAGCAGTAAATACAGTCCTTTAAGATTATATTGATCCTCTCTTTCTTTGTCAGAGACACATATAAATAATTTCCTCTCACAGGATCTACGCACAAGTTTACAGTTTTGGTATCAGTTTCTATGGGCATTTGCGGCCTATAAATGATGAATGTATTTAAAAAGCAGTTGGAAAGGCAAGGCGGGCTAAGAATATTCACCTTGGCCCATAAACAAAAGATCCAGCTGCTCTCTGAGGAATACAGCTCATGTCTGGTGACCTCTGAAAGGTTAAACCCTGTAAAAAGGTTAAACCTTGAAAGAATTATTTTCATTACTTTTCAGCCATTCCAATCAACCTCTCCCCTTACGGGAATCAGTGGATTAGTCTGTAGGTTATATGCTTTGTTTTTTTTTTTTTTTAATATCGATCCAGTATCACCTCATGTATTTTTTTTTTTTTTTTACCTCATGCGTTTTGTTTTTTTGTTTTTACGGATTAACACACACATGGCAGTGGAAGACAAAGTTGTGTATTTTCAGGCCATGCGCACAGAGTGCTCGCAGGCTACAATTAACTTTCACTTAAGTGATGGAGCCACTAACTGTACAGCGATGCTGCATAGTTGGATGCCTTTTAACATTTCAAAGTTAATAACTGTTGCCATTTTTAAGTCTGCTTACAGCTTGGATAAGGTTTTCCACACTCTGCTCCGCCTCTTTGTTATCTGTGTGCTAAGTAAGGTCAAGACATCAGCCACAGAACAATAGATTCAAGCTATCAAGTTGTTTATTGTACATGGTGCATTTTACATCTTTAACCATGGGCTTACTGTACATCACAGATGAAACCAAATGATTTTTGATCATCTCCCAGTGATAATTAGTTGTGCTCTGAGTACAGTTAACCACTTTAAACCAAAACCTTTTTTGACATCATTGCTGCTTTTAAGTTACGACCATGCTCAACATCAACGCTAATGCAGCACTCATCTATTTATTTGTTCGCCAGAGATGCACGAGTCAATTAATCTGAACAATAAAAAAAGAACTCCCATTTAACTCGTTAACCCCCCACAGCCTGTTGTGATGTTTTCAGTACCACATTTCCGTTTTCATTTGGCTCATTAGTACCTAAGTGGTGCCACAAATGGTCAGAATGATGTCACTGATACGAATGAAGACCATGGGAGTGATTGGTTTAAATGCCTCTGTGTAATTGCATCATGTTAGCCAGATATGCAATTGAATTATGTTTACTTCACTGGATGGGTTTGTGTACAGAGTATCCTGTGTGTTTGTGTGTGCATATGTTTGTGTCTGTGTACTGAAAAAGGGTGAGCGAGAGATGATTCAGGAGAGAATGTTCAGAATCTGCCTCATAACCAAGCAATTAAAAACCAAAATGGAGGAAATAAAACACAAATTACATCAATAAACATATGAATGATGATAATTTCTCACTTTTGCACATCTAACCATGGAGATAGTTTAGATTTTGTTTACCCAGGATATGAGATGTCCTGCCTAGACTGCATTACAGTGGAAGAGAGTGGATATTTCCTGATGGAGCTTGGCATGATGTGTTTTTTGGGGTTTTATGCAGTTTAACTATGATTTGCTAGGAAGACACATTGCCTTTGATTTTTTTTTTTTTTTTTTTTTTTTTTTTTTAACAAGCTGCAACAACTTGGCTGGCATTGTTGTCACTGTAGTGGCTCTTGAGGGAACCAACTCTTTGAGAGAAAAGAGCAGCTTTCAAAATTCTGCCAAACTCATTCTATATTTTCAGAAACCTAGGTTCAGTTTCACTCATTATCATGCATTTATGACTCTTAATATTTCAGTGTGGATTTCTGTTCCACCTGTAGAGATACCTACATACTAACATACTTGTATAGGTAACCTTTTTCCCTTTTCAAGCTGTTCTGAAACAGCGTAAAAAATACAATACATATAAAAGCAGAATTTGAGGTTTATACATGTTGGCTCAACCCCCCCTCCATGTTCTCTTTCTTGCATATGCGCTCATAGAAGATTGCACAACTCATGGTGTGCTATCTGACTTGGCAGACCCCTAACTGTGACCAATCGGTGAGTGTAGAGCATGGACAGTCGGATTATCTGAAGACACAAGGTCCATCTCTCCTGGTTTCCATACTGTTGTTTCAGTCAGTAATTAGAATAACAATAACCACAATACACACACCACTATAAGCTGACAGCCATCCAATATGCTGTAGCTGCAGGGGTGAGGTCAGAAGATACACAGAAGTGTGTGTGTGTTGATATATGTGGGTTTATTTCTCTCTGGCAAAGAATGGACAAGATGTTAATCACAGCAATCTTTGTCTTTGCAGACCATAATCTTTTATAACGCGGACAATTGTGTGTGCACGTGTGTGCGTTTTGTGTGTTTGCCACAGTCTAATGATGCAGCAGTGATGATGGCAGCGCGTGGCATCCCTATCATGTGGCAAAAAAATTGATTAGCTAAGGGTCACACACGCAGCAGAGCCCGAAGCGTGTGTGTCTGTATGTGTGTATCCCTGTGGCTGAGTGCGTACGTGCTTGTGTGTTTGGATGTTTGCGATGGTGTGTATAAATGTGTGAGTCATCAGACCTCCTAAGCTGAATATTGATGTATTGATCAGGTGCTTGTGTTGCTTAAAGCCATTTGCTCCAAGGGGAGTCCTAATACACACAGGCAGACACATACACAATGTAGACACACACATGCACGCGCATACACACACAGACAGAGTGTGGCTTGTGACAACTGTGTCATCTCTTCTCTGAGGACAATTGCTGACAACTGCCGTTGTTTCTCGTCATATTGTGTCATTGTCTTATCGGACACAGGCAGTGTGCTGCTACAAAGCACACCTGCCACACGTCCATTCATTGGGATGCTAATGTGAGCTCAAAAACATAATACCATTATGGAACATAATAGCCTTATGGCCCACCTATTGGTTTTCTACATGTGCTACTGTATTGTTAGAATGATGGCATATCCCAGATGTGTGGTTTTTTTTTTTGTTTTTTGTTTTTTTTTCAGATGGTCTAATGTGAAAAACACAAGGAGGAGACAAGTCAATAAAGTGCAGAGGATGAAATGAACCTGGCACTTGGTCACAGCACCTGGTATCGGGCCTTTGTGTAAAATCACAGCACAAGGTTTAAAAAAAGACAGTACTGAGGGTGTCAGGTGGCCCGGTGGTTGAGATGCATACTGTATAAAAACAATTTCCCCTGTTTGATTCCCGTCCGAAGTCCTTTGTTGCGTGTCATACGCCTCCCTCTCCCTACATTTTAATGTTTATACTGTATGCCTGCTGTCATTATCAAAGCCAAAAGACAAAATAGTAAAAGAACAAAAATCTGAAGGGAACACATTCAAACAAAGGCTCATTGTTTAATCCCGTTTTATGTATGAATGCTTAAATTAATAAAATCAGACAAGTCCCCCAGTCTTCAAAGCAGCATTATTAATCATACAATCTGACAATTTGTGGCTTATTTTCATTTTGAAACTTCTTTTGGCTTAAAATAATTTCTATTAACAAATCTCTGACAAAACAAAACCAAAGAGATTAATTCAACATGCCACTGAACTGAATGTTTGATGAATACGCAAATAGTCAGAATTTTACACCGTAGCTTTCACTGCCACATGAGTGGAGCCCAGTTGATGGCTTAGGTGGGATCTACATCTAAGATTTTGCAGGTAACTGGCTGGTTATTGTTATATATACTGCAGGGTTATAATTACAATAAAAAAATAAAAAAAAAAGGCTGGATCTTAGAAACTGAAAGACCTATTAACACCAAACTGGTCAGATCTGTTCAAAAGGTCAACTGAACACATGCTTTTTCTATAATAAGCTTTAATTACTCTTCATATTTAAAAGCTTTCATGAAATTCAACTTTGATTATCCTGACAAGCATTCACACGATGCCAAGTTGGACAAAGCTGCACTTCTCAAACATTTATCTTAGAAATTGAGCCCTGATAAGGTCAATTTCCATGCAGGCCTAAACCTGGGGAGGCAAAAGAAGGTACATATCCCCCCGGTTAAAGGTGCTGGCTACAAACCACAAGATCTGGGCTCGAAATCCAAAGGGGGACCTGAGCTGAATGTCACTCCTCTCTTTATTTTTGCCGCCTATGGCTTGGAGTTTATTGCATAAAGAGCTAATAAGATAAGTTCCCCTTTCCCACCATGAAGACCTGATCACCACCACAGTAATTCACAACCTTTCGTAGGTTAGTAGGTCATTCATTGCCTTTATATTTATGCCGTCGTTTACTAATTGCACTTGTTGAACTTTGTTGATGTTTAGAATCCATTGCTATTGGTGTGTGCCGTCTCGCTTTGATGGTCTCGTGGTGATCAATCAAGACACATATCCAATGACAGCAAAGTCACCGTTTTGAGACCAGCTATGTGCCAGACAATGCACTTAGACACTGTTTGAAGCTGGATGATTAGCTGTCAAAATGAAAGGTTACTTGTAAAAATAATTGTCTTAGTTTTAGTCAATGCTCGGGTTTGTTGAGTGTTTGGAAGATATTCATTGCTAAAAATAAATATATAACGGAATAAATAAATCCAAACAAATTTATTTGGGTTTTTTTGCCTCAAGCATACAGGCAAGATGGAAGCAGCATCATCCAAATTGCTTGCAGTAACCAAACATCACCGGATTAAAACAGTTAAAAGAAATCAATTTTTTTTAATATGATCAGAAACAATCTCTTAGAACAGAACATCAATCACACTCCGTCATTTCTGCCTCCCTCTGTGCGTGTATGGACTGAAATTTAGATAAATAACCGCCAAACAGTGCAATGATACAGCATCATAGGCAATTTATCAATCAAGCAGTCTGAGAAGCACAAACGCAATTAGTTAATGTGTTTGCCTAAACTCATCAGAGGATGCAATTAGCGAGGGAAACAGATAACTTCGCATCATTTATCAGAGAGGTGGAGGCTCGCGGAGGGGAGGTGGAGGAGGAGGAGAGCGAGAGGGAGGGAGGGAGGAAGGGAGTAGAGGTGAGCACGAGGAGGGGGAATTGACAGGCAACGGGGAAAAACGTGTGTAATGTAAATGACATAATCTGCGAAGAGGACAAAAGGATAAACTTTGCAGACTGAAATAGGTCTTATCTATTGCAGCTAACAATCCATCTCTCAGCCGAGGCCTCCTCCTGTTCCCCCCTCCCCCCGCCATCTCTTCTCTTCTAATTACAACAGATGGCATTGAAGTGGCAGCCAGAGCATATTTCATCGGGAGGGAATAAAAGCAATTAGACATTCAATTTGGAGTGTAATTAATCCTACATCAAAGCCTTCATTAGTGATCGCTCGTTAGTGAAACATGCCTCTCTGAGAGGCCCAATAATGGCCCTCTTAGTCAGGAGATCAGTGCTAAGAGGGAAATCAAACAAGGTTAAACAAAAGCCATTGTTCCATTGGTGGAGAGACGAAGACAAATGAGGTGGCAAGACTGTGGTTCGACTCACTGTTTTACACACATTGTCCAACTTAAATCTGTTTTTCCGGTTAGAGGTCTTAACTGTTAAAACTCCGGCTTAATGTGATTTCCTCTGGAGTCAGTCCTTGAGCACTCCAGTTCCCTCTCATCCCCTTGATCACAGTGAATTTGAATGTGGCTCTCTCTGATTGAAGCTCATTCATTTAAAGTAACGCTTTTGGTTTCCAATAAAGATTTCCATAGACAGCATTCATGGTCATTTTTTTTTTTTTTGTTGGGTCCTTGTTTTGTAGCAGTGTGCTTAATGACATCACTGTGATGTTTTAACACACATCCTGGGAAAGATTTAACAATCCAGTCCATAGCTGCTTCTCTGCTTTACCTTTGGGAGTTCAGTAGAGTTTGAGTTTCTGTAGGTTGTGCCCTGCGTGTCTTTTTGGGCGTGATGGCTGTTGCTGTTGAAATAAACCGTCCATTTCAGCATCTAGCTATTCCGGACAAACTAATTTTCCCCAATACTTCTGGATTCCAGGATCACAAACTGAGTTGACTGTTCACTCTATTAATCTCCAATCCTATATCCAAATTGTGGATGAATTGAATTGTGGTCAACTTCAACATCCTAATTTTAATAGTTGTAATGGTATTTAAGGATGGATAACTGACATTTTGAAACAGACTGCTCTTGGTATTGGTTAATTTTGCAGACGTAAATTTTTATAGTTATTTCTTTCTGTGGATGGTAATGTCTTCTCCCTACAGTCCACATCATTTTTAATTGTTCCAGCTGAAAGGAGAAAGGAATGAATGTATATTTAACTCGTGAAACTACACCAAAAACAAGTGCGTACAGTCAGTACGATGGTAGCAAAGGAGCAAGTGAGTTTGAATTTCAACCCGAAAATTTTGACCACTGTACAGTAGACTAAAAATGTTCCTCAAGGCACAGAACATGTACACTATATTGGTCATACTAGACCACCATGCTGTGCACACCAAAGGGCTGCAGTAGAAGCCTTCTTGCTAACAGGCAAGGCACTAAAATTAGCTGCTAGTCAGTGTTATTATTATTATTTATTATTACCCAACTGCACAGTGGCTGAAACAGCAGGGAGTCTTAAATTATTCTTAATATTTTCAGTGGGCTCATATTTGAAAAAGACACAAACTAACAAAACAGTAAGGACTGACAGAAGTAGAGCCAAGACTGCTCTGTAGGCAGAAATTAAAACATAAGTTATCTGGTAAGATAGTGTAATGTATTTTGCCTCAAGTGTGATTCAGATGCTCTGATTTTTGTTTAATTATGCAGCAATGTAACATCTCAGAATGTGTCTGCACTTTCTTCTATGTAGCATCACTACAAGAGGATGATTCCAACGCTCATGTGACGCTTTCACGACCTTCACCATGTTTATGCCTGTAACCATGACGGTGAAGGTTCCTTAGCTTATTTTAACCCAGAATCATGATCTTCTCCGAGACATAGCAGGTTTTGTACCTAAGGCTACATCTGCAGTGTCAACAATCTGCTTTTTGTTTATATAGCTTGAGCATACCCAGTGTATGTGAATGGGCGTGTATCTTTACGTTTTCAGGTGTGTTAGTATGGAGGTTAAAACAGACCTCTGGACAGACATGGTTTTCATTTTGAACGCAGCCTAAATCTAAGTAAACCCAGATGCTCCTTAAGGTGATATTACTTTTACCTTTTTGACAAAGGTTTGCTACACCTGCCATTTGTATACCGTGCTGGGTTGTTTCTATGGGCAATAACACGCTACTAAATTGGATGGCTTGTTTATTTCACATCATGTGACAGTAGTTTAAGACGAGACTGAGCCCAAAACTTTCACAATCTGAGAAACACACCTTCAATCCACTTCATTTGCTGTAAACTGTTTTCTTTTTAAAATCTCTTTTCACAGGCTTTGGTCAAGGCTGTTGTGCTGTAGTTACCTTTTATACACTTGTGCAGGTAGGAAGTGGTAGGAGCAGAGGGAGTTAATGACAGCCTGTATCTCTCCCACACAGAGACTGCTGTCAGAGCGTGGAGCATCTTAAACACAAGTTCTTTTATGTTCCCTCTGAGGTTGTTAAGTTGAGGTCACACCTGTAAACAGCACTTTTTATCATGGTTAAATTATAGTGTCATGGTGTGTACCACATAAAATGGGCATCATTGCGTCTTTGAAAAGGAGGTCTTTATTTCCATAAAAACGTTAGTGTTGGGGTTCTTTCACTGAAACAACAACAATATATCAACAGTGACAGCTGAGACGGAACTACTATGATTAATTGTCCATATTCATAATAACACACTACTTTCATCAGTGTCTCAAGTTGTTTTGTGAAGGCAACTGAATTTTTATGTATGTGATTTATTTCTTCTTTTGTTTTTCACAGGAAGTAGTTTTTTTTTTCCCTTTGTGAAAACAGGTGAAATGTTTTGTTTAGTCTAAAGTTTCAGTAAAGAGAAAGACTGAAACTTTTTTTTTGACAGTCCACCCACGACCTATGTGGAGGTCCAATGAAATTTCTTTTAGTGCTCTGTATGGCTAAAGTCAGCCCATTGAAGTGTTGAGGTTATTACCATCTCTGTATATCAGAGTGTGCTCTCAAGGCTTTTTGGACAAAAGGTTTGTCATAAAAATAAAGGAAAGAAAACCGAAAAGAAGGAGTTGGACAAATCAATAAATATAACAGGATTTGTGCCCCCCTCACAGGTATGAAAGCCCTGTGTGTGATCTATTCTTCAATAACAGCTTCGTCACTCCATGTACTATCTCACCTCACTTCCCAAAGCATTTCTGGCCAAAATCCTGAAATTCATTTCAGCTAAAAGAATGAAGAGAAGAGTCATGTTACAGAACCTCCTAACACATATTAAATGCACCTTTTGCGTAAAGTCCATGAATTATTCTGGTAAAAAGAGGCTTCTGTATTCAAGTCAACAGACATAATAAAGTAAGATGAAAAGAGTAGATGTTAGGTTCCATTTTCCAAAGATCATTTTCTCCCTTCTCTAATTCATTTTCAGAAGACAAAAGGAGTTAAATATTACCGTTAACGGCACTGTATGCGTAAGAACATAGAAAGCCAGATGCAACCAAAGCCAAATATCCCAGACCCAGACACATCAAGTGAAGTGATGGTTTAATATGATGAAACCAGCTGAAACACGCTTCAGGTGTACTGTATCCAGTTTCATGAATGTGACTTTTTGTGTGTGCTCTGCTTTTGCGTGTCCCTAAGAACAGATTCAAATTCGACTGATCTCAGCAAGGAGAGTCAGGTGAAAGGTGGCAACGAGGAAGAGTATCCACATGCAAAATTGACGTGAGGAGGTGAGAAATGAGGGAAGAACACAGGGATGAGAAGATGAATAAAACAAAGTCAGTCTCTGACTGAGGGTGCCTTGAAGAATTCTAAGTCTTTGTTTACTCTAGAGGATGGTTTGTGTGTGAGAGTGTAAGAATGTGCACACAAGTGTATTTTCCGATGCATCTGAGAGTTTGTGTGCGCGCCTTGCATGTGTATGTGTGTGTGTGTGTGTGTGTGTGTGTGTGTGTGTGTGTGTGTGTGTCTACGTGTGTACTCTCCATGCACATCTGAGTAATACAATATATCTTACAGAGGGCAGCGCTTGCTTTGCCTGCTGCCCCAGACACAAAACCACGATGAGCAGATGAAAAATAAATTAAAGAACAACAGAAGAAAGGGAGAAGTGCAGAATAAGCAATGCGAAAGAGCTGTGGCTCCAAATAGTTGTCTGGTTAGTGTGTGTGTGTGTGTTTGTGTATGAAGATCTGTGTGGGTGCACATGAGAGATATCTGTTTTATGATTTACAATATGCCCTAGTTTTAAATGTCTCCTCATTCTTAGTCCATTGAATATTTAGTGCTTTTATCCTGACAGTGGTGATCTGGAGGAGTGGTCTCTCGCACAGGAGAGCAAAAATCTACCAGCTGGACAAATGTGATGAGCAAACATCTCAGGAAGGTGCACGGGATTCATCTAGGCCATCAATGTCCTCAAGCTTCAACCCAAACTTCAAGTGAAATCATTTGTTCCTCTTGATACAAATATTTTCAGGGATTTCATTTTGAAAGGTAACGCACAATATCATGACAGAAAGCAGCCAAGAAACTTTTTAAAAGTATTTGCGTGCAAGAATATTTAGTCCACTCTACGACTGTGAGCCTTTGTGTGCATGGTTTATTGATGGATGGACATAGTCATGTGAAGAAATGAACATGAATTATGTATGTCTGGGCCATTTGTTGGAGATCGTAAAGCCCCAACACCACAAAAGAGTAATTAGAGCATTATTTATTAGGGCCCAACCCCCCCCAAAAATAAAATCTGCTCTAGGTATCTTTTCCTTTGTCTCCCTGTCTCTTGCTTGCAGTTCCTGCCTGTTTGGTAGCAGAGAGGATTTAGGAGGATGCACAGTTTGTCATTTGGTCAGTGAGATAGATACTAAGAGTTCTGGCTGTGACTTATTTGAGCTAATGGTCCAGAACATTGTGAGCACCCCCACACCCAGAGGCAATTTCATAGGCGCACTGGGCCGGTACAAATGGCCTGTGGTATACCTCCATGGTCAACACACACATGCCCGGCCCTCAGTCATATACTCACATCAACATGCACATAAACTTGCTCACACATGTACATAGACACAAAACACGCACAAAATCTTCCCTTTCCCCAACTATATGTAAGAGGCTATAGTGGGCAGTGTTTAAATTCTACATAGCTACGTATAAACAAAGGAGGATGTGTAAGAGGGAGGAGAAAAACAGGGGCTGTCGGGCAGGTAGAGATAGTGTGAGGTACAAATAATGAAAAAGAGATATGAGAAACATGCAGAGGAAGAGAGAGACAGACAAGCCTATAAACAGAAAGGAAATGAATACAAAAGGGAAGGTAAGATGAAGGCTGCTGCGAGGCAGGCGAACTGAGGCAGGTCTACCGAAGTGGAAGAAACTTCTGGAAGAAGAAACGGTGAGTATCTGTGATTAGACTGTCCGACTGCATTTCTGCAGTGATTTGGTGGCTGAGAAGCCCTCTAATTCCCTTTGAAAAGTCCACTCCAGACGAGACACTGCACCACAAAATTTAGACCGTCTGAACTCTCAACAAGAGAGCGGAGTGACTGGTCAATTATTTACCCCTGCAGAGGACAGACAAATCAAGCTTTTTGCATTAAGTACACAAACACATGCTGACACGAGTGCATGGGCACGTGCACACAAACAAAGTGCATACAATGAGCCTCAAACGCTCAAGCAGGGCTAGTATAGTAGTATTTCCTACTTTCAAAGCACTGTTCATGTGCACATATGGGAAAAAAAGGTCCGGGAAAAACTTTTTTAAAGCTCTCTGAACTGCTGCAAACAATGCTTTTTTTCATACTATTCTGAGTAAACTCATAACACTGATGTGTGTTTGGAAAAGTCAGGAAATCAGCTGTTTCAGAACTAATCATACCGGCCTGTCCAGCACCAGCAATCAGGTCACAGTCACTCCTGACCTGTATCTGTATGACTAAAGCAGATATACAGGTAGTGCTAATAGAGCCCTTGGTGAGTGTCTCAGTCACCTTTTGATTTATTCATTTATTTTTTATTTTTTTTTACCAGAGGTGTGTTGCACTTTCGAGTGGCGTACCATCGCCACTCGAAGTATGTCTGATTTTTGGAGAAAATGCCTCGTCAGTCTTGTCTGGAGACAGTAAGAGCAGTTAAACGCTCTGTTTGAGAGCCACTGTGTGGAAAGTGGAGGTTAATGTCAAGATAACCTATCACGCATTGGGATTATTTTGAGGTAATAGTTGTCATATTAAGAGACACGTTTAGTTTGCCATTTTACTTGACTTATTTATCTCCCCTCTGTTACGCCCTTTTTTCTATCTTGCTAAGTGTGTTCCTTGGGGGGGGTTTGATCAGTTTGCTGCCTTTTTTTCCTGCAGAATGTTAAACATGATTATCTTGGGGCACAAGTCTGATACTGGGGAAGACAAACAAATTTTGTAAAACACACACACACACACACACACCACACACACCTCACTTTCATCATTGATTCAAACTTGTCCAACTGGCCACTAAACTGAAAAAGAAAAAGGCCTTTCTGGGTTTGCACAGTTCTGTGACCACCTTCTGACCTGGATGTGCTAGTTATGAATGAAGAGTTTGAAAATAAAGTCTCCTTCAATGTTTTCTGCTTTGAACAATTTATGCCCTCTTTAAAGGACTCTTTGTAAGTTTCCCTGCCATTGAATGTGGTTTTTAGCTGGAAGTGGGTGACCATGACTGTTGGCCCTCGGGGTCCTCCAGCATCATTACGTTGAAAGGATGAGAGATTATAAAACAGCCACTGAGCAGTGATACGACTTCAGCGTTGGTGAGTCGCTATTGGAAAGTAGAAAAGAGGGCTGGGGCTGGCTAGCTAGTATGCTAACTTAAGTTGAAGTAAAGATGTGATAGAGACAAAAATAAACGTTGTTGGCTTCCACAGCTGGAAGCAGCTCTTAGTGAGTAAAGGAATTAAGTTTGATGCTAAATTACATATAGCTCCTTGAACCGTGTCTTGAAAACCCCTTTTATGTCTCTCTAAATCATCTATTCCACATTGGAATTACAATTTAAACAGTTCGCTCTCTCAAAATAAAGTGAAGCCCATACAAAACAAACGCATGTTACGCCCAGAGCTAGTATGGACTCAGACTCTCTGTGTCCATACTGTTTAGTCCAATCTATTACATTTTTCATGCATATAACATACACTCGTGCACACCTCCCAATACCCTCCATCATCCCCTCATCATTAGCCTTCAGGAACTCCTGGGGAAGTTCAAAGGTTGCATGATTTATTAAATTTTTTTTCCCAACCCAAAGCATTAGACGTGGACGTCAATATTATAAAGTCAGGGCTAGCATGCCTCTAATTTTGCTCTGGCCTGCACATTAGCAGATATAATTAACCAGGATACTTTTAAAACACTGCAGGGTACGTCCTTGCGATGGTCAGATCAGAGTCCACTGGAGCCAGAGTAGGCGCTGTTAATTTTATTTTCATTTATTAGCACATATCTCCTGGAGGTATTTAGACTAACGAGGTTTCAGAGGGCCTTGGCTGGACTTCATGTGCCCTGTCATTGATTTTGTTCAGCACTAGCCATGATGTGGACAATACACATCGCTCTGTTTTTATATGAGAAATTAGTCGAGTGGCCTTGTTCTGTGTGAAAAGACAATAGTGTAATCACAGATATGATGATATTGACTCACTGGAGGATGATGTTTTTTTGGAGGTCAAATTATGGCACAGAAATCAAATGTTCATCCGATGTTGTTCCTTGAAATAAACCGGCATAAGTAGGTTTGTGAGTTTGAGTTTGAATGGTTGCTTGTCTCTGTATGTCTCTATATTTCGGCCCTGCGATATACTGCCAACATGTCCAGGGTGTATACTTACTAATCATTTAATCTTTTTGTTTTCAAGTCTACACAGTCTCATCAGCAACCATCCACAGCCCCCTAGCATTGCCAGTGCCCAATTTAAATAAAAAAAAAAAAAGACTGTATATTAACATTTCATAGTCAGCGATTACCTTTAAGAACAAAAAGAATGAGTGGAAGTATCAAGAATGTTTTGTGATCCAAATGAAACAAGTTACAAATAGCTACATTTCTATGTACTTTATGCACGTTGCCTTTCCATGCGGAGTGAAACACCAATGAAGGCTGGGGATATGACTCCCCCTTAGTCCAAGACTACCAAAAACGTGAGCCGACTAATAGTGGCTAAACCTTTTGTTGCAATAAATAATAATTTGTTAATGTAACATGGACAGGATAAATTAGGAATGAAAAAAATATAATAATGAGAATATGCAATACAAACATTTATACTTATTTAAGCAACTTGGTGGCCAAATTGAAGGCAAAGCGTTCACCAAAATTCTGAATATTGTTCAGTGCTAATTTAACTCACTGATGCACAACTCTGGGTATAAAGCTGTTTTATAACCTTTCAGGTATTCAAACCAGGAACTGAACCTTAGAACTGTACCTTCTGCAGCCAGTACATGTACAACTAGTACACTAGTACTAGTTGGGTGACCTCCCAACCCAAAGGCACTTTGGCACTTTGGGTTGGGAGGTCGGCGTGTTCAAGATACTGAACCCTAAATTGTTTCTGATGTACCGTTGGCCTGTGATTGAATGTGTGATAGAAATACATTGTATGAAGGATCGTTGTATGAACTTGTGTAGGGTGGGTGAATGTGACTCATAGTGTAAAGCTGAGTGGTTGTTAAGAGTATAAAAGTGCTATATATTTGTCAGTTCTATTCAACCAGAGCCAAAGCCTAGCCAGCACATAAAGGGCTTTTTGTAATTATTGTGGATGTTTTTTTTTTATTCTTGAAGTAAAAAGGTCTGAATACAGCCAATAGTGGTAACTAAAACAACATTATCTGGCATACATAGGACCTTTCAGCACTTTTTAATATTTTTACACTGCACTCGAAAAATGCAGTACACGAGTTACTGTATTAGGCTGTGGTCATAATTACAAGCAGAAACTTAATTCTTATTCACAAGTTTCCAAGTTTTTACATCTCTCTGACCTTGAAACTCTTTGTTGGAGCAAAATGACCATTTACCGACATATTTGAAATAAGGTTTTTGTCAATAAAGCCACTTTTAAATCTAACATTTTTGCCATCTTATGGTGATATTTTCCAAAGTTACCTTTCTTCATTAAAATAACATGATCTATGTAGGTTCAGTTAATAGGAACATGCAGCAACTTGCACACATACAATTGTCTCTTGTGACCTTGGAATGAATAAACCAGAATAGAGCGGAACCAAGACATGCGTCAAGTGAGGGGATACCTCGTCGTTTAAGTTGTTGAAAAGCCTCCTATTCACCGTGCTAATATTGCAGTTTGTCCCTCACTCCCATACACTTGGGTTCACCGTTGAGTTGATACCCCTTCTAATCCACCTAGAAGAATCGAACACTTGACATAAACTCATCATTTCGTGCCACATATTTCAACAACAAATAGCATAAACCATCTAATCTTTCATGAAACATCATTTGAAATCCTGCCATATTCTTCATCTATTTAACCAGCGCATGGTTCACGCTCTGATGTATCTTGGGTCCTCTGCATCTTCAAAACAGTTTACTGTTCCAAGCAAACATGGCAGCTATTCTGGGGATGAAGTGAGTCTTCTGAAACATGCATGCCCTTGCTTAGAAAAAAAAAAAAAAATGCATACGAGCCAGCTATGTACGTGACCCCTAAGCTTGACATTCAATAGATTTGTATATATTCCCTTCACAGTTCAAAGCAAAGACCATTGAAAAGATGCATGAAAAAAACACGAGCGTGGACCCTTAACTAAACATGGAACAATAACAATCCAATCAATAGGCTTTGGGGGGTTGGCATATATTTAGCAGTAACTTTGACTTTTTTGTCATTGTATGGCTTTGTAATTTTTATTTTTGTTTTTTTGTCTGGAAAAGGTTAAGAAAATATGGAGTTTGGAGACTTTGCGGTTTCTATTAAAAGTGAAAATTCTGCTGACTTTATCTTGAATATGACTGTTAAAAACCAGTTCAGTGTGAACTGTTAGTTGACGACTCTCCAGCTGAACTGGATTGATCACTGCTGTGGTCTCACTGGGATGCAACTGAGCTACGCCTGTAACTGGATAGAACGCTCCCCTTTTTTTGAAATCTGCCCAACGCAGTAGGAGCAGGTTTGTTTTAAGCATGTCCGACGTGTTTCTTTCTTTTTGAAGACAAACCAAGTACATTCTGTTGCTGTTTTCTTATTCTACAATAGGAGATGCTTCATAGCACGTTGCCCTTGTCATGTGGAAAACCATTCATGTTCTGCCGACGTCACAGGCTCTGAGGAGTCACAGCCCAAGGCACCACAGATACCAATCAGGCCAAGTAATGGCAGCTCAAGATAAAAATCCTTACTTACCTCAGTATTATTCTTTAATGGCAATCATGCTTGATAGTCATCAATTGCAAGAAAAGAATAATCTCTAACATGCTTCACATTTGTTGCATTAGAATGATGTTTGTCTGCATTTTTGAGTTTACCTTTGTGTGTGTGTGTGTGTTTTTTTTTTTTTTTTTTTTTTTTTACCCTCAGCCCTGAAAGGTCATAGTACCTCATCCTGCTGACATTTGGAGCATTGATAATATTCCCTCACATATCAATTTCACCTATTTTCTCATCATTCTCGTTTCCCCCTAGCAGAAAATGGAATCATTTGTGCTTTCAGCAATTTGTTATTGATTGGGAGAGCTCTGGAAATAGAGGGTAGCCATTATGGCAATGCTGCAGCTACGATTAAATTGAGTTTTAAGCAGCCCTGCAAATGTATCATTTCACAGCCATAACACAAAAGCTTTTAAATCCATGAACCTCAGGATGGATCAAATGCCTAAAAATACAAGCATTGTCATCATATCGAGAGCTATTAGAATTTCTGCCGTTGAGAGATTATCTGTAATTCTGTAGAATGTGACAGTATGTGGCTGCATTTAAGAGAAACCGCAATTAAGATTGATTCTCTGACTGGCATTTTGAAAAATGCCATTGTGGGCAAAAAATAGGAAAAACTGTGATTCAATGACTATTGATGCATGCCAGATATCTTATTTTTACATACACTGAATTCTTGGCCTGTTTGGTCACTGTAGCTCCCTTGGATGAAAATAATAAAAGATTTTGGCTATATATATATATATATATGCATACCGATCTGATTTGCATTTGGAGGTGCGGAGACAAATCAATACATGTCTAAGTATATGTATGGATGCATGCAGGGTCACTTGCACAGGCACACACGTACACACACGTGAGTACAAGAGTAGGCAAATGAATACAGTATATGACAAGTGCAGGGATCTGTATCTCTGATCATAGGAACTTGTATGGATGCTGGTCACAGAGAAGTGGTGGACCGCTTTCTCCAGACATCTACCCCCCCAGCCCTTTTTGCCCCCGCACCCAGGGGACAGTGCATCAGGCCTGGGTAGGAGAGGCAGTGAGAGTGCCTCAGGCTGGGTCTTCACCACATCATCCCAGCTCTTGTGCGGTTTGATACTGAGGAAACCACGGGTCTGTAGCACAGATTCTCGCCATAAATAATGCTGCCTGTTAATAATGAATTAGTAATTACCCCAGCTGTTTTATTTTTGTTGACCAAGGAGCAAAGGAGCTCGTAAATTAGCAGTACCCCTTGCCTCCCCGTAGTCCTCCACCAAAATCCCCAGTGGAGGGTTGTCAGGTTTTTATGGCCTGTGAAGCAACACCACCCCCAACGCTGGCTGGTTGGCCCTCCAACCATCTAACCCTGCAACCCCCCACCTGTCATTCCGCTGAACCAGAGAACCTGCTCTCACTTTGTGACATGCTCTCCCAGAACAAAAGATTTGAACAAAGTTCATAAATGCAAGTAGAAGTTTTCAGCGATGTTGGAGAGCAGATGCTTAAAGTCTGTGTATTGTGCAGTGATAAACAAAACCTCACATAGCATTGCATATTGCTTAATCATTCATTTGTGTGCATCATTTTTTGTACCTTTTTAAGGTCATGGGCTTTCCCACACAGCGCATCCATGTTTCAATTTAAATGAACAAAACGTAAAAATCAGTTAACTTGAAACATAACTTCAACATTTACGATAAAACCGCAAAATTAAGAACAATATATTTTGGTGTTCACACACACACACACACACATATATATATATATGTATGTCCAGACACTCGTGTGCACTTTGGTCTCTGTTGCCTGGTATGTTTGATATTTTTTAAAAGATGCAGAGAGAGGCATGCGTGTACGTGTGGTTTTGTCAGAGAGAGATGATGAACAGAAAAGTGCATTCTGACCATGGTCGTGCCCCCTCATCAGAACTGTCTCACTCCTCTCTCAAGGTTAGCTGTGTATGCATGGTTGTTGATCGAAAGAAAGGAAATGTGTGTGTGTGTGTGTGTGTGTGTGTGTGTGTGTGTGTGTAAGAGAGAGAGCGAGTCAGAATGCCAGACTCTTAATGATCCCTCCAGAGAGGGCTTGCAGTGCGCAGCTCTGAGGCCTGGACAGGGAAACACAGGGAAATTAGCTATCTCTCTCAATAACCTCCGATGAAAGTCTGCCTCCTACCCGCTCCTCTGTCACTGGCTCCTCAAGACAATAAGCCAATTAGACCAAACCAAGCTAAGGGCCAGGGCTCAGTGTGAGTGTGTGTGCGCGTTTGTGAAAATGTTTAAATGTGAGTTGGCGGAAGAGAAATAGAGGGATACACATTCCTTGAGCATAATTTTCTCGCTGCTATGGATCTGGGTGAAGATGAGGATTTTAAAGTAATAATTTGTGAAATTTTTATACAAGTCTCTACTTGGCTACTCTTCGTTTTTTTTTTTGCTGACAGGAAGTAAAAGTGAGTTATCAAATAACAAATATAATATCAAAAGCTTTTGTTTCAGTTAAAACAACGAATATGGCAGTTGTTGTATCTCCTCTATACTTAAGGCAGACTTCTTAAGTATTCCAAGGATGACCCTTGTAGTGGAACAATTCAACACAACTAAAATTTAGAAATGTGTGCCTTTTGTGGCATGTTGATGCAGTGGTTACCGCTGTCACCTCAGAGCATGAAGGTTGTGGGTTCAAACCCTACTTCCTCCCACAAAATACATATTCCCGTCTCTCTGTGCCGGCCCTGTGATAGACCGCTGACCTACCAAAGGTGTACGATGCGCTGTAATAATATAAGCTGTGATTGGCTCCACCCGCAACCCTGTATAAAAAAGATTATGAATGATTGAATTAGACACCCCTGTGTTGCTGATATAAAGAGCGCTTACACAACCAGAAAAGTTTTTTGTAGCTGGTATTAGCCAATCAGTCTTAGTGTTTCGAGTAACTGCTTTCATTTTGTTAAGAATTCTTCAAAAAACAGCATAATGATACCAAATGGAAACACAACTAAGATTAAACATTTCCAGGCTTGTGTTAGTTTCTAATCTCCCATTAGATATGTGTGATTGGATGCAGTGGTGTTTTGAATTTGGCTCGCTCCCGTCTGTCGTGTTAAAATTACTGCATTACGTGTTAATAGAAACACGTCCTCTAAACGTTTCAAAGTTAAAGCCTTCTTGCTTGTTACGTATGCAAATTTGTACTGCAGTTACTGATTCCCTCCCAGTCTCCTGCTCTCATTCATGGTGTGTATTATGTTTAGTTATTCCACGGCCTCCTTTGGTAACCTTATATGCAATGAAAGCATTTGTCATAATGGAAGGAAGGCTCCGTTTATAGGAAGCCCTCCTCTGTTTCCCCTACAGTCCCTGAGAAGCTGGGAAACCAAGTGGCCAGAGGTTTAGCCCAGAGCGCCTGGCTGGTGCTGTTACATGGGCCAAACATGCAGCAGGTTTAAACCCATACCTGCTTGATGAAAAATCTCTAAATTTAGCAACAGTGTGCAAAGTTGGCAACACTGTAGTGCGCTAATAAATGCTGTTTACTCCACCTCATTGACAAGGAATTCAGTTAATGGTCCATCTGTCAGTCCAGATTAAAGGTGGTGCAGGCAAAAATAAGGATTGTTCTTTTTCAGCACTACACAATTGCATGTTCATTCATTACAATGGAGATCTTATACAGTGTGTTGCTTTATTATATACAGTCCACTTTTGCTTTATTAGTGTAATATTGTGTGGCCATATAGTGCTTATTAGCATAAATGTATTCTGCTCACTCCACAAAACTATTCAAGGAGCTTTTACACACAGGGGGGTGACAGTAAGAGAAATTTGACGTCTATATCATTTCCTTTAATAACATTAATATTGTGCATATCACGTCAACATGAGGATATGATAATACAGTGTTCAGCCCCAATGTGTGTGTACACTTGAACCTTAGCTGTTGTCCACATTGGAAATCTACAACTTTCAAGCAATGGAGTCATCATTTCTCTTTTTTTCATCTTTTTTTTATTGCACAAATACAAATCGTTCCTACACACGCGCCGTTATATTACCCATGCAGATAGTTCATGATTTTGCAAAGGTTGATTTATAACTACAAACTTTATTACTGTTTGTTAACATCACTTTTCAAGCTCAAAATCTCATTGACCTAATTCGATCCCATAATGTTGGTAATATTGTGTAATGTGTTACATTTAGATACCACCATTTTCCACCAAGTGTGGATATCACTTTTCTTCAAATAAAGGATATTACTCTCTCCCCGGCTCTCTCTCTTTTGCCTCCCTCTCTGCCTCTGAGATATTGGCTTGCCTGTTCATTCCATAACTCATACTTTACTTGTGATGCTCAATTAAACTGCATACATTAGGGGAGTTGATGGGGAGGTAGGACATTTGTAATCAAGCATATTTATTCTGTTTAATCACCCCGGGGACTTGGAGATTTCAGGAAGGCATACGCACAAGGATACACGCAGATCCATGCACACACACGTTCACACGCACATGTGCACGAATCGTCAAACAAACAGCCGCACTTGCAGCACAACATGCACGACCATTTACGCAAAGAAATGCGCATGCACATACACACACTTATCAAATTGTGCTGCTGAACTCAATCAAGCCGAGGCTTGGCAGCCTTGACTCCATCGCCCCCACAACTCCCCTTCTGCACCCTGGTCCCTCGACCCCAACCCCATATTAATGACAGCACACTAGTTTACATATTAATGAATAGCTTTGGTTTTTAATATGCTGCTCAGTAAATCATGCAAGGAAAGCAGACAGGCCATTAATGCTTTGTACTTCTCTGGTGTATATTAAAAATATATGGGGTGATTTGTATAGCATGTGTGCCTGTAGGTGTTTTTATGGGTGTATGTCAACAAGCTATCTGCAGCCATATGAGCTTAAATCTCCATGTCATGTGTTGTGTAAATGCTCTTATTTTCTTCAGAACTGAGTTTTAAACCATTAGTAATGCTGGAAAGGAATTTGGTGATTTATGGTTTTGATGTTTATGTTCCTCTTAAGGAAATAATTCAGGTAAGGAACAGCAGAATCGTATGCAATAAAAGGAAGTTTAACGCTTGCTTCCTGCTTTTCTGCATTTGACATAAAGGTTGTGTGCAAATACACCCCGCTGTCAGTTAATCTCCCGTTGCTGTCAGTAATCACATATAGAAGAGTGAATGGCTTGTGAGAGGTAGGACATAATTAGAAATATTCCCAGTGGCTGTTTTGTGATTTGGACTCATTGGAACCTCACTTTTAATTAAGACGAAGCAACCGAAACACCAACGCTCATAAAAGCGCAAACAGCCATCTAGTTTTACATTCACACTATGCCATACATACTACACATACATACACACCAACACACACATCCTAATGGCGGCACGCACACACTGAAACTCACACTGAGCAACAGGGGAAATAAAAGCTTGGTTTAAAGAGGGCTTAGAGCTGTCCATGGCCAAGAATGAAAGCTGGGTGCAAGTGTGTATGTGTGGGTATGAATGATGCATTCCAGGTCTTTCATGACAAATTTATTTGTTTATAAGGGATGAAAAGAATATGTGAGTAAGACAGAGAAAGAAATGGAAAGATGGAATCATCACAGTGGTCCAGTGTTGAGACTACAATGTGGAAGTCTTAGACTTAATCTCACATATATGCTCACATATGTACGCAGTACTCTCTGATTCCTTCCACACTGCACCCTGGTCCTTAGGCGTGTTTTTGTGTGCGTTTTGTGTCCGCAGAATACACATATGCTCGAGCGTGGAAAGTTTTCAATTCATTTGTGATGGCGTTACTTGTCGAATTTTTCTTTATTGTATGACCAGCATTAAGTACCAACTACATTATCAGACTCCCATCTGCTAATGACAAAATAGACAAAGGGAATAATCAACACTCTTCTCCGTCTCTCCCTCTTTCATTCTTCTATCTATTGTGTATCATCTCTCCTCTCTCTTTTTCCCCAGTCATTTGGATAAAATCAAGGGATCTTTATAATGTGTGTGTATGTGTGTGTATTTGTGTGCGCATGTGCACAATGAAAAGGAGGGTGTACATTGAAATTGTTCAAGAAGTGTGTATTTTCCAAATGTGTATGCCTGGTCTCTGGTCCGTTTGCCTTGGTGTACGTGTGAATCAGTCTGCCTGTGTATTTGTGTGTATGTTTGCGTGCGTGCATATGAGTGTGTGTGTGTGTGTGTGTGTGACCACAGACAAGATGCAATAATTGAAGGCCCTCCTGCCGATTTCACACAATCAACGTGGCCACATTGGAGGTGATGAAAGTAAATCAAAGATTGAAGGGAGAGTTGGCTTTAAAAGGTTTTTCCAACCCCCCCCCCCCCCCCCCCACCACCACCACCACCACCACCACTCCCTCAATTATCCCACACTAGTTTATTAATACCATAAGCCACCTTCACTGCATCACACCCTATTTATTTCCTTTTCTTTTTCATTCCTTAACCACACAGCGTTGTATTCATATTACCCTGTGCCTTCATATCGGACCAGATCTCCTCATTGCTCTCCCCTTTCCCCCTCTTTCCCTGAATCCATTCTGCTCTCCATCCTTGTCCTTCATATTTTTTTTTTTTAAATCCCATTGCCCTTTGCCTTCATATCTGCCCAGATCTTCGTCACTGTCAGCCTCCCCTCCTGCCTCTTCTTCCTCCCACCCCTTCCCTTCGTCCCCCATCCCTCCACCTTTTTTTTTTTAATCCTTTTTAATGAAACAGAGGACCCTGCTGCCAGTCGAGGTGATCCTCATTCGCCAGTCCCAGTGTGCACTGATTGTCTGTCTGCAGAATAGCCGGGGAGAGGGCTGAATAGGATAGATGAGTCTGTATTGGCCCTGCTGCTGTAATTCACATAATACTGCTGCTCCTATACTACTGCCACCACTGCTTCCCCCCCCCCCACACACACACACACGCACACACACACACACACTTTCTCCTGCGTAAAGACAGATAAGGCTCTGGGATATGATCCTGGAGATGAATACGCTCCCATTACCAAAAAGAGAGGAGGAGCTGAGCCATTAATTGTTTGGCATTTGGTGCCACCATACTGTATGCATGGAGCTCATGGCATGCATCATGTGTGGAGGTTCAGGAAAGAGGAAGGGAGGGCGGGCACGTAAGATGGGAGAAAAAAAAATAGGAGAGAAAGAAAGAGGAGACCGGGTGTGTTATTATCCACAACACGTTTGCATTTGATGTCGCCACCGTCATTTTCCCTCTGTGTGTCTAGATCTAGTCAGAGAGCAGTTTCAGGATCACAGCAACACGGGGGAGAAAATATTGAATCAATGCTTCCGCCTGTTTTTGAAAGCAGGGTTAGCGTTTGATGCTGCGACATTGGGTGAGAGTGAGAGAAAAAGAAAAATATGTACAAGGAAACGGTCCCTCTCTCCCTCCACCCCTCCCCATCATTTTCCTCTCTCCTTTGCTTTCTTTCCATCTGTCTCTTCCTTCCTTTCTCTTCTCACTGCTTACCGCTGTCATTGTCTCATTTAGCCTGTCTAAAAATATAGTCTTCCTCCCCAGATGTAAAGGGGGAGAAATTTCGACGTGTGTCACCTTTTCATCTTTGAGGCGGAGAGAGGAATCTTAGGGGAAATCAGGTGTCTTAATGACAGCCGAGTGTGCAGCATGGGTAATGCAGAGTGCCGGCATTTGCAGTACACGCATTAAATTATTCACATCAAAAACTCATTGTTTGTTACCTGACAGAACTGCAGAGAGAGGTGGAAGGATGATGGAAAAGCGTGATGAATTAAGCATCAGGAAGATGGAGTGCCTCAGAGAGAGAGAAAGAGAGAAGCAAAAAGGGGGAGCAAAGACAAGAAGAGAGGAAGGTGCATTCAAATAAGATGTTTAGAATCGAAAGATGTACTCTTGTCTTGCAAGAGACAGAAGGCGGGGTTGAAAGCGTGTTTACATCTGTGATTTTATGATAATACCA
This sequence comes from Remorina albescens, assembly GCA_034769265.1. Lineage (NCBI taxonomy): Eukaryota > Metazoa > Chordata > Actinopteri > Carangiformes > Echeneidae > Remorina > Remorina albescens. The sequence continues at coordinate 11,211,841 of CM068476.1, read as the reverse complement.
AATATTGTTTATGGTACCCGCCTATTATGTCTGCCACCAATGGCAGCCAGTCATGATGTAAATTGGGGAGTCAAAACAGGAAGTGAGAAATGTAATTGCCTTATAGATTCCGAGTGGTACAGTGCAGCTGCTCATACGTTCAAAAGGGAGATGTGTCGCAGTGTTTCTACTCTTCTCTACAAAGAAAACAGGACTGCTGATAATTCAGTTTTCATACGTGATCAAGATGATCATCGCTCTCTTAGCGTTTGTGTGTGACCATAGTAATTAATTAAGAAAACACTTCCAAACTAATTTTATATTGAGCAGTTGACTGATTATTCCAGCTTTGGATGAAACTTGAATATTGAAAAATTATATCAGATTGATGATCTTTGATAGTTGACTATATTTTAGGCAAGAGTAGATGTCTTCACCACCTTCTGCTCTGTACGTATGAGGTGTTTATTTAGTTAAAATTTCCTCTCTGATGGTAAAATATGAAGCATTTGAGCACCATCACGTTTTTGACACCACTCTAACATCGTATATAATAATCTATGAAAACACTCAGAAGCTAAATAGAAAGAGTTGGTGCTAGTTAATAGTTGTGGGAGAAGTGACTTTGATGAGGAAAGACATTAGCACACAGTCTAACAAATTAATGTTTAAGCATTCTTTAAATATGGATTAGATTTAATACTTCATGAAGTACAATGATAATAGCTTGTTTCACAGAAACATAATGTAGCACTTAACAATGTACTGTAATTAATACATTATGCTAAGTTGTATTATGTTAATTTCTGGGGGAAAAATTAAAAATAGATTATACAACTAGTTAGAGTGTGTATCTTCTTGATTGGGGAGCATAAAGCAAGAGGAGCCAAGTGAGCAAAAAAACACATGCATTTATCAGAGGGTGATTAACTTTAAGGCAATGATTCACTAAATATTTAACAGCTTTGCTTGGTGCAAAGTATATCATGAATTATAGATGGCAAGGATGAGCATGTCTTGATGTAAGACTGTTTAAAGACTTAACCTACAATGAGGGAAGAGCAATTACCACTGTAATAAATGAGAGAAGAGCGAAAAAAGACTGTCTATTCGTTATTTCTAATTAATTTCTGAGGATGATCACAACGGGGGGAGAGAGAAGATGGGCCAGTGTCCATTAGTCTCCGACACTTTGTCCTTGATAAATGGACTCCATGCTTCAGATGACACACAGGAGCGCGTGCCTCATGACACACATGCATGGCCACAAGCCCATTTGGGCTTAAAAAACACGGACAAGGCACATAACAGATTTCAGAAATGTGGCCCTGATTGTGTCCTGATTCTCGGAATTGTAAAAACACAGGGGACTCTCCCAAACAAAAAAGATGGTGTTTTAATAAGAAGTGCGTGTTGGAGCAATTTCAAAGATGGATCCTCTGGACAGTGTAAGTAAGGTTGGTTTCACTATCAGTATGCATGAGTACCTCTTGGTGACGCTGCATATGTGAATACCACTGTGTCGCTTTGTGTATAGTGTACATGTGTGTAGTACAGATCCTCCATGACAAATGCTTAGCCTTTAGCCTCAGCACAGCTACTTACCCCCCACTCCCCCCCATTACCAATTCCCCCCACATAGCCTACATTTCCTCTAAGTTTCCTTCCCCTTGGTTTTATAAAGGATCCAATATCTCCCAGCAATTCTGTCACAGATTTCATTAGGTAAGGTAGGATGGAGGGTGGGGGGCGGTTTTTCAACTTTCACCACGAATTACTTGATGTCATCTCACTGAAGAAGAGAGAGGAGGTGTACGCACAGGCCCTATATTCAAAGTCACTGGAGCATTCCATGTGTAGTGCTCTGAAATATTGATGAGTAAGCAAAAACACACTGCGTCTTGTCACTTTCAGGAACGCAGAGGCGAATGGCAGTCACAGGGAAGAAGGATGATGCCCCCCCCCCCTTCTCCAGACCGTAGCCATTTTAACTGCCAGGTTTTTCCTTTTAGTACAGCCTTAAGATGAGCTCAGTTAAAGGCAACTGATTAGTTCTTCAGTGCTAACAAAAGTAGGAGCGCAAAATGCGAGTAAATATCTGTCTGTCTATCTGTCTATCGCCAAACTGCTGCATATTAATCTACTACAATGATCTCTCAACACTTCTGATCTCCATTATTCATTGCATTATTCCAACTGATGCTCTGAATGCAAGCACGCCAAAAAAAATCACCATCAAATTTTCAAAATTGTGAAGAAACACTTTTCCCAGCACTCGTTTGCATCCAAAGACACTTCTCTTTTATTCATTCCTCTGCTCTTGTTTAATTGATTATTTGTCTTTTTTCATTTCATTTCACATCCTTTTCTTCTATTTTTTTTTTATTTTCTTCCACTGGATTTAAGGGAGCGCTTGGTTTCAGTGGCTTGTGGGGCTACACTGATGTTAAGCCTATCTGGTTTGTCTGTGTGTAGTCGTATTGATCCTTGGCTAAGACATTAGATCTGTACGGCATGTCAAGGGTTTGGTGACCTCTAGCAGTCTCTCTCCAAGTGATAGCTTTGATAAGCCCCATCCCTTTCTCTGTTCTATATAGAGCTGTGCCCTAACCTTTAGCCCAACTCTATGTTTGAGCCTGACCTTTCTTTGATGTGTAATACATGCCACGTGCTGGCCCACCACCGAACACACTCATTCAGACATTAGATATACAGACATGTACTTGCAAACACACACACACACACACACACACACACACACACGCACGCACACCCACACACCTTTAGTCAACACCCTGAAGCGCCAACTCCCATGGAACCTTATTAAAACCACCTTCAGTGGAAACAGGGGAAGTTCTCAAAGTCTCCATAACTTGTATAATGTGTTGTATGAATAATGTTTTCGTCTCCTCATTTCCCCCTCTTCAGTCGTTAATGCAGAAAAGCCGAGGCTTCTCGCACACAAAAAGACAAACAGCAAAGTCCGCTTGCCACTGATGGGCACGTCTTATTTACAAGAGGCAACAAGCTGGCCTGGCAGGCAGCAAAGGCACACATAGACAGACACACACACACACACATATAGACACAGACACACAGATACTCATGTGTGCCAAAAACAATCACACTCACACAATCACACCCTGCATACATGTGTACATGCAGGCTTAGATACTTTCACACACGCAGACACACTATTTCCGTTTGATGTTTGCCAATCATCCAAGATTCCTTGCAGCCTGCCCTGCCTGCTACCAAATAACAGTCTTCATTAATTAAAAAAGAAAAGGCAGTGTTATTATAATTCTCTTTGCTTGGCCCTTGATGTAATGGAGGGGGTGTGTGGTGTTTTGTGGCTCTTTGAGAGTTTGCTTTCATCATTGCCTGAGATTCCCCATGGCTTTGCCTTACTGCCATCAAACTCTCTTTCCTTCTTTTTGTCTTTTCATCCAATGAGGTGAAGTTTGGAAAAGTTGCTGTAGCCCAACAGGATCCTTTTTAGCAGTTAATGCCCTTTCCAGCTGGCAGGCAACTAACAGGCCGCTAGCAGGCCACCAGTGGCAAAGTCGAACAATGTTATTAGTTCACCAGCCTTTTCCAAGCTTATAGCTGAGGGCTCGGAATCAGTGTTGGCTTAAAGCAGCCGAACATGGATTGGGTGGTGTATGTTTGCTGCCTAAGTCAGCTCTGTTGACTTGTTTTGTTTGTGCAAAGACAGTATTAGATTATTTTAGTTTATGGATAATAAATACGTAACGGTTAACTGTAAACGCTGAATTTTTTTGGCAGAGCTCTAAAGGCCGAATGTGAAAGTTTTTACAGCATATCCTCCAGAGTGAAGTCAGCTACAGGCAAACACTTTAAGGTCAGTGTCCAAAAGAGGGACTCACTTGATGACCTGGGTTGTTATGTGACAACCATTTGGACCTTGGGAGGCAGGAGACGAGCAGGAGAAAAATGGAAGGACGATCGGAAGGACGGACAAGCTTGAAAACATAATGATGATACAACAACATGACAAGTAGACAGGTCTAAAAAGCTGATGAGAAGAGGAAGGGGAAAGAATTGAGAAAATGGAGCGCACAGCTGCACTCTGTTTGCAGCGGCTAAACTTATTAGTCTGTTCTTAATGCCTCTCAGTGCAGATAGCGTTAAGAAATACACGGTAATGATGATTTGTGTTCTTCTCAGCCAACAGAGGGAGAGGAGCCCACTTATTCCACATGAGTGTTATAATTGGCACCTTATTGCATTAGGGTAGAATGCACTGTGTGATTTCCTGGGTGTCATTTTTGACTAATGGATTCTTAAGAATAGTAATCTAATCGCTGTCATTATTTCATCTCCGCAGCTCTCAGAGAAAGCTGCCTTGATTTAGGTGGGGGGGGGGTGTTAGTGGTGAATGTGTTGGGGCATGTTGCAAATTAATCTGCACACCTTGTAAATAGAAAGAGCCCAAACAGAAATCAATTTGGCTGAGTGAGGAACTTTCACTCTCAGGGCTTTTAGCATCTGCATTATGCCCAAGTTGTATGGGCTGTAGTCACCCCCCCCCATGTGTTTTTTGGCAGACGTAGACAATTTAGTTGGATCGGTCCATTTGTGTTATTTCCGGTTTCAAATCAAATGTTATGTCTAATTGTAAAGCTAAATCATCAATACAAATGTGTTCTCAGTCATTATTACTGGCAGCTGCAGCATGCCATGCTTGTTATTTGCTGGTGTATTTTCCAGCAAACCCTGGCTGCCCATTACTATTCAGTAATCATACAGTTTCAATACACAGCCTAGCATCTAATTCTGCCTAAAAATCTGAAAGCGCTACCAAGCCCCTCTGTTCCCATTTCAACATACCTTGATCCTGGTGTTGTGTCACTAATAGAGGTGATGTACTGTTTATTTTATTGATCATGTGTTTTATCTGAGCATCAATGCAGGGTTCACTACCTGGCATGCACATTCCCTTTATCAAAACACACACTGGACCTCTCCTTTGAGGCTTTCATCAAGCAAAAACATCCATTATGGTGTCTGACTGGCTGGCTTGCTCAGGGAAAAAAAAAAAAAAAAAATACAGCCGGTGTTCCCCTGACATGCAACATCCCAATTATACCCACACAGACGAGAATATACACATGCACAGGTCACATAACTGTCACACACAGGCAGCTACATAAGCACTTATAATTGTGTTTCAAGCTCAGCCACATTTTTGTGTGTGCATGGGTATAGTGTAGGTATAGTACCTGTTTTATACATGGAGTAACTATTTTTGTTAAATTCTCAGAGTCACACAACTACGCACAAACATTCATTGAGCTCATGATTGTGTTTCCAGGCTGAGGAAGTGCAGGAATGTCAGAATGGAGGCTGATCTGACGGTCAGGAGAATGTCCTCCTGAATAACCCTCGACACAAACACATACACATACACACTTTACAGCTAAAGACACAGCAGAGAGAAAGTGAGAATGAGATGGTCCACCACATCACACCTCCCGACATGCCCACAACCCCCCCTCCTTCCCGCCTCCTTCAGCCATTTTCCACCATCCTGCCTGTTGGCCCTGCCGCCCACCCCCCACCCGACACCCCTCACCACCACTGTCCTCCCACCGCCCACCCTCCAGGGAGAAAAGGCTGACTTGCATTCAGCAGCATTTCTCACGAAAAAAAGAAATGAATAAAAGAAAGGAGACGTCCCGTTGACAGTCAATGTCTGTGCTGCCAGGAGCCAAAATAACTGTCAGCAAATGCTTGGGACTGTCCAAAATGCCACAGAGACACACACACACACAAAAGATTGATAAAAAAATAAATAATAAATAGATCAAAATTGGCAAAGGAAAAAAAAAACAAAACAGAAACCATTACGGTTGGCTTCAGAAATAAAACAGAATTAGGAGAGAGGTGCAACAGCCACTGAAAACAGGAGAAATTGCTGTTGCGCTCACTGCATTGTCTATTCAGTCACATCCAGTTTCTATATAAAAATCCTATCTAAAAACCCTCCTAGTTGCTACGGGGTGAAGGTAAACGGGGGGCCTTTATATTAAACAATGAACACAATAAACCAATTTTGCGCAATTCAGTGCAGTTATGGCCATTTAAATGTGTTGCACTCATTTTATGTACCTCAAGGAACAAAATTGAAGGCAGTCCATCCAGGACAGCATCACTCCGATCAACAGGGTCAACGTGCCCACAATGTGGAGGGCATTTTCATTGGCGTTCATGCTGACTGCACTGTACACATGCCTTGTGTAGCTGGTCATCACTGGTATGCTTTCAGCACAGCAGCAGTTATCTTCAATCTGCAAATAAAGCTCCTAAAAGAAGTGAACTTGCATTTCAGCATAAACTCTCTCAGGTGCACGGTCACATTACCTTCGGTGAAGTCCCATTCAAAATAGCGGCTTGCCAAAACTTCACAAAATGTCCTATCAGGACAGATTTGTTGGCTAAACTGATTGGTACTTATTTATATGGTTTTTGCTGATGCCACAGAGCCTCTGACTGTTTAAATGTTTGATTAATGGATGCACTTGAATAAACCGCACTTTAACATTGTGGAATACATGCTGTTCTCAAACACATCAGGATCACTTTGTGATCATGTGCCTTTTAAGGTGCTGATTGACTCCACCTCAACCCATCCTGACTTTTCCCTAATGATCATTAATTGCAATAGATGTGAGAAAGCCTGGCTGACCTTACATGTCAGTATCATACCTGGGATTGCTTCTTATGCCAGACATCCTAATCGAGTCCATGTCTAATTTATGGGGCTGGAGTTTGCCATTAAGGGCCCGATCCATGGAATTAAATAACTAGCAGACCTTCGCTGGTCCCGGACTGTGGACGGAGGAGGAAGGGTAGCGTGATGAATGGCCCACCCCTCCTCTACCTCATCCTTGACTTTGAAAAATACTGTCTCTGCATTTTAGGTCAGCTACTGACAACAATTAGGAACAGTGAAATAGATAGACTGTGACCTTCTTTCCTCCCCCCTTACGTTTTTTTTTTTTTTTCTACCTTATCCTGTGTGGAATGAAAAAAAAAAAACATACAGTGGGATGTTATATGAGTAAAGATGCATAGATGTGCCCTGAAAAGAGACAGAAAAGTAGCAGGAGAGAAAAATACAGTCAGCATACAGTCGGTATGACGGAAATTAAAGTGCTGTACCAATTAAAGATTAGTATTTTTGTAAGTAAATTTAAAAACCAAATCCAGCTCCATGCACAGCGGTAAGCTTTGGCCACAGGTTCACATAAGCATCCTGTGTCCAGGTTAATCCTGCAATAACAGCATAAATAAACAACATATAATGACATGTCTTTATTAACAGATGTGTCATTTTACTTCTCTTCATTTCATTTTCAACTGAATATTTTCGCAGACGTTGCTATTGATCTAGCAATGTGACAGAGGTTGAGCCGGCTAATTCCCTTTTTCATTAGAGCAAAGCCCCCCAAATTCTCTTAGTAGAGCTGCCTCTTAGGGGGATCCAATCTCCTGCCTCTCCCAATGACATGAATATAAGCCTGCCCTGATGGGGCCTGGTGTAAATATATTAGCCCTGCGCCTGTGCCCCTAGCCCAGCCAGCCATAATTATGTTAGGAACCAATGAGACAGGTGGGAAATCAATATGCTAAGACAGATTGAGTGGAGATGTGTGGCCAGTGGAGTGGGAATAGAGAGGCCTGGCAGCTCCCTGCGGTGCGAAGGGGCTAGAGTCGACGATTAAGCCATAGACTTAGCATTTACTGGTAGGATTCACTGCCTGAATCTAGTTAGCATTTAGGGAAAGATCCCTGTGAGCACACAGTGTTGCTATTACATGGAGGCTTCACTCGTTAGCTGAGTGGCCTGTCATCTTCTGGGGTCGGATAAGGGCAGCAGCGTTTCAGCATGCCTAGCATCTACTGCTGGAATCAGTGGCTGTGTTCTGTGTTCATTAAGAGAGTTTCACCAGCATGTATCGTAGGTTCTTGCCTAGAGATTGGGATACAGATTACCTAATGACTTAATAAATGAATTCTTCGGAAAAGGTCACAGTTGCTGATATTGCTGAACTGATTTAAGAATTCATTACCATTATCCAAATTTGGCTTTTCCTCATAGCAGTGCCTTTTCTTTTCCTGCCTTCAGTTTAAAAATTAGAAGATTATTCAGTTATTGTATTTTACCACAGCTGCAGTGGCTACTCTTTGTAAGAAATAAACGATTACAAATAAAAGCCTTTGTACATTACCCAGATCTGCTGAGAAGCAAATCAATAGTGTATTTTCAAAATACAACTAAAGTCATCACCACCCTGAACTGCAGAGGATGCATGGGTGATGAGCAAGAAGTGGATGATGATGAGGGTGGGGGGGGGTTGAGGGAGCAGGAGGAGGATGAGTAGGGGGGCTCAGTCAGGGCAAGTGGAGTTGGGTCAAAAGAATTATCTGCCAAAGCAGACGGTGGTTCTTTCTTAACTTTGATGGTAGTCTGCGTCAACGCAAGCAATGCTGTAATTCATATTCAATTAAGGAGGGTGCACAATCAAGACAAAGCCTTGGTGGGTTAGGGAGTTGGTATGGGAGGGGGTGGCTTGTTTCTTCTTCTTTTTTTTTTTTTTTTTTTTTTGTGTGTGTTTTGGTTTAGGTGGAGCAGGAGGGAGACTTTGAAGGGACAAGACGGGTGTGTGGGTGGGGTGGGAGGGTAGGTTGAAGTTGCATCTGCTCAAAGCCCCAATCAGTGGCCTCGAAGGCACCGTCCCTTAACAATAGGCGTCATCAGTGCATGGAGCAGAGTCACAGGCATAAGTGCACCCAATAAGTGTGCAATTTCTGCCCATATGACCATCCTGACACAATTGCTCTAATTTTCCTCCTTTGAAATGGCTGATAAAAGACTTAGGTAATTGCTACGCCACAGAATTTCTTCTATGATCAGGAGGAAGGAATGGAGGGATGGGGAGTGACAGATAGAGACTGAGGGATGCATGTATGTGTCTGTGTGTGTGTGTGTGTGTGTGTGTCTGTATAAGTATGGGTGAGAAGTGACACAGCCCCAGGGTCTGTGGATCCAGACCAGAATGTCAGTTTGTGAAAAATCCCAAATTAATACTTGTCATTTCCTCTCCCCTTCCCTGAGTGGCCCCAGCTTCCACCGAAGATCTTATTAAGTGGCGGTAATTTGTCCTTCCAATTTATTGGAAATTGCTTAATCAGACAAATTCTTGGAAAAGATACTCAAAACATGGCGGTGCTGAGTTTAGGTGGCAGCTAATTCCAATGGCAGTGTGTCTCCGCCTCACTAGGTTTATGTCTCTACTGAAGTGAAGGGAAACACAGACAAGTGATTAAAGCCATACAAGAAATGCCTCACCGCTCTCTCGCACACATACACACACTTATTCACCATGTGCCTGGAACCAAATATTGCCTTCTTCATTCAAAATCTCCCTGACAACCTGCATTCTCTTTTTAACAATATATTTTATTGAAGATTGGTATTGCAAAAATAATGCATTGAGTCATAGTAACAATACAAACATACACGAACAGTCAGTCCAAAGGTTATATTCAATAAGATTGTTAGAATACATTCATAAAATTTAAGAAAGTCAATGAATGTGGGGTAAATGAACATGATTAATCATACCAGGATTATTGATTAGATGTGAAAAATCATTTTCCCAGTCCACTATAAACTGTCCCCGCAGTTTTTGAAGCGCATCCTTTTATCTTTTAGGGTGTATGTAATTCATTTCACGTCATTTAACGTCTTTCCAAAGCTCCCTGATTTTTAGGCACAACCAAAACCTTTGAAAAAAAGGAACCCTTACTTTCACCACATCCGGTGAATAAATCAGGATTATTACGATTAAATATAGTGAAATCTCTCTGGTGTTAAATAGACTCTCAATAACTAATTGTAGAAGTTTGAAACGTGTTTTGCCCGTCGGGGTGTGAGCTACTTTACATGCTTTACCACCTGCCTTCTAAGCCTTGTTGAAAGGTGTTTGGGTGAGTATTTGTGTGCACGTGGTTTTAGATGTTTCTGTGATGCTTGACTCTGATAGCTTGGCTCCAACCTGTGTCACTCCTCACTATGACCTTGTCCTCTGTAATCAAGCCTCTTTTATCTGATTCCTCGCGTTTGTGTGTGTGTGTGTGTGTGTGTGTGTGAGTGTGAGTGTGTGTTGTACACTCTCTTCATTGGAACACCATGTATTCTGGACTGTGTCCTCACTTGATTGGAGTTCAGTTACAGAGCTAGATAGAGAGGTAGAAAATGGACTGAGGGAAATGGATAAGAGAATAGTAGTTTAGTCGCCTCACTAACTAACCCGATAGCACACCCAATCACCTTCTCAAAACTGTGTGTCCGTGTGTGGCTGTGTGGGTGTGTGTGACATGGTGTGACGGACTCCTGAGGTGCTGATTCTAAACACAGTCTCTGCCAGTGCCTGGGTAATGTTGGCTAATAGCTTAATCAATACTTATTATGGCCCTATTGGTTCACTAAAGTGAGAACAGAACCTCGCCACACACAGCCCTCGGTGGGGAGAAAGAATGACGGAGAACAGGAGAGGAGAAGGAGAGAAAAGGAAGTGTCTACAGCTGATCCAGATGGACAGTCTAACCTCCCTCATGGGATTTCCTTATTCGGGAATCCAATTTTCCCAATGTGCGCAACGCGATTTGGATCCATTGGAATAAGGATAACTCTTTTAGCTCCCCCAATGAAGCGCTAATGGATTTGTCCCCGATTTTCCAACTTTTCCCCTCCTCAGCTGGCAGGGTTGTCCACAATTAGCACTCAGAAGGTGGTGGGTGGTCGAAAAGATGAAGTGAAGGGGAGGGAAAGTGAGAGAGGAGAAGTGAGAGCATGAGGAGGACAGAGAAGAAGTGATTAGTTAGAGATGGTAGGTGGACGAGCAATCACCAAGCACTGTTTTTACAGCATCTTCCACATAAATCAAATAAGATGGAGCCTTAAAACGAAACCGGTGTGATTCATCCCAGAAACTTTACCACAGCAGTTCCATTAGTAATTACAGTGTAGTTGTTGTTTTCAGATTCAGATTTTTTTTTTTTTGTTTGTGTGTCTTTGTATCCAGTGTCCAACCCACATGACAAAGACAGACAATTATTGGTTGCAGTGGTTGCAATGGCCCTATAAAAAGTCATACATACCCCTGCATACACACACATATGCATTTTTCTTTCCCTTTCTCACATTACATAATATCACAAATATCTCAAGCAATACACGCTGTATTTCCCCATTTGAAATAGTAGCAGTAGAATCTGGGGCTGGTTTAGAGACTGTTATAAGTTGGAGCTCAGAATTAATTTGATCTAACACTAAAATGAATAACTAATAAAAAGTAGTAGTCGTCATTTCAGTACTTTAAAATGACCGCCGTCATCATCATCATCATCATCATTGTCATCATTATCACATTTGTCTAAATAGCCCTTTGCAAGAAACATTCAAATAAAATTGGAAAATCCATTTGAAACCAACCCATTCATTAAATGCGTGTGCTTGTGCAGTTTTCATTAAATCTGAATGCTACAAGTCTAATGACACTGATTTAGTACATTATTATGCTCAGTTAATGACTGAGTAGAAATTGGAAAAATGCAAACTGGGTTTTAGTTCATTATCAAACTAAGTATCTTCTTAAAGAGAAATAAACATTGAAATTTTATGAAAAGTAATAATGAGATATTTATCATACAATATATAACATGGCAGTATGAAGTGTGCTCGTCTCATGGAACAATTTGTATTACAGCTAGGAACTAATTTAAAGATGCATGTAATTGAGATAGAACATTTCGTGGGTGAAATGTCATCAATATTGCTAAACAGTTGTGTTAATGAATCCACACCCACACCCGCTTACATTGGAGATAGGGTGAACTTGTCTGTCTACAGATGTTTATGTACTTTAAATGGCATCAGAAAGAATGAATTCCTCTGTGCGTTAATAGGCCTGTGTGTTTATTATATTTTTGTGCAGTGCTATGCACATGGATTCGAATTGCCTTTAGTGAAAACTGTTACAGCAGCGAAGGTGCAGTGCAGGCATCCATCTGCCATCATAGCGACGCCAAACCAACCAAAAACAACATGAAAACCAGTCTAGCCACTAGTGCACCATGTGTGTCTGCCACAATATCCCCTACTGTGTTTTGTACATCTTTTGTGACTCCATTTCTGCTATAATGGCTTCACTAGTCAGGGCCCCTTCTGACAGCCAGCTCGCTCCCAGCTGCCATCATCAGACCAGCATGCAGTGAAATGGACATGCCATGATAACTCACTGTGGTGGATAGTGGCAATGTAGAATAAGGAGATTGGATACCACAATGTAATGTTCTGCATTTCATCTGTGCTACAGTACAGTGCTCTGCAAAATGTGGTGAATAGGCTCTGATTGCACAGATCGCACATACACACAATGAAAAAGTGACATGCATACACACACACACACACACAAATACATACCCACCAATCTTGCACGTTCTTTCTGTTCACAGGAACCTTGCAGGGAAAAGAGGAAGGCTCACTGCAGGAAATGGGAGAATTGATTGACAGATTAATCATTCTGGTGCTGTGTGCGTGCGTGCGTGCGTGTGTGTGTGTGTGTGTGTGTTCATGTGCTCCTGTGTATCTGGATGTATCTGGATGTACGCATGTGCGTGTACGCGTGTGTGTCCCTGCTGACCTTGACAGCTCCATACAAGAGCTGCAGCCACTTCCAAGAGTCAGTCAGTCAGACACAGCTCCTGGCTCCCAGACTCTGTAACTAACAGTTAACACTGTGTCTGCTCTACAATTATCCATGGAGAGAACACTTATCAACCTCTGTGTGATTTATACTTGCTTTGCATTACAACACAATATTTTACAACCTATTTAAACATCCCAAGGTATAATTACCACCTTAAAATAGTAGATGATGAGTAATATTTTAATGACTTTATTACGCTAACTAACTTGTCATTACGTTTGGGCTCCTAAAGTCAGGTTGCTGAAAGCCGCTCTATCCTTTTATGTAGTGGCTAAGCCGCCAGCATTAGCCGGGTACGTTTTTAAAATGGAAATGATTTCAATGTAAATCAGTGTTTAGAGTGTTCTTTTTCCAGGTGCTGTCTCCGGCTCTGCTCTGAGGCGGGGTTGACCCTATTCCCACTTCAGGGCTCCCGAGGGCCTGACCCCGAACTCAGTCACCTCTGACAGCTCCTCAATATCATCTTGAGCCCCCCAGCCACTGATCCTAGAACAGATATTTTCTTATCCTTCTAAATGGTTAAGTTTAGGGAGCGGGTCCAGGGTAATCTGACCCTGAATCTGTGGTGGGAGACAAGTAACTCCTCCGGCGTCTGTACTGCTTGACAAACAGAGAGAGGCGAGGCGAGCCAGGGGGCAGTATGGGTCTAGAAACCCGCCCTATAGCAAGTGTGTGTGCGTGTGTGTGTGTTGTTTGTTGCATGTATGTGGGGATGTGTTTGTGTGATTTAGTTCTTTGTAATACTAAATATGTGCTTGCATATTTCTGAGACAGTTTATACGAGGTTCACTTTAAAAAAAAAAAATTATTTCACCTTTTTTTTTTTTCTTTTTCTTCAGTACGTCCAGGACTGTGAATGTGCAGGTGTGTGTCTGTGTGTATGCGTTCACGCATTGGACTTGCAGAGGGGAGGGAGATGTCATGTTCAGTTTGTGTTTGGCTAACCCTGTGGTCTCCACCCCTAATAGTAGGGTCTATGGGGTGCAGACACATGCCAATATTCATTGGCAGTTGAATCAAGCCACTTAGATACCATCTGTAAACAGGACTCAGAGGGCCTTGAATTAGACCGATGCTTGGAAACAGAGGAGCTCACTTCAGAGATTACCAAAGGTTAATGGGCTTTGTTGCCATAGATTTGTTATATAGATATTGGCAGTTATGTACTGTACTGAAAACCTTGCATCCTTTATATTCTTATGTGAGATTACAGGTTATTTTTGATACTGCTCTGAAAGCAGGGAGAGTGCAATATGAACTTGAACTCCCATTGGAAATGTTATAATGGCACGAATATTATCAGAAGGAAGGTTCATTCAATTTGTCAAAAAAGATCAGTTTACTTTTTACATATAATTTGCCTGGTTCCTGTTTATGTATCTATCAATAAGTAATGACTGATGAGTACTAATTAATTACTTGTAAGTATGTACTTAACAAATCCCTCTAAACGTTTTTACATTTAGAGGGATTTTTGTATCTTCCCTAATTTAGAATTGTCCTCAAATGTGAGTTTATTTTAAGATAATATGACAACACTGTGCATCATTTTGATGCAACCAATCTGTGTCTTCCCTTTCCCTCTCTCCTCTCGCTCTCTTTCTCCCCTCTCACTCTGTCTCCCTACTCCCTTTCGCCACCATGGCGCTCTGCTCACCAACACTGATTCATAATCTATAGCTGTGCCTGGGAGACCAGCAGCTATTGATTTAACGCCTACAGTAATCCAGCGCTGTATCCGCTGCTTGTTAGAGATGCTGGGGCCCAGGAACTGGAGCTTGCAGAGGTAGCCAGACTAGGACTGATTGAGAAGAAATGTTTGTAACAGCTACAAATATATATTAAACATATATACATATATATGTTTGTTTAATATCATTTCAAAAATGATTCTACCCTATTTTCATAGTTATCTTATAAGAGTCTATTCTTTTTTTTCTCCACATGATTTCACATCGCAGATCTAATTTTGGGATCTGCTATTCAGTTCCAATTGTCCTTGTCTAAATGGCTGGCACTAACAGAGTCAAGCTCTCCTCTCTTTTCGTTACAATAACCCATACAATAGCAGAGTCCTGCATGTGATTTGGAGTGAGCGACAGCTATGGCAGCCTCAACATATTCATACCGAGTGCTAATCATGCATGATACAAGAATAATAGACAATGTTGCTTTCAGTTCATTAAGGATCCAGGTAAGTGGATATGTAATTTAACTGTTATTATCAAATCTACCTAATTTGGTTTAGCCCATCCATCATTATAATAGCACCATTCTTTCAATTCATTCTTTTCAATTCAATAGCTATTCACAGTGGTGACAAGCTTGTACGCATATACATATGAAGAAATCCTTTGGCATCAATGTCCCTTTCCATTACAGATAATTACCGTCTATACATTTTAGAGGTTTCCATTGAATTTTGATGACGATATGCTCCAAATTATTTATAAGTGACAAGCTTTTTTGATTCTGTCTGTATCTAATCTTAGGAGCCAGTTCCATACATTTTACAAAAGTCTTCTGTATTTGCTGTTGAATTGTTGATATGATGTAATGTTGTGCAAAAGAAAACACAATAGTTAAGAATATGTGTAGGTGAGGCACTTTAAAGAAAGCTGTTCAGTTAATTCTGTACAGTCTTTTAATCAAGATGACAGATGACAGGAAGGTTGAAGCGGAGTACTTATCTCAATCAGGTACAAGTCATCAGCGTGGAGTCAGACAAGCACGCTGACCTTCATTAGCCTGGCCAAATAATTAGCTGACCTCGGCTAATAAGCACTTGCATAGCTCACACTCATATACACACACACACACACACACACACACACACTTTGTGTTGTATGTGCTTCTAATGAAAAGAGGACTGACGCACAAAGCTGATTGCTTTGTTCTGATGAGTTTCAGGTTTAAGTAGCCCAGTTGATTGATGGATAGATGAATGAAAGGATGGATGCAAGCACGGAGACAGATAGAAAAGGAAAACAGATGAGTGGGACTGTTGGGGAGTATGCCAACGGACAGACAGAAAACAGAAGCCAGCCACTTGTTTTATTGGACTAAAGTCCAATTGCGGCTGCCTTGCAGGGAATAGCCTTATTTGTCAGTGCAGTTGAGTGTTGTCATGTACTTTATGCACAGTCACATCACCATGACCAATACACTAATCTCTACCACTCTCCTCTGGCTACAATGAGCTGAGGAAGGTTAACTTCACCTTCCAGGGTAAATAGAAAAATGAACCAGGATGCCTGTCTGCAGTGGGGTTATAAACAGTGGTTATTAACTCAGCAGTGCAACTTGCAGGGATAGGTTGATGCTTTGAGGGCAGTTGTGCTGAGATATAGAACAACAAGAATCAATAAATAATTAGTTTTATTAAGAGCAACTTTAAATACAAAACGGATCTGTCTGTCTGTGCTTTGGGCTGTGGGAGTTGATCCAGATGTAAACTGATCTGATACGAATCCAAAGTCAGAAGTTGTATTGACATTTGTCTTCAGAGTCCAGTACCAGGAGTGACACAATCTCTGTGAATGTCAAGGATGTAATTTGCATTGGAGAAACTGATACTTGAAGCTGAAGTAAGAGAGCTCTTCAAAGAAGGATAAATGCAACTGCATCACAGTGAAAATTGTCAGCAGAGAGTAAGACATGTCAAAGGCTAGAGGAATAAGTGCCCTCAGTCACTCCAGTCCATTTCTAGGTCTCTCACTTGACAGTTTTAGAACAATGGTAATATATTACCAGACCAATTATGTGAAATTGCGGTTTTCGCATCTAGATTTCTCCACCATTCTCATCTCAATCCAATCCAATCTAAACCATTTGACCAAATAAAATGATATTTACCTCATCTTCTGTTACAAGCTTTCAAAATTACAGGCTTCAGGAAAAATCAATACAAAATGCCAGCTTAGCAGCAGATGTATGCTCTGTGAGAATGCTAACTTTTCCTCTTCCTATGTCTGCCCATTCCCTCGCCCATTCAGAGGGAAGACTGGAAGCAGGAACAAAAACTCCTTACCAGCAAGGAGATGGGGTGGGGGGGGCAGCGGTGGATATTGTGGTGGATGTTTATAAACTACTTGTGCTTGCAGGCCGAATGCACGATTGTCTTGTCCGAGACGCTAACCTTTAGCATCTCTCTGCGCTTCGGCGCATCTTACAAAGTTCACTGCGAGAAGGGAGTCTTGACCCTGCAGATGATTTGGAGGACTGAAATACCACTTTCATTTATTATTTATCCAGGCTGGCCGAGGGGAAGGCAAGTCGTGGCGCTGTCATACCTGACTGGCTAATGTAAGAAGTGGCCATCTCACTGCAACCCTGGGGAATCAAAGCCCATTACTGGTTTGAGAGATGGCCTAATGTCCACTGTGAACACACACACCAGATCAAAACATTAGGATGAGAGTGAGATGTACCCACAAACACATACTGAGTGCAAACAAGATGTTGTGTAGCTGTTCTGAGAGGGGCGGCGCGGTGAACATCGTGATTCTTTAGAGTCCTGGAGAAATGACAAGTAAACATTCATAATTCAAATCTGGCCTTCCAAGATTTCTTGTGAGGCCCGGTAAAGCTAGTTCATTATGATGTAGTGTTTATTATTGTCTTTTTACATTTACAAGAAATTTCTCCACCTTGGGACCTGGCATCTATATCTGCAATCACTGAAACAATAACACTGAGAGGCCTCAGGTCTTACAATGCTAAGAAGTCAGCAGTTAATCACTTATTGACAAAAAACAATTACAGAATATCAAATAAACTGAAAAATATACAGTTAGAAGGCCCGAGGAGTATGGTTATGACAGTCAGAGTTACTTATGTGTCATCCACATGTTTAATCATAGGTTTTCTAATGCAAAATATTTTCTCTCTTTTTGGTCTCTCCTCCCGACTTATGTGTGTATAATAAGCCTCAACATCAAAAAGTGTGACTTGGTATTTAAAATTTTTCATAATTCTTTTCTCATTAGTGGGACTAATTCTAATAATAGTAGGACTACTTTCACATTTTAGCAGGTTGGATGGCACAGCGACCACTTGTCTGCTTTACCGTGTGTTTGTGTGTGTAATTGTCAAGATGGAGGCTTAATGACCCTTTGGATGTGCAGCCAAGGTGTAGCTAATGAAGCATATGTGTATGAAGTACAGGCCTCTTTTTATGGGAGATTCCTATCAATACCATAGATCGGATTAATATTTCAAAGTTAATGTTTTTGTTGAGGAATTAGCAAAACAAACACAAGATGAGGCCTCACAGTCTCAGGGAAATGCAATTTTCTCAGACTTAGCCGCTCATCTTTTTAATTACAGACTTAATAGCTTTATGGATTTTTGAAAGATGAATTCTTATTGGCATTTTTATAATTACTGGTCTTTATTGCTTTTTATGAAAATAATCGTCAAGGCTCATTTACCCCGCCAACCCTTAGGCCAGGGAGATGTATTTCACTGATAAGGGCAAATAACCTCCATAACATTGGTCCTCGTTTTTCACCTTACTTACTGAATCAGCAGTTTCCCTTTTTTTTTTTTTTTTTTTTAACTCATGTAAATGCTACTACTTTGCTCATGCTCGTAAAACCAGCTATTACAGACACCATTCTCCCTCGATGAGCAAGATACAGCACTGATCTATCTGCTAATAATGCATTTTGTCCCATGGTGACGCAGGGCTTGGCTGAGATATCATACATGTCAACATACTATCAAATGTTCTGCTAAAATAACTGAACCTCTTCAGCATTAACACATGCACAGAACCGGAGTGAGCCAAGGCTGCTTCAGAGCTCTGACGGCAGAGAAAATGTATCTGGACACTTCAGCAAAAACATATTTAGAAGAGCTGGCCAAGGTTTCCTCATGTAGTCAGCAACGGCCTTCGAGTGCAGCAGGCTTAGACAAACAGTGGCTAAGAGCCATCTCCTGCTAATAAGTTTGACAATGAGTTTAGGCAAGTAGAAGAAATTTAACCATATAAATTTGTAGCCAAGCAAACTGGGCAAATTATCTTTTGCGAAATTCATACCCACCAATTGGAGAGCCTCTTCCAGTCCCGATTTGATATAGGCTGAAATCCTGCATAGAGGGACGAGTGTGCATTTGGCTAGCCTTGTCTCCACTAAAAGGGAAATATGCATTGATTTAGCCTTGAACTCCCTGTTGAACTTGGCTGGCCTGCTCCGCTGTGGTTTCCCAGTCCAATCCCAATCCCTCCTTCGTTGTCCGGGACTCAGCTTGGATACAGACAATAACCGGAAAGAGTATTTAGAACATTTGGAATAGTGTGGATGTAAATTTCACCCTTTACATTTGCCAGAAGCATCTGTTTTATCTATAAATGCTGAGTTCCAGAGAGCCAAAGCTGTGTAATATTTCAACCCGTGCTTTGTTTAATTGGTTTGGAAGCACAAAAGGAAAGAAAGAAAAGTCAAAATATGACTTTTTCCCCTTGGACCCCCTGCTAATAGGCGAGCCTGGTCCTTCTGTAACCTATCCCAATCGGCACTTTCTCATAATAGGGCCATGGGTAATTTGCCACGGCCAGGGCCAACTGAACATGTTCACAGCACTAAATGGTAAGAACAAGTCATTAGCTTGAATATTGTACATAAACTAGTTGGCAAATCATATTTATGGCTGCAAGATTAAAGCAAAAATCAATTTGGCTTTTGGGGGGAAATTGGGTTTCTCATAGTGTGAATAAGTGTTGGCTTAGCCTGTCTGGCCTTGGCTGCGTCTGCTGAAACTCTAAAAACAGTCCCTGTTTTGGTTCCAATATTTTCAGTCTCTATGGCGCTGGATCCTGCCCTGCAGTGTAGAGTCAGTGTGGTCTGAAGAGTCTTTCTGTATGTCTGCTACACATGTGAATATGCTCGACAGATGTTAGCTGGCTCCTAGGCAGACAGGCTCTCCTCCCCCTGGCCTTTTTGGCTCTGGCTGTGACATGGTGACACACAGTAGCATCTGGAGTTCAGACTGGGTCACCCAGGGCAAACACGATGCAAAGCAGTACATCACTGTTCTTTGAAAACCTCCCATGACTTTGAAATGGATGAGAGGACAGATGCTGACTTCCTCACTTACTGCACTGAGCCCAATGTATTTAGTATTTCAATTATTTATTTATTTTTTTATCAGTTATTTGACCACTAAACTCCACCAGTATTTTAGCATTTCAATGAAGTTGGTTCTTGCACAAGATGAGAGACGTAGCAACTGGTAAAACTAACAGTGACTGTGAGGTGAGGTGTTTTTCTTTTTTGTTTTTTTCACTCAGCTACCACCAAAAACATCTGATACTCACTTTATGGAATGGACCCAAAGGAGAAGAACTCGGCTGTGTGTTATTGATTGTACAACTACTGAGAGCAAACTGTCCAGAGATATGAGAAAAAAAAGATCCAGGCTCCACACTGCCGCACAGTTTCAAATGTGCTATGATATTGGAATGACCCAAAAATTAACACTCTGTATGAACCTACACTCATACAGTCAAAGCTTGAAACAGCAAAGGAAAAAAAAAAACAACAAAAAAGAAATCAAATACAAAATGATCTTTCAGAATCTAAAGTAGATTCCCTGTAGGTCTTTCAACCATATGTGAATACAAAATAAATTAAACCCTATAGCATTTTTAGCCAAACTAAATTCAATCGCTTTTGCTTTCAAAGGAAGAAAAGACATATTTAAAAAAGAACAATATAAAATAAGCCTGGTCCCCTTTAAACCACAAGACTGTGGTTTGTTGTTATATTTCTCACAAGTCAAGTCAAGCGATAAGCTTTTTGGGATCCCAAATTGCGCTCATTTTTTATACATATTGCTATTTTATGGTGATCTCTTCGACAGGATTATGAACATTGCTCCCTCTTGAAAGCGGGTTTTTGATTGTCAACACTGAATATGCAGAAGCCGTAAACATCCACCTATTTAGAAATTGCCCCTTTTTCCTGTTCCTTGCCTTTCTGGTACACTTGATACAAGACTATTTGTCTACGTTTCCGTCGTTAGCTGACAGTCAGCCATGTTCAGAGACAGTCAAGTGTCAGCTCATGAAACAAACATTTAGCAAGCGCACAACAGCAAAGCCTCCAGCTGACGTGCACCCGTTCAAATCCATCCCGTCATGTAAATAACTTGTTTCAGTGTGCTTTCAATTAAAGCGGAGGACGGAGTGCCATTGCTGCGTTTGATGGATGAGCTTAGATATTGGAGTGTACCGTTGGATGACAAAACGTTCCCCCACTCCACCTCAACTCCTCTTTCCTATTGATTCTCCTGGCGGTTATTCATCAGGGCGGTGGCCACTGTCAGATCAGCTGCTCCTTCTTCTCACAAAACACATTTTCCACAGTTATTGATAAAGCTATTTGACCTTTTATTCAAATGTACGTGCGCGCATGTGTGTGTATGTGTGTACACATCTGTGTTTTCTTTCTCTCTGCTCTTGCCAGAGGCTTGCAGATCACTGCAGCTACATGAATAAAGTCAGGCTGTTTTGATTAACACCAAATGAGTAGGTCTATTCTTTGCAGATGTCTGTTTCAGCAGTACTGAGCCCCGCTTTCACATAACAAAAATAAACCCCAAACCTGTTTTACAGTTTGGCAAAGCTGAGCACACACGTACAATACATACAGAGAGAGTTTGCACACACATATGCCGGTATTCATATAGATCAGTGGTCTCACACACACTGCGACTCACATACCTCCAGACATACTTCTGCAGTGTTTAGAGAATGTTCTGCTCTTTTGTCAGGGTGAAGACAGGTCGGTCTTGGCTTAAAGACCGATAGTGAATGTGCCCTGAGTTAGAAAAAAGTAAAAGGCCAACAGCGGAGGCTTTAGCTGCATAGTGGCTGATGAAGGTAGAGGATAATGACTTTACAGGACCTTTGTGTTGTCAGTGATCCTAGTGGACGTTGTGATTTTGGCCAATATCTATAAATCTGGAAAAGGAACCCTTTAACAAGTAATGTTTTTCAGCTGCGATGACAGGAAGTGTGGGAGTGTCTCATCACATCTGTCTGCTAGAAAGCCTCTTTTTCTGGAAAGGAATATACTATATTTCATGATATGCCTTGCAGGTGGATGTGCATACAGTCACATGACAACCTGTGTGCTAACATTAAGGCATATTGAAAGCATATGTATCTGCATTTAAAAGAAATGATATACAAAAATATATGATTTACCAAAAAAAAGTTTTTCTTTAAATATACAGAAATACATCACGCTGAATTTAATCTTGTCTCGAGGTTTACACCCTGTGTTTTGTTTTTTTCTTTTTATGTCCAGGTTATTTTGACCCCATCTCTCAGTACCTGGCAATGGATGGTGTTTCTTCAGTTTTCAACACATGCTGATGCCCGACTATCCACAAGGTTAGAAATGATTTTTTACATCCATACCAAGTGCCATTAAAAGCTTAAAATCTGCAAGTATAGGTCAGAGATGGACAAAAAACCCACATTTATCTAAAGGTGACCTATTTATTAATGCCTATGGCAAAATATGACCGGGCCAATGTTTCAAATAACTAAGTAAGCATGTAAAGGTAAACGTTTGTAAAACAAAAGCTCGAATAGCATACGACTCTGAAAGTAGTTTCTTTCCCTTTCTGTGATAATCATCCAAGCTCAGCTCAGCTCATTCACCCAAACCAATCTATCATGAATAATGGTGTCATTTGACAACAGAGTAACACTTTACTGGCAGTGTTAGCTTTTGTATTTCCTCACAGTGCACATTTTCTACTAGTCTGTATTCCAGCACATTTCACACATACACAACTATTGGTAGGGTCATAATATGGAAAAAGAATACAAAGGAATTTGGTTTTGAGGACCACATGAACCATTATGTCACACAATAGGCTGATAATGTCGAGCTGTAATCTTTGTTGCTGCAGATGTTGGTGCTGTCCACTCTCCTGTTTCAGGTTGGAGTGGGACTAAAATTTGTACGGATAGATTTGAGACCTTGCCGTTTCCAATGGATTATGACGTATCACTGAGATTTGGTTTTTAGCCGTGCAGTTTTACAGTTTGCTTTTAAAGGGTGTTCTGCCCCTCAGCAAGCAAGGAGAAGCTCAAACAATCAGAGGGAAGTGGGCTTTTTGGGAAGGAGGACACTTATGCAGGCCTGAGTTTATATTGCTACTTTCATTTGAGGAGCTGTAGAACAGACACTTTCAGAAAAATAAGGGTTTTTCTTTTTTTTTTTTTTTGGGGAACAGTCAATCATGAAAAGATACTGGAGTTTCCCAGTTTTAAAATACAAAGCATTGACATGGAAAATTTACTCTAACATGTAACTACCAGGGGTGCATTGGTTACAAAAAATACACAAAACCTAATTTTTAAAAAGGACCATTTTCATCTCCAAATTCTAATTGAACCACTTATGGACTATTCGCTGTCCTTGGTGTTTCAGGGTCTGCTAGTCCACGGCAACAGGCAGGTAATTCATGCATTCTGCATTAAAATAATACAACCAGATGAACATTTGCCCTGCATGTTTATTACACAGCCACACTAGTTGACTGTTTTGTTGTCAGTGAAGCCACAGAGCGGCGAGAGTAGCATTTTACTCACCCGAGTAGGAAAATCATTCTCTTGTCCTTCATGGTGGCAAAGTGTTCAATAACCATGTCATATCATTTCCCAACAGACCTCAAGGTTTTCACAATAAAGCACTCCAGTAATGTTTTTGCTAAATGGTTGGACCTCCTGTTTCCGCACGTATACTGACCAATTCAGGAGTAGCTAAACCTCCTGTTAGATTTTATTTTCACTCTGTGGTCATTTTGTGAACTTGTTTTACACCAGAGGGGACCAGGCTCATCTAAATGCAAAACCTTTGATAGATTTAACTTACAGTGCAGCTGTATGGAACTAGCTAAATACCCCACAATGGCAAGTTGATCTTACAAACAAAACGTTGCTTGAACATTTCTCTGAAATGTCCTTATTGAGTGAATATTCAAAATATGGGCTCTTTTCCAACAGTTTTCATTCTTACCCAATCTGTTCATTGATATGATTAGTTATGCCTTCTGTAGTTGTGGCAGCCAACAACCACTGATGGTTCGGGAAACATCGCATTTTTAAGGATAAAACCCACTTTGTTGTAAAATTTATTGCCTGTTTTGACACACGTCAGCTTGGACTGCCAGAATGAAACAAAGGAATCATGAAATTGAGGCATAGAATGTATATGATCAAAACAAAGATCGATTTTGTATTAGTGTTTTTATTTATATGAGTCACAGCTGTGTTTATATGGCATATGATCTTAAACCACATTGAGATTGAAGCACAACAGTTTTATCCTACCAAATTCGTGCTCATGTCTTTCCTAGCTATCAATAATTAAGACTAGATCTTGGAATGAAAAAGTAATTTCCCTTGAAAGAAGCAGAAAGAATTGACATAAACCCCAGCCCCAAAAACACACCCCAAGAGGTATCTAAAAGCTCAGCAGGTGCCAATAAAAGTGGAAAAACAGAAATCTTTCTAGCAAAACACAACAACAAGAACAACCCACTGAAGTGGAGAAGTGAAAAACAAGAGAGACTTAAGGTAATTCTCATCTTCGACTCCAAAGGCTGGGCACTCCAAAAAAAAAAAAAAAAAAAGTGGGAATGTAATTTCCCACACTAGGAACATAAGCCAGGAGTAATCTGGCCTGTAATACCTCCTAGTCCTTAAATAAAAGCCCTCCATTTTAAGTCTTCAACCTCGTTTTTTTTCCCGTCCCTTCCCCACCTTTAATAGGATTTGGTAGAAAATGGCTTTGTGAATCGCTCCTCTCCGTCTCAAGGAAGAGTAGGCTATTCTCATAGAGAAGTACTTAATTGCTTTAAATGACTGATGATACATCTCGGGAGAAGGGCCTTGAGCTAAGGGCCACAGCCAACTACACAACAGATTGCTCTCTTGGACGATTGGAGGAGGTGTACCTCATCATGTACGTATAAGATGGCGTATATTTGCGTGTGTGTGTGTGTGCACGTGTGTATTGTTATAACAAAGATGAGATGCTGGGAATAGACAGTTATAAGGTCGAAAAGTGTGCATCTTGTGCAGGGACGTGGACATGCAGCCCACTGTCTGTCTATCTGTGTGTGTGTGTGTGCGCGTGTGTGTGAGAGAGGGTCACCAGGCAGCGTTCGTCCTATCGACACCCCAGTAACAGACTAAATTAAAGCTGTGATAAATTGTGGCTGTCACGGCAGGAGGGAGGGGAGACTCTGTGCCGTATTCCACCTCTGATTAGGTGTGGATAGAAAGATACAGAATATCATTATCAATATGTAGCACTATATTTTCATTAGATTTTTCTCTCGGCGTGGACAGCTTGATAGCAGGATGATCTTTCATTTCAGGAAAAGATTAAACATCTTCACGGATGTCAGTGAGGAGTTCACTTAAAATTTCTGGTGGCGGTTTTCTGTCAGTGATTCTCTTAGTGATGTATTTCTCCTTTTTTTTTATTCACATAACAATTTAAAAAGCTAGTAAAGGTGCAAGATGTGCAATTAAAATGTAAAATGTAGAAATCCTAAAAGCTCTTTCATCATTGGAGGAAGCTCATGGCTGTTGAGGAGGGAGAACCTTTTGGCTGTTTACTACGAGAAGTAGTAAGTCACAGTAGGAGCAAGGGATCGAGGGGGATTGCATGTTTGTACACACTGTTTTGAAACTGGCATCCTTCGGGTAGATCACGCAAGGTTTTGAATTCAGTCACAACCCGAGGAAGCTGCATAACGCATGAAAACACACATTTAGCTCAGTATACTTGCATATACACACTTTGTTTTTCAGGACTAATGAGGCAAAAGTAGTTTTCTTTGTGGTTTAAATCCAACAAGTGCAACAAACTGACATATGCCTGAAAAACGCAAATGAAATTTTATAAAAGAAATTCTTAACTTTTTACAGGATTACAAAGGATGAAAGTAGCCATCTTTTTTTTTAACACGAATCACGTCGTTGCCGGAAGTTGCCATAACATGCTTAAAACACGAAAATTAAAATATATTCCCACTGAAGTTGTCTGTGTTGTGGCACAAATTAAAAAAAAAAAAAAGTTGTTCAACTAATGTTTCTAGTGTTTTTTAACGTCAGGTTCTAGTTATTATCTGACTTTGAAGTGAGACCACTAGCCCACCTGAACCATGAATTCAGAAATCTCGCAAGCTCACATCCCCTGGTTGTTGAGTCCACAGTGAGAGAGCTGGTAACCAGATGTACATATAGACTCATCCTTCGCGTGGAAGACTTCGGTGGACTGATAAGAATTGTTTTGTGCTTTCTCCTGTTCAATCTTTTCAAATTGTTCCCATCTGAATCATCATGGTAGCTCCGCAGCAGCCCCAATCACATATAGAGAAGTAGAAGAAAAAGACAGAAGGGGAAAAGAATGTAATTGTGAGCTGGACCAAATATTGCTGCATTGTTGCAAGCTATTCTCAAAGAAATAAGGGTTTGTTATTTTATCCTCTAGTCAATGTATGTAGCTC
This sequence comes from Remorina albescens, assembly GCA_034769265.1. Classification (NCBI taxonomy): domain Eukaryota; kingdom Metazoa; phylum Chordata; class Actinopteri; order Carangiformes; family Echeneidae; genus Remorina; species Remorina albescens. The sequence continues at coordinate 11,185,514 of CM068476.1, read as the reverse complement.
CATGTATGTAAGCACCTTTAATTAAAATGTTAGCATCCAGTATTGTTGTGTTGGCCCCTCTAACATTGAAGCAATACACTAAATGTGTCCTCTGAAAACCTGGCTACAAAGTGGCTCTTCATATTGTGATTCATTTTCCTCTCTCCTGATATTTGTTTGCTTTCATGTGGCAATGAAATATGCAATGTTTGGATAATGTTGTTGATTTGTTGGCTGTAGTGTGTAGCGGATGAAGTCTCTATGCCTCGTCCATAGGGGTCGAACCTGTATCAGGCTACGTTTGGTTGTGGTAACTCTCTTTTAGTACCAGTTATACACAAATAGCACCCATGCAGAATGAATGGATCATTTTCACAAACCATCAGTATTCCGCTATTGTACCACTGTGTTTTTTCAAATGATGATGCCAAAAGAAATGAATACAAATAAGCTCTAACGTAAGGCAAACCGAGCTTCATTATTTTACATGGTTCTGAACCCCCCCCCCATAAAAAAAATCATGCAAAAAGGTTGAAAATGGTTCTTTTATATAATAACGATGCTTACTTCCAGTGTTGTATATACTCCGCGATCCAATGTTTTCCCCAGAGATCAAACACTATTCACACCACACCAAAAAATTACAATTCAAAGGGGTACATAAGAAACAATTTTAGGTGCCCCGGCCCCAGGTATTCGGCCGTTAGGAAGATACACATAAATCCTCCCATCCCGGTAGGCTGTGTATGTGTATATATTGTTTTATCAGTGACCCGTATCCTGTTTACCTGATGGAGGCAAAAGCTCAGTGTCGAAACTCCTTAAAAGTCAAAGCCAAAGGGGGGGAAAGGGGTGGAGGAGTGCATCCAAACGTATACCACATGTTATCACACACACACACACACACACACACTCACACATATAGACACACTCTCCACCAGCCGTGGGGCGCCATGGTTACCTTGGAACTCTAACGTGGACCAGCTGGTGTACTTGGGTTGTGAAATTGCATTGTGTGCACACACACAACACATACACACACACACACACACACACACACACACACACACATACACACACACTTGCAGAGGATCAAAGGGAGTTGGAGCCCTGCACAGCAGCCCCTCTGCTCCTGCCCTTGGCTAAATGGGCGACCAAACATTCCAGGCTGTCCAGCCCAGTAATATCTGGCCTACAGCCTAATGAAGATGGACTGTGTTTATAATTCTCATGTTTGCTCTGATCACTAAAGTAATCCTTTCTATACACAAAACATGGAGACAAAAAACACTCGTTCCTCTTTAATATAAGTCAAAGTGCAGAAGAAGAAAAAGAAGAGTGAGAGAATTGTATAATATGAAATATGAGCTACAGTTTCAGTGGACATCGTACCTCACATAGTGCATCCAAACATGTGCTCTCAAACAAAGGAGAAGGCACCGGGGGATGTTTTTCTGCCTGCTTGAGACTTTGACACCTGCCTCACTGCAGCAAATTGGAATGGCTTTCTCTCAAATGAGATTTCTGCCCACTGCATGGGGAAAGAAAACAGGGTCACCCATTACAACTATTCTACATGATTCACAGAGTTATCGCATCTCTGCTTGCCTACCTTCCCTTTAATTAGCTTCAGGGACCTGGGCAAAGTGTGTGTGTGTGTGTCTGTGCCGTTGGCGAGGGGGGTAGAGGGGTTCTTTCCGCTCATCTATGTTTGCAGCAAAAGTAAAATCTCATGTTTCTCTTCTTTAGCAACACATGTATTGACCCATGAAATCCGCACTTATTCAGCCTGCACTGCGAATCAGAGATTACTGTTATCAATGCGATGCATGCTAAACTACAAGTGTGCCTCCAGTTGTGTTGTGCATTTCAGTGCTGATGTGAAGGTGGTCCTCAGATTTTCAGTTTCTAAATTAATGAAAAGATTTCTCCTCATCATTCAAGAGCACATATACATGATGGATTCCAGACAGCGCTCCATCTCACCTTCAGAAATCTCAGTAAATACAACATTTGGAGGAGAGTCAGCAGACTGGTAATAAGTTCGGTGTTTAGGTTTTAGCTGTGTACTTTTTGGGATTGGCAGATTAGAAAATGGATAGAGATTCACATTATTTTCTTTTTACATGCAGTCCAACAGAGACTTAGGAGCGATGAATGAAATAGTTCATGAAATATCCGAAGGCAGATGATCAAGAATTGGCAAGGTTATTACAGTTGCTTTTCTTTACTTGATTATGAAAAGAGTTCTGTTGGTTTCAGCTGTAATATGAATTGGTATTCTATATTTTTGGACTTTATGGTATTTGTATAATAAAAAACAACAACAACATGTAATGTATTTATATTAATTTGAAAGCATAGTCAAAGCAACAAAATAGCAATAGCTGCTACTTTGTGACTCCTGACTGCTCCGACTGTTTCTGATATTAAAATTACGCCCCTCCAGCACAATTATTATTACTCACGTAGACAAATAAAGACTCCCATCAGTTATATATAGTGGTAATTCTCTAATGAAACCACTTTTATATTACCTTTACTCCAAATATGATTAATAGTACTGTGGCTACTACTTACAGAGTAGCCACAGTACACTTGGCCATCAAATTCGTTGCAAAACAGAGAGAGGAGAGGGAATGTGATTCGACTTAAGGCAAGATAAACCCTGAGCTTCAAGGCCTTGGTTTAGGATCCTCCAGTCAGTGCGAAAGTGATTCTACATCACACAGTCCTGACGCTGTACCTTTCTGTAATGGTTTTATCAATGAATGCATGCATGCATGGACACAAACAATCTCTGCTGTCTCAACCACACATTGTCTCCCTCACACACACACACACACACATTCAGCCCAGACACACAGGCTCAGTGCATTAATACCAAAAGGGTCTAATCAAATCTCAGAGGAAGACATCATTGCATTTAGAATCAAACCTATGGAATCAATATCTGTGTTACACTTAAAATGACAAAGTGCTTAGATGGAGCACATGCAAGCATACAGCCCCCGGGTCATTTTTGAAGGTACAGATGGATGTGTGCGGCATTTATTGTTGCGAGTTTTGCGGTGTGATGGATCCTTGCAAATCTGAACCCCTCGGGCACAGATGACTTTTCCATGGCTTGAAATACTGGTACACCAACAGAGAGAAATGAAACTGTGACTACAGCAAACAATTTTAACATAACACACTGTAGAGACATGTTGGGTGTCCCAAATGAAAATACCATTGTAATTACAATAATGGCAATCTGTCAACAATGCTGCTTTTTGTAGAATTAGTGGGTGGCAATAATTAACACCCAACAGTTTTGTATCCTCATTGTAACTATGTTAAAGTGTGTAGATTAAAATCATTAATTAAAAGAAAAGTCATATTAATTGATAATAATTGATGCATAAAATAATGTATTTTTGCACTGAATTAACCACAAACCAACCCAGTCCAACATGTTTCAACACAATTATTCTCTAACTATGAGAACAATAAGGCTCAGGAGGTAGAGGCTCAGATGGTCGTCCACTAATCTGAAGGTCGGTAATTCGATCCATGCGCGTGGAAGTATCCTTGGGCAAGATGTATTGGCTTGTGTTTAAAAAAAAAAAAAAAAAAGAAGCTTTGTGTGAATGTGACTATTAGTGTTAACTTTTTTGAGAAAAGCAGTTTAATTTTTACATGTAACTATTTATCGACAATGAACTAGACTTAACCGGCTCAGTGAGGCAAGAACTTGGACAATATGTGTTATATCTGCAGAACATATTTTCAAATCTGTCTTTCTTAGACCTTCCTAATCAAATGTTGAACCACTCAAATCTAACTTTTTACTGTATTTAACTGGTGTGTTAGTGTGACGTCAGGGGACCGTCACTTTAGGTCAGTGTCAGCTTAAGTGAAGGAGTGGCTTGAAAGCTAACCAAGGAATCGGGCTAAGTATGAATTTCCATTTCTCTCAACATTTTATTTTATCTCAACATTATAATTACAGCAGCCCTCCCTTCTCCTCATTCTCTCAGACTGACTTTGCCTACATTGTGTGTTCTTGGAAGTATGTGTAAGAAAGAACGAGGGGGAGAGATTGTGCAAGAGAACAACCCTTATATATTATTGCAGTCACGCTGCCCACGTCTGAAAACATTTCACAGGCATTGCAAAGGAAATGTAAATCTGAGTTTGCTGAATCTAACTGACACACACGCACGCACGCACACACACACACACACACACACACTCACAAATGCACACACAGTCAGGCGAAAAGAAAACCTCATCTCCCCTCTCTCCCTTATACACACATAATGCATTAAAATGGAAAACAGCTCACACTGGCTGTGGCATTGAAGGGGGCCCTAATATTTGTTTTTCCCTCCCCTGTAGTGTCCTCATTGCCAATGACCAAATTTATAATAATCTCTGCCTCAGAGTCCAGCGCTGCTTTCAGAATCTGTAATCACTTCGGCTGTGGTTCCTTCAGCTTGGCCATGGTCAGCTAAAGGCCCACTTCCCTTTAGCTCCGCTTCAGCAGCGCCGCAGTACGCCCCAGTCCCTGAAATGTGCCTGTGGCTTGGACTGTCCGTATGTGTGGCCAATGGTTAACAAGGACACACACAACCACAGTCAGGTTTGTACACAATCATCTGGTGTATCTCTGGGTTTTCCAGGCAGTCACCTAAATAACACTCATATGACAAACAGCATTAGATTCAAAGACATGGTTAGATTTGTGCCCTTGCTCATAGCCATTTTGCCACCATCTTGCTGTTTCGAGCTCCGTTTGCAACCTGCTGGTCATTACCTGCGTTGTAGTTGAACGTGTGGAATATATGTGCAACAATGCCAAAGTCAGGGATCTCACTGAGGCATCCTGGACAACCAAAACAGACGTGAATCGACTCAAATAAATACAACAGTTTGTAGATTTCTTTGGGTTCCAAAAACTGAAAATATGTCAGTAAATGGTAAAACCAAACAAGCTGCGAAAAGAAAAACTGATCAGTGACATTGTTTAATATCAGTAAATTACCTCAAACTAATCTCAGCATTTAGGCTGAGCACAAACACAGACTTGTGATTAAATTCACCGTTGTTAAACTACTGTTGCTTCAAATTAAAAAATCTTTCTCTCGGAAATCACTGGAATGAAATCATGAGGAAACTGCAGGACATCCAGACTCTATTTCCAAAGTTAGCAGTGGTCGTGAGGATCTTTGGGAAGAAAATTATTTGGATATGCTTTATTGGTTTACTGATCAGTTTTAAGGATGACAGGCAGAGCTGCTGCCATGAAGAGGTGCAGGGAAGTTTTTATGGTTTTCTTCACTGAAAAATTATTTTCCATCTATCTGTAGTTAGTCTTTAGGGCTCTGCTTAATACCAATCATGACAGCTGGGCTAGTATTGTTTTCAACTTGTGAGTGAGTGTGTGTGTGTGTGTGTGCGTCATCAGGACAAAATGTGGTCCTGGAGGATCCTATGTCGAGTGGGACATACCACAGAAGAAGCTTTGAGTTCACTGGCAACTGCTAATATGTCTTTGTTTAGATATTGTTACTGCCACAGCATCACATCTGTGCAAGATACAGCACGAAAAACCTTGCAGGTGTGTAGCTGAAGTCAAAATGACCAATTCTGCTCTGGGAAATTTTAACTGGCCTTGAGTTCTGCTGGCTTTGTCTAAAATGCCATAGTTTTCAAAAGTAAAGCCTTCCATTTCTAGTCTCTAGCGATCTTAGTATAAAGCTCCATAATAAAGTTCATTATGTTTTAGATTTGTGTGAACATGTATTTACATTTCTTACATGTATATTTTGGAACAATCCTTGATTGTTAAATCTGGACCAACATAACAAAAGAAAGAAAGAAAAAAGATACTTTCTTTGACTACCAGTATGAGTAAAATTAAGTATGCAAACTATAACACACTGTTGCTGTTGAGAGTTAGTGTGCAATAAAATAACAAAACCAGGCATTTCAGTGAAAAACTTTGACTAAAGAAGAAAGTTGTGCAGTATAAGAATGAGCACATTCAAAATCACATCATAAAAAGGTTCAGAGTGCAAAACCCCCAGAATAGTCTGATCCGACTTATTCAAATTTAGTAACACATGTTCTCTGCTGTGGTGACACTGTGACTGCAGATCATTTGGGTCTTTGACCTCAGTTGTGGCTCTCAGGCAGAGCGTCCTCTCAAACGCCCTTGAAGTGTTGCCTCAAACACACAGATTTGGAGCCCTCCCTAACCACAACCATGGCCTAACATCTGGAATCTAAAGCAACTTATTGGTCGAGCTTTGTTTGGAGCAGCATGGTGTGCAGGAGGAAGCACAAAGTCTTTGGGGAGGGTTAAATTACATATCTCATCATTTTAAAAAGGCCAATTGAGAGAGAAGTAAGAGTGAGACCTGCAAAAACTGAGTCTGGACAAAAAAACTTTAGTCAGCAAAATCAGTTCCCCAAAGCTAAACAATGATATAAGTTGGCTACCTTCGTGTATAACCCATAACATACCAGCGTGCTTATAGAGCCGAATGAAGAGTAGCAACGGAGCAGCCGAGAGAACAGCTACCACCGAGTTATCTGAACAATATCAGCCATGAGCAGACGGAGAGTTGGGGTTCTTGAACTGTGGTATGATGAGCGCAATACAAACAGGTAGGGAGTTGAACCAGAAGGCAGGTGAGTGATGCTGCCTCCATGACAGATAGGAACACACACACAGAGCAACAAAGGAGGAGTAGCCAAAAGGGAAAACAGGAAGGGAAGGGGAAAGAACTGGAGTCATGGCAGAAAAATTTCGACGTTGTGCTGTAGTTGTGGTTTTGTTGTGTTTTGGAACAAAAAACAAAGGTCATAGCATGTATTAAAGGTACTTACTTAAGGTTGGATGAACTTCATTGTCACAGTTACAATAATAAACTATACAGTATAGATCACAGGCATTTAAAGAGTGTCGCAAAGTGAGTTGACCCAGTGTTGCCATCTTGGCATTTGCTCCCATTAGTATTTATAGCACCGCTGGGTCGTCTTGCTCTACCATTCACAGAGGTCACGTTGTGTTGCCCAAAATTATCTGATGAGTTAAAAATCAAAAATTGCTCACATTATAGCATTTTATCTGGTCACCATAAAACCTTCAGGGGAAACAACATGTTTTTTGTTTTTATTTTTTGCTTTACTGCAAAGGGCAATTAAAATACAAAGGTCTGACAGATATATATATATATATAAATATACTAATTTCTAATTTTATACCCCATTGATAATCTTGGTGTCAGATCTAAAGCCATCTGTTCTCAGCAAGCATAAAGAAAATGCTGACTAGTACATTATTACTTTGAATCATTAATATATTTTTCTAATTGCGAGTGTACAGTATGACCTTAACGCCAATTGCCTTGCTTGGACAGAAGTCACAACAAACAAGTTCAGGGTCCAAACTTGTTTTTTTTTTTTTTATTATTTTGTTCAAATAGGAAACTTTACATTGTTACTTAATTAGATAGAAGACAAAATAATGGAGAAAAAAGTTATTCCATACCTGTATCTGATATAATTTCTTTTCAGGGCTTTCCTCTCAACTGACCCCATTTGAACATCTCCCATAACCCCCCTGCAGATAAGCACTACGCTCGCATAGATAAAGACATGATAAATACACATTTCCCTTTGTCATCTCAGCTCATATACATATGAAGTACTCAAATGTGTGACTTGTGTTGATTAATCAATTGGCTAAAACAAATTTTTACAACCCAGCTCCTCCGGGGTGTTACCTCGGGCACTGTGAGGTCTGCATAAATCATAAGTCAGACCAATCTGATGATTGCAGCAGGGAAAAGCCCTGCTTTTGCACCGCCTCTGCCAGGCCTAATGTTATTTCCCTCCCCCGAAATGCATAATAACAGTAATGATAATAATGATATGTGCATCAAGCCCAGCTCATAAATATCAGGATCATTCTGGCTTGTATGGATTAAAAACAGCCCAAACAAGGGGCAAGTGGCTGCTGTGCCAGTATCTGTGTGGATGTTACAGAAAGAGAGCAAAACAACAGACATATTGCTCCTGGGGGGTGACCCCTCAAGTGCATATTTTCTTCATTTGTATTTGTGATTGTGTGCCTGTGTGCATTTGTGCGTCCTCCCATTGTGCATGACAGATGACTCCAAGCAACTGTGACCCCCACACATCACCCCTCCATGCATATAAAAAACAGCCTACTGCTTCCATATCCCCAGTTATTGACTAGCTCCAGTGAGAGACCATTAATGTAATGACATCACACTGGCCATAACACACACACACACACACACACACCCCACAAAAAAAAGCATGCCAGCCCCAAGTGGTGACATCCCCTTCTTTCTGAAACAATTGATTAACAGTAGAGGTGAAGTGTTTTTCATTATGAAGCCTGTATGACAGCAGGTATGTCTTCCTATTTTTCCTAATGGGAGATCTTTAGGATTGTTAAAATGGGTGTAAGCTGCAACAACTTTATGTGCTTGTGAGTATTAATATGTGTGGAACAGCAGCTGGGGGGTAGCATTTTCATCTTACTAATTCAAGGACAGTTCCTAATCATGCAGAGTGAATACATGAAGATGTTGGATCAGATGCATTAACCTCTTGCATATTTACGTCATGGACGCTCACACACACACACACACACACATACAAGAGCATGCACGCAAGCTGAGTACATTCAAGCAATTTGTAATATTGAATAGCTGACATAGCAAGATTTCATAATCTATTGACAGTGTCCCCGCACAGTCATGCAAGGTGGCGGTGCTATTGATAAACACCGTGTCGGCCTGTCATCCATGTTCCTTCATCTGGGCTGATGTAACTGAGTGCAAAGAGCAGATCCAAGGGCCGCTACTGATGATGTCACAGTCCACATAGGGGCCGAGGACTCCAAGAACAGGGCTTTTCCATGTGCGCACGCAGAAAAATGGAAAGATTTGGGTTTTTTGTTTTTTTTTATGTCGAACAACCAAACGCCACATAGACAATCAACGATGTAGGCATTGCTTTATTGTGGTCAATAAAAACAGTGCAAAATGTATACATTGCATAATTTACAAAATCATACAACAGTGCCATAAAACGTTTCTCGAAAAGTACAGAAAACATAAATTGTGCTAGCTACTTAAAAATATATATATGAATTGGTTTCTGAGTAACAATGTAAGGCAACATCAGCTACAAGGACGCAACATACACATATGCAGGTATACAACACAGACTTTGCATGTACTCAAGCATACTAAGCATCTTCACAAACACTTAAATACAAATACCCAAAACCAAGAACCTAAATTAAGTCCGCAAAAGCCTTCTTCCAAAGGAATACATGAGAATGGTGTAATTTTTTTGTAAAAAATGAAAAAACAATTCAGTGCTATATTATTAACAGTTTATAATTCTACTCACTGGGCTAGTACAGTTGATACACTACACCCCAGGACACAATTCCCCCATGGGTGGCAATTACTGCCAAACACCCAACATCCCTCAACGCACACTTGTAAACTTACACACGGCATCCACAACATTTTTGTCCCTCCAATTAGAATTTTTAATATCCTGGTTGGTGTTAATGGAGATTAATGGCCAATCACCATGGTGAATTCCAGCGTCATCTATTATCATTCCCGCCTCGGTCCCAGTCCACTCTAATTACATCCTCAAAATACCCTCCGTATCACAACCCCCAGCAACCTAAGATCAATCAATAATTTTAATTTTCAGATGCCCCCCAACCTTGCTCCGCTGCCTACCCTCGTCCTCTGCTTTCGCCTCTTTCTTCTTCCTCCGTGCGTGTCGATATGTTTCCAAAGAAAATCATACGCTGTAGAATAAAGGCTGATGGGTAATTAATTACCCATCTCATCTACAGGCCCCTTTGAGTCCCTCATTTTGTCTGTTTGTCCATTCATTCATCCGGCTTGCATCTCGCTGGTGCCTTCTATGTTTTTCCTCCCTCACCGTCTCTCTGTCTGGCGCATGGGGGGCGCTTTCCACTCTTCCCCCCCCTTCTTGTCACATAATTAGCATGCAGATATGCATCGCCTGATTCGCAAGTCAAATCGCCTCGCTATTTCCTCCTGTCTGTGTCCCTGCTCCATTTTGGAGCGCTGATTGTTCTTATTCAAATCAGGTGTTTGATTTGGGTAACCCCCCTCTCCATCCACTCTACATGAACATTCATACATTTGAACATGCGCAGCACATGATAACGTTCTTTATCAGCAGGCACACAGAGCTTTGGTGCATCTGCCAATCATGCAAAATGTAAAACACGAAAAATCAAACATATTTCAAGTCTTCTGGTCATTTCAGAACACCTCAGATGTTGTACACCCTGTCTGAGTCCTGTTCTACATGTCCTGTATGCCAACAACCTCCCAGTGACATACATCATACCTCAGTGGCAAGTTTCATGTGATGTATGCTCCTCCTTTTGGTGTGAAAACCTCTTGTTTCATTGGCACATCTTCACACAGACAAGAATACAGTAGATTGTGTATTTTGCCCCCACAACTTTAAAAAAAAAAAAAAAAACACTACACAGATCCACTTATCTCTCTCCCTCGCTCTCTTTCTCGCACAGAGAGCGTGTCTGCTGCTACAGGAAGATGTTTGCTCAGCACATTTCAATATGAACATCATAATATTCTATCTAGCTGCCATCCGTTTCCTTGTCATAAACCAACACGAGCCAGCAGTTTTTATTCCTGAACACTGTGAGACAAAAATGACATTAATTTTCTCACCAAGTCAGATGTCATTACTTTAGGAAAAAAAAAAAAAAAAAACCGATTGTGGTGGGTTGCAACATCTATTTTTGATGGCCATGAAATAAGATATGCGGAGAGAGTCAATATTTGACCTTTGCCACGTTGCATAAATGGGGGTCGAATTGGAGGCCAGATCTCTATCTTTCACTCTCATTTTTTGCTTTAGGCTTTCATACATACTTAAATATCTCAGCCAGTGCATACTATCATATTGAAACATTAACTTTTCAGAATTCCTTCCCAGAAGAAAAGATAAGACAACTTCACTCGCCCCATTGAGCCAAGATGGCTGCAGTAAAACCTCATGGCATCTTTGGGCGATTTCCTGCTTTAGTGTTTGTCCTTCCATGTGATCCTAACATATAAACATACAGGCGGCAACAAGTGTCAGAGTGTAGAGAGAGATTTTCCTGTGTAGTCATGTCTTGGTATCGTTGGCACCAGGCCAGCTTTGCCATCTGTCTCCTCTTCCCCCTTCTCTCGTATCTCCTCCTCCTCCTCCTCCTCCTCCAAGCCAATCTGCTCTACATTTGCTATCATTACGTGCCTGCCATCCTTATGGCATATCAGAGGCAGGCGCCAGGCACCCTTCCTTTACCCCTCTCTCTCTCCTCCTCCTCCTCACGCCCCCTCTCCTCTCCTATTTCCGCGCCCACTTTGCCAAAGAGTTCTCTAAAGGGTCCAGGTGGCATCTTGCCCTGCTTTCCTCTCAGAGCCTGGGTGGAAAACAAAGAAGTGCGGCGAAGAGAACAAAAAAAGCTCCAAAACTGAGGATATACTCCTTTCCACATCCTGTTTGGAGCCTGCTGTGCTTCCTGTGCCTACAGGCTTGGTATTGGTTTGTTGTTGCTGTAGTTGTTGTTGTTGTTGTTGTTGCTGTTGCTGTTGCTGTTGTTGTTGTTGTTGTTGTTGGTGCTGCTGCTGCTGATTTCCATAATCCTCCCTCCTCCTGGATGACTGTTGCTTTTTGAGCTAAAAGGCTAGGAAGTAAACGTTCTTCAAACCATGGAACTTCCCAGGCTTTGATGCTATTGACGGGACCCTGGTACGTCTCATATGCCCACACACACATACACATGCACGTAGATGCTGCAGAGTGTTTCTCTCAGAGCTCCCTGCCACCTCGTCCGCCTGCTGACTCGAAAGAACTGGGAATACTATGGGATCTACCAGAGACTCACTCACACATACACACAGTCACATGCTGGATTTAATACGCACGTGCACCCGCCGGTCGTTTGAGGCTGCAGGAAAGTGAATAATCAATTAAGTATTGATTTCTTGTAAGATTTTGTAAATTTCAAAGGCAAAGACAAAGAGGGTAGCTTAAGGAGAGCCGCCGCGAGCAAGAGGAGCCGCAAATTAGCCAATAAACACAGACAAGGGAATAAACGAAGGTGAACAAACGGACCGCTCGTCACAGCAATATGCTTTTTTTGCGGGGGGGTTTCCCACTTTTGTTTCTACGTGCCCCTCAACATGAATTAATGCTGAATGCGACAATGTTTTCCTATGGAGACGAAGACATGGCGAATGGGCGAGCAAGGGTTAAAAGCAAAAGCTGCAGGAGGAGAGAGAGTGACTGGAGGACTTGGTAATTAGGCAGTCGGCAACACACGTCTCATCAGCATGCGGAGTATGCAAATTGACTGGCTGGCTCTTTCTTTTTGTCATGGATCAGAAGGCAAAAGCTGCAGAGAAGAATTAAGAGCTATTATTCTACCCGAGGAGAGGTTGATATATGCAAACGAGGGGGAGGAAGCGGAGAGCAAAGAACGCTCTGTAACCACAGAGATATATACAATGGACTCTTCTGCAAAGGACAGTCAAATACAATCACACAAACACACTTTAATTCTCCCTCGCACGCTGGGAGAATCTTCTACATTTGCACTGGAAGTAGCGAAGAGAGAACGACAATCAGACATACACCTTTATTCCCTATTATGCCTATCTCTGCATATTGATAAGCTGCTTCGTGGATGATAATTACCTTTTGGAATATCGAATTGCAAAACGAGCCTTGGAATGAACGAACAAGAAGAAAGAGCAGGGAAAAAAAGGGAAAGGGAGCAGAGGTATGCAAAGGCACTAATGATATTCACAGCAGTGACTGTGTGTCATCTGCCTGATGACAACGGCCAATTATAATGAACCATTGGCTCGCCGCCACAGATAAGTAGGCGAGAGAAGGATATGGGTGAAGAGGAGGGGGAAACGAAAAGAACTTTCCCGTCCATTTCTTCTTAATTTGCCGCTGATATTTGCAGATTCTGCGTCGTGTGGATTTACAGTAATGATGCTTGTTGAAAAAAGAAAAGAAAAAGAAAAAAGAAATGACAACCTTTCCTTGCATTGTCCCTTGAATGGAATAAAGGCCACAAAAGATGAGAGTATCCCTCCATGTAGGATTTATGTCTGCTTGGGGTGGTATTCCATCGGCGTGTTGCTTCAACTGGGCTTTGGTTCTGATGGCACTTGCTCCTGTACCAGCCATCTCTCTGACGAGCCAAAGGATATGTTGGAAAACACATATACACAAGCTTTCACACACACAGCAGCATCGTTCACAGTGCCGCCCTCTCCTCTTCCTCATCACACTACAAAATGACTCCCCATCACCGTTTTGCATATTTGCATGCTGCCCCGCCTGCCACAAAGGACTAAACAGCCGTATGCAAAACAGTCTGGTATCCCCACTTACATAGCGATGAGACGAACTGTGTGTAAAATAGTGGAAGGGGGGCGGGAGCTGGGCAGGGGTAAGACACAATGGGGGGAGGAAGACAGGAAGGTGGGGGGGGGACATGAGGGCCACAGGGGAGCTTGTTGGCACTAAAAAGGGGCACGTGCGGTGATACCACTCCTACTGTGTGATGACAGAAAGAGGCGGGCGTGGGAAAAACAGAGGAGTGAAGGGGGTGGATGAAAGGGAAGGAAGAGGAGGGAGACGGGAACGAGGGCATGTTGGCACTAAGAGGGGGCACGTGTTGCCAGAGGAGGAGGGGCGACGTGGGTGGGCGAGGTGCAATGGGAGGTTCAGGGAAACGGGGGGTTGGTTGGGGGGCGCAGTAGGGGGTGGCACTAAACACAGCTGAGTGTCTAGAGAGGAAGGTTTTTCAGATTGAGGGGCCACCTGCATTAAGGAGGAATGTCATCCCATTAAAACACAAGACACACAACTCACCTACATATACACACACACACCGCTTATCAGATCTCAGGGGAACATACCAGGGGGTGTGGCTGCCATGCCTGTGACGGAGCGTGGTAACTTCAACACAAAATACCCACGTGTGCTTCCGCAAAACCCGCAGGGATGCTACTGACATGTGTGCACACTTTCTCACACACACACACTCACACTGTTTTGCATACACAGATGCATCAGGAAGCTCGGTCTTCACTGCAGACCTGGCTCCAAGCCAAGAGTTCTCACACTGTGCGTCTGGTAGCAAAAAACACACAAAAACACACACAAGGATACTGGAAGGTGTTTTGATACACTGCTTTTTTTAATGTCACTTTGAAGGAACATGGTAGAGTCCTCTGTGTTTGACTCTCTTGTGTGCGACGTTTTATTGCATGACACAGTGGACCCTGATCTTTCAGCCACTGCTAACCCACCAATGAACCTACTGTATCTCAGCCTGTACGTTGACAAGACGCACTAAAGGTGTTTTATCTTTTGTTACTCAGTATATTTATGTTTTCACTTGCAGTTATGCTCAATGATTTTATAGACTGAATCTTATTGTTATCTTCTGTAATTTTATAATAAAGTTTATTGTTCAGCTACACAGCTGTAAATTGTGCCTAATGATGATCAAGATAATCAATGGTGTGTTTGCCCAGTGCAGATTCTTGTATGAATGCTTCCTTTCATGAGTTGCGACATCATACCTTGTCAGGTCATTGAAAAGATTGAATGTAGAGTGACAAGAAAAGTAGCACTGTAGTCAGTGGCAGCTTTACCAAAATCACCGCCTAGAGTAGATGTCGTAACTGTTAGGCCGAGATCCAAGACCAGCTGTGGTGTGAGTGGCACGTGTAGGTGAACCTTGACCTGGATGACAGCAGACTAAATTGGTTTGACTCAAGTCAGGAGTTCACGTTCACTGTCTTGAAGTCATCCACTGGCAAGTCGATTTGATTATTTTCACATTCACTTCTAGTTTAAGAGCGATAGTAGTTTCACATGTCCTTCATGAGATGCAAGCCTATAGCTTTTAGCTTTGCTAAGTGAATCATCAGTGGCAGTATCAAATTACCCTCAATAGAGACCAAAGGTTACTTAAAGGCCTTTTAGTCATCCTTGCTGGAACACCAGCTAATTTACAGCAGACTCATTAGACTAACATTAAACACAATTTCCTGCCTACAAATTTCATTTGGTAGAAAAATCATTACCATGGCAATAATAAACAAGCTTATACAGTAGTTGCTAATGGCAATTTGAGTAACCTAATGTCCTTAGCAAACCCCACAAATAGCAACAGTAGCTTGAACAGCTATGACCAAATCTGTGTTTAACATAGATGTTGACATGACAAGATTGCTTTGGAGCTTTTATTTTCTTTCTGTTTTCTTTCTTTTTCTTTCTTAAGCTTTGTCTCAGGCCTGGACCATGACAGTGGAAATATAATGTTTCATAACTGTCAGTGCACAGGGTTGTGTGTAGCCTGGGGTTGCTGTGCTGAACAATAAACTATAATTTGATAGATGAGAAATTACAGTGGTCCATCTACTGTGCAGGGCCCTCACCCCGGGCAACGCAATACTGCACCAGATGATGTGTCACATTTCTCTGAGAAAGGGAGAAAAATGAAATTATTCTTTTATACTTTGTTAATAATGTCTGCCTGTGTTTTGAATGTAGAAACCCTGTTTGTTTTATGCGGATAAACTCAGCAGATGGCTGTTAGGCCTCTCATCGGCACTGCCAATTATTAAAGGCCCCCAGTCCCTTTAAGCTCCCCACGTTGCAGTGTGAGAGGTGCAGGCGGTAACAATAAGCCTCTTAGTTCATTTGGTGCATATACTGTTGAGAACACCACCGATTTATATTTACCAGTCACTTAACACACACCTCCTCCTCTCTCCCACATGTGGAGAGTCACTGTTATAGGGAGATATGCATCATAGGTAAGTAGTCCATCTTTGTTAGCCAATGCATTTACCATTAGTGAATGTAAATCTCTTTGAGCCTGGTGAATTTGCTGTGGATCAGGAAATCATTTCTATTCTTTTTTTTTTTTCCCATGACATTTTGGTTGAGAACTACTCCAGCCAACCTGAAGTACCCCTGGAGCATGCTCCTATGCTGTATCATTTGTGGCAACAAACGTCAAACAGGACTGATTTGAAATGGTCCCATGGTGAGTGACTGACAGCCATGTGAATTAACCCCATATCTGCATTCCTACTGGAAACTAGTGTCTAAAAAAAAATGTTATTTGTTGGCAGCACTAATAAGACATATTAAAGAGAATGTTTAAGTTTGACTATTAAACTGGAATTGTACTGCAGTGGGCTGAGGATAAGGTAACGCATTTGCAGGGAGATAGGCAGCTATTTATCATCCCTGTTGTGTAAGCTGCTGCTTTATGATCTCACCACTAGGGTCACTGTGAGGTGTGTATTAACTTTTACTGTGCCCACATCTAACAAGAAAGAAATCCATTCAAATCTGCCCCAAGCAGAGTCTCTCATTGTCTGATCTCACACACACACACGCACATTTATATATATTTATATGACTATTGTAGAAAGACATTTATGCTGTTAAGAATGTTACATTTTTATTATAAGTGTCACAAGCTCCAGCCAATAGCGGGAAAGCTAATCCCTCTCCTTTGTTCTGTGTGTTGTCCATATTCTCAGACAACAGTAGTGCTGAAGTCAATGGAGGAAACAATTTGTCCTCTTTTTGAAGCTGCTGAAGCTCACATCCTCAGAAGGTGGTGATGTCATGTGAAATGAATGGCTTTTATTCCTCAGTAATTTTACAATCTTGGCATGAAACCTTATATCCTACCCCATTCCTATTAAGAAAGAGCCCCCCTCATCCCCTTCTTCTTTTTTAACAAGAGCGATCTGATAGATGTTCAGAAAGATGTTTTTTTTTCATCCCCTTTGTTCTGGTCAGTGGGCTCATGCAATGTTTATTAGATTAAAAGTCAGTCTCTGCGACGAGTGAGAAGGTGAAAAAATGCAAAACACAAAAGAGAAGCCTATCGCAGGCTCTGGCAGCGCTCTCTCTGCTGGTCTTTTTATTACAAATTGAGACCAAATCACTTTGGAAGGCACCATAGAGGGGAGGGATAGATTCGTCTGTGATTTAAAGCAGCAGTATGTAGTACAGCCTTTATGATCAGAGCTCGCGTCGGCGTCTGACAATTAACGTGCCTCCAGTTGGTTTTATGGCCGGATTCAAACAGCGAGTGTGTTTCATAGTGATGATAGAGTGGACATAAATAAGAATATACATATGTGAAATCCATAAAGGGTTACCAAATGGTTTATATGGGAAAGGGAAGTTGGGGTGGGAGAGTTCATCCTCCACATCTCAACTGTCACAGCAGCTTTTTATGATGTTCAACATTAGTGGGGGTTGACATGTTCTGTTGCTTCAGATGTGCCTGGTTTGTTCAAACAACTGAATATGACCAAAAGGACCCAGTCGCATTGACAACCTCCTTTTTTGGTCCTCGTACAGTAACAGTCAGGCAAAAATAAATGAGTGGGAGCTGATTGTTAAATTGTGGAGCTGAAACAACAAATGATATATTTACAATGCTGGTATTAAACCAGTTGGCTATGGATGATTTTTTTTTTTATTATTATCTTTAATGAGTTTAAGATCTATTGCTGCTATTACCACATAAAAATGTATGTATTTCTTTGATTGCAGTCTTTATTGCCCCGTTCTGTTTAAAAGCATGCTCGTGCTGCCCATCTAAATATTTAAACAGTGTTGAGTCTGGCTTCTCATTGTTTCTTCTCGGAAATTCCTCTTTGCATAAATGTAAATAAGGAAGAACATTGTGTAAGTGTTCATGGATCTTCATCCCATGTGTTTGATTGCAGGGTTGTAGTTACTCTGTGGGTAACTCTAAATGAACTGCACTCAGGTTAACTTCCTTTTAATATTAAGAGAAGCAAAAAGAAAGCCAGATCCAAAGCCACTGTTTCCTGAAAAGCGACATGTTAAGTGACACAAAGACAGCTTACAGAAGTCAAAGCTGTTTCAGGCACCAGCGCACACTAGCCTCAAGTGAAGAACATTGACTTAAAGTCAGGCTCCGGGATTCCTGCTGTTCTTTACACTGGTGACACCGGGGCAACGTTATATAATAATAAAGGTTTAAAACAGAGGTAAAAGAGGTTAACCCTAACCTTCCTCGAATCAATATTACATTCTATTAATCACCTAGCAAACTTAATATTAGTGACTTTGGCCCCACCTGTCTCACCTACACCAACAGCTCAGAAATAAAGACAAATGCCTCTTAAAGCTTAAAGTTTCAATGCTGTAGCTTAAAAAAAAAAAAACCCAATTTCACCTTTCTGGGCTATCTTGACAAGGTCTCATGTCACAACTCATTTACGTTACATTTTGTGTTTTTCCAGATGCCGAACAACCAGCACTTTATCTGAGCATGTTGCATTTAAATTCAGATCTGTGTGAAATCGTTGGTTTGACAGCATGTGTACAGTTCCATCTGCAACACCAAAAAATACCCAACACCCCTTTTCTTTTTTGCTTTTTTCGCAATGACAAGACATTTACCCTGGGTTTTTTTGATTGATGACGTTTGTTGTCTGTGTTACAGCACTGATTCAAACACTGATAGGACTCTTTGTTGTCCATGTTAAGCCTTTCAGTCAAGGGCCTTACAGGAAATATAATAAATAAATGCTGTATTTCACAGTTTGGCAAAAATTTTTCTTTGATAATATCTATTCTGGGCTAATCTTTTTTATGGACACCCTTTTTTGTCTTTTGAAGATCTGTAGCAACAAAGAAACAACAAATTAACTTTGTGAAAAAAATAAAAAATACAGCAATTTAAAATTCCCAGGCACGAAATATGTTGAAATATACTTTAAAAAGGCATAAGAATATCTGTTCATGAAAATCAACTGGCCTTTTTCTTTCCCTTCCCTGAATAAAGCTGTGTGAGTCAAAAGACATGCTACAGTAGACAATGTTCTTGGACAATCAACACCACAACTCTCTGCTTATCTTGCCCTCCTTCCTTCTCTGCAGCCATCAGCTGCATTATCCACCTTTCATCAGGCCAGACCATTGATTCTCCACCCGGCAGGGGGTCCTTTCAGTGTGCGGCCTAATATTCTCATTATGTGTCCTGTATGGTCCCTTTGCTGATGACTGGCTGATTACCATCTCATTAAGAGACATGGCCAGGCAGGGAAGAGAAGGACCTGTCACAGTTTAAGGAGCTCATCAGAGCACAGAAATAATACATGCTGGAGACTAGCTTCGTATCCGATGATACCTGAAGGAAAATGATTCCTTTATCTGACCAAATAGGAAGAGGAAAAAATTACTGTAAAATTGTTCTGGGAATATAAGGGATGTAGTTATTTTTCCCACACATTTGATCAGTTTTAATGTTTTAACTCAGATATGTTCTTGTTGTAAAAACATAGCGATTATCAGAATAATAATAATTATTAAGGAAGTAAGTAATACTTACAGTTATATTTCTAGATTCAATAGATAAAAATAGGCGGGAGTGGATCAGGCAGTATTATTTACACCAACAATGATATTCAAAATAGACAAAATGTACAGTGACATTTAGAAATTATATTCATATTCTTTAATTTACTGGTTAATGATTTACCTTGTTTCGGGTTCAGGCTCTTTAAAGGTTTGTTGACGGATTCTGTGTGACACTCGCATGTTTGTGTGTCTCTGTGTGCAAGTGAATCTTAATTCCAGCATCCATGTGTGTTGGTGGGGGATAAAAATCCCAAGGTAATCTGAAGCACAAAGGCAATGTCATTATAGACATGGAGAGACATTATTCTAAAATGGCAAGTGATGCAGTGCTGAGACAGTAGATAAGGTGAAGGAAAATGTAGAGGAGAGAGTGAATGCTTGAATTTGTCATGGACAGATAAAAACAGGCTAGGGCCAGGCTGAAGGATGCTGTGATAGGGGCCCTCTTCCCTTCTTCTCTCCCCTACCTCCCTCCCTCTCACCATACCCTCCTCACTCTCTTTTTGAGGTTTATCTGACACACGATGAATGCAGCAATTTTATCTGAATAGACAAAGGAGCGGTGACATGCAGCCTCACTCTGACGATTGACCTTGAAGGAGATGAAGGGAAGGAAGGAAAACGGGAGGGAGGGAAGGAAGAAAGAGAGAAATGGTCACGGTCGTTACTGCCTCTGTCTGGTTGTTACAACTCTCTGAGCTATCTTAATGTTGCCAGAATGCAGCTAATAGACAACGCACATGTGCTTGTGTCGCCATTGTTAAAGCAGCTGATGCACACCTTTGTGTACACCACTTTTGTTTTTAACCCCAAATTTGAGAAAAACATGAAAGCCCAGTTCTTTGCTGATTTAGCCTAAAGTGAAATGACATATCTCTCTTTGGCATGGTGAATTCAGAACATTGGCCTACTAGGCAGAAAAGTCAGTTACAGTACTTTAATGCAAAAGTCCACCTTAAACCAGTTAATTGAATTAATGAAACCTTGCAAGTCCGGTTGACATCAGCTGATGTCACAGCTACAGTGTGAGAGCAGTTTAGAGAAAGATGGCACATTTTCCTCAATCTTAGGCGCTGTTTAGAGCAAAGGCTTCTTCCTGCAGTCGATAATTGTCATCATAATGGAAATTTTGGAGACAACAACAGCAGCCTGAACAGTCCATAATGCAACAAAGGTGCAAGATGTGTTGCATTGTGAGTTTGACACAAGACTTACTTGTTGTAGGGTTAATGTCCTTGCACTGATGCTTTCTGAAATTACACCTTAAACTAACAATTGGCTGAAACGAGCTGTGGCACATTCTCCTGGAGATGCTGAAAGTCTTCCTATTTGATGACAGACACATCGAAAAGTCAATTACAACATTATTTTGGAATTCAAACTGGAATCCAGGGAGGAACAAAAACAACTACGTTTGGAAATTTTAATTGCTTGATCAATTAGATACATGCGAAGATTTATTTATTTATCTTACAGAAATAACAATGGAGTTAATGTAGCTGGATTTAAATCTAATGCATACTTTCCTGCCACTAATGATTATGAGTAACCAATGACTTTTCTTTCCTCTTCCAACATACAGTCAAAGTATAAAGTTGTATCAGTATCAGTTGATCAGTGGTTTATGTTGCTCACAGCAAAACATTGAACATGAACAGCGTACTTAATAATATCAGCAAACATCATCAAGCTAAACCCAGACATGTCTTTCTGTCTTTGTTCTTTCTTGTCCAGAGATGTCCTTACTATTCTGCAAAGAAAATAAATTTATTGACAAAGTCCCGACTCAATGCCATAAGACACAGAAGATTGTAGACAGATGACTGTTCGTTCACTGGTTTGTGAGGGGTTGTGACCACAACTGAACGTAAGTGGCATCAACCTTCAGAGTCTCTTTTAACCCGAGATAGCAGCTGTTTGATGTTACCTGGAGTGTATATGTTGATCTTAACACACTTTGGCACACCTAAAGTCTGTAGTGTACGGCTGCAAGTTGAAAGGGAACAGGGTTATATATGGCCCACAGCTGGCATCTTCACATGTGATGGGAGGCTTACCCGCAGCACAGACTTGAGTTCTGACCAAACCAATTAAAAGATGTGTTCTGACATCGCTACACAAACACAGAGCTATGTCGCAGTTATCATGTGAAAGACATGCTGAGGACATGGCATGTGTGGATTTGTCTGAACTTTCCTGAACTACATGTTAGTAATTTTAAATGTCAGTAATTCTCTATGTCACTGAGCAGTCACTATGTAGTTTGAAACAGGAAAAGAGTCATTTCACTTATTGGGCTGAACATCAAATATTATTTTAATGACAATATGGAATATAAAGCAACACATACTCCAAGAATGAAGGAAACATTCACGATAAGGCAAAAATTGCTCACGATTTAAGATTCTGCATGCAGTCTAAGAAAGGAGGAAAAACACGAGTGGAATCATTATTTAAAAACGGAGATACATTTAAGGCCAGTCTTTGGTCGTGAAGTATATTCTGAATTGCCTTCTTACTTAATTACTATAATCAAATTCTCAGTTTGAAATAATGTATAAATGCATGTGTCATCTGCAAAGCAATGTTGAGAGATACAGTGAAATTGATGAAACAGTCACCATGTAGGTATGAGACAGCAACCACAAAAAGCAGCTGAGGGCTTACAATGTGCCAGTTTTCTAATTCAGTCATGAAGATGTGATCCATTTTTGCAACATCAGCACTCGAGTAAAGTAGACACACAAAACTCAGAATTTACAATTGTGACCCTCAACACTACACTTTGTTCACCATTCGGTTGATTGAAGATATAATTCCAGCCACTTAGAGATAGTTTTTGAAGGAAAACTTCTGAATGAATGAAAAGTAGCTTCGAGGCTGGCCCGCTAATTCAAATTTTAAGAAATGAAACTTAAGCCAAACATGCACCAGAAGGAATCACACATTCATTTTTACGGTTTACATTTCTCTCCAACATTCATTTTTGTATGAATTGTCCTCTCAGGAGTTTTATTTATATACATCTACTCCGCACACAAGACATGTTTATGTCTATGGAAAGTCCCAAATATGCTGATCTGAATATGTCAGAAAAATGTTCACAGTCAACATATTTGTTTACTGCAAAGGTTTGCCAACCAGTACGCAGCATTGATAATTATTTTCTGGTTATCTTTTGGCACTGATGACATTTGGTTAAGGTTAGTTAAAGATCCTAGTCTCGTTTCATACAAAAAAGAAAAAGAATCACAGTGACATAAGACATATGTATTTACATTGAACCAAAACATCAGATTCTCTCAATCCTAGCTTGAATTAAAGTGTTTTTGTTTCCTAAGTCCCAAATCATGCATGAACTGAGTCGTGCGCTTCGTGTGCTCCCCATTCACTGCCCAGTGACTCCAGTTGCTGTAAATAAATGCTCTATTTGTTCAAATCCAGCCAGTGTATATGTTTCTGACAAAACATTTACTGCTACAGTTAACTTCTATATACATCTTGCTTTTGTAATACATTTTGTGCATGAAAGGTTTTCATGGATTTGACCTGATAATTAGGCACCACACATGAAATCCAGTCCACCAAAGCCAATGATTTGTCCAACCAACATGATCTGAAGTGAGTTTAGATAGCTTATATTTATTTGAAATGAATAATGGTCCCAAACAGGGGAACAAACACTCCAGGGAGATTTAAAGTCACATGTGTTCACTTCAAAAATGTCCCCTTTTGGGACTCATGGACGGCCCAACCTCCCGCTGTAGCTCTGTCAGCTGCTCAACTCTTCCCCCTCTGGTTTCCGTGTAACTTATACTTTATTTTATTGGTGAGCAAAGTCATCAAATGTTCAAGAAACACTGGGATGACATCTCTTTGGGCCAAAAGACTTTTCAACTTTTTAAATTTAGCTTTTTCCTAGAGCTCAGGCCAGATGAAATATATCCAAACAAAACCTCTTAACACAATTTAAACATGTGGACTTCCCCTTGATGTATATTTAAAAAACAACAACAACAAAAAAAACCAAGTATACTGTGCGACACTAACAAATTTCTTGACGCCGATTGTCTCATAGCTACCGCAAACCCCTTCCATTCAGAATGCAGCTGAGATAGCGTTTTCACTCCCCCATTGCTGGTGTAATCATTAATTTTTTTATACAATTGGGAATAAATTCAGGTGTAAAGGGGTTAAGGTCCCATTCATTTTTGCTGAAACATGAGCTGTAGTGAAAATAGTCACATGGTAGAACCCCGATAATCCGTTCAAATAAGTTTTTCAGTTTTAGAGACATAAAAAATGCACTTTATTTTATGAATGTCAATTGATGTACTGCCAGTTGACCAGTTTTAGTGCAGTGTTAAGATTTTCACTGGGTCGCTGTCTAACAGGTGTGCGACTCTATCCAGACAGTGATCTTTTAATCTGCTAATGTGGAGGAAAGAACAATCCCACATCTGGAAGTTTTACTTCTCGGTAATTACGGAGCTGCTAGCAAGCAGCCCCCTGAGCATTGGAGAGGAAGAATGACCTGCATTCAGCTCCAAACACAGACAGACGTGATAACATTTAGAGGGGGATGAAATTTGTGTTAATTTCGTATGACTTACCTTTTCCAAACCAATTTGGTTTCGCTCTGTTTGTTGACATTGCTTTTAATGTGATGCCTGTGACATGCATTTCCACAACAAATGGATTAATGTTTTTCTATGTTCCATGTATTTTTTCCTCTCATTTCATTCCCCTATAGTCTCTCGCTCTCTCTTGCTGGATTTCATCTAGACAGGTGCTTCCTGGCCGGACTTTGACATAAAATTAAACACAAGTCCAGATGTGAAGTGTGTGCTTCCATGTGTGCGTGCATGTCTTAAGAAAGACAAAATGAAGGACAGAGAAAAACATGTTCCCCTTTGCATACCACAGAGACAGGAATGAAAAGGAATAAAGTAAAACTATAATAAAAAAGGGGATGGTAATAAATAATCTGGCCGTTAGGGACAATTTGTGAAAAATGCAATCTTATAATTTTAACAAGTTAACTTTCCGTCAACTTCCTAAAATTCAAGCACAACACCGGGACATGCAAAAGGACTAATTAGTTCACTGCATTTTCATTTGTTTTACTTCCTGAGAAATACAAACAAGTCCAAGTATCGTCGCTTTTATTCGGTGTCAGCCTTAAGCTGATTCCAGGTTAATGGCATCACAATGCAGCTTTCAAAGACCGATTAAATACAGTCGTCTAAAAGACATGCTTCTCCGCTTTCTCCTTTGCTTCTCTTGTCCTTGTCCTGAATGGAGGGACAGGAGAAGGGGGAAAAAGAGAGGGAGAAATGGAAAGGTCATGAGTGATGGATGCTTTGTGTGTGTCTGTCATTCCCAATTACTGAACTTTGCCTCTTAAAGCGTCGCTCAGATGCATTTCTCATTTCTGCCTTTCTGACTGATGAAGAGCAGGCTCTGACTGGGGGCACTGTGTGTTTTAAACACCGCTTCACTAGTCAATCAGTATTTACCTCAGATACAATACACTGCAGCAGCTGTTCCTGCTCTGCAGTGTTCCTCCTCTCTAACGTTTCTTGATTTGTATTCATTCTCACGTGCTGTTATCAAATGTATAGTTTCCCTGCGCTCAGGTCTGTTATTGTGCGATGCAAAGAAAAATGAGATTACATATCATGTTTTTTTAAAAAGTAATGTTCAAAGCTACTAAAATACACTGCTGGGAACAGAGCCGTGGGGGAAGGCTGCACATTGATACTGAGCTGTGCAGATGCATAAAATACCTGCAGTTAGTACTTCTAACAGCCACGTTTAGAGCTCATCAATATTGCGTTTCCAACATTTTTAAAGATACACAAATACACAGAAGAGTTTATCGTTGAATACCAAGAAAAGTGTAATAAAACTCCTAAATTCATTTGTGTACGGTACATAGATTGTCTTTTCAGTGATCTTCTTGAAGACAGTGTTTATGGTGCTTTCACTGACCCTCAATTTAACTCAGTGTGGGCTGTACAGCTGCCTTATGGGGTCTCGGGTGTTATTTTAAAGGGGAAAGAAAGAGAGAGTGGAGGGACAGGTGCTATGGCAGGCAGCTAGGTTAATCTCCTCTGTGCTCTGTCAGCCTCCTCGCAAAAACTTTAAAAAGTGTCGTGTTGACTGGCTGTAACACTCTGACACTCCGCAGACATAGGAAGAGGAGGTGGGAGGGAGGAAGCGGGAATTGAGACAGAGCAGGAGGGCTGGAGACAGAGGGATGGAAAGAGAACTGATGATAAAAAAAAATAAAAAATCAAGTACATACTTTCAAAAGCGAGCAGAAACCCTCAACACCTTCCTCATTATTGCATATATATATATATATATATGTGTGTGTACTTTTTTTTTTCTTGCCCACTGACTATATTAAAATCTTTCCCTGTTAATACATCTATTTTCTGCTCGTGAAAACCTCCCTAAGTGTCACGATAAAGGTGGAGGTGGTTTGTGAGGTCAGCCTGAGGAGAGCTTTACGAGACAAGCTGCACTGATATATGGCTCACGGAGACTCCATTAAAACCCTGGACCTGCGCCATTTGGGAAAATGGAGGTCACTCATACTCGGGGTCATGTGACATCTATAAAATCAAACTTTTTCTTAATATCTGGTCATATATCACCTGTTTTTTCCCCTCTTTTCTTGCTAATGCTTGAATCTTAAACAATAGGGCAAGGGTTGAGGATGATCGTTTTTCAAAGTGCGGGTGTGTTTGGGGGGGGTTTATTATGTGCATGGGGGCTGGTAAGGTGAACAGGGTGATGCTCACTTTTTGATAAATGTACTAGATCAGATCTGCAGGGAGCACAAGGGGGGCAGTTGGTATTGCAGGAAAGACAAGAACAGGTGTGTGAAGGCTTGGTTGGGAGTCCCCCTTTGTTTCTCCGTCTGTCTCTCCTTCCCTGTCCTCCGTCACGCTCTTTTTCTCCATTTGTCGTGCTCAGCTTCTCATTTCATCTGTCCCTGCAGGTAACCTAATTAAAGTGACTTCATGCCCTCTCTCTCACTCACCTTCTACACAGATAATTGTCTCTGTCTCTCGCGTTCATTCAGCCTCTCTCTTATCCTCACTCAGACTCCTCTGTTTGAATCTTAACTCATCTTAAACATATACCCATTCTTTTGGTCCAGCTCCTGTCTCTGCTCATACTGTATACCCTTAAATCCAAGAAACATGTCATTTCCCATCGCTCCCTCCCTCTTCCTCTCTGGTTCTTCCTTTCCCTTATCTTCATGTCTCTTTAAGCCAGAGTGGGTGTCCTGTCTGTCTACCTATGGCTCCCAGCTCCCCAGGGTAGCATTTCCAGGCTTCATTTGTTTGAGGGCTTTCTAATCTGGGGACTGGGACAACCTCAGTCCACCGTGCCCTCGTCAATCATCCCCGCAGAGGAACAGAGAGCAGGTGAAGAAGGAGTAGAGAGGAAGAAGAAGACTGGGGGGTGATGGCATGATTAGTTATGTCCTCGCTCTCACCTACCCGCCCCATCTCCAGAAACTACTGCTCCACCATCACTCCAATCTCTCCCTCACTTACTCCTTTTGCCTTTTCCGTATCTTCCTCCCTCGCTGCCTCTCTATCTATCTTACCTTCTTATCTGGCTTGCGCTTATTCCTCTCTCTTGCATCCCGAGCGCCAGCCTGTAGCGCCAGCCTTCCCTCCATCCGTCTGTCTATTTATCTGTCAGTCTGATTGTCTGACCTCAGCCCCGACGGTGGTCCCTTTTGTGTCTGCGGACAAATGAGGATGACCTTTTATTGTAAAACAGACACCTATGGGGAGGGATGAAACTGCCTGTGTTTAAATTAACAACAGAGAGAAGAGAGGGAGAGGGAGGCCATTTCAAACAGAGAGAGGGAGTTGGCGAGAGGGAGAGATAGTGTAAAGTTTTTGAACTTCTAATAATTATAGAACAGTGTTTGCGTCAAACTAGCATGGCCACTGTTCAATAATAAAGTCCCCCACCTGGCTGGCAGCTATTGATGAACAGTGGTGGAACAGTGAGGAGCGGACCTCTTGAACGTGCCCCAGACCCATCAGTATGGGTGCATGAATTATAAATGGCATTGACAGTGGAGGCCATAAGAGTAGACGGAGTATTATTGCACATGAAGGTCCATTCTGATTTTGATTATTTTTATTCCAGGGGGCTCACAAAAGGCCAAGAGACCGTTGGTGAATATTCTAAAAGGGCACAGGGCTGAGATGGGCTTGATGGCAGGCTTTGATTTCTGGCTAATAGCCACTTCAAACAGGCTTGGACGACCCGGAGACAGGGGAGGAAGATGACACTAGGGCTAAAGGACAGAAGGACACACAAAGGGAGGATACACAAACCGCACCCATGGAAGATATGTTACATTGAGGCATACAGTTGAGGTGTTTAGCTGCCATTCATACTGAGAACTTCAAGTTGGACGCAACTACACGCATGTGGCTCATGTACATGTAAACACTTGAACACCGTGTTAGACATATGGAGCCTTTTAAAGTAATAAAATCTGTCCAGCTAAACAATGTTTTTTACTCAAACGCAAAGAAAACTGAGATTGTTTTAATGGTTATGTAGAGTGTTTACAGCAACATGTTGCCAAGCTGTGGGAGGAGATTAGCTATTTTCCTAATCATGTTTATAAAGGCAGAGTGGGTCTCAACGCTCACAAAGTTGTCCCACAAGAGTCAAATCCGCTGCTTAAAAATTACACACAAAAACAAAAAAATCATTTACTAGTCTCTTGTGGTCGTTCCGCATCTTATTTGCAAAACCTCATACATGACAGGGCAGTGCACAGTAACATGCATAACAGGATGCGTAGACAATTTTAGAAGAGTATTATCTAAATCCAGGCACAACTTTGCTTTGCAGGATCTAGTAAAACAAATGCACGTGTTTGTCCGCGTGTGCATGAACACTCAAAATAAGACCTCATAACTTTGTGGATTAGGATGCTTTTTACATTTTACTTCTTATCTCTGTCTGCTCCTCCCTCTCTGTACACACACACACACACACAGACACACTCATAAACATGGAATCATGCAGACTGTCCTGTTGCCTTGGTGATCTAGAATTCTTTGTCTGCTTTGGCCTGTCTGATCTGAAGGCTTCTGGGTGGGGAGTCAAAGTCTGGATTATAGGATGAATTCAATATAGTAAAATTAATCTACACCGCTGCAACACACCCCACATGAACTCTCACGCCCTCTCATCTATACACACACACACACACTAATTCCTAACATGGTATAAATCTTCCTTAAGGTCCAGCTCCACCTCCTCTTCATCATAACTGCCTCTCATTCATTAGCCCCATAGTAGCACGCCGATATATTCACTTGCACACATAAACATGTCCACGCGTGCACATACAGTGCACACCCTCTGTGGTTGTAACATGACTGAGATAGCCCCCAGGCCACAGTCCCACTCTTTCTCTTTTAATTACAAAGAATGGGCCTGGGTAGGTCACGCAAAACAAATCAATACCTCTAAAAGAAATATTCAAATGTGACCTAGAAAACAGAGCTCGCGCACCCATTTTATCATTGATTTTTGACACAAGGCGATTTAGTCTTTGAGAGATTTTTTTTTTTTGCTTTTTTGCTTTGTGCCAAACAGCACATAAATATTTACTCCAAAGATAAAGCGCAAGTGCAAGAGAATGAATATTGAGTTTGGAGGTAAGCATGTGTGTATGATCCAATATCCATCCAAAGAGGGGCTACGTATTGTCTCAGTCAGAAAGGCAATATAAATATAAGCATATTTGTTAGAGGCAGGGTCAATATCATAAGGTGGATATGGTTTGCGCCTCTGAGGCTGCTTAGAGAGATAGTTTGAAATCAATGGAGCGTCTGGTGCTCAGCTTGTTGTCTGATTACTCTTTTCTTTCTTATAGCTACCAGCTTAATTAATTTTTCAGATTCAATCAAGGAGGGAAGATTTTGTCTTTCTTTTACTTACACTGGTTCATTAAAAAGCTCACAAACGATAGAAGGTATCTTTTTAATACTTTGTCATCTTTCAAAAATGATAATCATAATAATAAATCATAACTTAGTTCAAGGAGGGATTGCTGATTGCTCGCCTGCTCACTTCTTTTCCACCCAGTTTTACTGTTTCACACAAGTGCCGTCACATATTTTCACCTGGGAGCTGCCCAGTTCAGGCAGTCATCTGCCGTTGACGACTGAGCAGTTTCACTGGGGCAGTTGGGAGTTAAGCGCTCATCCGTGGATTTAAACTGCCAGCTCTCCTGTCTCATTCCTATTTTTTTACCTGTCGACTGCTGCAGTCCTTAAAAAAAAAAGGGAAAAAAGCAGTTGTAATCAACTGATTGGACAGTTTGAAAGTTGCGGTGTAACATTTTTTCCCAAAGTCTGTGCTGTTCGGATCGTAGTGTTATCGCCTTATTGGTTTACATAGAGAATGTCAAATTTTCTTCTGGAGAAAGCTCAGATAATGATCCACAAGCTCCTCTTTGGGAGAATTTGCAATATATGTAATCATGAAACATGTCAAGACCTTGCAACCATTAATTGTATAAACTCACTCATCTTAATTATGTCCCATATTAGAGATGTTGGAAGTTGGACGTTGTGGCGTAGATGTATGGCAGAGCTGCAGACTCAGCTGCTGCGAAGGCTTTTTATTCTTAGCTGGTTTCTGTTAGTGCCTCTGCTCAGGTGTCTGGACGTGTTTGATGGCTGTATGTTGGAAGATGACGGGATGTGTGTGTGTGTGTGTGTGTGTAGGAACCTAAGTCTGTTTTCTGTTTGGCATTATGGAGACTTGCCTTCCTTATGGGGACAAAAACCGAGTCCCTATAATGTAAATCTTGAAGCTGTAAAGCAAAGACATATTTTAAGGGGTTTCATGGTTTGAGTTAGGCAATTCGTGGTTACGGTTAAGGTTAGGAGTATGAATGTAAGTCAGTAGAATGTTCTCTGAAGTCCTGGAGAACTGTGTTTGTGTGTGTGTGTGTGTGTGTGTGTTCATTTTTTTAACGAGTTAGGAGGAAGAAGAGGATATAAGCCTGGATTAAGTTCAGAGGATGATTTTTATCCTTGTAGGGGGTCTCTAAACGGTGAGAGATGGATGCAAGGTGACCCCACGTGGACACACACACAAACACACACATGTACACACACAGATGCACTCTAAAAGAAACAATCATCATGCACTCACCAATAAACACGCATGTACACAAACACATAAACATACCCAGAAGGGCAAGGACACACCAAAAAAGGGAGTAGAAGAAACATGCACAGACACACAGACACACACACGCACATGCACATACAGGTGTGCTGTGATCCACAAATGGGGATTATATAGTGCTGATGTTAGAAGTAAAAGAAAGAAAAGACGGCTCTGCCAAAGCTTCTTCCTCACTGTAACGCCGATAACACTAACAGTATTGACAGTGGATAGAATCACCTTCAGTAACTTCTACCTCCTTTTCATCCTTTTTTTTCAGTTTTTTCCCGTTCTTTTTATTTGTTCTGCCAACATTTTTGTATTGCGTGTGAATGACAGCAGCAGAGGTACGGCAGAGAAGTGCAAAAGAAAAAAAATCATGAAAGCTAAAATAAATCGGAGGTCCTCCATCAGTGCATGATTTCTTCTCAGCTTCCTTTGCCTTACATTCAGAGAAAGAGACAGTGTAATCATATGCTCCTGATCGAACATCAGGTCGGCATCGTGGCATTAAAGAGCACAGGAGCAGGTGAGGAAAATAAATAGAGAAAGGGACCAGAAATGGGGGGGGGGGGTCCTGTGCTATTTAATCTTTTCTTTTTCCATGCAAATGACTGCAGCGTTTGATGGAGGAGCCCATCATTGTTGGATTTTTCTTTGTTTTCAACCATTAGAGTTCAAGACAAGCAAGTGTAATTTTCTCGTCCAAAACCCTCCTCCTCCACCTTCTTCTCTCACTTCCTGCTTTCTTCTTGTCCTCTTCCGCTTTTTTCTCCGTCTATTTTTCCCACTGTGTCCACTGTCAGAGGCACTGATCAGATTTGGCCCTTGGAAATGAGATTTCAAGGAACTCAGTTCATCTCAATGCTGAACGTGACCTTTGCTTTGTTTCTGTCTCTTTCTGTCTCTCTGTCTGTTTTGCGACGTTTCTACACTCCACACACACACACACACACACAGATGCAGACTCTGGTCCACACACACACACACACATATATATATATATATATATGCACACCATTAGTCTCTTTGTAGTGCGTTTGACACAAACTCTCCACACACTTTATTAAGAGTGAAAAGAATGTGGGAGCAGAACAATAAAAGAAACAAAGATGACAGAATGTGGATAAAACAGGCAGCGTAGTGTAAACTGGGTGTTTGCTCTTACAAGACAGGGGCCTTTGGGTCACGGCTTGGTCTTTGAGGTGGAAGTGTGGGCACAGGTCTGATCTAAAGAGCAAGTACAAACTCTGACTCCCTAACATGCTTACAAATATTGCTCTAAGGGAAGAGCGGCTGCACATCCTTGTGACTTCTTTTTGAAATGATAAGCTTAGCTCAGTATAAGGCTGCAGGAGGAGGGGAATGGCTTATAATAATTTCATGGTCTCTTCTCCTTTTGCCTTCATGAAACATTGTCTTTAATTTCTCTTTTTTTTCCTTTACTTTTCTTTTTGTTTCATTCCATCTGAGTCAATCCCTCTCTCTTCAGCTGCTAATATGAAAAATGAAAAAGGTCTGTGTTCCACCTCAACTCTGCTGCTTCACATCGAAAAACAACCCGCTCCTCTCGCCCCGCCCAGCAACCCCTCTGCCTTCATGGGATCATTCCAAACAACTATTTCATTCAGGGATGGTAATCAGACAGGCAGTCACACACATACACACACACACACACACACGCATGCACACAGTAATGGCAGTAAGTGATTAGGTTCACAGATGAGGGATCATTTTTGTCCATTTTCTGGGAAATGGTGATTGCTCCCAGCATTCATTAGCAAATCGCAGAGTTCAAATGATTCAGAGGCAGCACCCGCTCTTTTAAAAACCACCTTGCACAGTCCAAGATGAATTAAATGAGACCACAAATTAATAGACATACCACTAAACTAGTTTTACAGATGAAAAGTGTTATGTCCTTGATGCCTTTGGAAAGTTTAGTGAAATATATAAGCACCAAAAATGGCATTTCAGTGTCAATTATCAACAAGGAAGATTTTTATAAACGTATCTGTGTGTGTGTGTGTGTGTGTGTCTGTCTGTGTGTATCTGGGCTGCAGCAACAGCATATACAGCACAAGAGTCTATTTGAATGGCACTGTGTGTGAATGTATCATTGAAATGTGTAATCCCTGAGCAGCTGGGGAGCTCTGTCTGATGGAGAGAGCTTGGCTTCATCATAGCCTCCACAGGAGAGTGGATGAGTCCAGAGTGAGAGAGACGTAGGGACTGAGAGAGAGAGAGAGAAGGAGGGAGGAGGCGAGACACCATACTGACAGTATGAATGATACATCATATGATTGTCTTGGACAGAGCTGTTCTCTCTGACTGCCTATACTGCACTCTCCTACTGTCCTCAATTTCACAAGCACTGGTGGACTGATTTATTACATTCAACAAAACTGCTATAGACCAGACTCAGTGTGTTGCTGTCCACAAGTTTTCAAACTTTTTTTGTAATTTTTACATCCATTTTAGTTTTTTTTTTTTTTTTTTAACTTGGTCCTCTCGGCAATGGCAACAATTGATAATTCTAAAAAGAAGTAACGCCTTTACATTTGATTTTAAAATGGCAAGATTCAAGCAAAAGGCACCGACTTGTACTGATGCTGATTATTCATCAAGCATCGTGTAGTTCACACTTTCTTTTTTTTTTGAGTAACTCGCGGTTATTCAAGTGCTTTAGAGTCTGAGAAGAGCCTGTGAAACCACTAATAACTCAATAAAATCAAATGAAGGTGGTGCATGAAGATACATTTAAGCAGATACACATCTGAAATGCACTTTTGTTTTTATTCACTGTTAAATGCCAATATCAGTCAATAATCTTTGAAGTCCTTCCGCTTCCTTTTTCTCCCACTGCTAAACAAGCAAAGGGCCGAAACACATGTCATCAGTGAGATAACAAGAACGGTGTGTTTGTGGGATGGAGGTTACATTTCAAAGGTTTGAAAGGCCAGAGAAGGCTACCATCTGTGAATTATTGAAGAGGGAAGGGATATGATGGAGAATATGAGTGAGTAGTATTTAGAGTTCAGAAGTGAGAGATAGCTGGCTCACAGTGCAGTTCTGTGTGCATGACTACGATGGGAAATCTATATACCCTAACCTTTCTTTGTCTGTAGTTTTATTGAAATTGACTGGTCAGGGGGACGATACTTCACTAGGAGAGTTTGAAGTGAACCCGGTCCCTCCTGATTCCAGACCTTCTTCACTCCTCAACTTACAAACCATGTATGCAGATGATGAAATCTTGTAATACGAGACTTACTGCTTCCCAGTTCTGTCTGGAACATGTATTCTGCTCTTTTTTGATTTATATGGCTGATGGAGACTCACTCCTGATAGGTGCGTGTGTGTGTGTGTGTGCAAAAGTGTTACACCCATTGTAGTCAGTTTTGTTTTTATTTTCCAAGGCTTTATGCAAACTCCACACAATTATTCAGGTATCGCATACTATGACCATCAGTTCACAGGATGCTTATGGGATTACATTTGTTTTGGACAAAAAGATATAAAATTTTCACTGTCATTTTGCACCTATTTTCTAAATTTGCCAATTTACCATAAAAACAGACAATCATCTGAAATGACAACATATGGAATTGCAAAGAGGATTAGGCATAAACACGTCCCATATCTCCACCAGCCACCCCGTTGAGGGAGGGCAGGTCAGCAAATAGGTTTTTCACATTTCAGACACCACAATGTCACTCCATCTCATTGCGGCATCCATTACGTGCTACCTTGGGAATGAGGAGTGGTCTATGCTGAGAATCAGGGCAGAAAATGGCCGCCTGCTAGGAGGGGTAAAATGGCCAGCATTATTATTCTGGTTCCCCCCCAGGGGGAATTGGCCTGAATATAGATATGCAACATTATAAAACCAGGTTATTATCTGGGTGCAGGGTAACGGCCTCTTACCTCTCTCCCCTATGACACACATACACGTACACATTGATAAACACACACACACACACACACACACACACACAAGCATGAGCACATATTCTGAATCTGTGTGCGGTATCTGGGTAGTGTAGGATACTGTGATGATTGCAGCCCTCTCTGGTGATTGAGGGATGTTTATTGCCTCTATTGTTGTCGTTTTTCTGTTTTCATCATGTGTCATTGTTTTTTTTTTATTATTTTCATGCCTCTTTTATTCACAGAAAATTAACATCAAGCTTCCCTCAGTTCTTCTGCCTGTCTGTCTCTTCGTCAGTGTACATAATGTCATTTTATGGTGTAATGATATTTCTGATTTCAGTAATGTTGACGGCTGCTACATATCAGTGAGCGTTATTCATTTATCTGCTGTGTTCTTTAAAAACACATTATTACTTTGGCAATACAATTGTTTTCGCAGTACAATTGAGTTTTGTGTATGTGTGTAGTTAAGATTAGGTATAGCCTTTTCACATTATACCCGATTGAGGAATGTTCACTAACGCAGTGATCTTGCTCTTTTACACACACGGACAAATGTACATTAAGTTCTAACTCACAGGATTGACACAAGCGATTTAAATTAGGTGAAAAGCTACAGACCACCTCTCTCTCTCTCTCCCCCTGTCTCTTCCTCTGTATATGTCTTCTTCTTTCTATTTATATTTGTATCTTCCTCTCTCAGTTCTGTCTTCTCTCCCTCCTTCCTCTCTTGTTCTAAATTCTCCTTTTTTTCTGTTGATGTCTACTGATTGGGCCTCCCTTCAGTAGATTTGCTGCTTTCTTGAAATGCCTTTCATACAATTTAATAGCTCTCTCTCTTCTCTTCCTCTCCTTCTCTCTATCTGTCTATCTGGCTTCTCCAGGTCTGCTCTAATTCCCTCCTTTATTCATGAACCTTACCATGCTGGCTGAGTTGGCTTGGTGTGTACTAGTGCTCAATGTCTGTAGCTTTGTGTGTGTGTGTGTGTGTGTGTGTGTGTATGCACAAGAGGAGAGGCAGACAGCAAATAGGAATATGAATCTTTAAGGGCCTGCTGCTACTGTGACTGAAATGACTTTTAGAGCTGCAGTGATTTCGTAAGAAGGATGTTGATGAGGGCCAGATTGTGAGATGTGTAAGTGTGGGAGTGTGCAAATACATGTATGCACACATACTCACACACACACACATATATGTGTGTGTGAAACCATATATATATATGTGTGTGTGTGTGTGTGTGTATATATATATATATATATATATCAAATTTCTTTTTATTTATGCAAAAAAATGGAACATTTGTCCACTGCACTGTTTCTCTAAATATGGATTTGGATAGGTATCATATCAATGTGGGCAGCATGGAGGCATAGTGCTTAGCGCTGTTGCCCCACAATAAGAAGGTCACGGGTTAAGTTCTCAGGCCTGGGGCCTTTCTGTGTGAAGTCTGCATGTTCTCCCCGTGCCTGCATGGGTTTCCTCCGGGTACTCCGGTTTCCTCCCACCGTCCAGAGACATCATGTTTGGGTTAAATGGTGACTCTAAATTGTCCGTAGGTCTGAATGTGAGTGTGAGTGGTTGTTGGTCTTTGTCTCTCTTTGCATTGGCCCTGCGATGGATTGGTGACCTGTCCAGTGTGTACCCCGCCCTCGCCAAATGGGAGCTGGGATTGGCTCCAGCACCCCCCGCAACCCGGAAACAGATAAGCGGTTGATGATGAGTGAGTGAGATCATATGAAACCAGAATCAGTTAACTGAGCTTAACAGTTTCATTAGTCATTCACTGCCTGACAGAAGGATATAAGCCCTGAGTGATATGTTTCCATTTTTATACACAAAATATTCCTTGCAGCCGTTCAGAATGACAAAATACAGTTACCACGTCTCAGGTTTGAAATGTAACTCTCTGTTTTGGCAGTTTCATTTCTGTACCTGAGCTCAGGAGCCCTCAGCTCCACCTGTGAGCATAGTGGAACAGAGTGCAGGACTAAACGAGTGTTTGAGCCTCGCAACTGAGTGTCTGGAGCCCAAAGTGTCAGGTTCAATAGTCACCACTGAACCATGATGAGTCAGCAATAATTCATTAGCGACCCGAGAGCACGGTCGGTGTAGCAGTGAGGGGCCGGGGTTAGGGTTGGAGGTCATGTGGGAGGTATTGCTATCTGAATTAAAATAAGTGGCTAGCCTTGGAACTTGAGCTATCAAAATCTTTGACATTTGGTGGAATTCAATGGGGACATGAAATGCCAAATGCCAATTTAAGGGAAACATTTATTCATAAGATGTAGATATCAGATAGTGGATGGATACACTGGATGTGCACAGTGAGCTGTGTGTTTTTTTTCTTGACTGTTGTGTACTCTACATATAATCCTTCTTGCCAGACTTAACCCATAAACAGACCTTAATGAATATTTTGCTCACAATTTCTTTCTTTTTCTGTGCACAGTTCAAAACTTCATTGGTTTTTTTACATTTACATTTTTACATCCCTCCACAAAAATCCCTTCATCCCTCACAAGGTTGACTCAGAAGCTTAAACTGTTTTTTTTGTTTGTTTGTTTGTTTGTTTTGACATTGGATTATTTTTAGCTCTATATAGAAAGCCTAGAAAGGTCAGTGGGTGAGAGACTCCTGTTTCATAAGCTAATCAAACCTGACATCTTCATCAAAAGCGTGCGAGCAACCAGTGAGGGATTCCAAAAAAAAAAAGAAAAGAAAAGAAAAAAAATGTATGCTGTGTTTGTGTGTGCATGTGCAAATTCACATGTATGGTGTGCGAGCCCATGCCGACATGTGGATCTACAGCTGCTGCTGTTGCTAAAATGTGGCTGCTATTCTGTGCTGTCTGTCACCGGCCTCCGCGTCATTACCATACAGCCCTGACATCTCTGGCAGCCTTCTGAAGCCTTAAATCTGATAAAAACAGAGATAAATCTGATCTCTGATCTTCCTGATGAATATGATAAGACCTGCTCCGGGTTAATGGACCTTGACACTTTTCTGGGCCACAGGATCCACAGATCCCGGATCAGAGGTGGAAGAGACTACAGAGGTGGAGTAAGAGGAAGTAAAAACCCAAGAGGGGTTAGTCGAAGCCGCCCGAGAGAGGTGTTCACAAGCTGGGCTTGGATGACAGCTATGGCTGGGTGACGGTCCAAAGCTCCATGCAAAGCCCCCCTCTTGCCCGTGGAAGAGAGGAGGGACTCACTCTCGGTCATTCATACATACACACATGCACACACACACACACACAAAGATACAAAAGTGTGTCTATCTTTCCTGTTTTTAATGCGCTCTTCCCATCTCTCCTCTCTTCTCTGTCTGCCTTGCATTCCTGTAGACTCTATTTCTATTTCTATTCTCTCTCTCTCTCTCTCACACACACACACACACACACACACACGCGCACACACACACAGGGATCTGGGGGATATATAGGGGTGTGGTAGAGCTAGTGATGAGGCTCTGCTTTGATGCCCAGTGGGAGATTACAGGGCCAAGAAGCAGAGATAAAAGTACAACTGAAACACAGGTATCTGCTCCTGCTTATGCCTTACAAACACATTCATACACACTCTCACACACATCCATAACACATGTTTCGGGTTGACCTGAGATGCACACACACGCAGACACACACCTATGTACACACTAACATCTAATGGCTAGTCAGTGACACTGAGGTCTTTGCCCCTGTCTGCCAGTCCTCATTTGTTTCCCAGCCCCTCCTCTGTGTTTGTAACAGTAGCACTTGCTACTGGGTGTCTTGTTACTCCTCAGAAGGTCTATTGATTTAACTCTTGCCACAATCTATAACACTATTGTCTTGCCTTAAGTGTCTCATCTGTACAATTCACTGGCAGGAGTCTATACATCAAAAACCCCACCTGCTTAAGGATATTGGTATTCTGCAACATGCTGGGAATTCTTTTTTTTTTTTT
Organism: Remorina albescens; assembly: GCA_034769265.1. Classification (NCBI taxonomy): domain Eukaryota; kingdom Metazoa; phylum Chordata; class Actinopteri; order Carangiformes; family Echeneidae; genus Remorina; species Remorina albescens. The sequence goes on along the minus strand of CM068476.1, from coordinate 11,146,850 downwards.
TCTGGTGAATTTCACATTTCTTGCACACTCAACCTTCCTCTTTTTTTTTTTTTTAAAGGAAAGATGCTCGGAGGTAGTTCAGAACCCAAGCTGGTATAGGTTTTATTTTTACCTCTTTTGTGTTTATGAAGTCAGTATTTTATTTTACAATAATCACATAGCAGCAGTGTAGCTAAGAAGTTGAAATTTAGATTTTTGCAGAATGAGACATAGGTCAGATTTCAGCCTAGCTATAGATTTTTAAATACTAATAAAGAAAACAAAAAGTGTTAAAGCTCTCATTGACATATTTGCTGAAAGGTCTGGATTTGGGCATCAAAGGGCATTTCAGGTTGCCAGTCGGATCATAAACACTCTTTTTCTTCAGTGTAATCCTAAAAATACAAATATGCATGGATTGGTATTTGAACATACACTGATATTCTTGAACCTTTTTTGTCCAGGCAGATTGAATCTATCAGCAAAGCAACAAATCACACTGCTATTTTGATTGAAAAATGCCGTCACATTTCTTGATGTAAGAAATGATGCCGAGGGTTGAGCATCCACGGCGTTTGGCCTGCACTGTAGACATTGATTTATACCTTTCTGAGGCTACATAAATGGGAACTATAAATGATTGTATTACATAATATAATAATTCATATTTTACAAATCTCAAGGTTACCTTTAAAAAATCTGGCAGGTTCTGTCCAACAAGTAGCACCTCAATTGAACCTGTTAAACAAGTGACGTCTGCCTTTTTTGAGCAGGGTTAATTTTTCCGTCAAAGAATGTTTAAAGGAAAACACATTGGTGGTCGGACTGAAATTAAAGATGAATAGCATATCTCTCTCTTTTTTTTTTTTTTACCTTTTCATAGACACAATTGTCGTTGAAGATCTATACCTCTTTATAAGCATTATAGAGTCATGACATCCCTGAGAAACACTCTTTGGAATGGTTTTACATTGCTGCTTTGTAACAAAGGCATCCAAAATTGTGAGCAGTTCATTCATTTAATAAAAGTGGTGAATAGTAAAATGCTAAACTGCCTTAGAAAGGGAAACAGCCACTTCAGATCACTGGCGAACTGAAGGACTCAAAACTTTATCTTGATTTAAAGAACATTTTTAGCAAATTATGACAGAAAAATATGGAGAACTGGAACTGTCAGTTATTTGCATGTAAAATACACTCAGTTTCAAACTTCTCTGGAAAAACTCTCTGCTACACCCGTTGAGCTCTCGGGTGGAGAGGTTCATCTCTGTTGAACTTACTGGGAGTGACAAAACACGTGTAACTATTTTATACATGTTGTTTTCAGGGAGCAGCATTGTGAGATTAGATGAGCTACTTATTCCAGTGGGAGTCTTGGAAAAAAAAATCACTATTGTCCTGTTCCATATCATCTGAAATGAGCTAGTACAGTCCATAAAATAGTATGTTGTTTCAGTGCATGCACACTGTACGCAATTGTTTGAATTGAAACTATCCCGAATGATCCCAAAGCAAAGAATCTATATTTAATGAAACCCTCCACCTTGAACTGCAGCCTGCTGGTTGTGTCTGATAGTGAATCCATGAATTATTAGATGTTATTTATTCATGTATTTATTTATTTTTCGTTTCTCTCAGTCAATACTTCTTTAGTGTCTGTTTCCTCCATAGCTAATTAGCCCGCATGTTTATCTCTATTTTATTTCGTATCTCCACGCTGTCTTTTTGCACTGCAGCTCACCTCCGTCTGCCCGTCCATCCATCTCGCCACCACCTTAAGAACCCTGCATCACACAGCAGATATCTGGGTGTCAACACGTGCGCCTCTGTGACCGTGGAGACGTCCGCAGTGCAATCTACAGGAGGTACATGTACCTCATCCTAGTTACCGTCAATGAGCGCGGCAGGATATGCCACAAGCCCAGCAGGAAGGGCTAGTGATTAGAACAGCACGCTTATGGAAATGCCATTATGCTGAGAAATGATTAGAGGTGTTGTTTTTCAAACATAGGTACACGAGCTGCCTTGACATTATGCTCCCTATCTGTCTGCCTATCTATCTATCTATCTATCTATCTATCTAGCATGAAAAATAGCATTCTCTCTCTGATGCCCACATTTTCACAAATAAGTCATTCCATCTCTGTATGGGTTGAGAATATTTACACTGGAAATCAAATTCTGTTGTTGTTTGTGGTTCAGACATGAATAAAATCATGAGGGTGATTTTCCAAGGTAGAATAATGTGCCATTGGTGCTTTTTCCTCTGGAGTTCCATTGCCCTAAAATGAGGCCGGTCAGATGGGGAGTGATGCCGTTCCATGATGGTATTATACGATTGCCACCTTTACGCACACTTCCCTCAACCTCTGCAGCGCTCGCTCTCTCTTCCGCTGTGTTCCCCCTGCCTCATTTTAGCCTCACCCTGTCGTCCAAATGCTTAAAACTAGCAATTTTGGATTCACCCCACTGTCATTCCATTATGATGGAAGCAAGCAAGCATGCATGCATGCACATGTGCAAAGATCCACATACGTGCAGAGTGATGCACACATGGCCGCACACTGACATTGTTTCACAATAATAAAATCCCCTGCAAATATGTCTGCTATTGTGAAGTCAGTTTTTGCAAAGAAGATTTTAGCTACAGTATGTTGATAGGTATTCAGTGTACAGCTCAGCTCACTGTGACTGCGCACATCTATTTCTGTAGTGGTCTGATTGGACTGATTCTGCAAACAGAGTAAATTCATATGCGCGCACTATAAATGTGTAGGCCATGGGCACCATAGCTGTAATAAATGCATTATTTCACTTCAGGGTTTGCATAGTATGTCTTTGGTCCTGTTGTCCATGAAATCTGTCTGAATGTCTTTTATTAGTCTGTAAGCCATCAAAATATCTCCTTGAACATTGAAAATGCCTTTTTTTTCCCCCTGCACTTTGGCCATTATAGTGACTTTAATTCGTACTCCGTCTTTGAATAGGAAGTGCATCTGAGGCAGACTGTTCATTTATCCGTGCTGAAGGTTTCCATTGACTGTAGCAACTGGCCTATGCAGAGTAATGTTCATTGCTGGAACTTGATCTTTGGATGATGGGTGTGTTAAGATGGCAGATAGGGAATGAAATCCCTCCCTGGTGGTGCCTTCAGCTTTGATATGCAGGTCTTCGGCACATATGGCTCCCTCTGTGAATATTACACATTGTTTATATGTATTTACACACACACTTTTATTAAAAAGAATTACGTCTTGGAAATGTCAAGGTGAATTTCCTGTGAGCAGAGAGAGCGAGACACGGAGGCGAGGCCTGCAAAAATGGAAGGAATGTGCAGAATTTGAACCCCTGTGTGTGTCTGTGTGTGTCAGTGCACATCTGTGTGTGTGTGTGTGTGTTTAGGAATGAGTCACTTGGGGTCTGTGTTAAACAAGGACAGTAGCCCATAGAGGGAAAAAAGAAACACCTTTATTATTTACACATACACGCCAAAGGAAGCAGTTGTTCAGATTAAGAATTAGAATGAGTGAAAATAAGCAAGCCAATGTCAGACACCGAAAGAGAAAAAGAAAGCAAGTAGACGCGTCGAAGGACAATGCACAGTAAAAATGTTGATTCAAAACATGTTCATTCCTGCTTGAAAAAGAGGAAACAATGAGGGAAAAGGTAAAAAGGGAAGGAAGAAATATATACATATCATGGTAATTAATGGTAATTTCAGGCAGCACCAGAAATAATAATGCCGTAAACATGAATCAACACTATGTGGAGATCAATGCAGTTGTCATTATAACATTCTCGTCAGAGAACTTTTTACCAAAGAGTGTTGACAGTGAAAGTTTAGATGCCTCGGAGCAGAATGGGGGAAATATGAGCAAAAGGTGAGTTCGATGAAATTGTTGGTATTCAGTCAAAAAAAAAACAAACAAAATATCACTGTACTTTGACGTGCACAAACAAACAATAAAGTGCATGTCACTGTTTCATTCCGTGCCCCTGCCTCCTCTCTTCTTTCCAACCAATTTACCCTTTTTCTTTCTGTTTGGTGAGACATCTTTCCTTCCACTACAAAGCCAATGTCATGTTCAGAGCTTTTCTACATAAGTGTTTCATGTCACTTCTTTTCCCCCTAAAACACACTTGCCTATTCTATGTGTTCCTGGTCTTATATTTGGGTTTGAGAATGGATAGGTAACATTAAAGAGCTATCACGTTCTCCCTCTGTCATTCCTCTCCTTCATACTCCATTTGATCTGAAGCCAGATACGGCTTTTAGATGTGAATGTGGACAGACACGCACACGCACACGCACACGCGCAGAATAGCTGGGTGCACAGAAACACATGCACTAGTGTGAACAATGTGTGCACATTCCACTTGATTGACAGATAAACAGTGCGAGGGAGCACGTATACATGCACGCTCAAACATGTGCAAAAACACACCTTTATCTCACAGTGCTTTTATTCTGTGTATTTCCTCCTAGCCAAACATCAAAAGGTGAATAGCATCTCACATCACACAGACAAACAACAATATTACAATTCTCGGTGCTCGACAGTGCCATTTTAAATGCTCCACCCTTGACAACTTGTGGAATGGGTTGAAGGAATGGAGGAAAGAACAAACAGACATAAATACACAACAAATACCACCTACTGCCAATAAAATATGCATGGCAGAGGACGACTACCTTTAAACTCACTACTGTCAGAATTAATAAAAAAAAAAATAACAAAACTAAACAAAACATGGTAACAGTGACAGCCCTCCACAGGTGTTTGTCTGTGTCTATTCTATCCATGTTCTATTTTTGTACAATTCAATAGTGTGAAGTCAGAATGTATGTATGCTCAAATCAGATTATTAGACAAGCTGAAAAAAAATATTTATATGTACGTCTAAAGTTTTTTATTTTCGTATTTGTCACACTGTTTTTTGCAGAAATCTCCTTTTTGACTTTAATGTATCATGAAATACAACAACTTCTTAGAATGGCATAAATTATTTCAACTTAACTGACTCTGATAAAGTCTCCAAGCGTTGAAGTGCAAAATGTTCTGAAAGTTAAAATTAATGCACTTAGATTTTAAAGAATGTGCCCCCCAGAGAAACCTTGATATGTTAGATCCCAATAACTCATCTTTCTCTTTTAGTCCTGCCTTTGTTCACTCTTTCTGATCTGTAATTGAAAAAGCATTCCATTTTTATTTTCCATCGCTATCCAAAGGATAAATCCAAAACACCAGCCAAGAGGTTAGCCTGGTCACCTGGCACCCACAGGCACTCTCTCTCACCCTCTCTCTCTCTAAATTTCACACACACACACACACGCACACACACACACACACAAACCCACACGCACACACATGTGCACGCATACACACATACCTGGCTGCTGTGCTTCAATAAACTGTAAATTCCTCCTCTGCACCCACCATACCCAAGCTAACCCTTTAAAAGCCACCCGCCTCCATCTTGTAATGCATGAACACACACACACACACACACACACACATACTCACCCACAGTCACACACAACAGACAAGCCCAAACACACAAAAAAACAATGTGGCTTAGTGGATGGTATCAAATTTAGTGGCCACGGGTATCTGGCTGTGGTCATAAATCTATATCTAACATGTGAGAAAATCTCTACATGAATATCTGGAGACACAGAGGGAGAGCGAGACGGAGAGACAGACAGCAGGATACAGAGAGAGACACAAAGGGAAAGAAGCAGAAAGCAAAGCAAGAGTCTTGTAGAGAGAAGGAGGTCCGAAGACAAATAGAATAAGTAGGAGACAGGAGGCTGAGCGAGGTATAGGAGGAAATAAACAAACAAATAAAAGATGGTAGAAAAACTGAGTGGGAGAGCGGGCAACAAAGCGCAGCGGAGGAGAGAAGGAATAAGTAAGAGAGATAAAGATAAACCAGCAGAGGGAGAAGCAGCAAGATAGACGGAGCAGGAGATTCACAGACGGAGGCTATGACAGTGAGAGATATATGGGCGGAGGGACAAACCGAGAGAGGAGGAGGGCTACAGACAGACAGACAGACAGAGCGCAAGGGAGATACATGACCCCTCTCTCTCTAACAATGGCTCTTCATGTGGTGCCCAGCTTAGCAGGCGAGCCGCTGGAATCAGGAATGTGGAATGTGGGATTTTAGGCTTGGAAGTGATAGCTACTGTCTGTGTGTAATATTTAGGGTCGACACAGGGAGCCTCTGGCATGCCATGAAACACATGGACAGCACTGCTTTCTCTGCTGCGAGCTGCTTTATGTGCGTGTGAGTGCATATGTATGTCGAAAAGTGTAGGAACATTTGTGCACGGGGCAGGATGTATGGACAATATTGTGGGTAATCTTATACACACACACACACAGACACACACACATAGCTATATATATATATATATATGTGTGTGTGTGTGTATGAAAAAGGTAATGTCTTCTCACTGAATTGTCTCTTTTCCCGTAATATTTTTTTTTCCAAGTTCTTACCAGTTACTTGTACAATTTTACATGCAGTAAAATAAATATCCAACATCCAATAACTTTCACACAAACAATGTAGCAAAATCATAGTAAAGAAATGGAAAAAGTTTACAGTAAAATATCACAGGTAAAATCTTACAAACTAAAATTCAAATCTTAAATGAAAATTTACAAAAAATGATCAGAAACATAATTTTTTTGCAGAATGGTCCCTTTAGAGAGTTACATAAATACATATTGCTAATTAGTTGGAAATGTATTAAATTCTTACACAATTGTAAAATTATTGCTGTATTATTTGAACTTGCATTTTAATGTATCTGGTTGCATTGAAACTTTTTTTAAGAGTTGACGTTATAATAATACATCATATTTCATTTGTTCCAAATATGTTTTGCCTGAAAATACGAATCTGCAAAGCAGCTGTAGCTGTGAAATCTGTGCAGCAGAGTAGGTATAATATTTGTCGTTGCGTTACATGGTGGAATACGTAGAATAAAATTGTACAGTACTACAAATACTGAACCTGAGGAAATATACGACTTTATATGACTGTACTGCTAAAGTATATTATAAACATACATACAGGCGCTAACGTGTGTCTAAACTAAGTTCCACAAATAAAAAGTTGCTCTGATTTTTACAATATCCCTGTATAAGTAAAAAGTTGCAAGTAAACACACAAATACTGTTTGTTGTAGCTCTTTGTTTCTCATTCTTTGTGTGCGTGTGTGTCTCTCTCTCTCTCAGTCTCATACACACAGAGCTAACATACACACACGGCTGCTAACACAGGAGACAGTTGTTGCTGGCCGCCCCAATGCCTGTCTTGGCTGTCAGGCCAAATCCCATGAATTATGGCTCTTCCAGATGTAAGAGATTTCTAAGCTGCCTCCAACGGCCTGCGGTCTGTGGTGAGAGAGAGAGAGAGAGAGAAAAGAAGAGAGGGAGAGATTTGGGTTTATGCAGTGTCATCCAAAAATCCGTCTTCCTTTCTCTATCCTTCATCTTTATTATGTTTCTGTATTCGATCTGCAGAAAAAACGTCATTACTTCCAATTACCTTTGAACAAAAATATTATTTTACGTATCACACATTTGAAATTTCTCATGAATACGTGACTTACATCTGTAGCATAGCCTCTTTTTTTTTTCTTTTACGGAACTGGGAATTGGATAGTTTTCTGAGAAATCTGTTTTTCCAGCTGAATAGTGGTGTTTGTGGGAAACTATATCAGGACAAATTGTACATTTTCCATTTCTGTTTATTACCTGTTGGTCTCTGAGAGCACTGTGTGTAAAATTAAAGTGCAATAACAGCATTTAGACTTACATATTCATCATTAATTATCACACTGCTTATAAGATTATTTACTAGACGACATTGATTTCTTAAAAACTATCAGTTGTTCCAAGTTTATTGACACATGGATCACTTTGTCTCACTAGTGCATTAGTTTAATTTCCCCACACTCACGTCAACACTTAAAATTCACCTCCCATCATTCCTTGACTTCGTCTAGTCTGCTCTCACTCTTTCTCTCATTAGTACTTCGTAACCAGACAGTTTATTTGAAATTATGAAAGCATTACAGTCTCTGATGTAGCAGTTTAAAAATCAATAGTTGAAACCCTAGCTGCCTCACTTAAGCCCTCTCCTATGGCAAAGGGGATGTCTCTTTCTCCCTCTCTCTTAAATGGTAATTTCATTTGCAGTCACTAAGACCTCACTGATAATTACCAATGCCCTGAGAGAGAAAGGCGAGTGAAGAGAGAAGGGAGAGATGGAAGACAGGAGAAGGAAAGAGGAGAGATGGATTAAGAAAGGAGAGTGAATGCCAGTCATTAGGAAAGCTTTCCTCTCCCCTCCTTTGATCAGAGTTAAGAACACATTGCCTTTGCTCTATCGCTCCCTGACACTAACCTCTGAAAAGAAAAGATGGAGCACAGGTGGTGGGGGGGGAAAGGTGAGCAAGGAAGAGACCGACAAAAAAAATGATCCCTGAAGTCTTAAATAACAGGCCTTAATTTTGACATTGAACCCTCCCTGTTCTTGGGTTACACCGGGGCAATCCATTTTCAGAAAGCTTCGCCATCCATTTTTTCCCCTTTTTCATCTCTCAAATGAACTAATCAGAAAGAGGAATATGAAGTGTCCTGCAGGATCCATTTCTCTAGAAGCATATGGCAATGATTGATGGGGGACAACTTTGACTTTCCCAGGTCATCCTCCTCACACACATCTGGTAGCATGAAATAATTTTCTTAATTTTAGACCCCTGTCCCTTCCTCTTGCTTTTTCTATTTCTATCTTTTCTTTTCTTTTTTTTTTTTCTTTTTTTCAGAGAACTTTTTCTTTGGTAAGAACAGAGCCTTGTAGAGCATATCCCTCCTTTTTCTCTCTCACTCTCTCTAGGCTAACACAACCAGTCATTTTGGCTGAAATAAAGGTACTGCAGTGGTTGCCAGATGTTTATAAGGACTGTTGGGGCATTCCCCTTGTTTTTTTATGGCTCCCATGATTTTTCTTTTTTGTTCAAAAAGGCCTTAAGAAGTACTTATGTCATATAGCTTTGGTAACTGGATTTACCATATGTGTAATGTTAGTTGATATATCAATGTGACAAATACAGTAAAAGAGCCACAAGGAATATGAGTTACCTGTGTTTATTGCTTCTGAACGGATTTCAGTCTGACAGCAGCTTCTTATACCAAAAGCTGCACATCCGGTTCAAACGAAGGAAAAAAAGGTGGAAAAACATTTCTGTTTAGCTTCAGTTTCCCCCTTGTTGTATTAATTAAATTAATTCCAAGCTAAATAAAATATCATGTCATGGAAAAGTTGAAAATAAAATGATCTGAATCTGAAAATCATTAAAGTCTTTTGACAACTTTTCAGTGTCTTACGAGAGAGAGAGACAGAGACAGAGAGAGAGAGAGAGAGAGAGAGAGAGAGAGAGAGAGAGAAGAGAGACAGCAACTGGGCCTTGTTAGCTGTGCATTGAAATCAGCTTTGACTCTGGGTTTACAATAACAGAGAGGAACTTCGACCACTAAATGCTTTCAGGAAAACCCGCTCAGCCCTCCGTCTACCATGTGATGATCCCACCTCTGAAATATTCAGCACCATTAACATTCCGATGGGTATCATCCCCTTTCAAACACAATTCGCTTTGCTCCTCAGACCTGTGGGCCAAAGCAGGGAGAGGCCCGGAGCAGATGCTATCTGCTCTCATTCTTCACAAGATGTCTTCTCCTCCAAACGCACACTCAGTATGTTATATTTGGTACAGAGGAAACAGTACACTGATCGGTCACGGGAGGTGCTTTTAAAAGCAAATCAATTAATCAAATAATTAAAAAAAAAATAAAAATAATTTGGTTCTATTACAAATCTTAGAAAGGACATTTGCATTTACTGTAATTTGATTACATGCAGTTTGAATAGATTATTTATTTACTTTTTTTTCAGCTTACTTTAATTGTCCTGTTCTGAAAATGTTTTATTTATTTAAACACTTAACCATTAAAAACTTCAGTTTATCGGCCAATAGCTGATTTGTTGGATCTTAATTGCTAATGATGTGACTGTGTGGGTAATTGTTTTGCCAATCAAACTGTGTTCTCTCCGTGCTGCTTTCATGTTGTCAAGTTTCACAGTTGAACTACCCGTGATTAGCAAGGTGTCTGCTTAGTGTGTGGGTGAGTGTGTGTTTGTGTGTCTGTGTGTGTGTGTGTTCTGTCTCTAATCACATGTGATCATGTGAGAGACAGAGCACCTCACTTTGAGCACAATTAGTCGGGCATTTAGGCGTCTTAATTGGTGACATTCGATCTCAGGCACTCGCTGATGAACCACTTAGCAGCAGAGTTATGGATTAGCACCTGACACAGCTCTTTCTTTTCAGATGTAACTACCAGGTCAGGAATTAGTGCTCTTAAGACTGCCGTGCAAATGAAGACAGCTGTATCGACTTTAACGGAAAACTACTTTCACCTCCGGTTTGCTTTCGCTATATTCAGTCTCCTCCTGAAGTCTCTCCCTCATCCTCTGCTCTTATCAACCGAAACAAAGCTTTCCTTTAAAATTCGCTTTGCTTTTTCCTCCCGGACCATTTCAGCCACCATGTTGGCAGCGGGCCACTCACATTCGGCTGTGACAGCATTTGGCGTTTTGTTGTCATGGCGCTGAAGCTGTCTCAGTTGTCTGGGCAACATGCACCAGGGGCTCATGGCAGCCCCATAAATGTCATGAAACTACGGAACTTCTCGGGAGAGAAAGAAGTCCTTGCCAAAAAGAAGATAGATAGAGTGCCACTGGTGTTGGGGATGCCATGTTGCATTAAATCACATGTGTACGGGAAACTATACAAATGTACAAATGTGCATGCAGTCATGCAGAGCATTTAGACCTATAGACAGGTAGCTTTGCATACATTGATCTCAACCAACAAAAAAAATCTTCTTCTTCTACCCTATTCTTGCCCTCTTGCTTTTAATCTAACTCCTGTAGAAACCCAGGCCAGCAGCCCCCACCCTTTGTAGGTGTGTCCTGTTTTTGCCACACTTTCCCCTCCCCAGGTCACTGTCATACGCTTGGACCTACTGAGCAGAGAGCCTTTAAGCAGGAGAGACAGCACCTGTCTGATAGATTAACGTGTTCCCGACGTCACATGCCTGAGCCTGCACACGTCACCGCTTGTCTGGAGGTGCCTGTCGAGGTTCATTAGAAAATGCCAAGATTTTAACAAACAGAAATTTTGTCGAAAGCATCTTGGATCCATGCAATGTGTTTTCACTGAATATGGGAAAACACATTTGATCTGCTTGACTGTCGTACCTTGATCTGTGTAAATACTCTAATGAAATAGACTTTTTTTTTTCTTATTAATAAAACTACCTTTTTCTCTCAGATCAGAAATAAATATACCTGACCCCTTGTCATTATTATTCAACACAAAACACATATTGTGAACCAACAAAGCAACTCCACGCTGAGGCAAGGGCCAGTCGGCATTTCAAACGCCCCCGAGATTCCAGATATTCTAATACCGTGGGACCTCCTCTCATATTTATTGTGGGAATCAGAATTTATGATGAGTAAATTGGGCTTCTTCATCTGTGTGCCGGGGGGTTGCAACATGCGGCCGAGATGGCTTGACTTATTGATTACAGGGAGCAGTATGCCCCATTTCAAAGAGAAGGAGAGCCCCCGCCACGCAACTTCTGAGAATTAATTTGCCCGGCATGGGCCTTCATGAGAAACACATGTCTGTGCACACACATAGAAACACCAGCATAGACACAAACAGGCACACAAAAACCAAAGCCTGCAGGTAAAAGAATCACACTCCAAAAAAAAAACAAAAAAACAGCTACACAGGCATCTAGCCCTTTCCATCTAAACCCTCACCCCACCAAAAAAAAAAAAAAACCCAAAAAACACATGCACACACACACACACATATTCTTTTTTAACCGAAATTTGTGCTCAGATTTGCATGAACACACACGTGTGCATCTTAAACATCTCCCTCTACCTGAAAACAAATTACACCCAGAAGCTTGCAAATTTCTGTTTTAACAAAAGCAAAAAAAAAATATTTGTATCTTATGCATACCTTTTGCACTAATGGTGTAACTGTTTTTCAGAAATGTTTGGAACCTGTTTTATTCATTTTTACCCATTTTCCTGGAGAACAACGAATAACTGTAACTGTACCACAGACAAATTATGACCCAGACATGGTCCCATCCAAAGCGTTTCTCCAGACCGAGCCCGAGCTGAACTATCAGTGGTTCATCCCTGGCATTGTCCACTGGATCGCCCTCTGCACTCAGACACCAGCTCCTATTTCACCAGCAACACCCGCGCTAATTCATCATCATGGTCGTGACAGACAACATATCTGTGTGAACGGATTGAGTGAGTAAAAGAGGGAAATGAAGGAGGGACAACAGTGAGTGTAGTGTGGTGGGGTGGGGTGCGACTAGGAGGAAATATGGTAGCGAGGAAGATTTGGATTGCACAATTGGCGAGGCTTTTTAAGGGTCATATTTTGTTTGAAGGGCCCCTTCCTACCCTTCGCTCGACCTCTCTCTATCCCTTCCGCCTCCTCCCTCATAGCACGCTGTCAGCTAACCCCCTCGGCAAATGGACAGCTCATTGTCTTGGGCTGTCTTATGTTACAGCCCATATAGTGCAGGTGTGATATGGAAAAGCATTAAAGAGCTTAAGGAATGACTTGAGAATGTGGACCCACTGAGGTTTACGTTGCCATATAAAACTGCAGCTTCGCGGGCTACAAAAGGGCACGTCCATGACAACTGGTTTCTTGATGTCAGGTCCCATATGAAACCTTCTTTTTTTAAATATTTATCAGTTGACTGACACCGCTGTGTTTGTCGGCGTGGCCGAGCTGAGCAGGCGTTCTAGTGATGAGCTTGATGGGCAGATAGGTGGAACTGTGGACGGACAGCAGATGGGGAGACGCACACTTAGACACATGCCTCGTGTTTGCATGTGCTGCGCCCACATTCGTACGGCATTTGTGTGCCGTTGTGCATACGTGTCGAGACAGCAGGTGCACGCATACATGCGTTTTCATGTGTGTGTTCAAGCAAGCATATCTGTTTACTTTTGCTCTCCCAAAACCCACTCACATTTGAATGCAGGAGACAGGACACTTCTCCCTGCTCTCTGAGCTGCTAGACAGCTCAGTCAGAATATTTTAGAGTGCACACAGATCATACACACACATCACACACACGCACACGCACACAGACACACACACACACACACATACACACACACATGCACATATGCCTCCCTGGGGTACCCCATATGTGGCACCTGGGGAGTGCAAAATGGAACTTTTTAAAAGCCAAAAACACTTCTCCTGAACAAACTAGTCTCGCTTAATAATACCACACCCGTGTTTCTCTCTTCTCTCCTGCGACAGGCAATCATTATCTACAAGGGGTGGGTGTTCGGCTGCTTTTTAGGGAAAGGTTGTGGTTGTTGTTTTGGTATCTGAAAGCTTTGCTACATGACAGATGGCAAATAGAGTATAAACTATTTGGAATCTATGCATCAACAAATACATTTTGGTATGGAAATAAAAAATGGAAGGAGTTTAGGAATTGTGGATTTAGCGTGAAGGTACTCCTGAGACATCCCTCCCGAGACGTTCAATTGACTGAATTGCTTATTTTGGACCTGCAGTACATGGTGCAATACTTTGATGTACATTACATCAAGAAAATCTATGTTGTTGAGATTTTTTTTTTCTATACTGCAGGAGAGCAGTTGGGGTCTTTTTTCTTTAGGTGAGGTAAATGAACTTATGCACACACAAACAAACAAAACCATACAGACTCTAGGCACACAACTACTGTAGTGTGTATAATGACAAACACACATGCACCTTCTGCTCTTATGAAGATAAATATGGCAAGGGGTAGATTTTCACCCGCACCCACTGAATGGGACACACACATTCATCTTTGCTACATTTGGTGTTTTGGGGTGCATGTGTTGTCTGTGTGTGTGTTCGTGTGTGTGTGTATGCACGCTTGTGATGAAGGGACACATATTGGGGATAGTGCAGCAGGGTGTGTGCACCTCACTGCCTTTCCAATGTATGGAAATGTATGTGCATTTTTAAAGTAGGGGGGCTAAATTTATTTCCCTTACCCTCCTTGTACCCTTCGCCCCTTCCTCTCTCCACACCTCATTCCCAAAGCTGATAGACCTATGGATGCATGATAGATGGAGAGAAGGGGATAGAGAGAGAGAGATGGTGGGGGGGGGGCTCTGCATGGATGCAAACATGCATGCATGGATGTATATATACCCCTCTCCCCCTATCCTCCAAAACATGCCATAAAATCACTAACACACACACACACACACACACATGCATACAAACACGCACCTCTGAATCCAGGATTCATGCGCATACCAAACGTAATCCATAGTTTTACATAATGGGGAGGAGGAAAGAGGGGAAGCGAGCTGGCTCCTGTAGCCAGGTGATAAAGATAATATGAATCATCTGACTCTTTCTCTTTTTCTCTGTATGTATACACATTCACCGAGGGAGATGCTGATATGCTATAGGGGAATATAATGAGATATGGAGAAGGTCTCCCCTGATCGTCAAGAACACATGTGGGTCATATATGTGCTTTGTGCAATTTTCACAATGTGTAAGGATTATGGTTCACGGTGTGCCGAGATTTAAGGAAATTGCTCCACGTGCAAGTCATATACGTGTGGAACGGCAAAGCTATTGCACTATTTGCACGTATTGCATAAAGGCAATGTCATTGGGAATGCAGAATTGAGCACACTGTTTTGATATGCATTTGATGGATTTTCTGCACATTTGTCTAATAGTATGTATATACTGGGAGTTTGTTTGTCACCGGAATTAATTAAGCACAAAGTGAGAAATGCACTCTACGTACAAACAAAAAGAATAGTCGCTGTTAATTATTCAGAGGAAGTTAATTTTTCAGAATATAATTAAAGGCATTTAACCATCAGGGACAGACTGAGATCAAAGATGTATATTTGATGTCATGCAGATAGCATTTTTAAATTAGCAAACCCTCTTAACTTTATAATTATGTTTGGTGAGAGAACTGAGGCGGGAAGTCCTTTTGTGTTAATTCTAGGGCTGAAATTGTCTCTTAAGAATTAGATGAAAATTAATTAGAAATAATTGTAGATAGACATGCAGATTGCATTTACATTGCAAATAAATCTTAGCAGAGCAGAGGTAAAGTTTCTTTTTCTCTGGGATTATTTTTGCAATAACTGTAAAAATATACTGCGACTTTTTTATATATAAAAATACATTGACTTTCCATGTCATTTTAAAGCTATTTATATAATTTAAAAATAGATTGTAGCAGGAAGCTGTGTTGACCGAGGGTCTGCTTAAATTAAAGGATGCATTGCTTCACCTTAATTTTACTGCACGACATGACAGTATGTAAAAGGAATAATGTTTTTGGATGTGTCTGTCACAACCACTGTCTCTTCCTCCCTTCCCTCCATGTTTCTGCTTAGGCTGACACACACAGTAATGTCCAGATATATCAAGAAAGAGAAATAGTAAGAGGGAGTGAGATAGGGTGTGGTGTGCTCATGTGTGTCAGTGTGTGTGTGTGTGTGTGTGTGTGTGAGAGAGAGAGAGGGAGGTAGAGAGGTTGAATTCTATCTCTCAGCATCAGCAGCCTCACAGAAAAATAGAATTGTTTCCTCCATATTAGGAATCAAAGCTAAGCCCATTGTTATTGTGTCCACCATTTTGACTGCAGCTGACAGACCTTGAAGAAGCAGGTGCACTGGGATGAGTGTGGAGGTGTCAGTAGATTTTATTTATTTTGCCTTTTGCCTTTTACAGGTCAGAACGCATGCTCCTAGGATTTTCTTTTCATCTCCAAAACCGTTGAATATTTTGTGTATGTGTTTGCGTTGGGTTCATTATATATAAATGTCTGTCTGTGTAAAAAAAATAAATAAATAAGGGTGATGCTGTCGGTGTGTGGCTGGCACACAAGCATGTATGCCTGCAGGTGTCCGTGCCCTGTGCATTTATACTCCCAGGGAAATGTTGACCTCACCTGCAGCACCCATCTCCACCTCACCCCACCCCACCGCACGCACGCACACAAAACTGCCTTCTGTGTTTGTAGAGCACCCTTGAACTTGACCATGGAGGGAGAGGGGTGAATGGACCAGAGCTGATGCTTAACTTAAAGCAAACCACAATGTTAGACAACCAAGATGGGGGGTCTGGGAGGAGGATTGTTGTAAAAGGCTGAGATTCTACAGGGGGTGCATGTGTGTGTGCGTGTGTTGGGGGGGGGGGGGTCCCAGACGGGAAGATATTTGTATTGCTCTGTTTTAAAGAGCTGTTCCTGCATTCAATCATCCATCTTTTCTTTCTTTTTTAACATCATTAGTCTGGAAAAATGAAATTCACATTTCAAAATAAACGCTTTGTTTTTTGCTATTATTGCCTCTTTTATCCAAAGGTTTTTTATAGCAGGTCAAATGTCGCGACAATAAAACAGCATGGTGTGTTAAGGAAAGCTCGCCCACATCAGTACCAAGTGTGCTAAGATATATGCATATTGTGCATGCTGTGTCTCCATGCATATATAATGTGTTGAAATGTTTGTGTGCATTTAAGCTCATGTTTATATTATGTCTATGTGTACCCTTGCATGGTCCTCCATGTATGTGGATGCTATTTTTTTCGGTTGATGGTTATTTAATGGAGATCATGAGATCTGATGTAGAAAACTAAGCAGCGTCGACCCGTAAGATGTTTGACAGTTTGAGTATGGACAATACTGGGCACATTAATAAATAACCAATGTGTCCATAAATGTTTAAGAGTAATGTGTTTGTGCATGTGTGTGTTTGTGTGTCAGAGGGCAAGAGAGACAGAGACCAGCTCAATGTGGTCAACATCAGCTTAAATAAGAAGGTACAGGAGAAGATGAAAGGAACCAGACAAATTGGATGGAGGAAGAAGAGGAGGAATGGAAGAGAAAGTTTGAGAAGTTAGAGCCTGGGAAAAAAGAAAACAGGAGAAGGGTTATCGTGGAGGGGAAGAGCAGAGGGAGGAGGTATAAGAAAAAAAGGTTTTGGAGGAGGTTAAGAAGAGGAAGAGGAGAGCAGGGAGGGAGGGAGAACAGGTGAGGGGCAGAAGGGGTTTGAAAGAGGTCAGGGAGCATTGCATCTTTTTGTGAGGAAAATGAAGGCGTGAGTGTGTGCGTGTGTGTGTGTGTGTGTCCTCCTAATTGTGAGTTGAAGGTAAGGGGTGAGGTCTAGGCATGCCTATCGCAAAAACGGCAGATAGAGATGGACAGTCAGAGGCTGTGTGTGTGTGTGTGTGTGTGTGTATGTGTGAGTACATGTGCACACATGTATGAATGTGTGTCTTTGTACTCCTTCTGCATGTGTGCGTGCATGCATGCGCCTACGAGTGTGTGTTTTAATAGCCACAGTCAGAGAGCCTCTGTCAGACGGTCAGCTAATTGGCCATCTTACAAGTACAGAGGAGGCTGCTCGCAAATTGGCAAAAAGGGCAACCGGCTTCAATCTGATACCAAACTCCTTTCTGTCACGATGCTGTCCATTAGACAACAGCTTAAGTCAGGGAAATGGAACAAAAATAAAGAAAAACAGAATACAAAACAAGGGGAAAATAGTGGCGTAATTGTGCTTCAGAGACTGGTGTTGTTGTGCTCGACCCGTGTGTAGGGAGACATCTGGGATCATACCAGATTTAGCGTAAATAAAATTTTGGGGGGGGGCTGTTGCCAACTCACTGGGCTGGTGTGTTTTCATATTTGTGTGTGTATGCATGCATGTTTCCCTGTTACAGAAGCCTCATGTATTTTAATCCATGTGAAGTCCCACTGGGGTTCCAATTAGGAACAGGTTTCCTAACACCCTGAGGGGAAACTGATAATTATGCTGTTGACTGTGGTTGTGACTTAAAATGTTTGTGTGTGTGTGTGTGAGAGAGAGAAAGAGAGAGAGAGAGAGAGAGTGTGGTTTCAGGGGGACTTAACGCAGTGTATATTCTTTTTTATCTTTCTGTAATGTTTACAGTGCTGATGTTGTTAGCTGTATGAAATGATTCTTCATAATTAGACACAATGCAGAGATTCAAATCCTCTTATCTCAGTTGTTTATCATGAGTACTGAGTTTAAAACACACACACACTTGCATACCACATTGCACACTAAGTCTAAGCTCGAAGGCACAACAGTCTGATTCAGAGTAACTGTTTCTGAACATTTGGGCCTTGTCTTTTAAGCATATGTTCAAACACTTGTTTATGTGCATGAGTGTGTGTGCAGTTTTGACTCTACAGTGGGTGTTAGTCTATTATTTTTTATGTAGGCCTAATGTAACGTTACCACTGCTGGTGATGATGCATGTACCAAATGATTCCTCATAATTGGGCATGATGCAGAGATTCAAATCTTCTTATCTCCTCTTGTTTACACACTGCCTTAGGTATGAAATCTAAGTATTAAGGAGCCGCAACCCTTTTCATACAGTACAGTAAATATAGGTGTACAGTATCTTTGTTAGTTTTGTCAAGTTGTGCATGATGGGTCGTGTGTGGGTCGGTGTGGGTGCCATGCTATTTTGAGCATGACAGGTAGCCAGGACTTAATGCTCTTAAACTTCTTGTCCGCCATCTAACCTTGAAAGAGAGAGTGACGCTGATGTAGTGGACAGCACGCCGCTCACATCTAAACATAAATGTTGAAAAATGTCCCCTCAGATAAAATGGATGACCCATCTGCGGAGCCCATCGGTATAAATACATTGTTTTGCAAGCCTGGGCTGACAAGAGAGCCAAGAAAAGGTTGAAATTTCTCTGTATGGTTTTCTGCAATTTTAAAAGCTTGCCATAGCAGCAAAAAAGCAACCCCGTGTTTATTTTCAGCGATGTAGTGTTTTGGGAATGCTAGGGCCCTCCTCACTGTGTATTCATGAACTCTTATTGTGGTTGTCACTATTTCCATATTGTGTTGGCTCAAAAAATGCCTCACAGAGGGGGAATTGAATATGAGATATTTACAGTGTTTTTCTTAATCCGTACAGATGGCCATGCTGGGGTATATACATATCGCTGTAAACTGTTGTAGACTTATTTTTATCAGACACGATTCTGGGAGGGGGTATGGTGTTCAAATCCAACTCCGATTTACAAATCTGAGATAATTTTCACACTCCCCTCTGAAGATTTTTACATAGAAATGAAGGGAGTGGAGGGTTGAGAGAGGCACAAGGAATCTTTTGAGACTGCAAAACAGCATAATTGTTTTGCTATCCAGTCGGGTGTTATACTACACATAATATATGGTTATTTCATACAGCCTCCAGACTGCCAAGATGTTTTCAATTTGGCACAGCCCTGCGATCATGATATCACAGAGAAAAAAGAGAGAGAGAGAGAGAGGGAGAGAGAAAGAGCTTCCAGTCTGGGATGGCCAGAGCAGTGAGAGGGCGATCATTTCACCAAACTCAAAGGCTCCCCCTGCTTCCCCCCCGTCTCTCTCTCTCTCTCTCTCTCTCTCTCTCTCTCTCTCTGGGACGAATAATTCCACAGTTGCTGAGGCACTGAAAAAGCAATCTGCAGAATACCCCAGGGTCATGTCTGTGGCCGGATGATTTGTGTGAAATGTCATACATTAAATATAAGTTTAACATTCAGCCTGGTGCACTGTAAAACTGCCCTGTCGTTGCCACAGTCCGCCATTTCCCTCTGTGCAGGGAGGGTTCGGGTTCAGGAAAGCGGTCACAAAGGAGTTGGACAAATGCGCACACACACACACGCACACTACCCCCTGTGTCTGCCCAATCTTAGAGGGAGTAAGAGGAATGGGGGGTACGGACGACGGGGAGTTGTGAGGCCATTCGATCCACAGCTGCATTTCATTTACGAATGCGAGAGCACTTACTTTTTTTCTTGAAAAATGTATCTATATATATTTTTTTTCAATTTCATCTTGTATTTTTCCCAGGGAGCTTTTTTGGCCAGACAGGCATTAGGAAAAAAAAAAATAGGGAGATTGGGGGGGTGTAGATAGACAGACGGACACAGAGACGGACAGTTTGTCTAGAGGCAGGTGTTAGATCTGCGTCCAGGCTGAGATGAGAAAATAAGAGAGGAGGTGAGGAAGGAAAAAAGGGGTTGTAACTAATTCATAAAGTTTCAGGAAAATATCAGCCACTAAGAAAAAGAGAGAGAGAGAGAGAAGAAAAAGCGAGAGACAGGAAAAAGGTGTCTCCAGGGACTTCAGTGAAGCAGTCATCCCAGAGAGAGAGGGGAGATTCTGTCCATCCTACCAGATGAGAAAGAGATGACAGAGGGGGTACAAAGGATGTCATCCACCATATGGACAATTGATGAGTTTTCTCCCTTTTCTCTTTGTCTTCCTCAGTTTTTTGTTTTTCTTTTCTTCCTCATGGCTTGTTTGTTTGCACTCAGTCAGTGCCTCTGGAAAGTTTCTGTCGGAATGACTACAATAAGACCATGTGTTTGATATGTAAAGGGGGAATGTTGTGGATATTTCAGAAATGTGAAATTCATTGAAAGTGGCCAACTTTGGTGATGATCAAAGGGCAAACACTGGATGTTTTGAGTACAGAAAGTATAGTAACAGTATATCAGGCCTGATTAAGCTGTGCCGGACTCAGGTGGATATTGTTCATGAATGTAATTATATACCTCTGTGCTTTTTCAAAAATATTCTGATCTACTTGGCACACTTCAATTTAGTTTTCGCCTGGTGGTGTTTGACAACATTTGCATCTAAAAAATCCATGCACCCTTTCTGCAAATTCTGCTTATTATTGCCATGAAAGAGCTTACCGCCAGATTTATCAATTTCACCTTGAAGGTGTTGTACACGCCAGTGCATTTGTAAGCAAGTCGGGGCTCTTTGAAGACAAACACACTATCGTACAATCTGTAGCCCCCCTTTTCCTACCCTGCTCCTCCCTTTCCACTCCCTACTTCAAAGCAGAAAGGCTGAGATGAAGGTTTGGAAAGAAATGGAAAACAAATTGTTCATTTGTATCTGGGAGGAGACCAGACACTTGAGCAAATTCTCTCTGCATTCTCTCTCTACACAACCCCAGTAAAAGTTCTTAAGGTGGGACGTGAACAAGCCAGGAAGAGGCGAGGCTCTCACAATCACTGTTCTAAAGTCTCTGACGATCAAATGTGTAAATGTGAGAAGAGCTGTTCGATGATCACCTTCAGGACAAATCTACACGACTGCAAGGGAATTCACTGCACCTCCCCTGCAGGAAAAATATTAATTGACATGTTTGTGGAACAATAATTAAGATCTGTAGGTTACTTCCATACTAACGTTTTCTTACTATATAAAGAGTTTTTATCAATAAAAGAAACTTTTCATTACTGCATCAGTAAAAGTCCCACAGAAATGAAGTGAGGAATAATTTTAAGTGAATAAGATATTTCTTTTAATGTAAATGTAGAAGGATTTAGACAGCCAGGCAACCAGGAGATTATAGCGTGGAACAACAAGGTGCACATAAATTTGAATGCATAAAACAGTACAATGTGTTCTTATTACACTGTTTATAGGGGACATGTAGTTTAAATGGCAAAGAATAAAAAGCATTTTTAATTTTCTAAAGTCAGAGGCTTTTTGACTAAAATAGCCCATAGATAGATAGATAAATAGATAGATGCCATGTATTAAAGAGAAACATGTCCACAACTGTTTTACTATCAGAGCTGATTGTAGAGAGTTCAAACAATGTAAAGGATAAAGAAGAAAACTGCTGCACACTCTAAGTCGCCTCTGCGCCAATTTATTGTGTCAGGGATTGATTGATGAGATGAAGGATTGTGCGGCCCAACAAAATCCTAACTGCCACTTCTTGGTATTCCCAGTCTCTGTTCAAGCGCAAGAGCAGGGTGTCTGGGGAATTAACACCCACATGTTTGGTGAAGGTTTCTGCTGGGACTGAAAACCTGAGTTAGTGCTGGACTGTAGGCAGAGGTGTCATTTCCATGAGAGCAGCTATAGTACAGGATTGACATATTTCACAGTCCATACAGTGTTTGTTTAAGGATGAGGGGACTCCATACTATAAGGGTATATCACAGTAATTCATATATGTTTTGTGCCTCAGACCTATGATACGAAGAAATGTGTTGATGGTAGCGGGCCAGACTGTGGCTCCTCGGCCATTATCCATAGGCAGACAAATCAAGCCAGCAAATCAGGAACAATGGATCCCTCAAAGAGCAGAGTGGGGATCAAAGCAGCGCTAACTGGCCATTGCAATCCAATTGAAATGTTCACTTTGCATCTCTCCAAAGGTAATGGATGTGGAGAGTGGGAGGTGAAAAGAAAGGGCTGCCTGCTTACATTTGACGTAAAATTATGGAAGGTAAGAAGAGAAGAAAGGAGAAAAAATGTGTGTGACAGGCCTGGCCTTCTCAAGTCATCTACTGTAGAAGCTTCATAATGTCCCTTGGTTATTTTGACTTTGAATTTCCAAAGTCCAATTTTTTTTCACTCCCTTTTTTTCTCCCTTTGAACCTTCCAATGGTAACATTATGATGATATATGAAATGCTCTACTATGGCCCTTGTGCATGTGGAGTAGGATTGAGGCAGGCCATTTCTTAAAGTGTCCTCTCTCCCTCTCTCTCTCTCTCTTTCCCATTCCCCCTGTGTCCCCCTATCCGTCTCTCCCCCTCTCCCATTCTTCGTCTCCCCCATCACTTTCTCTCTCCATCTTTCCATCTCTCCATCTGAATGTGTTGATCACCTGGGGAGATGCTGCATTAATGCTGACGCCCAGTAAAAAGCACAATCTCCTCTTTATTTATCTGCACTAAAATTCCTCCCGATCTTTCCAGCACATTTCACTCAATCACGTAACTCAGGCCATTCCATTAGCCACACAGGGGCGTTTTACCCCATTGAGCACAACACGCCCCACACTTCTATGAATATAGATTCCTCTAAATTATGTATAATGGGAGTGCTCAGATTTTAGCATTTTTACTAAGAAGGTTTGAGGGTGTATGAGTTGTTTCTGCTTCTTTTTAAGTGCATCTTGAAATTCACAGTGTGTGCGAGAAATTGAAGGTGGTGTTTTCTTCCTTTGAGCTCGTAGATTGTAAATGGAGTACCGCGGATACGTACGATCGGCTTAACTTATTGATGGGTCAGAGAAGAGTTCATCGAGGGTATGTTTGTGTGTTAGGGATGAGTTGTAAACATACAGATATGGCGCTCATGACACAGTGCTCGTGATCACCTACTTCTCAGCTAATTCCTCAACAAACTGGAATTTTCTGAACTGTTTCTATAATATAATCTGCATGGTATGGCTGGATCTTTAATTGTGGTTTATGTTAAACTTTAATCCAAGTAGCCCAAGTTGGATGTATCTGGTAAGCATCTGTAAGGTCTTATTGTAAAATAAATTTAAAAAAATCTGAATTTGATCTCTTGTTGTGCCGAGCATTTCCTGCTCTGAGTGTGAGCAGTGTGACTAATTGGGTGGTAAGTAATTTTAATTCTCATTTTGACAGTTGGTGTCCATGTTGCTCAGCAGGCGGGAGGGACACAGCTGAGCAATATCAACAAACAGGCCAGCAATTCTATAATCAGAACAAAATCAACATCCTCATTACTGACTCCAAGCTGCTGCAGACATCAAAAGGGGCTTCAAAACTCTTTCCCCTTGTTTTCAGGGAGTGATTATGTTTAGTGTCAGCTTAGACATATCAACTTTTTTCTTTTTTTTTTGGCACACAGATATGCTCACCAGAATACTAACAACCTATCTGGGGGATAAAGTTAGAGATATTTTAATCTGTTTCATATTTTTGGCTGTTCATTTTATGTTGCTTTGTAATAATGTCGTAACATCTCACTGAAGTTAGAATCAGAGATTTTTTTTTTTTTTTTTTTTTGGTTAGTAAAAACATGCCAATTAAAATGTAGGAGTATAGTAGTAGTTATTTCATGGCATGACATGTGAAACTGTAAACACATAATACAGTATTTCAAACAACTCTGAATGTAGATGGTATGTTTTAATTCCATGCTCATGAGCTTTACTGCGCAATTGGGTTTGTTTGTTTTTTAATAATAAGTGTTTCTTTTCATCACTAGTTTTCCATTGCCTGGATGCAGCACACATAATGGATGGATTTTTTTGTACACATTAAATGATTTTTCTCTCTTAGCTTCACCTTTAGTCAAAACGCCATTCTGTACTTTTATTTTTTTTTGGCAAACTGTGATTATATCGCTTTGGGGCAACAGCAGTTATGTAGTACACTGCATGCCCTTTGACCACTTGGTGTCTGTGTTACCACCCAGCTAAAGTGTATCTGAAACCTTTGGGTACAGACTATGTGGTCTGCTGCTGCATCTTTTACAGCTACAGCAGCATTAAAACCCATAGAAAGTGGCTCTCAAAATCAATTCCACATAAATTTTTTGTTTGGAAAACTTCTATTTTATGGCTCTTTTACACTGAATTTAAAACACTGGAAAAGTGTTTAACAGTGCTGTTTAGAAGTTTAAAAGGGCTTGTTTAGGGGCCAATTCCGCTCCTGTATTCTCGAAGTTATGATCAGAAAAGTGTTGTCAATGCAGTTAATATTCATGCGCTTTTGGAGTACAGCATATGTGTGGTCCAACAGCAATAACGACCATTGACTATATGCATGAAGTATTCTGTCCGAGGCCGTCATCCATTGCTGCGAAAGCAATCACACTGCCAGAAGCCGTGATTAAGCCGAGCGCCGATCAGATCTGACCAACCAACAAAGATCCGTCACCCCTAGGATTCATGCAGCTTGGCTCTTTTAGCAGCACTGTCTATCCTGTCCTGATCACAGCCTAACGCTCCTTAATATATTCTATAATATCACATGACTGTGCATTTTATTTGCCTGCGGCTGAACTTGGCAGGAAGCACCAGAAAGTAAAGGCCAATAGGTTGAAGGTTTCCAGGGCTTGGTGCATGTTTTATGAACACTGTGCTCATGACGCTTATTGAAATTATGCTGTGGAAATTCAAATTTGTTGAAATCCTTTTAGAAATGATTGCTAGTAATATGGGAACACCGGTACTGTGCAGACAGCGCAGGGAGCGTCTGACGCCGACTGTCCCTGTTGTTAGAGCGTAATGGTCGAGTCAACCCTGAGGAAAGGCTCCTGACTGCTTAGGTCACCGTGTCCTTCAGCTCATGATACACACATTACTGATTTAATGGGAACATGCAAAAAACATACAGATACCATGGCAACTGGTTCTGTATACTGTGTGCATACTTGTGTGCACAGCAGTGTGTGTAAGTGCATGTATTGATCTGATGTGTTGTCTAAACTGTATTATTGACCTAAATGTTGTTTCTAACATCTAATCTGTTCTAGCTCAGATGTAATGTTATAAAGAATTTAGAAACACTTGTTAGTTTCACTTAAGAAATTGTCAGCTGATGGAAATTTATTGCCACGATTCAGATGGATTGTTTTCATAAAACCTGATGTTGCATTGAGGGAGCCAAATATAGTAAGTGTTCCAGTAACTGTATGATGCCTCAGCACACACATATACACACCCACACCCACCCACATACACAAATAAACATACGACACAATACTTGCACATATACAGACGCACACGCACTAACACTTGTTATCGATCTACAGCTTAGCTCATGCCAGCAGGTAGTCCAACTCACTGGTTATTCTGAGGAATTGCTTTCAGTTGCTCCATCCACACACGCACACAGAGACATACACAGACACATACACACACTATGTGATTGTTTCCAGTTGCTAAATCTACACAATTTGTGAACAACCAATTCTTGAGACACCATCACCACCTCTTCACAGATCAAGGGCTGTGTTTGTCAATACAACACACACACACACACTCGCAGCCTGATAACTCAACCACATTTATTGCCATGAGAGGGTCAAGTTGAATATTGTTGCATAGTTAGAGGAAAATCCTTAGAAGAAGTTAGAACAAAATCCTGTCCCTTCTTTCCTCCGTGTCCGTGCCTTCTGTCTCCAAACATTAATTCTTTGCCTTTTTCTGTCATAGTCATGCTTTTTGAGTTCTCTCTACAGCCGATAATACAATTTGGAGTGTAAAGGATAGGGGATTAAAGCATTGTGTGTAAGAATGTATGAATGATTTGGGCGTGCTTGTGTGGATGTGCATGTCATGTTTGTTGTGATCCCAAACGGTCAGGCCCTGCCTTTACCACCGTGTCCCTTTTTAGAATCTAATTTGAAAACAAGTAAGAGGAACACAAAGTTCAGTTTTTAAAACCAATGTTTGGTACATTGGAATGTTTCTCATTAAAGTCAATCAGCCAGTAGACAACAAAGAACCTTTCATTGAAGCATATGAAGTGAAAATAAAAAACAGGGCACAGCGTTAGCTGGTACCACTCTCTTTGTAATATGTTATGTGTGCTGCAGTCTCCTCCTTCTTTCCCAAAATCGGCCTCTCTTGTTTGAAATGGATCAAATTAAGATGTTCAAGGATTTTTTCTGCCCCTTCCCGGTCTTCTGAAAGGTCATAAGTCTAATGTAATTATAGCACATAACTGTGGTAAGGGAAACACATGCCAGGAGATGATATGAAAATACAAGCTGTAAACTGCAACTTTCTCTTCGCTAAGCAGAATGCTGCTTTTTTATGACTGAATCAATATCTTTAACTAAGGCTTGTAAAGCAGCCCAGTTAGAGACTTTATTTAGGCTTACCTCTGCCTGACCTCCTCATACTCCACCTCGACTCTCCCTTCATGGGAACAGCAGGGACCCTTGCATAAGAACCAGGTGGCATTACGTACTCCTTATAATATATCATATATTGTGTTGACCTGTATGTGCTGTGTTATTAATAATAAGTCGGGCATTTAAGATGTATTAAATGTTGGCATCAAAAGATTTATAAATTAAATCAGATTAAAAATGAAATACTTTTTGCTTTTTATGAAACAATCTGATGGCAGTTTTGTACTCCTGTGTTATATAGGTCAGGACCGAAGGTGTTTTCTTTTTAAAATATAACTTATGCATTTCACTCGGCCTGGAGACTCTCAATGGGCCACTGCTGCATCCAGGGGAAGAGTAATGTAAGAGTAAGAGTAATTATTTTAGAAAAATTAATTATGGTCAACAGTGTGGGAGTAACAGTGTTTTTTTTTTTTTATGTTAAAAGAGGCGCACCAGTAGGATCGCATTAATTATTGAAATTTATGTTTGTCTGTTTATTACAGGTATTGAACTACAACCTCCATCGTTTGTTATTTCTCCAGACAGACAGTATAAACTTGCTTTGCACTGGTTGACAGACCAACACATTTAATCATTTGTGGGAAGATTCTGTCATCACTGAGCTG